>OZ059807.1:0-666491 GCA_964057025.1 Standfussiana lucernea | reverse complement strand
ATCTTGTAATTTTACGGCCGATTTTCAGCTTTTATACTTCATTCGTATCGATTAAATTCTCCGATTCTTCCAAGTTATTTGTTAAAGAATGCGGAAATGGAAATCGGAAAATACCAAAATACCTATTTATTTTGAAAATGATGTTGACATTGACATTTTTAGTTTATTTGACAGCGCAGCACTACAGATAAAATGTGAAATTCCTCACATTCCGCAATACTTCCGTATTAATTTGTGCATGATGTTAAGATTTCCAAAAAAGCATTTCCTTTTGTTTTATTACTGTTGAAAAACGTGCTTTAGCTGTTGTCATTGTAAAGTTGTTGTTCATGATCTATTATCATGCTAACGAAATTCTAAATTATTCCTCATTTTGCATTGGCGAATTGTAATATTCCATATTTAAAATCGACCAAACAAAATAGTTTGGTTACTATGGCTATACGTAACAACGCCACTTTTTGTTTGATTTGTGTCAAACAAAGCTAATGTATTACTTTATTATTTTATCAGGTAAAACTCAAGATTGTTGGAATTAAATAAACAGTAGATTACAATTATTTCAATATAAAATGGAGGTACCCGATGCTTTAAAGGATCCTGCATATGTGGAAAAAAAACGGGAGGAATTGCGTGTTTTCTTCCAAAATGCCAAGCTGCCTATAGAGATGATTGAAAAAGCCATTGAAAATGAGCTCAAACCTTTACAGGCGGGATTTAAGAGACCATATATAGCAGCTTCACACCCTGGCAAAGTTAAAACTGAGCATGAAGTAATGTCTGGTCAGCCTTTCACCAAAATAGATGACCATAATAAACCCTTAACTCTAGAAGAAATAAAAGAGAAATTGAAGGACAACCCTATCATAGCCGAAAAAGCGCGCCAAATTCAAATAATGACACAAAGCGAATGTTTGAATAAGCAAGTAGGTATACCTTTTAATGAAATAAAGGTTACTGACTACAATGATATGAGGAAAGAGCTGGATGCTGCTAAAGGCGACAAAGAGCAAATTAACAAGCTAAATTACAAAAATATGCTTTCTTTAATGACTTCTGTATCTGACTACAAAGCGAAATGTCAACGTGAATGCAATGAAACTGCTTCAGAGCACAGTGGAAATGCCGACTCAGATACCGATGAGAAAGAATACGACGCGATAGAAAAAGTAGTTAGTCAGTACACTACCAAGTCTTATGAAACAAGATATCAGGAAACTAAGGATATGTTGGGGAAAATGGCTGATAACTATGATGAGGCAGACTCGTCTCAAGATCCTAAAATAAAACAAACCATAGAAATGAAGAAGAACCCGATACTTAAAGATTCATCTGTGCAGTTAATAAAAGGACAAATAAGGCGCTCGGCATTTGAGGAAGTAAAAGAACAGTATGCTATAAACGCAGCCATGAATATACCTCTTGTAAATAATCCAGTGGCTCCTGATCTAAGCGGTAAAAGTAAACAGAAACCTAAAATTAACCCAAAACGCGAAGATGGCGAAAATATCAACGTAGAAGATGTATTTCCAAAAAGTTTTGGAGCGAAACTTAAGGATACTGAAAAGAAACTGCGTGAAATAAACACCGTGCTAAATAATGCTGTACCAACACCACCCACTTTGAATAAGACAACAGAAAACAACAATGATAAGAAATCCTCCAATTCTAATGAAAACAAAATTGACATCAAGGAAATACCATCCAAAACTGTTCAGAAAAATGAGCTACAAAAGTTTGATCAAGAGTCAGAGCGAACGTTACAAAATACTCTGGAAAATATATTTGAATCGACCAACAAGGGAGAGCCAGAGAACAATGAAATGGAATTTAAAGAAATGAAACATCTAGCTCGAAACATTGTTGAAGGTGCTGAAAACCTGAGTACTCTCATACGTGAAGATATAACAAACAAACTGAACAGTATGAACGAATTATTGAATGACGTTAATGAGGCATTAGAAACTTCGAAGAAATCAAACATTGCTTATGACAAAATAAAGGAAGAGGGAGAAATTCTTAGGCGTGGAATATATTTTGAGGAAACAGCAACGACCGACAAGGCAGAAGAAGTTCTGGAAGGAGAAAAACTAGCCGATAGAGTTACAGACCCACAAATGGATACCATACATGATGCTATTAAAAATCTGAATTCCGAGTTAAAACATCATGAACAGAGAATAAACCAAAGCAAGGCTAGGTATGAACTGAGAAATGAAGAGTGCAAGACGTTCATCAAAGAAGTTGATGAAATACTTTTAAAGTCCCATGATATTTTGCATCCAATGAAGAAAAAATTAGAAGACAGAAAAAAGGAAGACGAAGGCGATCGTGCTGCTAAGTCTCTCGAAGAAAAGTCTGCTACTGAAACCAAAACAGACCAAGTGGATGAAAATCGCAAGAAGATACGTAAAGAACTATGGGATGTTGATTTCTCTTACCAAGATGAGAAACAAAAGAAAAATAACCAGGAGCAAACGAAAAAAGAACTTGAAAGGAGCGAGAGGATAAACAATCTTCTTTATAATATCAAGGATAAGATGAAAGATAATAAAGACGTCTTTAGATTAGCCAATAATATGCTTAGGAGGGAAGAAAATAGAAAGAAGTGTCTCGAATCTGGGAAGACTTGTGAGTTACCACCAGAAGAGGCGGATGCAAGAGCTCAAGGAGACCATATCGAGGTGCGAGAATCGCAATCCACGGGCGGAAAAGAAGTACCCATGATCACTGATGGACAACTCGAAGGTAACTTTATAAACGTATTGCCTGGTAATAAAATTGTATGGTTAGGGACCATACACCTTGAGTTGATGCTGATTGATACACTGATTACTGATTGATTGATATTTATTGATAAAAGTATGATTGCATGATAGATGAGTGCACGCGGTATGAATGCTATTCGTGTTCTAAATTGGCCGGCCCGGCGCAGGTAAAATGCTGACATATCGATATGAAGACTGTGCTGTGCTTGCACTGTACAAAAATAGAATTTTGCTTACTTGGTTGAAGTCTCTGACACGGTAACGTTAGATACCACCTACCCAAGAATAGTGTTAATTTTTTCTACCTTTATTTTTTTCGTACCTTTGATTAAAGGAAGCAATCACCTTGAACTTAAAATTAATTTCAGTATTGGAAACTGAAGAAGATAAAAAAAAAACTGTAGAGAAGAAGAAGGCAGATGAAGCTCAGCAAGAGAGACTAAGGCAAAGAGAGTTTCAGAGGAAAGTGGAGAGGGAACTGGAGGAAATGAACAGAACTCCGCGGATGACGAAGGAGTTCATCAAACAACATTGCAGACAGCACAAACTGTATACCACGCCTTATCTCAATGACATTCTGTATTTGCATTTTAAGGTAAGAGTTTTCTAATCAAACCGACTCGCACTGGGCCCGCGTGGCTGATTGTGGGCCACTCCCTCACACAGAGAGGAGGCTTGTGTACCAGTAGCGGGAACATACTCGGCTGACTGTGCAGATACTTACTAGTAAGTCAAATTGGCATTGAAATATCGATCGAAAAAGTTTTTTGATTTCATCGCATGCCTAAGTCTAGCTGTTACATCAATGATGCGCACACGCATCAATCAATGCAATTTTAAAGTATCGGTCAATAAAATCGTTTGTTAAAGGTATCATGACTCGCAATCGTAATTTAATAAAATACAGCTTACTTATATTAAAATAACAAGAAAATTCAAGCAGGAATTTAAGGAGACTTAATTTTTCTGTGCACACAATGTTTCTACAGGGTTTCTCTAAAATTGAAAACCTAGAAGAATACACCGGTCTAAAATGTATATTTTTGGAGAACAACGGCATCCAAAGGATTGAAGGACTGGACACGCTATCTGAACTGAAGTGCCTGTACCTTCATTACAATGTTTTAAGGAAGATTGAGAACTTAAATGGGTGTCCTAAGTTGGATACTTTGAATATTGATCACAATTTCGTTGGGAAGATAGAGAATCTGGATGTGGTTCCTGATTTGCATACGCTAAGCATTGCTCACAACATGCTCAGTGCTGTTGGTAAGTATAAGTTTCTACGAATTGAATAATTAAATACTAATTTAAAACATTTAAGCAACAATTAAAACAGTCTATCGCAGTCCACTGCAGGTATACGCCTCTCCCAAGTGGCCCACCCTGCATAACACCCTGTCCTCCTTTTGCATCCATTTAAGCATAATGTGAACCTTAGTCTTCCATGAACAGAGTCAAATGCTTTACTTAATTCCATAATGTTCAAACAACATATAACGATGTTTCTTCAGATGACCTAGTGCATCTGAAGTTTTGCAGGAATCTATCAGTTTTGGACTTATCCTATAATCGCTTGGAAGACCCCCTCATAGTCGATGTGCTAGCTGATATGATTATATTGAAAGGTAAGAAATTTATTTAAATACCGATTTAGCAAACATTCTACAGACTTTTGGTCATAGGAACTTGATTATCGCAAGACATTACAAATAAAGAAACTATCACAGGTTTGTCTGACAAAGACAATGCTCTACAAAGCTAAACGTTTTTCTAAAACTCTGTTAGTTTAGTTTTATTGCCTTAAGAGCTAATTCTTGACTTCTATCTCACCTGATGCAAAACGACGGATGAGGTCTACCATGGAGCATGCCAAGAAGATGCGTGCTCAGTTGGTCACTATTGCTTGGAAGGCGTATAGGTTGTAGGAGGAAAGTCCGCATATACGACCGGGTACAGTACTTTTTCACACATTTCACTAACTCCACTCCCTTTATGTATTTCCCAGTGCTGGTTTTAACCGGTAACCCAGTGATTCGCAACATCCCAGCCTACCGCAAAACCTTAACTCTTCGGCTGAAGGAGCTTCTCAATCTGGACAACCGGCCAGTGTTCCCAAGGGACCGCGCTTGCGCCGAAGCTTGGCAACGAGGTGGAATGCAAGAAGAGATCGCCGAGAGGAAACGGTATACATATAGACTAAGAGCACAGCAGTACGGCAGAATCATGCCGTCTCATTATATCGCGTCGAAGCGATTCATTAATAGTGTTTTACGTAGTCATTTTTGATTTTGCTCGGACGGAGCCACTAAAACGCCTAAACTTAGTCTTTAAGCCCGAGCGGCATGTGTATTGTGTAGTAATTTTGTATGGTCGGGGGTTTCACACTGAGTTTTATTAATTATTTTCTCCTTTGCGGGAAAGGAAATAAGCCCATTTCATCTATTGCCTTACATATGTTGGTATATTATGGCATAAAATATTTATTTTTAGCTGGATAGCCAAAGACCAAGAGAAAGTGATGCAGAGTGTTCGATACTTGATAAATATGCGCGATGAGAAGAGGGCAATAAGAGAGGCTAAGGAACAGGAGGCACGAGAGAAAGAAGGACTTCCACCAAAGGTAAAGATTTAAAAACATATATCCACTCATGCCTATTTTCCTATGGGGCTATGCAGAAACTACAGAACGCCACCTGCTATAGTTTAAAATATTTCTATTTTAACTTGAACTAACTTATGTAGAACATGACGTGCCCACAGCTGCAGTTTGAAACTGTTTGCTAAGAAATGCCTAGTTTTAAATATAATTGTTCAACAACAGGATAAAGAAAACCCCGATGGAGTCAAACCAGAAGATGGAAACCAACAAAATAAGCAAGAATTATTGGAAATTGAAGGTCCATCATCTCTGGAAGAGAAATACGGACCAGAGGAGGTAAAAGTCAAAGACGGAATTGCTGTGGACATGCTGTCAGCATCTGAAGAAGAGGATTCTACAAGCGAAGACAGCAGTAGTGATGAGGGCGATGATAAGGATGATGGTGAGTAATAAATACTGTTTAGTAAAACGTAGAGATTTTAGTATGATATGGAATTTTTAAGGGTGATTCATGTAACGCGATGTCATATCGTATGGCCTGTGTACCATAGTTTCCAGCGCTTTTAAAGATGAAAGTATTCAGACTTATAAAAACGGGCCTTTACGATTCAATTTATTTTCGTATTTAATCCACGGTGATGATTGTGATAGGATAAACTTTATTTTTAATAGTTATTTTACTGTACAGATTTATTTTGTTGTTGATTTAGGGCCTGAGACAGGCAATATTGAGTGGTCGCAAATAGACAGCGGCAAGCGTTTGGTGCAAGAGATCACGAACGAATCCCCCGCACCACCGCCGGAAGACTACTGGTGTGGCTACGGAAACATCAAGCCGAAGAATCAAAAACCTAAGTAAGTGTCTCATAACATCATGCCTGTAATCCCTGGAGGGTTAGGTAGACGTGTACATAATAGTAAAGTAGACCGATGTCACCAGTTATGGTTACGTCCCATGTAATATAAACAACCCCTATTACATGGTGACCCTATTGCCAAACACCGGTACACAAATCAAGGCTCCTTGGCTGCTAAAGTCAAATGGCTGATGAAAAATGTAATAACATTTTGCCTGACTTGGAAATCAAATCCTTGAGCTACTGGATATGGGCCTCTCTTTTCGCATGCTATTTAACTCGAACTTATTTATGCTACTCTTATCCAGCCGCTCCCACCCTGAGAATTTCGTCTCTTCACCTTCCAATTAAAAAAACATCTTTTTCATTTTTTAGCAAATATCTTGTGCTTATTTATGTTTACAGCGATATAACCTCAGATTTCACGGCTATCAACAATATGCTATTCAATCAGGCACCACACACAGGAAGGAAGGGGGTAACTAAGATTTTAGAAGGTAATATCAAATTTTAACTATGTTTTACTTTGGTTTCGACGGAATTATGTAATATCTTATCATCTATAAATTCTAGACGGTAAAAACCGCAAAGACGAAGTAAAAATAACAGAGATCAAGCCAGAAGATGAAAAAGCTGCAGTTTCAGCTGAGAAGAAACCATTGATTGAAATTATAGATACAGCCGAGAAAAACGATGCAGAGAAAACTGAATCCAATGCTAATTACAATAAAGTCATTATTGAAGACGTGACTAATGCTGATAATCAAGTAATAGGAAAAGGAAAAGAAAACACTGAGAAAGTGAAAGAAGAAAAGAAAGGACTTGAGATTACCAATAATACAGGAATTATAGTTGAAGGTAAAAAAGTCATAGATCACGAAAAGAAGATTATTTCCAAAAAAGCAGAAAAGACTAAGAAGATTCAAATCAAAGAAATACCTTTGAATACGACAGCTGCCCCTAAAGACTCGCATAAGAAAACAGAAGAAAAGAAGGAGAGTGTTAAAAAAGGAGATGATAAGAGTAAAGATATTAAAGATAAAGAAGATAGAACTACTTCTACTAGCCAAGGAGCTGGAGAAAGGAGACCTAGCGGTGAGCTTCAGTTCAATAGAAATGATGTTTTAAAAAAAAATATGATTAATCATTGATTTGAATTATCATTGAATCATCTCGAAGGTGAAAGGAGAATGATATGCTTAACTAAAAAATAACAGCACCATTTAACGTTGTGATAGGTGAATGACCAGTTGAACATGACATGGCCACACAAATTGATCACGCGTAGACCGACATGAAATAATAAAAGGTGGAAGTGACAGAAGGGACGGGGGGGGGGGGTTCATTATGATATACTGAATTCGTGGGAACTGTTTAAGCGTCGGTGTCTCTTCCACCCTGTATAGATAGACAACGTTTATTAGAATTAAGAAATTATTCCGATTACTTTACATTCAATGAAGCATTTGTCTCGCAGTAGGACACTTACGGCTAGTATTCATTAAATAAATGGTTTTTCCAGCACAATTAGAAGGCGAAGGTGTAGCCCTCATAAACTACATGCACCGCATGAACAACGAGGACTATGATGATCAAGACCTGGATCTGGAGCCAAGTGCTGAAGATTTGGAGATCTTTGCTGAGTTAGATCGAGAACAGATAGAACGACAGGCCAGGATTGATAGGGGAGAGCCTGCGGTTGACCCTATGGTGAGTAGCTCTTGATGATAAACGTATCGTCCTCCTGCCCATACCCCAATTTGTTTGGGTATGATGTAGTAAATCTTTATGGGACCCTCAGTGGGGTTACCATGATCTCTTAATGCAGGTATGTTTTAGTTCTTTAAAGGGTGGAAGGGACAGCGACGCTAATCCGGTTACCACGTGTTCAGTAAACCTTTCTGAACCTTTCTGTGTGGGGGCACACAGAAATTTTTCGTCGGTTATTAAAAAAAAATCTGCTGTTCAGTACATTTTGACGTGTAGGTATTTCAGTTATGTAGGACACAGCAGATTTGTAGCCATAATCTCTTTTACAACATCTGTTAATTCTATTTTTGGTCTGCCTGATATCTTATAATGGTTGTAAAACACCCTTACCGGAGCCAAAATGCACTTCTACTCCCCGTTATTGCGATATTTTTTTGTTCTAGACCTAAATACTTTCTAAATCTAACATTGCCGAATCATGTTCGAAGCAGGACAGCTTATCAGGATTGGAGCTAAGCCGAGCGGCTTTTTCTCGATTGAATATCAACGTATTTAAATTTTTCCGTACGGTTGTGCCCATTGAACCAACCGAACACCTCTCACATATTTTGACTTTAATTCCAGAAATTGTACAACAAGAAATTGATGGACGCATACCACAAGGAACAGGATACAACACCAGCGCACTTGGTGAAAGAGAAGACGATGTTCACGACCTATAGAAATGATAACGCTTTCGACCGCGCTGCATTAAGCCAGCTAACTGCTGGAGACAAACCTGGTAAGATTAAACACTTACGTTAGGTAGTTAGAAAACGGATTATATGCAACTTAAAGTAGTTGAAATATGCATCGTAAATTCTCAAAATATGCCACATGAAATTGAAATAAGTAGGTCCTGTACTACAAAATTGACTTTTTTTTTTATAATTTACCACATTTTCGACGAGATGGCTTTTTTTTTGAGTACTGTTCCAAATTATCAGTGATATGATTGAGCTTTCTTGTAATTAAAATACAAATTTAAAACGATCTTTCTATAACATTCTACATCCACTAATGTAACATTGGGCACTATTTGCATTTAGGTGTTTTTTTGAGGGTTATCACGTTCTTTCATTTTTCAGGTTAGGTACAGTTAGCATTAGGGTAACATAGCAAAAAATGCACGCGTATGGCCGATTTTAGCTAAATTATGTATTATTTTAAAAAAACAACCATAATATGCTATGGTATATAATATATAATCCGGTCTCTAGTAATCGAAGTTAAGAGATGAGAGAGAGAGAGAAATGAATGAGATGAGACTCGTACTTGACAAGCCAATAAAACACGGCACAAAAGAGGTGAGGCCTATAATCAGTTGTTGGACAAAGCAACCATACGACTACGAATCTTGTAGGTCAAAACGAATCTGATGTTTGTAGACTTTTGCTTTAATAGCTTTTTCGCGCGGTCTTGTTTACTTTATCCCATGAAAGGATACGTTAAACGCTTCACTTAGCTTAATTGTAAAAAATGTTTATTCTTCCTCTTCTTAGAGCGTCGATGGCAATCTAAATTGAATCGGCCGAGAATTTGGACGAATTTGGCACCTAATAGCGTCTATATTTTCGGTAACGTGCAGCATAACCAGGACACGATATTACATGCGCCTTTGTCCTTACGGCAGAGTCATCTGTCATTCTGAATTGAAAGGATCTAATAATGAGCTCCCATTTCAGACGAAAGTAAAGTGAAGTTGACGCACGTGCCGGGCGCCGTGCTGTTTCAATATGTGGACAACCAGGCGCCCATCACTGATGTACAGTATGAGATTGGAGAGGAAGAAGTCGAGTCTGCCCGTAATTTACATGATAAAATTTTGTAGTGTTAACACAAAACTTTAGATATTCCCAACGCTAGTTTTAGTTCGTAGCACCTCTCATCATCATATTGGCATAACATCACGCCTAGAATCTCTGAAGTTTCATTTCAACAGTTATGTTTAAGTTCACAGTAACAGAGAATCCTCCTTATCCTTTCATCCTCAGCATCTCTATTCCTTTATTCTGTCGATTATAAAAAGAGTGAGTCCTTTGAACGCATACAGCCAGCTGTATACTCACTAATTAGTCGAATTGGCTAGGATTACTAGAAACGAATCATAAGTGATGAATAAATTTTCAATTACAGTGTCATCTGGTGAAACAGATTCAATAAGCATATCATCAGACTCAAGTGAAGATGAATCGAAAGACGAAATACCTAAATTCACTAAGAAGCCAACTAATAGACCAACCACTGCATCTAAAGCTAAGGAAGCTGTTAAAGCAGTTGCTGGTTCTTTTTCTAAAGATCAGAGCAGATATGGTGCAAAGGACAATAGACCTCGATCAGCAAAGACTGTTGCGAAGAAAACGACTGATGAGAAAGCTGCGGTACAAAAGGCAGATAGAAAGTCTGCTGGTAGACGTCATGGTGATCAAGATAGTGAAGATACAGCAGCGAGGGTTCCTGTTGATAGACAGGAACCAGCTCCAAGTGTGTCTGGTGATAGAAGTAAGATATTTCCGATGTCGTTTCAAGCAAATAGCTTCGCATTTAGACAGTCTGAAATTCTTTATTTAAGACCGGGCTGGCCACGTCTGCCGTATGTCCAACAAAATAATTCATATGCCAGTTGGTTCTTTGATCTGGTTTCATTCATACCCTAGAGTTATGGGAAATCAAAACAAAACTATATTAGTAAGAACTGACACTTCAAAAAAACAAACAAATAGTAGTGGATCATCGTTGTGGCACCATCGCCACCGGCCACCGGTGAGCACGCATGAGAATTCTGATTAAGTTGACTTGTGATGTAAGCCCAGGGGATTATCATTACATCCAGGTCATTCATTCATCATTACATTCAATATAATCATCACGAAATGCTTCATCTTATTGAACTTGCAACTCATGGACAGAGATTATTTTGATCCCATATTATTATAATTTATTAATTTTTATTTACTCGAGACTACAATGGTCTATAGTGTTAGTAACAAAATAGCTTAACCTATGTTAGCACTTAATTACTAAAACAGAACGATTCCGGTTCGCAAGCGCCCGCACTAGCGGGCTATCTGCCCGCCTGTTCTATAGTTAGTTGTCATGCGTCCATCCCATTTGTTTACCTTTTTCGTTTTAGTCTGCACTTATCTCGCTATTATTATTATTATTATTTTGTTGTTGTTACCTTTGTTTAATGTTGTGTGCACTTGGGGCATTTGCTAAATGAAAGTTTTTCATTCTTCTTGAATTGTGCAAATAGTACTGGTATCACAGGATGCACCTGTATTTGTGTAATACCTACATTTGAGTTCGCTTATGGACGTGACATTAATTTCATGTTACACTCCGTTTAACACTGCAAGATGAGCATCTTGAGTCACATAAGACGATTTTATTTGATCGATCTCAGCTCTTACCAGCACTAAATCCTTCAGCAGTTTTGACAAATCTGAATGATCGAAACAAATGGGAGACAGCTTGTTGAGATCTCGGGCTACAAAAACCAGCAAAACATCGGGATTGGTGGTTTTAAAAATGGCATGATGTCGTTCAAAACTCTGTTCTCCTTTGCGGATAGTGCTGCACACCTTCGACGACAGAGCGACACTTTATTTTGGATAAAAGCTAACAGCTCGTCGATAACAATGTTACACGACACACACTTTACTGTGGCAGTCATTTTGGACTGCGCGCGCGCAACTTCGACACTACTACTACTATGCAGACACCTGATACAGCCAAAAGGCGATGTGGCAGACGTCAAAGAATATGGTGGGACGAGCTAGACATAATCAACGACCTCATAGAAGACCGGGCAGAGGCCTTACACAGATGATCTTTGATCGAATGATGCATCGATCAAAGATTATCTGAGGAAGGCCTCTGCCCTAACTGTAACAGTTTGTTGTGATTTTCCGTCTCCGCGACACAAAGATATTTATGATGCTTACAATCTCATTGCATGCAGTATTTTCGCGTCGCGCATCGTCGGTCTGTTCTTGAGAGTGTATTTTCTTTCTTGAAAGACATTTGAAGGGCACAGGAAAAAAAGGAGCTCATTAACATTCTCATTGTTTTGAGTACCTAATCAAAGGATTAAACCTAAAATTTCAATTTCTACACTTAGGTACACCTCTACTGGAATTTGATTTGTACATTATAAAAAAAGGAACAGTGTATATTTAACCTAATAGGTTATTATTTTATGACATTGGGTTGCTAAATAAATAATAGTTTGATCTTTAAGTGCCTAACTCCTTAATGTAACTGGCAAGAAGGTGCTCATTGTCACAATGATCTCCTTTTTACATTTTACAACTAAAATGTTGATCATAAACAATGTCTAATATACCTATAATCTGTTTTTCCTGTTTACACAATAATGAAATAAAACACATATTAATTGGCATGAAATTTTATTTATGGGATAATTTTTTTTTAATTTTTTTTTTTAAACTTTTCTCTTTTTTGTAGTCTTGTAAACATAATTTTCATCACAATCACTACTATTTTTGTCCATTTTGGTATATAAACAAGCAAAAAGTTAATGCACAATCTACCGCGTCGTAAAATTTCTGAAAGGAAGCTTATCTGACAGCTGTCACTTGTATGGCAAAAAAATTAAGATGGCCGACTGCGCGTTCTTTGTTACAACCGCTGCGATCAGCCTGTTCTAGCGTGGTTTCATAGATAATGGGCACCTTTTTACTTGGTATAGAATGTAATGAGCGCGTTTTATTTTAAAGTAGATTTTTTTTCATTATACTTTACGCAAAATCAGCCCCTTTTATCATGTTTAAAATAACGTGCTCTGATTGGTCATAGAAAAACGAAGTAAATGGTACAGTTAATTCAAAAAAGGCAAAATTGTCAATGAGCTCTTTTTTTCCTGTACCCTTCATTTGGGTTTAATTATTGTTTGTAATTGTTTCACTGTGATTTATAAAGTTTGTTGTTAATGTATACGATTTCATTGTAGATTCAAGCTCAGCCTATCCAAGTACTAGTAACGTGTTGCCTTCGTCCTACGATACGATGCTAAATATTGATCGCAGAGAAGCCAAGAAGTCCATCATAAGTACCATCAATTCCTACAAAGATAGCAGATTCCCATCACAAGGTATTGTATGAGATTTTGACATTCAAAAGTGCCTGTAATGGTCTAAATGAAATAAATGCTTTGAGTTTGAGTTTGATCACAGTATGAAATAGTGGTACAGTCAGCCCCAAAAAGGTGTAAACACGGACGACGAACCATTTTATTGTCTACAAATATTGTTCATAATTTTGTATACAATGTTAATCTACAAAACATGTAAACAATTCATTTAAATGAATGAATTGTTTACACAGACCAAAATCTTTATTTTTATGTTCCCTGTGTACCATAGAAAATAAATTTTGTCCAACAACTCGCGCTGGGCCCACCTGGTGGATTATGACTCGCTTCCTGCCACACAGAGATGGTTGATATTTTTCTTCTCTCTTGTATAAACAATCATTTCTGATCATGAAACACTTTCACGACCTGTTTCCAGGAGTCAACCAGATGGACCTGGCAGAGAACGCTCGCATCGACCAGAGCGTGGCATCAGAGATACTGGACCGTACCCTACAGTATGAGGAGAGAGAGTTGTACCGCCAGTATGACGTCATGAACAGCCATGCTGGGAACATCGATAACAGGACCAACGCTATCATTGAGCACATCTCTGATCAGCTGGAGAATGAATATACTGTGAGATTCATTTGTCTTTCTACTACCAGTTGTACTGAATTCAGTATTTCTTTTGTAAATTGGTTTTTAACCATTTTCATCGATGATGAAGGCCCCATGTTGAACGGTGCCGTTTATAAAAAAAGGCTGTAAGCTACATTGTTAATTGCGACATATACATAGGTACAACATTAGTTTTAGTATATGCGAAACCCGAAACACGTGTCTAGTATTTTTATGTAAAGATGTAGTATCTATGTACAAAATTTCAAAACTGTATCATGAAAAATCACAAAGTTATAAGCTTTGTGATTTACCTGGCTTTTTATGTTACCTGGTTGTCCGTACAAAAACATGCTCATCACGCGGTGCCCCCGCGGCCCCGCGCCGCCACGCCTCCAGCGTCGGCTTGCGCTCATTGATCACAATTTGTAATCAACTGGTGATAACATTTTCCATAACACTTGCAGGCTTTTGACTGTCGTAATGGTCAAATGTAGGTAGATATTATTATGTATCTACTTTATTCGTAAATGCAGCCATAATGCACCATATGCCAACCACTTAAAGTTCAAAGTTAATGTAAAGTGTTAAACATCGCATTACTTAATCACAGCAGGCTGTAGGTTCACAGGTTTAGTCCCTACATCTTTGTGTGGCGGAAAGCATTGTGTTCCACGATACTCTGATGCCGAATTTCTCCTCGTACCGCCGCTCTGCCGTTACCACCACAAACCGCTACTGTACGTACCATTTCATCGGTATACTCAACGTTTGTGTATGAGAAAGACATGGGTTCCCTTTTTACATACGATCAACCGAAACACAACTGTAATGCCCACGATGGGCGCGCGCTCGCGATGTCGTGATGTATCGGGACGGGAGCGTGACGCGTGCGCGTCAACTTGTAGCATCCGGCCCACTGAGGGGGTGAGTGACCCCCGCCCCGCTGTGCGCCCGCGCCTTTTTTGTGCGCGTATGATTGCGGATAGGTATTTTGTGTCGCTCGGTGTCCAACTCGTAACCTTTTCCAAACATTTTTGGGACAAAATATAATAAGGTGTAAAAATTATTGGAATCGATTCAGTTACTTATTCTGAACAAATTATATTCAGGTTTCGTATATACTAAAAATAATGTTGCATAATATACATACTATAAGGGACATCGATGCGCAAACCATACCATAAATACAGTACAGTGATGAAAATGTGTTTGAAATAAATTCACTGGAATAGTTTACGCGTAGGATGCGCACTACTTGTGCACATTTAAATTACCTGCTTTGATCTATTAAAATATTTCATTTTAATTTGATGCAGTCTGTACTAAAATCATCCTTATTTCCAGCTCCCCGAAGTATCCAAAATCCTCGAAGCTCACATGGACGTCGCCGAACAAAGGTGGAGGGCTGGCGGGATGCTACAGTTCATTCCAGGCCGTCCCGACGACGTGGACGAATCTATCAGCGAAGTTACCGATGACAACGGAGGGAACGATGACAACGAAGCTACCCTCGTCGCGAGTCACAACGCCTCCCTATCCTTAGAAGATACTCTTACAGACGAGAATATAAACAAAATGGCGGCTATCATCGAATATGATTCGGGTATCGGTAATGATACTACACTAAGTGATACTGCTGAGGCTAACAAAAGTGTCGACGAAGGCGATAAAACTAAGCACGATAATGTTGGTGATGTTACACCACGAAATAATGATGATGAAGAAAACGATTTGCAAATTTTTAGTAGTCCTATTGCTTCTGGCTCAGGAGATACTTCGTATTCCAGAGCCTACGAAAAAACAAATGAATGTGATGGAAATAATGATCTAAACGATTCTAGGATCTACGAATCGATACTCAGCGGTGAAGTTGACATATCAACTGATGATATCTTTGAAGACTGTGTGGATGATATAGAAGTTACCGCAGAAAATAAAAAGAATGACGAAGGAGGCAAATTTGATCGAGTTGAGCAGAATTATTCGTTAGAAATGAAACTCGCTTTAGGTATTGAGGATGGAAAGTTGTAGATTTTAGCTCTTATGGTTACTTTCACAACGGGTTTATGTATTCCATTTGTGTCAAATATTGTGTTTGTATGGGTTTCATTAATTTAGGGATGTAATAGTGGAGTGTCTAGGGTTCAACATTAGAAGCAAGGTTGGGCAAGCACTGTCTTTTGGGCAGTCCTCTAAATGATGCGAGTAATCATAAGTTAAAGCGCAAGCCAAGCTTTTGGGCTTGTTGAGGAAACAGCCACTTTGTAGGGGTATGTGTGTTTTTTCCCCGTTTGGGAATCTGTGTTTTAGGTATAGATATACTTTTTCGTATGTAGCGGAGTATATAATAATGTGAACACTTTATGATAAATAATAACGACACTTGATCTCATAATTGTGTGGATTTTATAAGGTCACAATTTACAGTACCTTTAGGTAATAATTAGTTTTTTCGTTTTTCTTTAAGAAATTGTGTTATTTTTTGTTCATTGTTATTTTTACCTAGCTATGTTCACTTATAGCAATGTAGTAGATAGTTTAATATTAGCCAAACTTCTTGGTATTACAGCGAGATGTGCGTACGGCTTTTTCATGGTACTTTTACCTCATCTTTGTCAAAATCACAGTAAACTTTGTTCTCGTTACAATAAGGTTGGCGTTGGTTTACTGCTGGTGGAGGTAAAGTAATTGTGAAGCAACTGTAGCAACGGTCATTCGAACGTTATTGTTGTGTGTGTGTGTTCATCCTTCACAAATTGCTTAGATTAGAGCGGGCAATATTTTTAGCATGAGTTGAAAGTGTTTAAATAAATTATAAAAAGTTTTTGTGTATTATTACTGAAAAGCAAAAATACCGCCTGTTCCCAGTAGTTTTACCGAGTAGTCTTACCAGTAGTACTACTGGGAGTTTCCTTCCCAATAGACTTACTCGTAGTAAGACATCGCTGGTGTTGCATTTTTCCCATTAGTACTACTATAAAAAAAACAATAATACATAGACCTCGCAATTGATAGACAGTAGCAATTAAATAAAGTTCAAGATAGGAAAAAAACAAAAATTGATGACATGATTGGGGCTATCAGGTAAAACGTATCTGATAGCCTCAATCATGGCATCTTCATAATCAGTTTTAAATTGCGTGGGGTTCCAATTCGGTATTTGGCTTTTTATTAATTGCAATAGTGTAGTATATGTTTGCGTTGTTTTATCCGGGAGGCATAGATAACGGGTATTATATTTGTAGTCTCTTGAGAACTACCCATATCGCAATGAATAGTATAAAGTTGTAGACGGGACTCAAAAAATTATTAATATATTATTCCCGGTCGATCGGGAAAAAAATAACGAATTTCCGTTCGTCCCACTAGGTGGACGAAGTTGGAGGGACGATCGATATTCATGTCTATCTCGTTTTGGAGCATGTTGGTAAATGTGATGTGGTTTTTAACACAATATTATTATTAATAGTAACCGATCCGACGCATTTGCTTTTACGATATAGAGCACATCGCATATAATTCCCCCATCTTTATAAGTCTTTAATTATAGTACTGATAACCATTCAACAGTAATACCACACCTCGTCGCCTTTTTATTACATTTATATCACACATTTTACAGAATTAAAAAATATTACCCGTATTAATTTATTTCAAAATCATTTGCGTTTTGATTATTAAGTGACATGAGTCCAGCAAATGTTTTATCTTGAGTCATAGATTCAAGTTCAGCAAGGACGATAAATGCCCCAGTTCTCAGAGTGTCTACATAGGTCTACATGAGAGTATTGTTTTGTTTTTGTAGTAAGTCTACTGGGATCAAAGTTCCCAGTAATCTTACTAGTAAGTCTATTGGGAAGGAAACTCCCAGTAGTACTACTGGTAAGACTACTCGGTAAAACTACTGGGAACAGGCGAAAAATACATACCACCTTAAATCTATGCTAGTACTTATGCAGGGTTTTATTTACACAAGACAATTTCAGTTAGCTTGGAGCATCAAAATGTAGTAGTGGTTTCATGGCACTATAGCGGTGGCAACAAATAGGAAATTATTTCACCGTTTGTCGTCAGTGGCTACGGTTGGGAATTTATTTCACGTCATGCTCCCCAATGGTGATGGGGTGCCATCATCTATTTTGCTGTTAATAAATTCATATCACAATTGTACGCAATGTGTACCGAATTAGTACATAACTAAAAAAATAAGTACCTGTTAACCTGATATGGTACTTATTATTTTCTTATTTTTTCCCCGTTTGTCGGCAGTGGTGACAAACCCGGTGGAGACGATCGGAAATAGGCGAAAACCTACAGGTTACTCACATAGAGATCCACGTTCAAAGACGACTGCAATTGCAAATCGCAGCGGTAAAGCCGCACACACGTAAGGGGCTCGTAGGGGGGTTAAGGACGACCCCTAACGACATGATTGGTTGAAATGTAGACTGCTACAGGCATAAATGTCTTATTGTTAGTAAAATAAAACAACCAAATAAACAAACTATATTATATTTCCTTCTTATAAAATACATTATTGCACTTACAATATCGTGTTCTAAACTTTAATATAAAAATAAACTTTTCTTAATTAACAACAAAAGTACTTTTTAAAATTAAACTATTTACAGTTAAAAACGAAATAAATATTTTTAAAATTTCAACGAATTTTGTGAGTTTTGATAAAATTTAAAAGCTTGGTACATTTTGTTAGTATGCATTTAAGGTGTCTCCAAAGAATTATGTCGTGGAGGTCACATAAAGGGACCATCACTATTATTTCGGGTCGGCACATTCGATTTGGCAGTACTTGTTGAACAATAAAGCCGACCCGAAGCAAATTACTATACATATTCGACTTGTGCCGGACAAACAAACAGATCCGATTTGCTGGCTCGGCGCGATTTGGGCTAAACCGAGCGGCGTTTTCCTCAATGTATGTATGTCTCATATATGTATTGCCGCCCGGTTGTGCCGAATACGTGTGTTTAGAGTGGCTCCATGTAACATATTTATATTCAGCTGATATAAGGCTAGGTTAACAAAGGTAAAAAGCTTGTTTAAACAATAATCTTTTGGGTTCAAAAGTCAACAAATAAAAATAAGAAATATAACTGAGAATGTATAAATAGTATGGCAACTGTGGTGCTATTTTTAAGAGAGATCGTGGATAAAGATTAAGGCAATATTTCAAAATATAAGATACAGTAAAATATTGCCAACATACCCTACTAATATTGCCAAGTGTCTGCAGAGGCACCTATGACAAAAATACAATTACAATCTTAAACTCTGTTTCAGTGATTTTCAACCGTAAATTATCATATAAATAGATTTTAAAACACGTGTGATTTAGACATTTTCGCCTATTTGTCCTCAATTCTACATATAAGCAACTAAAATGTGTTAATTTAAAACCGCCAATTTAAAGATAACAACATTTATGAGGTTTTTTTGCAGCCTTTTTGTTGAACTTTACTCGACTTGCAAAACTGCTTCTTATACTTACTGAGCTTGGCTTTCGTTGCAGTCAGTAAAACATGACCCAAGTTAAGGCACTGGTCCCACCGCTAGAGATAAGCGAGTAGAGTTAGTAAGCAACGAGCAGCGAGTGTGTTGTTTGTATAATTTTTCGCTGGGGTATAAGCGAGTACGCGACGGCTTCGGGCGATTACTCGCTGATATGCGTTTGTAGCAGGTAAGTCTCTCAGCGAGCGTTCTGTCCTGAGCCAATTCTCTCTTTAGATGTTGTTGCAGCGACAAACTAGTGGAGAGAGAGTTGTTGTTCTAGTGTGTACAGTCACGAACAATGAAATGCATGTTTCTACTTTGAGATAACACCTATTTCGTAATAGTATGGCTACCAAAATGCTAAGTTCGTGACAAACGTAAACCGTTAATTAATACAGTAGGAAAAAAATTGAAAGCTGCTGCGTGTTTACATTTCATTTCTAGTACAGTCGCCGATCGACTATTAATTATCAGAAGACCCTTTGTGGATCTTTGCAAGTTTTTTAAGCGAGATAATAGCCGAAAGCTAGGTGCTTTCTAGCCGACGGTGGAACAGGTGCCTAACCCATGACCCAAGCTAACCATATCTACTTGTGAAAAACGACTACCACATGCTTATTGTACTTATAATTAATTATAGGCGTTGACTACACAGACATACATACTATATACACTTGTAAATCGTGAGAGATCGGACATGTAGCTTAGCCTTACAATTTGTTAGTTCTTTTACTTATTTATCACAAATATTACTAATTTGGCATTTGATTTAATTTATCTTTTTATGATATGTCGGTTTGCAAACAACATTTGTACAAGAATAACGTGTATTAAAACATCTTATCAAATAGAATATTATAAAAAAGAAATCCCAACGGACTGTGTGACTTATGAGTAAATATAAATATTTCCATATATCAATATGGGTACAGCTATTTAGGCCAATGTGACAGACGGACAAAGAAAAGTGGACACGGATTGGTAAAAAATGGAGTGCTAATATTAACGCCAGCGTAAATCTGGCTTTTCTTGTATTAAATGTATTATGATAGCTCATTGTAATTACAAAACTGAAATTCATAGGTAAATGTTTTTTACGAATCAGTTAATACAACATATTAAAAATACTGGCCATCGCACACCAAAACAACTCTATACTAACTCGAGTCAAAGTACTTAATGCCCATAGCATATATATTCATATTCATTTTAAATATATTGGAAATACAGTGGCTAAAGATAAGCTTTTCGTACTATACAAAATTGCTGGAAACTTTGTTGCTTAACTCGTTTAACATGAATAGTAAAGGTTATGTGCCTGGAATGAAATGTTGCAAGCAACATCGCAACATTTCACGTTACAGGAACTGACGAACGCTACTAAAGGCAACCAACTCGTTAAAAAAATGTAGGCCGACTTATTTTAGATTGCAATCAACACGCTAAATAGAAGATTTCATGTTTTTTTGCAACATAAAACATATTGTTGAAACATGTTGTGCAACTTTTGTTTTCAAATGAATACGTGTTTTAACGCGGCTTAGTATCTAATTTTCCCGTATGCGACGGCTAAACACATAAACAGTCCATTCCCTACCAATCCTTGTTCTATCATAATAAATACTTATAAATACGCTACGTTACCCTGTGTCTCATGCGGCATGATGCTTCAGGTCGAATATCTCCATCAGCAGAGGTTCTATGGGGTTCACGTCAAGGTAGACGCCGGTGACTTCTTCAGCCAACTTGCGGAGTTCTAGAATTTTCTGTATGAGCTTGAGGAAGGTGGATTTCGCTTCGCAGCCGGGGTACACGCTCTCGAGGTAGCGGCGGAGGAGGTAGTAGTACGAGTTCTGAAAAGAAGAAGCGGGTGGCTTATGTTACATAAATTTTATAGACTCGGGTAGAGGACTTGTCATTTTGTTTTCGGTGAGATGTGATTGCGATAACATTGATGGCGTGTTTTAACAGCTCCTGATGAGTTCTAGTTAATTTATCTGACTAAACATTGAATGAAAATAATAACAAGCTTATAGCAATTTTTTTTTAATACGTGTGCCGTCATTTTTTCTTTCGTATGCTTCTCAACAAACCCTTTTAATTGATACCCATATCATGGGGGTGCATACAAAATAACTAGTCCGCCATCTTTGGGAGTCCGCCATATTGGATTTAGAATGTCGTCACTGTCATCCAAACTAAACGTGTATGCAAAATTTCAGCTCGATAACTGTTTTAAAATTCAGTTGTAAGATTTGACCTCAACAAACAAACATACATTCATACAACAGAAAGTACCGGGAAACGATCAATAATACACAAAATGTTAGTTATTCCTCCAAAATTATTTTATCGCCTTCAAAGCATGCTCCTTCAGAAACGATACACTTACGCCAACGAATAATCCAATCATAAAAACATTTTTTAAACGCTTTTTCCGGAATTGAGTTCAGTTCCGAATGAAAACGGGTGCACGAAGTAGTCATTTGAGTTTAGGAAAAACTAATGAAGTCGGCTGAAGCCATATCTGGGGAAGATGGTATTTGTTGAGTTTTTGGTCAAAAAATCGTTCACTATGATGGCCTTGTGCGAAGGCGCAATATCGTGGTGCAAAATCCAATAATTTTCTTTCCACAAATCTGACCTTTTTCGTCGAATTTGCTCTTTTAGACGCCGTATAACGCGCAAATAATATTCTTTATTTACTGTTTGACCTTTCGGCAAGAATTCCAAGAGCACAACACCGCGATAGTCAAAGAAAACGGTCAACATGACTTTGACTTTTGATCGACTTTGGCGTGGTTTTTTTGGTTTCGGTTCAGTTGGAAGGCGCCACTTGTTGACTAGTTTGCATGTCAAACTCGTATATCCACGTCTCGTCACCAGTAACAATGCGTTTCATGAATATTGGGTCGAATTGACTCGTTCTAGCATGTCCTCAGCGACTCTTATGCGATTGAGTTTTTGGAGAAAATTCAGGCTTTTTGGTACTAGCCGAGCAGCAACATGTTTCATACCCAAGTGATTATTTTAAATGGTACGGATCGACTCGTGAGACACAGGAAGTTCAGCGGCCCTTGAATGAGGATTTTCAGTCACTACTTCCTTAACTTTTGCGATTTTAACTTCAGTTGAAGACGTTGATGGCCTGCCAGAGCGAGGCAAATCTTCCATCACATCTCGACCGCTTTTGAAAGCTTTGTACCACTCATAAGCATGTGTTTTTGATAAAATCGATTCACCGTAAGCCTTCTGTAACTTCGGGGACTCCGAACAGGAAATTCTATGTGCAATGCAAAATTTAAGACCAACTCTTTGTTCGATGTTTTTGTCCATTATGAAATTCGCAATACACACTAGATATGATCTAACTAAAAACAGCATTGTATTCTTAATCTAAATAACAGATGCAACTTAAACTCCGCGCCAAAATGGAAAACAGTTGTGGCAATCTACCAAAAAAAAAAAAAAAAAATTTGGAACCAAAAACAAATTATCCATTCCCGATACACTTTGACTGAATGTACATACATTGCAAGTTAAATAAAAGCTTACAAAAAGAGGATCTTCCAACCAGTTTGGTAAATTATAGAATTTGGGTGTCATTAAGTACGACAGCGTAGTTTGTATGGAACGTTAAAGCTGCCGCCGAAGAGATCTGTAGGAAGGAGGTTGATGATAAATACAGTTCATCCTTACCTGCTCCAACTTGATGACGTCAGGATGCACGACCTTGAGCCTGTCGGGCGTGAACAGCAAGATGGCGGACATGATGAGTATGACGTGCTCGTCAGTCCGCCAGCGCGGCTCGAACGAGCGGATGAACGACTCGTGCGAGCGGTAGATGTTGCCCTTCGCGAGCTTCAGCACGTCGGTGCGGATGCTGCCGAACTGTTCCTGGCAGTGAGGGATCTGGAATTATGAGATGAGATTATGTAATGGGGGGTTTTGATGGAAATCATGGTGTTCCTCCGGAGCTGGTAGATGCATTGTCACAACAGGTTCCAGGAATTCATCACGCATTATCCAAACCCAATTCTGGGGTTCTAAATCATGCCCTAGCCAAGTCTGAACTTGATAATAAACACGGTTGAAATGTTGGTGAGCTGCTGCACTCGTTGGTGAAAGATTTGATAACTGCATAGGTTTATTCAGTTTTGTTAACTTGATGAGCTGTGCATAGCGAAGACGATCGATACAGTCCTCAGATTTTGGACCATTATAGATTGCTAACAAGATTCGCACTCCATTCTCAAATAATCTCTGCCCTCTATCTCGAAAATGGTTCAAGATATAAAAAAAATGATTAGACAAAAGTTGTAGAGAATTTAATCCTCTACAATATTTGTAATTAGTATAAATAGCATTAAATCCATAAGAAACGAGATATTTGGAATAAATGTGTAAAAAAAACGATTTTTTGACCTTTGATTTTGGAATATCTGTAGTCGCGGACACCCTGCGGACAGTCGGTTTTGTGACAAGTTTTAGGGTGCCATAATGAAGGTTTATACAACTGTATAGCTGATCTCTCATTCCGAGCTACTTGCCCTCATTTGACTAATATTCTTGGACTATCACGCCTGTAATCCCCGAAGGGTTGGGCAGATGTTTATTTAATAGTACACCCACATTTCGCCAAATAATTTTGGTTATATTACCAACAACAATATAGTTACTTACTTTCCACTGGTTCCTCTGTCCATCATACGTCATGGTACTTCTTAGTACCATCATCTCTATACACCCGCCTTTGAGAAGTGCCACCTGTAAAATAACAAAATTAGTTTTGGACTCAAAATCTATTTAGTTCCGAGTAATTGTCCTATATGATAATTTGCTTGACAGTTTTGGTACAGCCGGGAAAAATTTAATATACTTTTGGCAAAAAAACCGCTCGGATTGTGTCGAACCGACCCGAGCCGAAGTGATTCGGCAATTGTCAATGCCGAACGAAGTTTGTCAATGGCACGACCCGAATATGAGTATTACTTGCTTCCGGCCAGCTTACTGTTCAACAAATACTGCCGGACCGCACAATAGTGTAGCACCCACGGTACGTTGTTTTTACTTTTGAACTAGCAGCATCATCTGCCTAGCCTTTTCCCAACTATGAACTATGTTGGGGTCAGCTTCGAGTCTAACCAGGTGCAACTGAATATATGGAGCGACTGCCTATCTGACCTCCACAACCCAGTTATTACTAGGTAATACGATACCCCTTGGTAAGACTGGTTTTCAGACTTTTGGGCCACTGACTACCTGTAACGACTAACAAAGATCGACAAATGACAGCCGGGACCAACGGCTTAGTGTGCTTTCTGAGGCACGGAGGAAACTCAGTATATAATTGGCGGTCACCCATCCCCGGACCAACCTAGGCAAGCGCGGCTTAACCTGAAGATCGACCCGAGCGGCTGTTATTAACGAACTTTTCCTATTTTTGATCTAGCAACATTTTACAAAAATATAGGTTCAATGGCTGATGCAAAAGTTGTTTTATAAAAAAAAACTTACTCAAATAAGACTGGTATATGGCTTAAAGTGAAGCTAACATAATCGCGCCAGCTACTATACTGACCTGATCTTCTTCACACATATTCTTAAAGGAGTTGATCTTCTTGGCCATCTTGATAAACCGCCTTATTGCCACGGCAGTAAGGTTCACTATCGTTATCAACCGGGGATCGTGTTTGCTGCCTCCTTCCTGTAATATTAACAACATAATTCTTATATAATAATGAATACGGCCTGCTGCCACCAAATATTCCTGAACAAATGCGCTACTTCAATTAACACTTTCGGCGCTAAGCCCCAGCATATGGGTCGAACAATAATTCGTTCGTGTGCGCACAACCCGCCTCCCGAGTCGTCGCTATACGTAGCTAATTATAGTGATCTTTATTCCGTTGACAATAAGGTCGCTGTTAGACTGCAGCTGTCAGTGTGTAGATGACGCGCGTACTAGTAAAAATTGATTATTATTTTAACTTGGCAGCGAAAGTGTTAAAAGAATTGTTCTGTCTCTTTCAATCGTTTGCAGACGAAATACGTTTAGTGTTTATCAAAATTTGGGGCCCGTCCACGGCCTCGGGCGATGCGACTTAACTCCCAAGTCGTATCGCGGTCACTCTTGGCATGCTCTAAACATCTCCGCAGCCGCTGTCGCAAACACACTTGTGGCTTGTGTTTAATAGATTGCTATCAGTGACTGACGTCATCGTTAACGTCACAGAATATTATTTTAGCTGCACCTTTCAAAACCCCATACCAAGACGTGGTATACGTTTTATAAACCACAGTTGAAGCTCAGCACACTCAGCAATGCTTCAACTCGAGGCGCCTCCTAATATGAAACTCGACTCTACAACGCGAACGCAACTTATAAGCTTCGCGTCAGATCGAGATCAGCTAGTTAAAATGGGTCGAGGCCAAATTCCGCGTGCAGTGCTTATAATTGTGCGTTGACCTTCATGTGGCTGATGACGTTAATAGGGAACTCAAGCCTAAACAACATACATACATAACATCACGCCTGTAATCCCCGGAGGGCTAGGCAGAGGTGTACCTATAGTACGCCCACATTTCGCCAGTTATGTTTAAATCCCATATAAGGGGAGGCGAGCCTATTGCTATTACTCCGTGGCTGCTACTGAGAAATTCCTGATGGAAAAAAACCCGATAGCTCTTTGCCCGACCTGGGAATCGAACCCAGGAGCACTAGACCAACGAGGCCGTCAAACAAACAAACCTACGCATATTACCTTGAAGCCAGCCGACGCGGTATCTCCGACTAGCTGCGATATGTCATCGTCTATAGGAGCGTTTAGCGCCTTATTCGCTACTATTAGCTCGTTTAATTTGGCACGCTCCACCTTAAAATAACAAGCAAAATTGTGTTAAAGGTCAATATCTATACAGCCAAATACAGGTCTGCAAAGAAATGTGAACGCTTCGGGAATCATCAAGGTATTATCCGCTTGTTAATTATTCCTTGAAGTTTACGCAAATTAACTTTATCTATTCCGATCTTTGATGATGAGTCATGATTTCATGGTTATGTTTAATTAAGGCGCATTTATCGCATTGGGGTAGCCTGTAGTGATAGATGTAAGAAGATAAATAAATTTCAGTCATTACTAAATTAATAGTTGGTTGAACCCAACACTGCCTTTTAGGCGCAAACTAGCGCGAATAGACTAACAATCAGTTTGGCCAGAGCTTAAACGCGTATGGAGAAAGTGGCTTTTGCGCGTGTAAGTCAAAAATTATAACAAGGTAACGTATTAGCGGGATAAAAGATATTCTGTTTTAATTTAGGTTACAAACTATCTGTGTTTGCTAAATATCATACATATCCGTTGAGCCGTTTTGCGTGAGTGAGTAACAAACATCGATCCCTCCATCCTCACAAACTTCCGAATTTGTTAACAACTCATCATCTGCCTATCCTTTTACCATCTATGTTGGGGTCAGTTTCCAGTCTAACCGGATGCAGGTGAATACCGGTATTTTATATGGAGCGACTGCCTATCTGACCTCCACAACGTAGTTAGTATTGGGTAATACTATACCCCTTGGTAAGACTGGTTGTCAGACTTTCGGGCCACTGACTACCTGTAACGCTTGTCAAAGATCTACAATTGACAGCCGGGACCAACGGCTTAACGAGCTTTCCGAGGCACGGTGGAAACTCTGTATGTAATGGGTGGTGACCCATCTACGGACCAACCCAGGCAAGCGCGGCTTAATCTGACGATCGATCCGGACGGCTGTTATTATTTAGCCGCGAGCTTCTCGTCCGCGTTGTTCATAACTCCTAGTGGAGTAATGTTTTACATGACTAAATAAAGCTTCGTGTTACCTCGTTTAATTCTCTAGAAGAACCGCTGCATGGATTGACTGAGGTATAAGCTTCGAACTCCAACTTTATCGCTTCACACAATATTGACTCCATGGAGTTCGGTTCTATCCTGAAAAGATGAAATAATAAATAGTTATTATGAGTTTATGAACAAGTAGACAAGCATTTTTCAGGATTAAAATGATGTTCAATCAGATCGTGGGGCTTGATGGTCTACTAGTGGCTAAGTTTGTGACTGCTGTCCGCGGGGTTATGAGTTCGATCCCTGGTTCTAGCTGTGTTATTATTCTTTTTTAACCCCCGACCAAAAAAGAGGGGTGTTATAAGTTTAAAGTGTGTGTCTGTGTGTATTTTCGGGGCATCATAGCTCCTGAACGGATGAACCGATTTAGATTTGAAGTTCATTTGTTTGATAGGTGTGTTAATCTAAAGTGTTCTTAGCTATGTTTCAAGAAAATCTGCTCAGCCTTTTAAAATCATCACCTATTTTTATTGTATACATAAATTACAACGAGATAGATAGGGAACGTGTGGAATAAGGCAAGAGAATGATTATGAGTTATAAGGACAGCATGTACAAAGGCGAGCTAACCGAACAGAATTTTCAGGCGAGTTAACCGCCAGAGAATCCGCCAGTCAGGGTTTTTGCTAGGTTAATGGCAATAGAATCAGCCTTAATTGTATAAGGCTACCCTCGTTATAACTTACTATTACAATGTAAGTAATCTTTAGTCTCGATGCAATAAAGTTGCTATTTGGTTGGTACTGTTGGAGGTAAAATTATTGAGAAAAGAATGTACACCGAGTTTTATACAATTTCGTCTCTATAGAGCGTGGTCTCTGTCTTCTATCTATTTTCTATATTCTTTTTCTTCTATCTTCTTCGTCATATCTATACTTAATATTATAATCTAGTCTTATTTATACTAATATTATAAAGCTGAAAAGTTTGTTTGTTTGGTTGAACGCGCTAATCTCAGGAACTACTGGTTCGCATTGAAAAATTATTTTAGTGTTGGATAGCCCATTTATCGAGGAAGGCTATAGGCTATAAAACATCACGCTAAGACTAATAGGAGCGGAGCATTAATCAAAAATGTTACGCAGACGAAGTTGCACGGGTAAGCTAGTATAAAGTATAAAAAACTGACTGGCTGACTGATCGATCAACGCACAGCTGAAACCGCTGCGTCTAGGAGCTTGAAATTTTTCACAAACGTTCCTTAAATGACGTAAGTGTGCAATAAGAAGGATTTTTTGGAAATTCATCCCTTATGAAACTATATAAAACTTCGTCCACGCGAACGATGTCGGGGACAGCAGCTAGTTACTCATATTAACATTGGTAAGAGAAACAGAGACGGCTGTTTGATCTGTTCTATATACGGTCAGTTACTGTCCAGCCACGTTCGAGTGCGAGTCTTCTGTTCCGCAGGTTCCGGCTATTGCTAGTTGCTATACGCGAGGCTCCTGATAAGCTGATAAGGTATCGACGAATCCTCTTATCTATATCATTTTGCACTGACTACCAAATCTTGGGAGCAGACGTGAATCGCGTCGTCATGTCGTGCGATGTTCAGTCGGTATGTGCGTACGTACTTCATACTTAAGAATGTGAGGAAACAAAGGCTTTGATAAGAAGTGATTAATTAGTGCGACATTGCACCGGTATTTTATAAGATTATTTAATTTTTTAGGGTTCCGTACCTCAAAAAGAAAAAATGGAACATCAAATACTCAGATTTACTGTCCCTTGGAGCTGTGAAAAAATCAAACTTCTAAGCCAACACAATCAAAAGATACAGCCGTTTATGCCGTAAATTTTCGACACTCGCAAGGGAATCATAACCTACAGGGTACTTCCCGTGAACTCAGAATCTTGAAATTTGGTACGAAGCAACGTTTTATAGCACAGATAAAGGAAAAATTGCGAAAACCGTAAATTTTTAGTTGATTGTCGTGATGGGTGAACTTTTACTTATATGCCTACAGGTTTGTAAGGAACCCTCGGTGCGCGAGTCCGACTCGCACTTGGCCGGTTTTGTCTTCTTTCATTAGCCTATTCTGAGGCACAAACATACATATGCCACTAAGAATTTCGTCACGATAAGACTCGGCGGTTGCGACCGTTACACTAACAAGGCAAGGCAGTACGATTATTTATTTATAATTGTTAATGGGAACACCAACTATACATTTTGTTATTAAAAAAAACCACCCGTTGTTTTGTAAAAAAAAAATAACTTTAAACACTGTTTTAAGCTTTCACGGTTTATAACTAAACTTTCACTATCACTTACGGGATAGCTTCCGCGATTAATGTTTATATTGAGTTCCCGATATTTCGACGCTGTCGCAAGCGCCATGATCACGAGATGACTGGAGAACGTAGGTGGATTGTAAAAATTTGTTAGGTGCAGACAAATCTGTCTACCCTCTTTCTTTGTATTTTGCTACGCGCACTACTGGAACTCGATACAAAGTCACGGCAAAACACATACCGAGGAAGATATCCCGTAAGTTATAGTGAAAGTTTAAAAATAACTTTGTTTACATACACCTTTGATTGTACACATGTAGATAGAGTGTTGCGCAGCAATCGCAACAAAAACAAGCCAGGTTTGCGCTTGTGTGCGTGTTACGCACACCACACCTTTTTTTACAATAATTTCACGCGAATGAAGGTTATAAACAACGCCAACGTAAACTAGATATCACAAAAGTTATTTTAGGTATTCAGTCAACGTTTAATATCACCAAACCTCAATATCAATTAACGGTTTAAAAAAAGTACCTAGACTACATCGTTTTTAGGTGTAACAATTGACAAAAGTCCTAAGTAATTGGAAAGAACACACAAAGTTATCAATTCCTCGGCTTACGCGCTTGCATCCTTTATAAAGCACTGATGCGATAAATGATGTGATAATGTTTTAAGTTTGTTTTCTTTATTTAAAAAAATTAAGTACTTGTCATTTTTTTCCAAACTAATCGTTAATTATTTCAAAAAATGACAGAAGTTACAAGTCGCAGTCGTCCTGATAATAACAGACTAGAAATACACACATCAAAAGTGTCTAGGGATCAAGCATTTTTATGCGGATTTCTTGAGATTGAGATGTGGCTTTGTAATAAATTTATGATTTTATAAATTTATATGGATCCTTTTTGGTGCATTTCATAATTTGAATCAGGAACTCTCAATCAAATTCGAGTAAAAGATGAAAATAAGCTGTCAATATTTTCCCTATAAAAACATACAACGCATTGAAGACATTATTAGTGCTACTGTTTCCCTACTACTGATTAAAACCAACGTTATTATGGAGCGGCGACGTCATTTAAGCAGGGAAGAAATGCTCAGAGCCGTGGGAATGATAGAAGCTGGTTCCCGGCAACGTACTGTGGCTTTAGCTCTGAATACAAGTCAGAGTGTTATCAGTCGACTTTGGACACGTTACCGAAGCACTGGTACCGTGGCTGAGCGCCATGGAGGACGGTATCGCTGCACCACACGGAGACAAGACCGATACATTCAAATCTTAACTCGAAGAGCTCCAACAATAACCGCCATGATGTTAGCCGTGAGGCTTCATCACTCTTCAGGGAACTTAATTAGCGACCAAACAGTCAGAAACCGCTTGCATGAAGTGAACCTTCATTCCCGAAGACCGCTACGGGTACCACCTATAGCAATGCACAATCGTAGGATTCGATATCAATGGGCTCTTGAACACAGAAATTGGGCAGAAGAACAATGGCGTTTCGTGTGCTTTTCTGATGAGTCTCGTTTTGGTATGAGACCGGATACAAGACGTATACGACACTGGAGAACCCCTGGACGCCAACAGCGATTAAAATCCTGCCAGGAAGTCCATCCTTATAGTGGTGGAACCATCATGGTATGGGCGGGTATTTGGATCGGCGGAAGAACTGAGTTGATTTGGATCAGAGGCAACCTCAACGCTCAAATTTATGCTGAGACGATTGTATCAGACGTCATCGTTCCTCTACAAGTGCAAATCGGTCCCTTATTTCAGTTAATGCATGATAATGCACGACCGCACACCGCAAGAGTTGTAAGACAGACTCTCGCCGCAGCTAACATCAATGTCCTGCCCTGGCCTGCTCAGTCGCCAGACTTGAACCCGATTGAGCATGCATGGGATATGCTACAGAGAAGAGCTCTGCCGAATATGGAGGGTATCCAGTCGCAAGAAGACCTTTTTTTGTTGTTGCAACGAACATGGGCGGCCATTCCACAGCGTGATTTGGATGAACTCATTTTGAGTATGCCAAACCGATGTTCTTGTGTTGTTAGTGTTCGCGGTAGAAACACGGATTATTAATTGTTAAAAATCATCCTCTAAAGCGGTTTAATAGAGCAATGAAAGTTTGTATAGAAGTTCGATTTTGGAATATAATATAAAATAATATATGAGAATTCCCATCCGGGACAAGGCTTGTTATTAATATTGTAGAATGTGCGGGATACCGCACAGAATAAGCTAGATAAGCTGTAAACAGGAAGTCAAAATATTATTTTTATCGTAAAAGTAACGATTTCGGTACTTAATTGGCGAATGGGTTGTTTTGTAGGGAAATTTTCAGTGGCACACAGAAAAAACAAACTGTTTTTCTGTCTAATTATTAAGCAATAGGCTCGCTCGTCTAGTACATATTACTAACACATATCATGATATTTTTTTTACAACAAAGTAAATGAAACTGTATTTCAATGAGACTAGGGGTGTTTCACTATGTTTCAGAATTAATACAAAGCTCAAAACTGTCCTTCTAACAAGAATTTTATTCCATCGAGATAAAGTTTAATTTTAATTGCCGATTATACTGTACATACACCCACCATATCGAGGAATATAGGCTAGTAATGTCGTGTATTCAGCCTTCGTAGTCACGACTTCACGAGTAATTTTTAATCGCTCACTGGATTTGCAACGCAATGCTTAGTGCGGTTGAAAATGAAAAGTTGCACTTTTTAGACGTGCTGGGATGCGCTCTGTTGGATTATCAATGCTCGGTTCAATACCGAGAGTTGAAAATCCAGTGCACTTTAAAAGATCGCTCGTCCTAACGAGACCTTAATGTAAAGTCCTTTTACAATTATTTTACCCCTGATTTCGCGTCACTGTCATAATCACAGTGATCTTTATTTCCGTTAAAATAAACATAACAAACAGTCATATCATCAAGCCTGTAATCCCCGAAGGATAAGGCAGACGTGTACCTAATAGTACATCTACTAGGACTCAAAATAAACTACTAAATAAACAAGCCTGAATTACAATGATCTTTATTCTAGGTGCAATAAGGTTGCTGTTTGCTTACTGCAGTCAGAGGTAAATTACTGTAAATGGACCATATGTCAATTCAATATATTATTATTATTATTTCATCTTACCTCTCAACATCTTGCAGTATATCCCTCGCCTTGTTGACATCAGGATTGTTGCTGGTAGACGGGATCTCCTCGCACACATGCTGCGGCCTCGTCTCTCTGTGCGAAGACTTGTCACTATTTGTCAATATTGATCTGTCAATTACAAGCATTATATTGGGGCTTCTATGTGAGGGAGTGTGATGTGTGTGGGGACGATGTTGAAGATGAGTAAAACATTCAAGAAGTATTGGTATTTCCAAACACACACGCACACAAATCGCCAATATTATACATACATATATAATTAAGTAGGTAAGCTCAAGTGGGACCAGGCCATGTCCGCTGCATGTTGTACGCATTGTGGGCTAATAGCACCTAAAAATCCATGAAAACATCCGACGGCATCGTGGATGACCCAGGCCCAGGCAATATAAACTTGATGCCTAAAGGCAGGATTGGTCCCTTTTGGTTCAGGATCCAGTTCAGAGGAAAAACTAAAGGGAGGTATTTGCCCTGCAGTGGGACGACGCAGGCTTTTATTTAATTCAAACTGGATCATATCTAACAAGCAATCTGTTTGCTAATTTTGTTTTGTCTAATATTTAGCATATTCTTTGAACAAAACTGATACTATTATTTAAAATTCACTCGGCCTTGAAATCTAATATAGTTGAACTTTGACCTATCCTATGTTTTGCCATAAAACCTGATGATTTATTTCAAAGTCAAGTAACACCTACATTTTTACAAAGACGTATTTACTTCATATTTATAAGGAAAAGCATGTTTATTAGTTTTCCTTCAGGAAATAACATCATCATCATCATAATAGCCATTTATCATCCAGCCTAAAATGAAAGAGAGTAATAATTCCTTATTTTCCAATTTCCGGATATCTGTTAGGGTATAGAAAGGAATTTATTTTAAGAAAAAATGCTTTACATTGCTAGTGAATGAGAAATGCAATATGGAATATTGAGCATGCCGTAGAATTTAAACTTTCAGCATTGAGCTGAAAATTGCAATCGCTTGCATTGGCTTGGCATACTCTTCTGTCATAGTTGTGAATGTAAATGAATAACAAAATAAGTAGTAGATATTATTAATTGGTGCTAATTAGACTGTTCAAAAAAATACTCTTGCAATTTAACAAGAATTTGTAAAATAATAGATGAAGGAAAGGCCACAATATAAAGTTAAAACTGTTAAAAGTAGAAATTTTAAATGCCCTAAGTGTTTAATGTTGGAAATCCCACAATAAACTCAGTGCCCCGGAAAAAAAATCATGTCTATGTGTCTATTTAACTGTAGTTAGGCAAAGCAGGAACAATGCACAAAGGCTAAATTAATGAATAACAATAAAATGTTCATACAAACCTTATACTATTCTGTTTTGGAGTCTCCCCATACATATTACTTTCACCATTCTCATACAAATACGAGTCCATCATTCGTTGTTCATAAATTGCTCTATTAATAACTGACTTTTCATCTATAGGGTATATCTTCATTGTGTACTCATCATTACTTGTAACAGGCGGAGCGGGAGTGTAGGAGTATTGAGATTGTAACGACGTATCCAGGTCGTTTGACAGTGGAGACTGGACCGTCGTGCTACTAGGACTACATGTTGTACTAAGAGTATCATACTGAATCACTGTGTCTTGTAATGGAATGAATCCTGTGTCACCTTCATCGTCTCGTTTGACATTCTTCGAACTAGTTACCGCGTCGTCAGGATCACGTTGACGTTTCTTAGCTCTGTTTTCTTCTATCTTCCGTCTCTTTTCCGCCTTGTCTTCTTCAGACATTATAAACTCTTTCACCATGCCTATAGAAAGACACTTTTCTAGTCGACATTTTTGACAAAATCTTCTCGTAACCACAGTAATCACACAGTTGTTCGTAAATGGACACTTAAATTCCTTGCTGGCTAAGGCGTTTCGTCTGAAAAACGCCTTGCAACTCTCACAAGAGATCGCGTTAAAGTTGTAACCTAGAGCCTTATCGCCACACACTAAACATATTTTCTGCAAACTCGAGAGCACCTCTTTCTTCTGAGCACTCGTATTGTCTTTCTTATCACTGCTATTATCCATTTTAACTAATAAAAACACACTGAGGTAAACATTGGAATACAACTCCACACTAAACGTTTCCGCTTGTTCTCTTCGCACGCGCGTCTAACATTCACTATCAAGCGTTACGTGAAAGTGATTATCAGTAGTATTAGCTGTTTGCTACGATAACTTTGTATTTCGCTAAAATGTTTCGAGATAAATAGCAGAAACATATCGGATGACTAATGACATAAGTCATCGCGTGAGCCCTGACAGCTGTGACGTCAGAAATGTCTAATAGTTTTTTTACGACGATGGTCACACTAGCTGTTCAGTCTACGTTTCGTTTTAAGAGAAACTTTTTGGAAGAATTTGGATTAATTAGAAACTAAGTTGTTCGCTATTAGAGTTCTGTGAGATGAGGAGTGTATGAATTTTGTCTAAAATTATAACTTTCTTCGACTCAAGTGTCGCCAAGCTGGTCTAAATTGGCGATCATTCAGAAGTACCTAACCCAAAAGTGCAGTAAATTCCTACGAAGTGCCTTTCTTAATAAATTATCTAGCTATAAATGAAGAGTAAATGCAATTGGCGAAATGACGTTTTATGAGTCGAGCTACACGATAACTGACAAATGCTTGCACTGGCTGGACAGGTCCACTGAAATCTGTGTGATTCTTCCTTCAAAAGACCATCTCAGACACTCATCTGCATAGTCCTCATGTGAGTTTATCAAGATTATGTCTGGACCAAAAGAGACCTAAGTGTTTGTAAAAAACTATTTGCAAAAATAAACATAATTTCGTTTCATCATTTCATTTATGTTAAAATAAAATCAATAAACTAGATAAGAAAATATTTAAATGTTTTTCCCAACGCGCGGCGATCACAGTCACAACACACAGCAACTATGTATTTTAAATCCGGAATTAAGCTGATTTTCGTCGGATAGCAAAGATAAATACCTACCTACTTAATGACGTCATAATGATGATTATGACCATGATAATCATTTCGTTAGTAGCAAGTACAAATTGAGGGAATAATAATATTGTGTTTGATAATCCACAATTAACTTCTGTGAATGTAAATAAAATTAATTGCAGTTCCATCCTTTACGCTAATGATCGATAATCATCGATAGGTATGTTGTTTATCGAAGTTGTTATGCTTGAAAGTGATTTTAATACCTACGCATTATTCGATATGAAAGTTAGCACATATCGGATCTTAATTTCGCTATCACAGCATGATGAAATAGATTTTTTTTTTCTCTGGGGGTACCGGGCACCGCACTGGGCCAACGTGGTGGAGTATAGCCCAGTCCCTCTATCAGAGAGGAGATCTGTGTTCCAGACGTGGGAACAGTATTGGTTTTTATGCATATATAGAATTTACCAGCTGAATGCTGAGGCCCGGCCCAAGATGCAATGCCTTACCAAAGCATTAAGTTAAGACGACAGCCTTTCCAGCTATGTCGAACAACCGACGTCTTTCAGCAGAACGTCGATGGTTATGGCACGAACCCATTGAAATATCAGTAGTGGCAAAAGGGTCGCTCTCACTCCGTCCCAGTTATGGTCGCTGTCCCTTCGACCGTAACTGGGACGGAGTGAGAGCGAGGCGAAAGTGGCGTAAGGTACCTTAGTGTAGTATATGTACATAGATACCCTGCTGCCTGCTTCTACGGTAGAGCTGTCAGCTGCCATACGTCCTTGTTTGAAACGTTGGGTCCCGGCCAATAAGTCCTGGATCAGTTGGTTGACCTATCAGAACATAATCTTGAAATTTTTCGCTCGCTTCTCTCGCGATCGTGTTAAAGTCACTGTTTTCGTGTGTATAGCGAGATGTCTCAACCATTGAGAACATAGCTGTTCTGCCCGAGCCCCAGACTGGCACTGTTGGTCACCCCCTCCCTCAAATACAAACCAGCCTACGCCCCTGCTAACTAAATAGTAAAATTGACTTGTGTTTGCGTCAAAAAATTACGATTGAAAGACCTGACCTCTGCGAAAAAAAATCTTAATAGACCAAAGAAGTTCTCGAATAATGTATCTTGCTCACATGGTCTAGTCATTACAAATGTCCCGGTCAGCGTTTCAGAATATAAAATGGCAGCCCTACTAGGCTACTACGGGGACTACATAGTCATGAATATCTCACAGCTGGAATACACACCTCCACCCTATGTGGGCCGTAATTCAGTACGTGGGCCCAATGCGGTTTTGACTCTATTACATGCCGTTTTCCTAACGATGTTTCTTCATCGTTTTGAAAGCAGCGGTTATTAAATAAATTACACAAAGAGTAAAATGTCTGGGTAATCCTTGGCTAACACATTATACCATAGTATCTGCTAGGGGTCAAACGAATAACCTACGACACGAACCTAAGTCTGGGCCACCATTGCTACCTACTGGGAATCATCTTCTAGCCTTTTCCGAACTATGTTAAGGGGATGTTTTCTAACCGGATGCACTTGAATACCAGTATTTTACATGAAGCGACTGCCGAACTGAACTTCAGAACCAGTCACAATCCAGTTAGTTCTGAGTATAATAAACCCTTAATAATTAAAACTGGTAGTAACTCGGTATGTAGGTGATCGATGGCCGCCATCCACTGCGGCTGTTGTTATTTAGAGCTTCACGAGCTCCTCGTGATCTTCCTACCAGACATACGGATGATATATTGTGCCTAAATAATAATAAAAAGAAAGAAGTGACAATCGTTAATGCGCATTTTTAAGAAAACATTGTTTTACAAATCTTATGTCACATAACACCCCTCTTTTTACGACGGGGTTAAAAACTTTCCGTAGTGCATAAATACCTCATACATAATAATGTACGCATAATCCACGTGCGAGATTATATCATAAATCATTATCTTTATGTCTTAAGTACAGTGGCACCTAAAAAGTTACTTAATTCAAATTACGCACGTAAGAAACGAATTTCGGGAAATAATTCCCTTAAAATTAATGCAAGTTCAGACGTGCTATAATGTACATAACATAATAAACAAACCTTGTGTAACATTTGCTATAATAATGTATAATACAAAAAATGCATGCCTTCAAGAATTTTGCTTGCTGCAAGATTCAGCATTTTTGTGTTGCTGACCGTAATGGGTATTCAGGGTTTTGTTTAATCTACCAGGATTTGCAGCTTGTAGGTACTTAATATCTTACCGTACCTTGCAATCAGCACCCAATTGCGTAACACAGTTTTGAGTTCGAAGGATTTGAAGAAATCGTTTGCTCAACGCTCACCTGTTATTGAAATTCCAAAATGATTAGCATTGGGAATGAGTGTGCTACGCAGTAACCTGAAAGCGGTTCATTTAAACCAACAAAACTCTTAAGTCACTCATAGCAGCAGAAGGCTAGTGAATATTAGATTAGAACTAGAAAGACTGGCAATGGGCTGACCATACCTGTTGAAGGGTCGACTGCCGATGGAGTTAACGAGTCTGGGAGTGGGGTCCACGTATCGGCAAGCGCCACTTGGATGCCCCCCAGAGCTGGACAGACGGCCGACTTTAATCAGGTGGCTGGGTCACATTAGACGCGGAAGGCAGATGACTATACATTATAACTGGAAAATAAAATATGGGACAAATGGAGATTTAAATGTACTTACCACGAATTTAACTTTGTTAGCGCACATGGAGCAGACACACCATGATTCTGTGCTATGTGCTAATACCTGATCCATTGCAAAATAGGAACCTAATATGTTCTAAAGTCGTGTCACAAAACATTCATACGTAAATATTGAAACTGCCCATAAGTTATTCTACCCAAACTTTGTCTGCAACACAAATTCTTCCTGTACAGACGTCGATATAAACTGCATTTGACACGCTCAACATTTTATTTCGCGTAGGCGACGCGATGGGGACTACAATACACTTGTTTTTGTTCATCCTGGTAAGGTTTCTGTCCCTGACCAGTGCCGATACGTATAGCGTGAAGATAAGTTCGGAACAACATGTGAATCTGGTGGATAGCAGGTTTTTGAGCTTCACCATAGATCCTAAGTATTTGTTTTCGAGCAGTGAGAAGTATAGTAGGTAAGTTTGAAGAAACCTTTTTGCTGATTTGCGTTTCGCTGGAATGTATCTACGTTGCCTACGTTGTACGTGTGTGTTAAATACTTACCTCTTATTATTCGCTTACGACTCAACATCATTCATGGATAACATATCTCGGACGTTTGTCTTTTGAAAATAACTTAATTCTGTCTTTTTGAAGGACTAGTTGCCATGCTTGGGTCAGAGTGTCGTCTTAGGTGGTATTCCATGTGTGGATTTGCAAGTGTTATTGGGTTTTCCCATCAGTAAATTCCCAGTCAGTTATGGGAGTCTAGATTTGTGCCATCTGTAATCGCTATAGACCGTTAGTCCTAAACGTATGTACATCTCTTTCTATAACCTTCGGGGTATATAGGCGTGATGTTGTGTTTTATGTCGAATAATGCCACAAGCGTTTAGTGACTTTATACCTAACATATTTTCTTGTCTTTCAGCAAAGAATGCATCTGCATGGCGTCATCCCTCACTCCAGCATACCTCCGCATAGCAGGCCCATCCACCGCCCACATGACCTTCCACAACACAACCATCTCAATCAATGACGTGGATTTCCCCGACCATAGACAAAACTTCGACATCACAGCCATAGACTTTGATGTTCCAAGAAAAATTCCATTAGACCATCATACGAGGAACTTGGCAGTGTCCCATAGACAGTGGAAGAAGTTCGTCTATTGGGCCAAGTCTACTGGTTTCGATCTGGTCTTCGCTTTGAACAATGAAGAGAGAACAGCTTCTGGCATGTGGGATCCTAATACTGCGCTGAATATATTGACAGTGGCTGAGAAGGTTAAAGTTGGGGATATATTCTGGGAGCTTGGTTATGGTATGTTGTATTTAATAATTTAATTAAAATCTTATCAATTAGTTTTTAGGGTTCCGTACCTCAAAAGGAAAAAACGGAACCCTTATAAGATCACTTTGTTGTCCGTCCGTCCGTCCGTCCGTCCGTCTGTCAAGACCGTTTTTCTCAGGAACGCGTGGAGGTATCAAACTGAAATTTCTATATGATACTTAGTTCTACTGTCCCTGGAAGCTGTAGAAAAATCAACCTTCTAAGTCAACGCAATCAAAAGATACAGCCACTTAGGCCGCAAATTTCCGCAAATTTTCGAAACTCGCACGGGAATCAAAACCTACAGGGTACTTCCCGTGAACTTAGAATCTTGAAATTTTGTACGAAGTCACGTCTTATAGTACAGATATAGGAAAAATTACGAAAACCGTAAATTTTTAGTTTCGTCATATAAAAAAAAGTTATATACCCACAGGTTTGTACGGAACCCTCGGTGCGCGAGTCCAACTCGCACTTGACCGGTTTTTTTCTAGTGGTTTCTGTACTAGTGTGCTTGATAGGCGTGAAATCTAGGTTTTAGAAATTCTGTCCCCTCGAGGGAAGGAGCAAAGGCGTGACGATTATGACGTTATTAACGGGATTGTAGTTTTCTCACCAGAAGAGATCCAAGAGGAGCTTAGCTTAACTTTAGTATATCTTTACTTCGCAGTCCTGAACAATAATACTCTACTTCATGATTATGTTGCATCATGACCCTCTTCAGTTCTATTATCATTATATTATACTCGTAGCTAGCCCATAGTGTCCTACTGCTGGGCAAAGGCCTCCCTCCTACTTCTTTCCAATTATCAAGGAAGACAACCAGTTCGTCCCGCCATCGTCTTCGTGGTCTGCCGCGACCCCGTGTCACTGTTCCAGGGCACCAATCCTGAGCTTTACGGGCCCACAGCTCGTTCGGTATGCGACAGACATATCCTGCCCAGGCCCGTTTAAGTTGGGCAGCATTTTGAGCCACGTCAAAGATTTGCGTTTTGCGCGTGTTTCGAACATAATCTGTTAATGTTACACCTAAGATACTGCGCTACGTAGCACGTTAGCAAACCTTGAGTTTGGGTTTTTGGATGTTAGTCAAAGACCTAGTTTGTGCACCGTAGGTCAAGATGGGGAGAACATTTCCATTTTATTTTTATTGGGAATTTTATTTTTCATTTTATTGGGAACACATTCCCAATAGCTTTCGCTTCAGAGACATGGGCAGGGTACCCTTAAAATATAGTCCTTCATGGACCAGTTACTCTTCCAGGCATTTTCTATCCGTCTTGCAATTTCCTTATCTTGCCTTGCCTGGAAAGAGATTACTTGGCCCAAGATATAGGTATTCTTGAACATATTATATATTCTCCCCGCCTACGTGTACGTTTGTAGTTCTAATCCCGATTTATTAAGCAATAGCGCAGCATTTTCTTCTCTCCTTCTCTTCTTCTCTCTTATTTTCTTCTTAACGATTACGCAACATTTTATAAACCCCCAGAATGCACAAACCAGTCCATAGAAGAATATTTGAACGACCTGGAGACATTGCGCGTTATTATCGAGACGTTTCCACCTGGGAGGACAGCAGAGTGGAAGGTCGTGGGCGGAGACGTCACCAAGTGTCTCCAGGCAGAGTCTAAGAGTGACTTCAAGGATTACATGACGCTGTCCAATGATATGATGGATGCGTTGCTGCTGAATGGGTATGTGGATTTGTAACTTTTACGGTAGAGAGAAGGCAGGGTTATGTAATGCTTTTTAACCTAATTCTGCTGATCTACAAACGCCGCTGATGCCGTGATTGGCGTGACTACCTACTGGGCCCAACTCATTTAATATTAACTTTTTTTGACTATTGATTCGAAAAGAAGAGGATAGTTTATTGTTTGTACGTGAGTAAGATCATTACCTCGTACAGTCTTCACTGTACTAGTTGCAAGCGCTACCGCTGAACTCACGGTCCTGGGTTCGATTCCCAAATATTATTGGAATTTTTCACTCGGAATTTCTCAGTAACGGCTCGGAGTCTGGATTTGTGCCCAGAAAAGGCTCGCCCTTATTACATAGCACATAACCATAACTAGCAAAATGTTCGTGCATTATAGGTACATCTCTGCCTATCTTTGCGAGGAAATACATGCGTGATATTATGTTTTTTGAATTCTTTAACAAATCCTATTAAATTTTTTAGCAACTCCTCATCCCACGAACTAGAACGCATGACGGAACACGACCGTCTGAAGCTCTTGCGGCTACTCTCCCGCAGTCAGACGCCCCTGTGGCTGACGGAGACCAATCAGAAGCGATACAACGACCTGGAGCGGGCCGCTGATTGGCTAGCCAGTTTGGGCTACTCGGCTAAGAACGGATTTGCTGTGCATTACCGGGAGTTAGAGGAAGAGGAGATGTATGAGCCGACGTTGGTAAGTTCATCGAAGAATTAATTTTACAGATTGGGATACATTTTAATTGCTTGTTCGTTATATTTTTTTTTTTTATTTAAAAAAAAAAAACGTTGCCCCACACTAGGTATTTCTCCTGTATCGTGGGTGCGTTTACAAACATTTAAACTCACATACACAAACAAACATCAATCACTCCATTCTGAAATTATCGTCCAATCACATCACAACACCAACATCCCCACTACCCCAGTTCGGGCTGATGACGCGTGGTGGATAACAGCTCACTCCTACTCGAGATAGACGGCTATGTCACAGCACTGGGTAGATTATAAGCTAATTATGCGCATGTAATTTACCTTCTAATATTAGCCTATTTTATAGTAGTCAGGAAATGTAAGGCCAGAGGTTCGATTCCCAGGTTGCAAATAGTTTTTGATTTCCTCTTTTAGCAATTTCTCAGTAGCAACTCGGAGTTTGGATTTGTGTCTGGTTATTAGCAACAAATACATTACTTTGTGTAATTTATTTCATCACTACTGCCCTCAAAATTCTTATAAAGAGAAGGCTTATGTGAACGGTATGGGCTGGTTATGCTAATAGCAATCTATTGAGGTGAAGCCTCACCTTTTATTACCTCCATTGAACTAAAACATTTAATACAACTTGCCGCTATTCGAGGAGTAAAGGCGGGATTTAATAACATTTGATCATCAGCGGAAAGCTTAATTTCCCGAAATCAAATTACATACCACTTCGTAAATACTTGAAAGAACTCAACTGGGAGCTAGAAAGGGAGAAAGAACTATTTGAGGGACAATATGACGTCAATGAGATGGTGCATGTATTTTACGATATTATTAACACAGCAATACAAAGATTTATATCTATTAAAGTACCTACCAAAGAACAGCAAATTCCCACCATGGTTTAACTTATTTACTAATTTTATTAAAATGTTAAATTCAAAAAATTAAGATCAGAAAACGATATTTATACAAACCCATTAGATAAGATTGAGCTAAAAATAATCAATAAACGCTGTAACGACCTTGAAACTGCACTTAACTTTTATTCCTCACATTAATAACATAGTAAAAAAGTCCCCTAAAATGCTGGGCTTTGTTATGAGAAATTCTAAACAGTTCTGGTGTTGTAAAACCAAAAAAATTTTTTGCAAAAAAAAAACCGACTTTCAAAAAAAAACACTAAAAAAGTGGAAAATAACTTTACTTTCGGAAGTCGGTGACTATTGTTTGTTTCATTGACTGTTTTGCCACCGACTTCCGAAAGTAAAGTTATTTTCCACTTTTTTAGTGTTTTTTTTTTGAAAGTCGGTTTTTTTTTTTGCAAAAAAGTTTTTATTTTACCTTTTTTACTTATCGTATCACACACAAATCCTTGTCAAGTACCAATTTCGCAATTTCTTTTACTTGGATGACATTTTTTCCAGTTATTTAGTTTTCAAAACCAAACTGCTGAACCGATTTTGATGAAATTTCTATGGGACCAATCGGGAAGTAAATCCATTCAGATAAAAGAAGAATTTTTCAAATCGGTTCATAAATGACGGAGATATGAGGTAACAAACACAAAAAAAAAAACATACAACCGAATTGAGAACCTCCTCCTTTTTTTGAAGTCGGTTAAAAATGATGCTTTACAATAGTTTAGTTCGAAGCATTTTGGAATATTGTAGCGCAATCTGGCGGCCACACTAATCTGTACACTCGCTGCGTCATGAGTGTGTAAAAAAGCGTTTTCTTTGGCACCTGGCGTTTTCTAGCAGAATTTCCAAAAAAGTAAGTTCTTACAGCAATAGAATGAAACACTTTAGAATGGTTTCGCTGGACAATCGCCGACGCATTAGTGACGCAATGTTTGTATGCAAAGTAGTGACCCACAAAATTGATGGTGCACATATATTGCACTTTTTTAATATTCGTCCTCCCTCAAGAATTCCTCGCAGTCCAATAACGCTTCTCTGCCCGCCGAAGAGAAGAACGGTCCTAGACGCCAATTCCCCATAGCGAGGTTCTACAAGGTTATTAATAGCTGCAGTGATAAAATCGATTTGCATTTTGACAGTTTGGGCAAATTGAATGCCAATTTACATAAATATCTCCCTTAATAACCTTTCATTATCCCGCTTGGAATGAAACTTGTTATTGTACTTAATGTTATTTTATAAGGTTATTAGCAAGTCTTTGTTTTAAATAAGTTTTTTAGATATTAGTAACTTAAAACTAGATTACTTTAATTTTATTATTTTTTTCTTGCACAACTTCATTATGCATGCGGTGTTTAGGTACCTTTAAGTGATTGTTGCACCCATGTATATTATGTTTTTTGCAAGTTACCTTAAGCATAAAACCGGTGTGGACACATGTAGGTGGACCAGTAAAAATAAAATAAATGATGTAATAATATTCCAGAGCTTCTACATGGCACTCCTATTCAAAAACTTGGTCGGTGAGCGAGTACTAAACGTAGAAATGGACCCCGAACAAGCGATACTTTTCGCTCACTGTACATCGCTGCGTCACAAGCCAGTCACCGGCGCAGTCACCCTGTTCGGAGCGAACATGGATGAAGAACCTGCGAGGTTCTCGCTCAAACTGTCCAGGAGAGAAGAGGGCGGTGATATCATGCAGTTCATACTGGGGAACGATCATAATGGGTAAGGAATTTTTGATTTATTATTATAAAAGAGTAATTAGTACCTGGTGTAAAAAGATGGGTATATAATAATTGATTAGTGTTTGTTAATTTGTAATCTGTTCTATAAAATAAAAGTTTTAACATTATATTGCATAACGCCACTTAGGATAGTCGAGTCTGAAGGCCTTTCATGAGACTAGGGTGTCAGTAATGTAGTAGTACCAAGTCTAAGACGAATAATAAACCATGTAACAAGATATTAGAATAACGTTACCCCCATTTTCAATTACAGGAACATCGTAGTGAACGGCCGTCCGATGTACTACGAAGGTGACATCAAGCCAGTAGTGAAACGAGTCCGTCCATATAAGACCCTGCTCATCAACCTGCCACCTAAATCCTTCGGATTCTGGGTCCTCGCCAACACTAAGATTGAAGCCTGTCAAAAGGTGGATAAAGAAAATAAAACATTCGGCGAAGCAGAGACTGATAAAAATGAAAACTTTAGAGTTAAACGATCCACTGATGATGATTTTGGTGACTATGAACACATAGCCGATCTTTCTTATGATTTTGAAGATAGTGATGCTTTTGTTCCTGACAATCATCCTTTGAAAAGCAGAATCAGTGATATGAATAAGGATTTGGATAAAATACAGAATGCTTTTAAAAGGAACTTGGGTAAGGATAGATTTAAAAGAGAAGATACTGACATGTTTGGAAGAGGTAAACTTCGAAAACAGGGTTACAGATATAGAGCTGACAGAGGATCTTTATTCGAGGGTCGTGATTTTGACCCTAGGAGGGTTATTGACGATTTGTTAGAAAAAGCAAGACAAAAAGTAAACGATCTGAAAAATCTTCGACCGAATCTATCAAGATTTAACCTCAACAGAGTAAGCAAGAGACATTCGAAGAACTCCAAACTACGGTCATTAAACTCATTGAAAGCCGATGGTCAACTTTTTGGTAGAAATCCAAGAAAACCCAAACACGTTAATAAGATTTCAGAAGATAATGACGACTTCTTAAAAAAAGTTAACAGAAAAAGTAAGACTGAGAAAGACTTTTCTAAAAGAACCTTAGACACACAAGATAAAATAACTAAAAGAAATCAAGATATTAACAAACTATCTGCCGAAGCTCCAAACACTTTAGAACCAGCGGTAAGAAAAAGACGAAGCATTAACAACGAAATTGAAGAAATATCAGCTGAGAACGATATAGATCTTACTGGCAAAAACAAAGCAAAACTTTGGAAGATGCTTAAAAAATTTCAACAAGAATTTGGAGACTTTTCAGAAGAACCATTATATGCAGATTCTACAGAAGGCATAGTTTTAAAGACTGAACTATCGGACGATAGTGCTACAATAAGGGTCAAAGACTCGAACCACGGAATGATTAAGACAACTATGAAGAGTATGCTTAACGTTTTAGAAGATTTGAACACAAATTTGAACAAAGTATGGAATGCTATCAATTTGTTAGATTAATGTACAGTGAATAGGTTAGGTTCAATAAATTTTTTATACTTTTTGTGATGAGTGGTTTTGTTTTTTAACTTTACCTTACCCCTTCCTTCCTTCCTTTGTTTTTTCCTTTGACTGCCTCGTTGGTCGAGTGGTTGCAAGTGCGACTGCTGAGCATGAGGTCTTCGGTTCAATTCCCAGGTTTGACAAAGCTTCGATTTTTCCATCAGGAATTTCTCAGTAGCAGCCACGGAGTCTGGATTCGTGCCCAATATGATAGCAATAGGCTCGCCCCCTATTACATGTACTCCGCTGCCTATCCCTACGGGGATTACAGGCGTGATGTTATGCTTACCCCTTCTCTTTCTGTGTTCAACAGTCACTGCCTTAACGGTCACAAACGTTGATTAGTAACCAATACTACTATTTGGTTTTTACAAAACAGAGAGCGAGTTTACAGTTTTTTTACAGATTACCGTGGACTTTGTCTAATTCTTGTTGGATTTATATGACATGGACCAACATACAATACTCACAATGTTAAGTTCGTTCGACAGGTGAGTTTTTCAAAGGGTCGACCTTTTCAAAGTAGTCAGCGTCTGACTTTTTCTTCCGAGTCCATTGCCTTTAGGAGCCATAAAAAAAATTGTAAATCAATTCATTAAACCAAATAAAAAATTAACCAAGTTACTGTAAAGATCACTGGGTCAGTGAAACCATTATTTTCGATTTTCGTTAGAATACCAGATAGATAGATTGACCAGAATGAATAGTTTCTATATACTTTCTTGTGGAGTGCTGATAAGCCCAGATTAAGTATTATTAGAAATTTCTTCTGGACCTATGAAACAGCAGATGGGATGTTGCTAACGTGGGATTCTGTTGATTGGTGAGAGCAGGGAAACCTGCCACCTGCGCTAATATCACTACCACTTCTGCGGTAAAATTTCTAGAATTTATGTTCACCAAACATAGGTAGGTATGTATAGAAACCGATAGTTTTTCGGCCATCATGTGCAAGAGATGCGCATCTCTGATACACCGGGTTTGCGCCAGCCCCAACACCATTCTTAGAACGTTAGCTGATAGGTGGGACTCTCCGATCTTGGGGTGGTGGGTATGACTGCACGCAGTCAAGTAGACATTCCCCAGGATCGGCGTGCCTCACGCAGCTTAGAATAAATTTTACTAACACTATTTTGTAAGTTTATATTGTTACTAACTTTATGGAAGTGTTTCTGAAATAAATGTTTATTTAAAATGTGGGTGTACACCCTTGCTTATCCCTTCAAGGATAATAGGCGTAATGTTATGTTTATCTATATTTAATTTAGGGACCGAACCTAACCTCAGTAATGGCACTGGCTACCAAGGAGGCAATTCTGCTGAGTTACATTTGTGTCACAAAATGATTGTATCGTTGTTCGCTACCTTAGCGTCACTCCACTAGCAACCTTATTTTATAATTACCAAAGTATTCCTTTCCTTGAATCGAATTCTTTAAGTTGCATAATCTTGCTACGGCGTAGCTAGTGCGGTTACGAACTTAATGCTACACTAGCTGTGCCGTCGTGGACTCGTAGCAGAAAATGCAGCTACGGTGTTCCGCGTAGCAGCTACACGATGAGTAATTTTTCAACTCTGTTTTTTTATTTTGTTGAATACGAATTAAGCCAGCCGTTAGATGTTGTCCTCACCGAATTCCTCAATTTTATGGGCCATTTATCCATATTCATTGTCTTATTCTGGGCTGTTCTCAAGTTACATATACGCTTACAAACAAATGTAGATAGACAAGTGGGATGGTTGCCATCAGGTAAAATAAAACACACAAATAGTGGTACAATGTAGTTTATTTATTATTTAACAACATGTTAGATAAACCATTTTCACATTTAACTTAACGTACATATGAAAATGGCTACCTCTAAACTTTTATACAATAACTAATAGGGACCTTGTAAATAAACGGTAACAATGCTCCGCAACAGTTATGGCGAACGAAGTGGTAGCAAACAAGCGTCCTATGTACTACAGTGATACAGTCGTGAAAGAAAACTAACCTTATTCATATATAAGAATAGAGTTTATTACGGCAGTTTGTAAACAGCTAGAAGATGAAGCTACAGTCTTTACGGCCGATTCGATTGTGTTCGAGGTAATCTGAACTCGATCTTAGTATTAGGTGTTTAAGGTTACATATACATATCTTGTGTTACATTTAATGAGGTGATTGATGGTCTTAGGCATCACTTTCATTAGAGGTATTTTATTTTAAATCGGCCGTGTACAGCTGCCTTACTGCAAAAAAACCTAATTTATTGTTAACAACAAGGTGTCACAGAAGCTCAATCCGTTTTTTTAATTACCTAAAACATTTTTCAACAATAACCTTTTTTTTTCGTTATTCATCCATAATCCCTAAGTTTAAATTTAATTGTGGATAAACTACTAACCTTTTCTTCTTTTAAATATAACAAGACAACATACATATGAACCGCGTTCATATATGAGTAGGTACTTAATGGTTTCATCGAAATTTTTATACATTCTGTAAACTTGCCATTTTAACACTATCATGTCACTAATATTAAAAGCTAACGTACTAGTGTGTTGGCCAATAACTATAATAATATATAATATACAAACAATAAGCACTGGAAGGAATGCTCCGAGATTTAGTTTACAACAATTGGCAGATATTACGAGGCAGAGACGTACCCCTTCCAGTATAAATAACATATGTTTTTTAAACTATTAATAATCACATTGAATACACAGCGCAGAGAAGGAAAAATAACATTTTTAGCGCAATATTGTTAGTCTGTGGCACTTTAAAATCAGTTCTTTGTTAATTCTCCGCCGTCAAAGTTTAGAAATGAATGTTCTAACAATAAATTAATACTGGCATTAAGTGTAGAAGCTCTTGAGTGTGGGGTTCAGTGTCGTTGTCTCTAATTGTCTATGCTATATTGCAATCACCGACCTCATTTCGTTCTGTTGTCTATGGATGTAACGAACAGTTTTTTAAATGTTTGTGCGTCGGTAGGGTTATCATTTGAAAGGTTAAAAGTTAGTATAATAGTTGTCAACAAGGATGTTTTAAAATCTTATTTAATTGTCAATTGTTCGTATAAAATGTTCTCTCTCGTTCTTTTGTCTCTTTCCTCTTTCTAATAACGATTTTATGACATTTCTAAGTTCAGATGATAAATCTACCGACTGTCCTCCCCGCGTCAGTATATCTCTGTTAGTAAATGATGCAGTTGTACTGTATTAGTCTTATCTCGCCTAACTCGCAGTATTTTACATCGTTCTTGAGTATCTTGAGTGATTCGTGTGTGTCTACAAATGCACCATCACATGCCTCCCCCCTTACATTAAACCTAGTGCAACTATCAATAGGCTAGTTTATTTAATAAGTTTAACAAGTTATGTCATAAAATGTTATTTAGTCTACCATTTCATAACTCCTCTAAGGATTTAAGAACAACAGTGAAATATCAAGACGATCTACCGTTTGGGTCAAAGGGTCACATTTAGAGGGAAAAGTTTAGAAGAAAGGTTTAGTAAAGCCTTCGCAGGCCAAAAAGTCATACATTTCATACCTAAATGATCTAAATGATACTATGAACAAATAACTATAAGTAGTATATTACCCTGAGTATGAGAGTCATAAGATTTGAAAATATCCAACTGTTTCATCAATTTTATCTTCCTCGTGGCAAAAAATATAAAAATTGGTCGCGACATCTTGGATTCCTTAAAATTAACACTACGGGTTTTCACGGAAATAATTAATTTTATATTCTTTTCAAAAATTTGATTTTACACTTATTTTCTTTATGTCTAAACTACACATCTACCTTGTATAAACCTCTTTATAAATTCACTATAATATTATAAAAAAGAAACGTGTATTGTTGTCTGAAGTTACATTACATTATATGAAAGACAAGTTCAGTAGGGTGAAGAGATCGATGTGTTACATTTGTTATTATTACAATCATTATGAAATAAAACAGTGTCCGTAGAAACTCGTTCGGTTCTACAGAAAAGAATTCAACAACCATTTGATATCACCCAAATTCCTTTAGAAATGGCGCAGTTAAGCAACGTTATATAACTATGAACTATACACTGAACATCGAAAGCTTAAATATACACATTAATAGAAGCGTCTAAACATTATGTTTAACAAACAGCTTGAAACAAGACTAATTAAGAGAGAACGACACCAACACGCCAAGAGCACACTTGTCAACATTGCCATGCAAGAAAACTTACAACTTATCGCAAGAAACCATCGAAGTTACATCGTCTCCACGCTGTTACACAATTCTAATACTGCCAGACACGGATATAAACACAAATGACAGTGACGTTTCAAAACGTCAATGTCATCGTGACAGCTATCTGACAGCGCAGAGAATATAAGTTCCGTTAATTTTAAATTAGTGACAGTAAGTCCACACTCCCGAATACAGATCGTTCTATACCAAAATAACGTTTTTATCTAAACTATCAGCTACTTGAGAGTCAACAACGTAGAACGCAGACTAAACTACGATAGATTGAAGATATAGACAAAGGTTATAGATTAGTATTCTAACACACAAGAGGATGTAAGGAAAGATAGATTCGATCGAAATTTGGTCATCAGACAGGTCCAATAGACTTAACAACTATTATTGTATTGAATGTCTACATACAACCATTTAGCTAGATTTGCCATGCACATACGGTACAACTATGTTTATAATATTATTACCTAGTCTAACCACACATACATTGTGAAAATTTGAATTTTTATATTTTATGACTTACGTTAGTGATGTGGCCGGACGGGGCCTAGGAGTGATGCCCATCTTACGATACAGCGTGCGTGCTCCGAATAACATAACTATGAAACAAGCTATGAAAATATATCGAGTGCAGTACAGTGCGAAAAATAGACGATTCTTATACTCCAGAAAAATAGTAGCATTCTCAATAAACAATCTGAAATTATTACTTTTTTATTTACATGTTTGTATATTGAATAGTATATGTGTGAAGAGAAGGTAGGTGTAATTGACAGAATGTCATAACGTAACGTAAGATAAGCAAGCAGTAACATTAAGTGTGTAAGTGAATTATCTAAAATAATCTTAGTATTTAACACGCGATGCGATTTGTTGAGACTCGATGGATCGACTAACTGTCAGATAACTTGACTAATTAGTGATGTGCCATCGATTTAAACTATGCAGATTGGTGTCAGTGTCCTTATTCCTGTTGTACTTAAATAACTGTATTAGATTACGAACTTTAAACGAATAAATTAACCTATACATACCTATGTTTGTGTAAGTCATATAATTATCATAAAACGGACACAGTGCAGGGTGAATTACATTAACATCTGTTACATAACCTCAAACACGTATATGTACCACTTGAACTATCACAATGAGATCTACACGTAAGGTAAGTCTATATAGAACTTACTAAACTATAACAAAAAGCATCGCGTGTGAAGAAGATACAACTAAAATATATAAAATACATGATGTGCTGATTGAAGAGATTGTAATCCGAATAGGTACGATCTACAAGAAGGTAGAATGATAGTTTCGTGTCGAATATTGAAAGATTGAAGAAGCTAAGAGCGCGAGCGGTCGTCGCATTGCGCGCTTTAGTTTATTATATTCATATATCACAGCTTTTGACGATAACAAATCTTTTGCATTTGCAGCTTTATAACTATGTGGACAACATTGTTCGAACCATTAGCGCGTCTGCCTTCACCTCGCTCTCCTCTTACTCTTCAGTCCTGCCCTATCGACCAGCTGCCAACTGCTTATGTGTCAACGTCCTCATTTAGTGCATCGCTGTTCTACGATCTTTACGCTCCAGTATGTGTCTATCAATACCTACTTCATAATCTATCGATAACAAATCTTTTCCCATCACTACTACAATCCAAGATGGCGTAATCGCTCGAATAATTTGCTCACACCACAATGTGTTATTTAACTTTAATACCTAAGCGTAAAACATCGATAAAACATTAGATTAGAACAACGCTCGTCGGCGCGACGGTAACACAACGCCAATTACTTGTTTATCTACAACATTTTACACATTAAACACTAAATGAACATTGACTCTTATATTAAACATGCAAGAAAGTATTGGACAACGACAGCCGACGCGTCGCCGCGCCGCCATAACAATTACCTATTATATTCGATGTGGATATTAAGGCTAGGTCGATTACAGGTATGTACACCTAAACAAAATTACATTGACACATAGATTAACACTGCATAAGCACGCATGCAAAAGATTTAGAGGCAAAAGTCGAAGAGCTCAAGCGAGTCGTAGAGAACCACGGAGTGCGGCAGGGCGCCGCGCGCCGGACAAGCGTGGAATTTGGATGAAACAAATACCCTGAGGGACGAATACATTGTTATTTCAATGTAAGTGCGAAATAGAGAAGAGAAGGCGATGAATAGTCGAATGTCGATCGAGTCTACACGCGTGCTTGAGATCCTTATAATAATTTTTCTTCCTTTTTAAATAGATTACACCGTTCGTTCTAGTTGTATTTATATTATTTCAACTTTACACTTAAATAACAATATATCACAAGCTTCAACATATAAAACGGATTGTTTCCCGAGTGTCGCGAGCGCGTGCTACCGCGCGGTACTTCATGACTTTTTGACCATACGTTCTGAAACGCGCTTCACAGTTGTATCGAGGGCTGCCTTCCAAAATTTTTTATGAATGTATAAAAATATTATTGCTTATTATCAAGCACCAACGCGCCACTAGCCAACTACGTTCCGAAAAAATTTAGAATTCGAATCTCTTCTACAAAAATTTTGAGCGCGAATGATTGATACGTCCGAACGAAATTGTTATTATTTTTGTTTTTTTTTTTATTCGCTATTCGGGGGTCGTGTGGGGGTGTTGGGGTGTATACAGGGGTTGTGAAACATCGTCGTAACAATGACCTTAGCTCAGCTACATCATGTATTCAGATAGTTTACATTAGTCGAGAGGCGCTCACTGCATCACGCACTTGCTCTCGATCTGCGACTTTAGTTCATTCACTTGCGTTTCGATGGTGTTTTTCAGTTCTGAAACGAGAATAATATAATTGAAGGATGTTTACAAGTTAATAAGTCACGGGTTTAGAAAAGTCTTCTATGAGTAGGGATTAGCCTTATTTACTACGCAGGCCCAGGCGGTTTGGTAAGGCGGCGGCGACCTCTCGCGTCCGGCCCTGGTTCGAGCTATGGTCCGGAGCGAGACGGAATGGGAAGCCGTCACCTCCTTTTGCGAAGCAGTCATGCTAGCAAAGGAGGAGGCGGAACGTGAGAGAGAGCGTTCCTCCTCACGTCCCAGCCGCCGCGGGAGACGCACCGGGCGTCGGGGGCCACGTGGTGGCCCCCGACGAGTGAGCTAAAGGCTAGCTCGCCGTCCCTCCGTCTTAGGACGACAGGGCGTGTCGACGGCGCGTTCGTGTTCCACGCGCGCCTCAAAGAGATGTCAGCATAGGGAAGGGGCCCGCAAGGGCCGATGCCTGCCGGGTGCTGCGGGTTGTTCGAAAGAGATACCGCGGCCCCGGAACACAAAAGGCGATGAAGGAACATGGGTGGGTTTTAGTCAGTAAAAGTCTGACACACCCTCCCGCTCAGCCCAGAGCGGGAGAAGTCATTTGATGATTTCCGATCCGGAAAAAAAAAGGCGGTTTGGTAAATGTCATACGTCTTCGAAATATTTGGTTCTCAGACAAGCCACTTTCCGCACGATATTCCCTTCACCGTCTTAAGAGTACAAGTAACAGTTAATTGCCCGCTTGGTTTCAAACCTTCGACACGATTTGGAAGTGGCTTACAGGAGATACATAGAAGGATAATTGCATGATTTTCGACATCTTCTGTTCAGAGAAGGTGGTACTTACTGGTGAACTCATCCTGGTCTTCAAGCTCCGCTTCGGCCGCCAGTTCTTCAGGAGTCTTCTTCTTCCTCATGAGCGGATTGTCAGGCTCGAGGGGCTGCTGCTCCACCACCTCCTCTTTCTTCGGGATTTTGTACTGGAAGCAGAATGAGAGGGGACTTTAGATACCACATAGCAAAACCTGTTCTCCCCAAAGGGGTATATTATTTTAAGTGTCAGGTAAAAAGGAGCGAGCGTATTGCCATCAACCGGGTACGTATCCAGATTTGAAAAAATCCTAAAGAAAATACGCAGTAACTTTACGCCCCGTCGTGGGACTTGAATCAAGGACCTCAACCAAAATGAAGGAAAGGGTCCTACAATACGAACACAAATTGCATTAAAGTAAGTACCAATTCTAAGTAGTTCCATCTGAAGTTGCAACCAGCTCATGTTGGCATAGTGAAGTGGTACAGGTTCGATACGTAGTCAAGAGATCTCAACGTACATGATTGCGAAGTTTGATTCGAATAGTTAAAGGAAGTTGCTGAATTATAGCACAGACAAATTAACAGATATAACCTTCCAGCAGCTTCCGGTCTTGGCGGCTAATATCAGGAAATATTATAGTGCAAAAGTGTGTGCGCAGACACAGGTGCTCTCTCTGTCCCCTCTGTAGCGGTACTACAATAAGTACTTCAACAACATATCACAAAAACAAAAAGCAAACAAAAAGTACTACAATGCCATCTATGACAAAATATGAGGAACTAACATCAAAATCGCGCAGTTAAAATTATCCGCGACTTAAGAGTATATAGAAGAACCCGATAGGATCTGTCGGGTCAGACACAACAGCCGTCTGGTCGAAGGATCCACCCTTTTCTGTAGGGGTTGAAGAACTTTACACCCTATCTCCAAACCTCACTCATACAGTTACACGCTGGAACGGTAATCAGACACTACTGGTGAGAGATCAAGCACAGGACCAACGGCTTAACGTGCTTTCCGATGCTACGTTAGGTACGCTAGATACAATGAGTGCGTAGAAATAACTAACTATAAGCGGAATAAATACTCCTATGATATAATCATTGCGCTGGCAAAGTGGTCTTGTTATTGACTGACATACATTCACTATATGCTCGTGCGTATATACTATTCCGATAATTATTAAAAAGCTGACTTAATATTGGCTCATCTTAAATTGCATCCGATATTCAAACCTAGGCTAGAAGTTCCCGACAGCGAATAACGATGCTTAAATACCGTCCGACCGCCTCAAACGCGTAATATTATAATATTGCATCCATCAAGCCACCAGTAATACATTATTCTGTCCTAACAAGCTATGACGGTTCCTCAGCGGAACCGCCGGGTTGCCAGCCGTAGTAATTTCCCAAAGGTACAGCGCATTCGATTTCTGGACGCTCTGTGTTGCCACACTCAAATAGATTGGCTTCTTTTCTGTAAACTCGCGATTTATTCCCGCAGCTGGGACTAATGCAACCTTTATTTCATCGAGACTTATTGGAACTGTTTTTCTTTGCAAGTTTTTCTGATTGTCGTCAAAGAGTTTTTGTTTGTTTAATGTTGCTGTATTTATCGGTGCCTTTTGTTTTGTTTACGGTGTAGTTTCACAACGGTATTGTATAGCAAAGTGTTTGAAATGAATACGCTAGGATCCTTTTCTAAGAACGTACTTATAGACTAAGCTGAGTCCACGTGCTTATAAGTGTTTAAGGTCATATGAGAAAGAACTTTAATTACCGAAAGGTCTAGTTAAAGGCAAAAGCTTTCAAAAAATAAAAGCAGTTTTATAACACCTGATCTGTCATCCCCGTAGGGTTAGGCAGAGGTGCACCAATGGTACACTCACATTTTGCAAGTTATGTCTAAGTCCCATGTAATAGACCTCTATTACTTGGGACTTAAACATAACATGAGTTATTGTCATCTACCGGGCACTGAAAGTTGTTACTGAAAAATTCTTAATGTATGAATAACACTTTTGCAGCCTGAGAATCGAGCGAGTACAAACAGTTCAGCCATAACGCTTGCAACACTAGCTAGACCAACGAAGCAGCAGCAATATGTTTACATATTTATTCATAATCTTTAATTCTAAAGAATGCGTAACATTGATCACATTGATGTCAATGCGTGATATCGGAAAAATAATTTGTCAAAGTAAGATGACGCCTACAAGAGTCTATCTCTTCAGTACATTCTCACCCCAGTCGTCGTCATCATCAGCCTACAGCAGTCCACTGCTGGACATAGGCCTCCTCAATCGCGCGCCACTCAACTCGATTTTTGACAAATCTCATCCAGTTGCTCCCCCTAGTACATCATGTTTAATTGTAATCCACACCACTAAACCCCTGAGCCACTCCAGATCGACGACATAAAGCGGCTTAATTATAAAATAGAAGATTACTCCGCGAGCTCAGAGCAATCCTCTTGCCTTTAATCTTCAATTGATTACATGCAGCGAGGCAGCCTCGGGAAGAATTTATTTTAATTTTAAAAGCATTTTTTCCGCTGGCAACCCTCTGGAGATCTCATTAGGACTGTCTCTGTAGCTGGAGATTGAGTGAGGCTTTGCGGGTATCGGTATTAAATTATAGATTTTTATTCTGGTTTTTAAAAGCTTCTTTGTCATAATATTGCGATGGCAAAGATACTGAAAAATTTATTCGATTTATCTATTTAATCTAAGCTACTAGTATTTAACTATACCCAGCAGAGTATATCGAGTTTGTTGGCAGAATGAGAAATTATTTTTACTTAAAAGCTTTATTTAGCTGGCAACCCTCTGGAGATCTCATTAGGGTTGTCTCAGATATGGAGAGAGGATTTGCTGGTATCGATTTTAAATTGGATTTTGTATTGTACTTTTAAAAGCTTTCTTTTGGTCTGTGTTCATGTTTTGATAGTTATGGTACTGCAAAAGATATAAAACCAGGGTGCAACATGTTAGGTTTTTGATTAAATGACATGTGTAGAAGACACACATGATGAAAAAACAAAGCAAATGATGGAAAAGTTAATATTGAATTGGATTTATATTAACACACCTATACATCGCCGGCGGTACGGCGTTGTAGAAATATGAATAGCTTTGAATGCGATCGCCACTCGTTTAGGCTCTCAGATAGTCAAATGACACTTACAATAATGACATGGTTAATTTTCTGTTAAAGTGATAGTTCCTGGACTCAATATAATATCCGTGCAACAAAATTGGCATAGAACTGAGTAAGGGAACCAACATAAATATAATTTTAAAGTTTATTACAATATTACCACAACAAGTTGAATGTTTTACCTCTGGCAACATCACTGAAAGTACGAAATATAACATTTTCCTTAATCATGTAGATGGCACAATTTAAAATAATCACCGGCTTAGCGATACCCGGGGAATCCCTGGGATTTGATTAATTAAAATGAGGCTGAAATATAGCCGGCTTTACTCGCGGTAATATTTAAAAAAATATTTTATCATTTCGATGGTAAGTAAATAAAAATAAATTTTGTTGGCGTTTATGCAAAATATTCAGACTTAAATAACAATTTAATCAAAAACTGTACTTGAAAATAAACTTAAAAAGGAATTTAAGCTTACCATAATGTTTTGAATGGAATTGGTAGAACAAAGTAACTCATAAGGATAAAATTAAAATGGAATAAAAAATGCGGTGAACAAAACCGAACAGGCATGAATAAAGTGGGAAACAGTAAACACGTGTGGGAACAAAACAGCACAGACATTACAATTGTACAGCACAATGAAACAAATCAATGTTTTGTCTCCTTCTCTCTTCTTCTCTTCTCTTCTCCCACTCCTGGCGCAGTGTTAGCCTCATAGAAGTTAACCTGACTCGATTAGGGAGTCGCGCGTTGATACGGACTCCCTACTAGAGTCAATTTAACCTCCAAGAGCTGTGTCTTCCTTCTGGGGGCTTCTTTCTTCTGCTGTGGAATTCTTTTTTTATTTTTTTTATTTATTAGATCTCTTGCAAAAACAAGTTATTCTTTTACAGTTATTTTTTATTCGTCAAACTTTACAGTTTAATGGCGGTCTCAGTACTAAATGTGTGTAAAGTGCAAGGTCATTTTAGGTTTTTAAAAACAATGTCATGAATGCTTAACAACAACGTTCTCCTGTGTATAATAATCGAGTGTCAAAAGATTCTTGCAACTATGTAATTATGTATAATGTACGACATATCAGGGTACAAAAGAGTGCAAGCATAAATGTTGAGATCTGAACACCGTTAGGCATTCTTTCAGACTATAATTAAGAAAAACATATGGAAAGTAGTTTTCGTTCAATGTAGGTACTTCATGATCATATTATATTGTTTAAAGTATGTATAAAAGGTGAGGAATTACCCTAAGCCGAACCGAGTTCATAACAATTTGAACACCACACAAGTAAAAGAACATGTATCATGAATTAAATAGTAAGTCCCTGCCAGAAAATAATTTTCAGTCGAGAATCAAGAATTTTTCAAAAATGGTTGGAAAATTAAATGCTAGTAGCTACAACATTTTTCAAAAGTTTGACTATCCACACATCCTAAAAACACTTAATAAATAAATCAGTAGTTCAGTAATTCTCCTTAATTAACTCCCAGCTCGTAAAAGTTTCAAATGTCTGATAGTTGTCTACACCCCTTCACCAAATTATGTAATAATAACTCGTTTTTTACAACAAAAATGTATTTTCGCAATTTACGCAATTATAGTCACGAACTTGACTACGAGTATAATTGAGAAAAGCGCCAGTACGTGCGTGCGTTTCTTAAGAAATCCAAACATAACATTACGCACGTAATCCCCCGCAGGGTTAGGCAGAGGTGTACTTATATTTAATACAACTACTATCTATAGAAGAAAGGGATTAACTTATTCTTCATAGAAAAACACAAGGATGAGCCTTAGTATAGCTCTACGCTCTTATAGCTCTACGCTCTATATCGAGAGGTTACATAAAAAATCTGGTACAGCATCCCAGAAATAACTAACCATGTAATATCATGCCTGTAATCCCCGAAGGGTTCGACACAGATGTTCCTATACTACACCTATTTTCACCAGTTATGTAACCCTACACTAAACACTAAATAATGTTGGGGCATAGTGATAAAAGTTTCGAACACCGCCGCGCGCCGTCCCGTAGCCACTATCATTAGCCGTAGCGATGCTTCCAATTTGCGCAAGATTGCCGCGTTGGGGCGCGCTAAACGTGTTACGAAACTCATCTGGCCAGAAATTGAGCGGCCACCGGTGTATTACTTATGAATAGATAGTGAGGCGGCTTTTTATTCGATAGTTGTTGCGAAGGGGATAGGTTGTGATGGGGGATAGTGGTGTCGCGTTGAACCGGTTGGAAATTATTGTGTTTTGAGCTCACTGGTGGACCATGCGGGTCAACATAATTATATATATTATGACTTTGTATCAATATTTCTTTTTAGAGTATTCGGAAAGAAAATACCTATACGAAACCTTATGTAGTTTTAGAACACAAGTTAAATAGTTCGATGGTTAGTTCTTTGGTAACGCATTCTTATAAAACTTTATAAAGCTTTGTGAAACAAGTAGCTTTGATGTAAAGTCGGGCGATTGTTAAACATAGCCATTAGCAGAAACAGCATTCAATTTAATCGACCGTCTACTACATACTTTATTGTTTCTGTGCTATTTATGTGTGGGAGATAAAACACACACGCACCATCATTCCGGACGTGTAAAAGGTGTGTGTGTGTGTGTGTGATGCGTAAAATTGCTGTAAAACCTTTTACACTTCGTCGCCCATATTATAATTTACTGGCTTTCCGTGGTATTTTCTTTGTTATTATTTAAACATGGAGGTTAACAGGAACTTATTTTTCTTACATGATTGTATTTTATTTTTATTTTACCTACTATAGAAGCAGTTAGGAGAAATGTAGCTTGGTCTATAGAAATAGTTTTTAATAAGGAAAATGTTTTTTTTGACACTGCCGGTATATTGGATTTTCATTTGCCGGCCATTTATTTATAAATACTATTTATTCAATGTGTGTATGTGTTCCACAATGTGTTGCTAGTGCTTAAAAACCATGTTAGTTCATGTTTAAGTAGTAAACATTTTAATTATGATTAAAACTCTCATGTTAAATTAATCTACCACCGCGCGTGGGTATAAGTCTCCCTATACAATACAAATGCATCAACATACGCATATATATATGTACATTATACAGATAACCCTTTGTGTTGCATGACGCATAATTGCTACAGGACTTTCAATACACCACATAACTATCTATACATACTCGTATACATACATACATGTACACAAATTACGTCATCATTGTTTGTATAGAAACGCAATAAGAGGTTGCACGCACACATACACCTACAATTTGTACACGAGTGCAAATACGCATTGTCAATTTGTGTGTGTGCGTATCGTGCGGAATCGCTATAAGGTAATTTATTCACACATTGACACTGCTATACAAATAAATGTGTATGTATATGTGTGTGTTATGGTGGAAAATTGCTATAGGGAAGTTTATGGGGCGCATGGCTTCGGAAAATGACGTGTAAAACCTTCGCAAGTACGGTTTGCATAAACAGGGATTTTCTACGCCTTTTTATGGGGAAGTGAGTCCCGGAGACGTATGCTATGTAGGTACTTATTTTTGAAGTAAGCGGCGTTTATTAAAGCGCGAATGTTAGTTAGATGCGTCTGTTAGACGTATATTGGGTTGTTTGAACTTGTTTGATAACGTCTGATAGTAGGAGATAGGAGTTCATGTAGATAGTGTTAATGGGGTATATTGATCGTGTTTTGTTATTTTAGTATGTTGTTACATTTGATGTTATTATTGTTATTGACTTGTAGCAGAAGTAGGTAATGTGTTACTAAGTGGATTTATCAATCATAGGCCAACCGCTTTTTCATCGTTTCAAGTAAGTAAGTAAGTAAAGTTTTTATTTGTGTAAACATGGTGTACACGATACATTGTATGCAAGATAATAATGAGATACAGATTAAGTTCTAACATGTTCGCTCGGTCAACTTCTTGTTTGCACGGTATTTCTGTCTGGTTATTTTTTTTCTCCGGGAATTTCTCAATAGCAACCCGGTCCAGATTTGTGATCAGTTAGGGACGTAAATGTAACTGGCGAAATATCACTGTACTATAGGTACACCTCTGGCTAACCCTTCGGGGATTATGGGCGTGATGTTATGTTATGTCACTCTCACAACAACATTTCACTATAGAAATCTATGTACGACAAGAAAATACACTTAAACCGTTCGTCTAATCATATTTGCTGTCGCTACGGACGTCGTGGGGCGAGCCTAATGTATCGGAAGTATTGCCAACGTGTCCAGTGCGGTGTTGTTTTGCACACCAAAGAGTACCTTGTCTCGTTTCATGGTCTCCTGGTACGTTGATATGGATATGGGAGAATGATTATGCTTGTTATTGCCCGAATATTCGCATTCTAGGGAACTTGCCTGTTTCCGGATAAAATAATACATCTGCCTAGCCTTTTCCCAACTATATTGGGGTCGGCTTCCAGTCTAACCAGATGAACACCATTATTTATTTGGAGCGACTCCCTATATAACATCCACAACTCAGACAATGGATAATACAACACCGCTTGGTAAGACTAGATGTACATTTTTGGGCGTCCGACTACCCGTAACGATTATCAAAGATCTACAAATATAATAAAAAAACAGCCGGAACCACCAATACTACCAGTAGACCAACCGACCAAACCACCAACGACGTCGAACCAACAGTTAATTTTACATGTTGTCTGAGACACAGAGGGGTCCGTTATGTAATGAACAGTAACGCATCCACTGGGCAACCTCGGCCAGCGTTGAAGATCTACCCTTGCGGCTGGTCTAATTAAGCAAAAAGCCCGTCAATTTTCTACTCGACCATCGACACAAAGAACCTACAGTCCTACACAGCCATAATAAATAAAATTCAAATCCAACAGCGCCATGATAAGAGGCAATTTAAAGCTAATTGATTGGAAAGCGGATAATCGTCAGCTGGGACAGAAGGTCTATAATCGCTCGCCCGGAGAATTACTAATAAAGGCCGAGCCTTAGGCATTGGCAAGGCCTTGTGACCTAGTAAATTTTATGATTACATAAATATTATGGTCGTTACAGACGATGGGTGACCCTTTGCTGGATATGGGGTCCTAGTACTTTACATAATCTGCTAAGTATAAACGTTAAAGTCACAGTACCAACTAAGTACAAATGCTGGGTGTGTAGGGCTGTAAGATCATTTTCTTGGTCAGTAGACATTTCATGGTTTTTTGGTCAAATGAAGAAAAGTATACTAAAAGTTTAATCACCAATGTCAATTTATTTTTATTTTTTAAATCGCTACTATTTTTAATGAATTTAATAAAAGTGTAATATATTTCACTACGCCGGCCATCTGCGCACAGAACGGCGCAGTGAAATTATACTTGAAGAATCGTACTTTTATTAATTGCATTCAAAAATAATAGTAGCGATAAAAAAAAATATACTATAGTTTAGACAAATGTTGAAGATTATTTTGGTACAATTTCGGAGATATTTGGGCTTGTTTCGAAGTCTTTTCGGTCAATAATTGAATTAGGTCCATTTTTTTCTTTACAAAAAAGGCACATAACGAAAATGTATTCAATCATTATTGAGGATATTTTTAAGATGAAAAAAAATATTTTGATGGTCTATATTCAATACAATCTACAAATCAGAGCTCCCAAATCATATTTCCGTGAGTTTTTGTCTTAACATGCATCGGGAGAATGGTTATTACTGAATAAATTAAAATGTATCTAAAATTCGCTGTGTTATTATTTTAGTAGAGGAAACGAACTATTTTCAACATGTAATTGTTATTTCAAACAACGAACGGATAGCATACAATTTCAACGAGGAAACCTTGCAATTTCGCGTTTTTTTGTAATACGCCTCTTAATTAATAGGTGATTTTAACTCTCAACGCTGTCTATTGCATGTAAAAAATCCATGAGTGCCCTACTATTTAGAAATAATTTAAATGTTAGTGAAAACATAACTTTTCGGTTACAGAGCTTTGAGTTTCAATGTGTACGGACAATAAGTTGCATGCAGTAAAGTATTTTTTCAAGGCAGACAAGAAAATAAAGTTTGTATCATGTTAAACCGTAACTTTGGCTATGAATTTAATCAACAATTTCATTAATAATTCCTATCCCATTCCCTGTCAATAATTCTCTGAAACTATTCAATAATTCCGAATAATATACATAATTTACAAAACGTCTATCATAATGGAAATTAATAGGCTGTCTAGTGCCAGTCCGTTGCCAATAACCATTTAATAAATAATTTATGTAAAGGCTGGCAACACTCACGCACTGAGTTGCTAGTCGCGCGACTACAATTAACGTTTTACGTCGATTTGTTAGTAACTGCCGCACGAATTTTTTATATAAGGCTGTTAACCGGCTTCATACTATTGTTCAATAATTTTTATGAGATGCACGCCTTCTTGTACTAATCAAAAACGTTTTTCATAATGTAGTTCATGACTTTTTATTAAGCTATATAGCTTTTTAGATAGCTGATTAGACATGGATATTTTCCTAGTAAGGCGTAGTAGTAGGCGTATCAGGCATAGTAGTTTTTTTTTGCACTAGACAAATTTTTCTATGAAATATTGACAAAAATGACAAAAAAAATATGTTTGACTAGGGATCTTTGCCAAAGTTGTAGGTATTTTTAAACTTTTAATTATTAATAAAGGTCTGCTATGGCATCAACAATGATAATAGTTTAAATTTCAGTACAGTCGCGCTGTAAATCTTTTTAAAATTGACTTCAAATGATTTAGTCTGGAATTTTTCATAAAAAAAAAAAACAAAAAATCGAACTAACTCAAAAACTACTGAATTTCGGTAGAACATTTGGCAGCTTAATTTGTTGCATTTTAACCCTATTATGACGTCCTTCAACGAATACGTCGACTTACCAGTAACCCTGTATATAGATTTTAATAGCACTAATTTGTTTAACATAGTCATGTAATTTTTATTTGACACGAAACAATTGCTTTGCGATTAGAAAATGGCCGTCCAATAGCTTTAAAGGCTAACAAGTAACATGGACTCACCATGGGATAGAGCTTACTTCATTCAAAATCATTTTCTGCCTGCCATTTTCCCAATTACGTTGAGGACGACTTTCAGTCTTACTATATGTAGCCGAATACCAGTATTTTACATGAATCGTCTGCCTATCTGCCCTCCCAACCCAGTTGCTGGGCAATATGATCCATTGGTGCGGGTATGGCTTACTTCAAAAGAATAACCTTCAATTATTGTGATAAATCGCAAAGTGATAAAACAAAAGTTTCTCCAATAAAACACGGGTTTATTAATCAGATCAAGAGTCCCAAGTACCAGGCGCTCATAATCCGAACAGAGCTCCGCTACACTTAATTAAGGACTCGTCATCAAAGTCCGTCCGTCACGTTCGCGCGAACATTTGCGGAAAGTTGCAACAACTCGCGTAAAAGTTTCGTTACTGCAAGTTTTAATTGTGGGGTCAGGCAGGGTCTCGGAGGGCGGGTGCGTAATGGTCGTAATTAAAGAGAATTCGAAGGAATAAGTGCTTTTATTGCGACGATGGGGAGTAAGAATTTCAGGTTGTAGGGCACGATTTGATTTAATTAGGAAGGGTTTTTTTGGAGCATTTTTGTATTGTCGTTTCGAGAAATGATGCTTCTAATTATTAGTTGAAATAGCATATACTTTGACACGAAAATAAACGGTGAGAATCTTAATTCTGAGACCCTAAAAAAAACATTCTATCAGTGATCACGATGATGAAAAAATAAAAAATGTACCGTAGTAAGATATGCTACAGAAAAGTTTCTGCCAATCCTGTCGGTAATCGTGGTAGAAATATGAAAAGCTTTGAAGGCGCCTCTCCCTTGCCCTGGAGTCTATGGACAAAACATCAAAGGCATCATGGAACATCACTCCATAAGGGGCAGTACCTTTTACCAAGTAATAGAGGAGGGAAACGGAACTGTTATAATAAGATCAAGAATCAAGTTTACTGACGGACTCAGTAGATGGCGGCACTGCTGATTGTGTCAATTGATAGACGGCAATTATATTAGGAATATTATTTCAGATGATATTTTGGTGTGGGGTGTTGAAACATCATAAATTAAAAGATTTTGATTGCAAGATGACAAAAAATTGCGTTTCTTTAATTTAGAAGTCATATTTCAGTAATGAAAGTGTTCGTTGATCGCATCATTGGTTATCATAGCTTGTTTTGAAATTATTTGCATAAATGTTGTTGTTGTTGTCCCAATATTGTGATGTTTAAGATCTTTGCTTTACATGGTAATCCTTTAATTTGTATTACGGTAAAATATTTATATAAAGGTTTACACCACATATTTTTAAAAATTGTTTGCGAATGGGATGTTACCATGTAAAATATTGAGATGAAAATGACACAAAAATGGGGTTATAATATAGTCAGTAAAAAGAAGACGAAAAACAGGCAGTTTTCTTCCAAAAAAAGGCCGTCACGGGAGTTTTGCTCTTTGATAAGGTATTCAAGCAGCATAAACATTATTTGTTTAGACTGGCGAGGTCGTGCCAGTGCGATGTATCACTTTACCACCCCATGCCTAAAGATCGGGTTTCTGAGCGAAACTTTCAGTTGAAACGACGTTTTCCTCAATTTCATAGATTTTTTTATACCTGAATCTGATTTTTGCATGAAAATTAGTTATTATAAGAAGCTATAGCTATAAAAAATACTTAAGTTCTCATTTAAAACATAAAGGAATAATTATCTATTATCTGTTCTTAGCCATTACTTGAGTGTAGAATTATTTTCAAGCTACATTTGGTTACTATTTACTTAGCAACAGAAAGTTCATGGCACTATTTCTGTATCTATTTGCCAAATCTGCAAAATCTCCAAAGTAGTTTCTTAGACCATAAGCCCAAAATTTGCTTTACTATCCTATCCACCTTTAAGTTTCCATCACAAGAGCAAGCGATTCCCAAACTCGCAGCCGCTCAAACCTGTGACCCCAAAGGCACCCAACTCGAAATTACCGAGGGTCCTTTGACGTAGCCATTTAGGGTACAAATTTTATTAGTGAGGGAACTCGACGGAACACTCTGGCGTAGTAATGGCCCGACTAATAGTCCAAGCCGGCGAGTAATGTAAGTGTTACAGTTTTAAAGTGTTGCCAATTATATACAGGGCGTTACGGAGGTTTATGCAAAGTGATTGTCTTTTGTTTTGATAGTGAAATGATCTGACGACCATCAACAGCCTGTGTTTAACCAGGAGCGAGTTTTGCAAAGCTGAGAATTCAGATCCTTTCTGATAGCCTTATAACTTGAACTATCCGTTATTTGTAAAGTTAAGTAATAGCGAGTGGTGGTGGCCCTGTGGGAACAGTTTCGACTTACGAGTTCTAGATCGTGGGTTCAGGTTTGGTTGACTTAATTTTTGTATTTATTGCTTGCAAAATGGAGAAGCAAAATATTGTGAGAAGAACGGCATGTTTTAGAACCAAAAATTTAAAGGCATATTCATTTGTGATAACCACCAATTTGCATTGAGTACGCATGGGGAATTATTGCCATACTATTTCTCACGTCGTCTCTCGAAGAGGAGGCATGTGTTAAACGTTGTAATGCTAAACGAAAAGGATAGGCAGATGCTTCAGTCAGTGGAAAAGTTTCAACTTAAATGAAAATAAAATCGACATCACGCAATCATTCGCCAAGCCAATCTAGTCCTAATTCGCATCACTTTTCCCGCGGCAACTTCTGGGCTTTTTACGCGCAAATTGCTCGTAATTTGACGCGCGAGTTGCACAATGGCGTCGCGGTAAATTACGCGCGCAAAGTGCCACTTCGTCTTTACGCCGGTTAGAAAAGTTAGGGAAACGAGAGGGGTAAGAGAAGGGGGGGGGGAGTAGGGCGTTTAGTGGTACTTATTTTTATGGAAAAATGTGGTGAATATTGTAGTGCATGTAATGGGGTTAAGTGGGGGGAAGTGGTGTGTGCATTTTAGTTTTTCGTAGCAGTCATAGAGTTAAAGCTGGTAATGTGAATTTCAATTGGAACTTCAGCGTTTTGAGGTTCCCAACTAAATTCAGAGTTTCAACCCTTTAAGGGAGAATTTCAGCACAGAAACTGAACTGGGTCAATATTTCATAGCAACAGTGTTATAACACTCTGACAGCTCCTGAGCGCGGTTCAGACGTGCTGATTTCGTCCGAATCAGAAGTGGAATCTACGGACTAGTGGACTACGTAGGATGGCAAGTAAGTGTACACGCGATATGTCACATTGTTTTACAACGTTCATTTAACGGCATAACAGTCTACATTGAAGTTTAATTTCCAAACCATGCATATGCATAAAAAGTTTTTATCATTGCGGTATTTTGGAGGATACTCCATGCTGAGTCACAAACTTCCACATTGACAATATGTACATGGTTAGAGAACCTATCCCTTATAAAAACTAAGCTGTTTTACCCTACATAAATATCTTTCTATGTGCGTCTGAACAGACAACATGGACAACCAAATATTAGCATACATATATACCACACAGATATTGTATTTGTGTAAGCCTAGCAAGGTGCAGCAATTATGTAAATGGGGAAGCCAGGTGGCGCCACCGGCGTAGTTTGTGATTCCATTTTGTGCAATAATTGAATCTATGTTTCTGTCCGATTGAAATTACTGAGACTTGTGTGTTCCCGTCTTAAGGAGGTCGTAGGTAGGGACGTGTCTTTGTAATTCCTTGAGTTGATTTTGAAATGGAAGATGGTAGTCACGTATACAAATAGATATAGGTTTGCGCTTGGCAAGTACTCCACATAAGCTCTGGATTGAAAGAGCTAGAAGTTATGTGGAAAGGTCTTATATAGCTATTATGGACTTGCAAGTACATGTATAGATGAGATCATCTACACTACATCAATATTTTGGGACCTAAATTATCAGAATAATTGTGTATTAACTTAAGTTTAGGAGACAAGTTGCAAAACTATCTAAGTACAATTGACACTCTTTAAAACAAAGAGAAAATTTGCTTAAAAAATGGCAGGACTTCTTTTTCTTTCCCTGACAAGTTTTTCCGCAAGAAACTTTATTTGTTTAGTTTATATTTCATAACATAACATCATAAAATCCTTCAGCGGCTAACTTTTAGCACAAAGTAGCTACGCTTTCAGCGGAGGATTTATTCAAAAGCGCTAGAACGCTAAAAGCTCCGAAATTTACTTTATAGGAAGCACTCTACGTGTTTGTGGGTATTTTATTTATTTTGTATACGGGGATAATTGTTTATTATAATTTGTTAAAGTGAGTGGTTTGTTTGCTACGTTTTATGCAATAAAGCTGGCGAACAGAATTTGGTGGTTTTGGTAAAGGTTTTGAGTATTATTTTCGTTTTCAATAGTTTTTGGACAAACCCAGCGGTACGAAGGCGAATTACCTACTTAGTATTTTGTAATCCTTCATTATTTCATTTAAGATGTAGTACATAGAAGTATTAAACACAAGCACTAAAAAATACCTAAACATGTTTTGGTATTGTAGTATTCATTAGCACAATCATCATTTAAATTGTGTCAATGACGATAAGAGTGAAATAAACGTTCATAAAGTCATGTCCGTTTTCGCTAAGACCAAGCGACACTTTAATCATCATCATCATCATCACTCTCTTGATTTTATCGCTCGGCGCAGCATGTCATCTTCTTCCATACTTCTATATTACTCGTCATCTCAGCAGACACCTCCTTTCTAGCCATATCATTCTTCACATAGTCCATCCACCGTTTCTTTGGTCTTCCTCTACTCTTACAGCCATCCACATTCATACTCAAAACTTTCCTCAGGACATTTTCCTCATTCCTCCACATCACATGTCCATAACACGACGACACTTTAATGAATGTCTAAATACTATTAAATTGTTAGAATGTAAACTATTGGAAATAAAATAAAGCGGTTTTATTCAGGTATTCATTTTGAACAGTACCTTCCTTCGACTTTAGATATTGATGAGTCTTCTACTACAAATAATTCCCTTCAAAAAAGAGAAAATATCACAACATTCTCAAGTTAATCCCTTTATATACATGATGTTGTTTGTGAACCGTTGCTACACAGGGTGTTTGCTTAAGGCTGGACCAATCGCGGCCCCTTTAATCTCATACGTAAACATTGTGCGCGCAGATTATATTGTTTAGTATTAATAATGTTTTGCACACACGCTGTAGAAGAATAAATGTGATTTTGTTTATATTTTTCTATGATAGAATATGGCATCTTTATTGAAATGTTTTAAACAGTGAATTGATAAATAGATAAATGTAACTCGCGTTCATATTTTTTTAAATGTACTGAATACTCGCACCCGGCGGCGCGGCGGCGTGCGGCGTGCGTGTATGACTAGATATATCAACGTGGACGAAGCAAAATGAGTATGTTCAGTCGGTAAGTTAGTATGGTTAAATTATTTTACTATAAAATTACTCAAATACTTAATCTTTTTTTTTTAAACTTCGTCAGTAAAATAAAGCCGTTTATTTACTTAATGTACCTAAGCTCTGAAGCATAAAATTAATGAATTTAATTAGTATAATCCACAACACATTTTCATCTTTCACATTTTTATCTTCCTCCTTCCGCTCGGATGAAAAGTGATACGGCCGAAAAATAAAACAGACAAGAACAGTTTTCATTTAGCTAAAGAGTTCCGTACACGAAGTAATATTTTTAAAATCTATCTTACAGGTTGAATGTGGAGGCAAACTTTAATAGTTCTTGATATTTTCAGCAGAACAATAATTTGATTGTTACCTTAAATACATTAAATAAGTTAGTATTTCTTTTTATCGGAATATATATTTATCTTTCTATCCGAGAACTAACCCGAAACCATTAAATTGAAAACCATCACGTATTTCGCACCACACTTCGAAAAATGAGAACAATCCATAATATTCTATATTAAATTCCTCTCCGATATCACCCCTATTATGTACCCCAAAGCCTTAATAAAGCGCTGAACGGAATCTTCAATTACAGTCCTCACACTGGGGTACATTGGGGTACTGGGATGCTACGGAACCCCATAAAAATGTCGTGGTTCGCATACCGTGGCCAGTGAGGATTATTTGAATTTTTTAATTAAGAATAAGTGAACCCCACCCAAGCTTCTTTTGTTTTAGTAAATGAAGACGCGATTTTATTTCAACCGCGATTTATGTCAGGTTTAGGTCAATTTAAATGTTATAAAAGCGGTCTTAAAGAGATTTTTTAATTAGCCAGATAGCTGGGTGGGGTTTTGTCAACGTTTTTGACGATATTTTCATTGTTAAATTATTCTTGACATGCTTTGGAAGGTTTTACGTTTATTTTTAGAGATTTTGAGAGTTAAGTCGGGTAGTCTGGATTATGTTGTTATGTTGTATAGGCAAGCTGTCTTAGTTTATTTTTATTTTCTGTTTTTATGTTTATAGTATTTACTTAGACTGGTTTTTATTTCATTCACGGATTTTCTGGCCCGTGCTTCACCATAGAGAGCTGCGTTATACATAACTTTAACTTTCTGAATAACTGACCGACTCGTTGACCGTTTAAAATTGCCTGTAAATGGTTGATTGAAATAATTGCTTATCAATTAAACTATTTTTTTCAGAATTTCAACAGAAAGATAGTCAAACTTTTAGATCCCAACAAAACTTATATCTTACCATAAAAATTCACATCAATATTATCCACAAACCTCACCAACCCATTTAAACCAAACCAATTGCTAAAAAATATTCATACAAAACTCAAAACTCCATTTTTTGACCACTCAATTACCGACAAACATTGATATAAAGGTGACCCCACACTCGCCGGCAGAGGGCGCACTCGACGTGCGTCGAACAAATTATCTGACATGTGTGGAAGGGCCTTGGAGGGCGCTTGACATACTTCCGCGCGTCTGCGATAATTGTTGACTTGTTTATGTCACGGCAGGCTGGCTGGTGTATGGACGGTGTTTATGTAAGGTTTAAGAGACACGTTAAAAGTATGATTATCGTGCTTAATCCTAGGCAAATGAAAATATTTTTTGGAAGAAAAACAAACTATTCCTCTCTAGTTTCTTAACAGATGTCATTTTAAAGTGTTTTATTTTCTTGCCATTTACTTTATTTTCAAAAATGTTGTTATATTCTACCTAGCCGAACTTCCTTGAATTTGGCAGGTCTTTGAAATCCCATATCGTCCATATTCACCCTTTCTTATACCCAACCTTATCAATCACTTCCCTATTCCTCTCTCCTTTCCTATAACCATCATCTGTAGTATCTTTATAATGTATTTTAACGAAATGCTCTAGATGCACATTTCTTCTTCTTCTTCCATTTCTTAGATAAATCATATTTCCTATATCAACAGAACTATTGTTGCTCTGCTATATCCTTACCTCATCGTTAACCTCTACATACTCTTCTTCAACAACTATATCTTCGTCTCTGTTTTGCATAGTCTTTCTACTGTCTACGGCTTACCTTATCCCTGATTTCCTGTCGCATCTTCTCGCGCTCCTCCTCCATCTTGCGGTGCTTCTCCTTGCGCCGCTCCTCGGCCTCGCGGATGGCTTCTTGTCGCTCGCGTTCTGCTTCCTCTTCCTTTTCCTTATCGTCGCTGTCATCGCCATCACCACCAACTGCCCCTAGAACAATGAGAAGTTCTGGGTTACTCATTTGCTTTAAAAAGAAACTGGCGACCCACCCCTTGTTTATTGTTTTTCATGAATTCTCTAAATGATTGTGAACATCAGTTAAAGAATCATGAAATAGTAAAAATGGTAAATATCCCGTTTTCAGTGTTAGTGACGATATCAGTTTAAAAAACTTATATCAGTTAAAGAATTTCAGAAGAAGAACGCCATCATACCGACGGATACGAAGAGAGACGACGTAGTTATTGATAATCGTATAGAAAACAGAAGAAAACTTTGTGTTATATGTTTTACTTTTAAATAAAGCTATGAGTTTTACAGTGTAATGATTTAACTCTAATGGGCTGCTGGAACACTTTGTCGTGTTACTTTATTTGGTAGATAATTTCATTGGATGTGTCAGTTGGATACTACCACCTGAAGGTATAAATCATTACTCGATAACACAACTAAGATGAAGAAAAGATACTTCTCTCAGCTACAACTCGAGAATATTTCAAGCTCAAATATTTAATTTGGATCTCCAATATAATTTTGTGAAACAGCAAATATAAAACAAAGAACTCAGGTACCCGTTTATGTTTAAATTAGCGAAGCCTTTGTGACTACACTCTTGATTAAGTACTGAGCTTACTTTTAGGACCTATTGTTCTTGTAATCTAAGAATAGACCTGCTAAAACAAGGTGATGTACAAGAATAATGTTGTTAAGGAAGCTTATTAAATAGTAGCATGAAATCGTAGTAGGAAACTGTTCGAAACTTTTGACAAAATGGCACTTACTAAAGTTCAATATTTAAAGAGTATCATTTCATTACTACGGCAGAAAGAGAGCTGATCTATGAAAAGCCAAAGAAGACAATACAATATGCAGACGTTAGAAAATTATTGGTATATATCGAATGGTTTCTAAAATATCGAGAAAAATCAGTAATTTCAATTTAAAGATCTAAAATGTTTTAAAATATACGTCAAACTGATATAGCTTGTATTACGCGTAAATAAGAACACCCAGCATCAACCGACACCAAGAAAAAACTAATTTAAAAACAATCTCCCTCATCAGAAGTACGCATTGAAATTAGAAAACACATTTGCACTGCTCCTAACTGCTCGCGGTCGGTCTGAACCGCCTCAAACCGGTTCCATCCGGTCGAGTGGTCGATCTAACAGGGCTGCTATTCAAAAATCCATTTCACGTCAATCTGAACAATTCGCACGTCGAACGCACGCGTTTGCGCGAACGCTTCGCATACAATTTTCTATGATGTTGAAAAAAAAAATGACGGCCGATTTTTTTTTTGTGTTGTCTGTGGCTCGTGTTTAGAATATGGCCATGTATGTTGGAGCTGTGTGGAGTGTTTATTGGACTGTTTGATTTGCATGTGCTTGAAGCGAACAACTATTCTGAATTATTAAAAAATAAGAAATACAATAAGTTTGAGCTGGGACTATAGGTTACTAAACCATAAACAAGATTTGAAATGTCAAAAGAAGTGTCCGGCATGGAATTATTATGTACTATATTGTATCTTCAGTAAATACTGTGTTCAAAAATGTTTCTATCATTCTTTGCGTCTACGAATATAAAATGTATCTTGAAATGGGTTTTTCATAAGCTTCTTATAAGAAATTCTTGAAAGGCAAGACGTCTTTTCTGTGTCGTTTTGCAGAAAAAAAAACAAGTTTTACTCAAGTTCCACAATATAATATTTGAATTTACAAGACCAGAGTTCAGACAAGAGATATTTTTTTCACACTAAGTAATTTTATAGCATTGTAAATGATGCAATATTGAAGTAAATAGCTTACTAAAACCTTAAAAACATCTGATGATATTAAACTACAGTAAGTATCAAAACCTAGTCTTTTCTTATGTGAGCCCTTGAAATCAAATTCAAAAGTTATATTCAAATTAGACTGAAAATCAGCATATTTTGAACTTTATTAAAAAAACACATAAGGCAGTCCCCAACAGTATTAGTTGCTAGTGATACAGCAGGGAAGAAAATGTGGTACAACCAGCCCCCCAACAACACATCTCTCTGTCAAATTGAAGAAACTTCATTACAATAGTATACTACAATATCCTCAATGCATCTTAGCTAAATCCTCTGCACTCTGACCCCCATCAACCCCTACAGTATCCCTATATATAATATACCAGCTCATCTCACAAACCACACACGCACACTAAACATTCCGACCGCCAAAAGAGTTCCACTCATTTCCATAGCACACCGAACAATGTCCCCGCATTCAATATCGCCGGTAAACGAATTCCGATGGAGAAGCGTCTCAACAATTCAATTTACTGCGGAGGCGAGTCCCCAATAAATGATTCCCATTAAGAAAAAGGCGGTCGTACATGCTATAGAACCTTTAATTGATCCCATCGTGTCTCCGACAGAATAATGAGTTCAATTCAAATTCAATAATTTTCGAGGACCGTAGAACGACACGTCTTGAGCTCGGTTTTCATCGCCGCGCCGTTTTTTAAATTATATATCCGCTGAACTTTACGTTTTGTGAATATTAATAGGTTATTTTTAGATTTAAATGATAATGAATTTGTTGTTTGTGTTGCGTTATGAATATTTTTTTTGCTCGATGGTTTTGTATGAATAAGGTGAATGGATTGGATTCGATTTTTTTCTCGTATATATTTTTGGTATATAAGTGTTTTTTTAGAGCGGATTTGTTCAGAGACAATACATGATCTATAGAGTAAGAATATTAAAAATCTTTATTTAGTAGAAAAACGCTGGGAGGTCAGAAAAAGACATACACCGAACTTATTGGTACTGAATGAGTTTGTAATGATTGTTGCAGTTGGCGTTCCGCCAAACTAACCAAAGTTGTTTCCATTAGGGTTTACGAAAAACAATGTATTTGCTCTACAATATTTTATCATTGACTCCACAAAACATACTATATAGAAGGAACAACCCGCTCACCACAGCCCACATGAAAATTTACAACAAGATAATTACATAACAAGCGATTGGAGTAAGGCTTCCCCTTATAATTGAATTGGTATCCTCCGGTCTAGCTCGAGCTACAACGTTTGAGTCTAGACCTAGCCTTATTGGCTGAGTTTCTGACTAGTTTGTTGGTTCGGACTGGATTTGTGAGTTAGTGTGTTGAGGAAGGAAGTAGATCTGGATATTATGATTCAGTTTTGCCTGTTTGTGTGGTTTTGAGATCATTACGGGATTTGATATAGCAAAGACCAGTTCTTTAGGATTGGTCAAAACCAATCTTTCAGTTTCACTAACCAGGGTCTCGCGATACAATTAGTTAGTGAGGTGGTGGAAAGACATTTTTAAGTTGCGGTTGTCGCAGTTCTGCAGTGCGTCCGCGATGTTTGCTGAAGCGCGTACGGACGACTTCTACGCAATAAGACGCAAGCGTGTGTCGTCGCTGTTAGGCAGAGTACGTGGCAGCAGCAACGACATTCTAAAGATCATATCGAGTTTTCAATGTCCGACGCACTCGCTCTGGGTAAGCATCGTGGTTGGGACGGTAAAATAAATGAACATATATTGTAAATGTATTTTGTACAGCTACTAACATAGTTTTCAAGTTTCAATTGTTACTAACCATTAGGGATCATTGTTATCTGACATGAAATGAAATGAAATTAAGTAATTTAGTCTAGGTAGTGACGATGGTTAATGCTGGACAAGAAATCTTTTTCGATTACTTCGTAACTGATCTTTCTATAAAGACTGTTGCAATTTTGCCAACTTTGTTCAGTCATATTTTTTAACCGACTTCTAAAAAAGGAGGAGTTTCTCAATTCAGTTGTATGTTTTTTTTTTGTTTGTTACCTCATGGCTCCGTCATTTATGAACCGATTCGAAAAATTCTTCTTTTATCTGAATGAATCTACTTCCCAATTGGTCCCATAAAAATTTCATCAAAATCGGTTCAGCAGTTTGGTTTTGAAATCAAAATAGCTGGAAAAAATTTCATCCAAGTAAAAGAAATTGCGAAATTGATACTTGACAAGGATTTGTGTGTGATACTATAACTAAAAAGGGTAAAATAAAAACTTTTTTGCAAAAAAAACCGACTTCCAAAAGAAACACAAAAAAAGTGGAAAATAACATTACTTTCGGAAGTCGGTGCCAAAAAAGTCAATGAAACAAACCATAGTCACCGACTTCCGAAAGTAATGTTATTTTCCACTTTTTTAGTGTTTCTTTTAGAAGTCGGTTTTTTTTTTTTGCAAAAAAGTTTTTTATATACAGCAATAGTCTATCTAAAGCCAGAGTAAAGCTGACATTAGACGCTTCTTTCGAGAAAATGTTTGATTTTGTTACGGTTCATGATTACTAGTTTCAAAGAAATGAAGGTTCATCTGCTTGTTTCATTTCATTTTTAAAGGTACATTTGATTTTAGTTGTTCATTTTTGTCCTTCACTCGAGGAAAAACGTCTGAAACTCAAAATTAATTCATAAGAAACCGATGCAACGATGTTGCATTACATCGTGGCATCGGTTTCTAATGAATTCAACAAACTCGAACAACTAAAATCTCAACTTGGACAAAAATAAACAACTAACATCTGCTCACAGCCATTTACAACCTCATCACACTTACCACCAGGGCCCTGTCAGAATACCAGCGCTGTGACATTTGTTTCAAATGTTACAGCACCATGCTGAGATAGGGCCCCTTTGGCCTCGAACAGGACCAATTTTAGTTTAATGTATATCTTATTTTTATGTTTTTCTTATGTTTACTTTTATATAATTTGTTTTGTTTTATTGTTAATTTTAATAACTTTGTGTTTTCCTGTGTAGGTCAAATAAATGCTTTCTTTCTTTCACCAAAAAATCACTAGATCAATCCCCAACAAGATGCCATATCCGTCTCCCATGACACCCACCATCACTTAGCAAAGCAAATACAGTCATAAACGTATCGGTAACGAGGGCATTACAGTAATGGCGGAGTCCGGTAAACAAACTCGTAAAGTTAATTGGAACGGAACGCCGCGCGCCGATGCTGTTATTATCGCCATATTTTGAAAAGGGGGCGAGATTTAGGGGCGAGTAATGCAGGTTAAGGGATGCTTGATACAGGTTTTATGAAGTGTGATTGGCGAGGGGACTGTTGGTATCAATGTGTTGCTTGTATCTGTACATGCAACGTGTAAGGAAACATGTAGTTAGGAGATGGTTAATTTATATTATCGACTGAAAATTTGTGTATATTCAAATCGCACCATTTTTTATGACTGAAACAGATGATAAAATAAATCTCAGTGGCAGCCTGGGGGTATTTTTTTGTGCCCAGTTGATGACTTTAAAATAAATGGCGACATGTGGGTATACAATTGGTAAATCTCTGCCCAACCCTGCGGGGCTTACAGGTGTAATATTTTGTATAAATAATCAAATGTTTCATTTACTCCTTAAGTACTTCTTATTAAGAGACTACATTCTAAAATGCCTCCGAGCCTCGGAAAGCACGTTAAGCCGTTGGTCCCGACTGTCATTTAAAGATCTTTGACAGTTGTTACAAGTAGTCAGTGGCCTGAAAGTCTGACAATCAGTCTTACTAAGAAGTATCGTATTACCCAGTACTGGGTTGTGGAGGTGAAATAGACAGTCGCTCCACGTAAAAGAAAACTGGTATTCAGCTGCATCCGGTTAGACTGGAAGCCGACCCCAACATAGTTGTTAAAAAATTCGGCAAATGATTCTAAAATGCTAAATATTCCCTTAAAACGTCCTAACATTTATGATTCTCTAAGCATAACCGGCGATATACGGGTTTGTGACTACACCACAGCCTACTCTTTCTAGGAAAACTGTCCCAATATATGAGGGTATTGTGGCCTTTATATTGGTATTGTACTGCATTTGACATTTGCTTAACTTGCTTCAAGAAATATTAAAGAAGACAACAATAAGAAGTTCACACAATTGAAACCGTTCCAATGCCAACACTATGGAGGTTCTAACAAATTGAATTGTATTGAAAATGGTATATACGTAGTTGAAAATGGTATGTATCCAAAGCGTTATGAGGTCAGATGGTAGTCATGTGAAAACGTAAAACTCACATTTTTAATAAAAAAAAGGTCTAGCTGCTAACCCGTTAGCCTCCCTTTTAGTCATAAAAACTAAATTAAATAAAGGCTAGTCTAGCCATTGTAAAAAATACTTGACCATTTTTCTAAGAAATTGGGTCTTAAAAACTTTCAATCTCTAGGAAACAGGGCTTTAACTATAATATATTATGACGAATTGCTTCGAACGTTTGACGAAACATCGTTTTTCTGTATTATGTTTTGGTTTTATGAATATTATCACAAACAAAACTTTCTGAATGCGTTTTCTAAATGGTTGTGCGAACATCAAAATTCCTTGTGAAAAAGAACAACGCAGACATGAAAAATGACTTTAATTTATAATGTCTTTATAAAGAATACATTTTTTAAAGTAGAACTGTAATCGTTTTACAAATATTCGGCAGTGTACTCCAGTTTAAGGTATAAATAATTTGCTGCCACGTCAAAGGTATACGTTTTTATAGCAACTTCATTATTTATGGCTCCTAAGGGATGCAGGATGAAATATAACTTCCTTTTGCTTCAACATTATGTAAGAACGAAGATTGTTATGCTTGTAGCTACTCATTTGAAATAAAACTTAAAGAAATTATAATACCAGCCTGTTTTGTCCAACTGCAGGAGAAAATAATTGTTCTCATACAAAGGTGTGAGCAGTGATCACCATTTTTGCACAATGAAGATTTATGACTTATGTTTCATTCCTTATGAAATACTATGAAAATATATTCCATTAATTTTCTTCGAGGAAAAAACTACTTTTAATCTAGAATTGTCAGCTCATATTGTAGTTAGGAAGATTGTAAGAGATAAGCGTTCTGTAATTTCTGCCTATCCTTGTGGAAAATGGCATTAGTTTACGTATGTAAAATACTTGCTTTAAAAAAACTTATTTCTAAAATACACCAGCTGAACAAAACAAATTACAGTCAGCATAAAAAGCTGATGCGTAAAACTCGTTAGAAAGAGAACAAAATGATGGACATTAACATAGCCATGTAACCCATTACAAAGATACAAGAGTCATTAAAATTACCCCGAGATAACCCCCATTAATTTCGTCTTTGTCAAATGTAAATAAAAAGAGAGGGACAAAATATACAGCCCTTTTGTTCATAAAGAGGTTGTACGTGTTACGTAGTAGATAATACATGATATAGGGACCTAATGTAATACCTTTCCTTTGCCTATGGGACGACCCAAAATTGATACGTTAGGGTGTGATGTAAGCAGAGCGAGGAGCGACATGCGGTTTTCTTAACATGAAAAGGAAAATTAACAAGTTTGGTATGGGAAACAATTTTTGGATAACTTTTTTCAAATATATTTATAATGATATTGCTTTGTCTCTGCTTTGTTGTAGTGGGTAATTTCCGGGTGATCTGCAAAGATTCCGTTACCATAAGTAATGAAGTAGTTTAAAAAAAGATTTAAGGAAAATCTACCAATTTATTTTTCTTCCTACTTCTTTAGTAGTACGTATGTTTTTTGATAATAACTACAATAAACAGTTAATAATTTCTACCCACTCAGAATTTATTACACAACATAACATCACGCCTGTAATCCCCGATGGGTTAGGCAGATTTCTATCTATAGTACCACCCACATTTTGCCAGTTCCATAACACACGACACAACAAATTTCTACAAAAGGTATTTCCACTTTTATCTTTAATTTCCCGCTGACGGCACTCAGTCCGCTACCTCTAACGTGGCTAAACTCGAAGGGACTGAAAGTAATCACGGCCGAGTTTTTCAGGAATCGTTATCGCTCACCTAAGCTTTCAGCGAAGGTTTTATTTTATTATGATTACGTGTTTCTTGTCTGATTTTTTTCCAAAAACTTTTTTGCTTTTCTGTATTTTATATTTAAGTTTTTGCAAAGTTAGTCTTGTTATCGGTGTGTTTTGAAAATGTTTCGTAATTTTGAGGTGTTTCCAGTAAGAGCAGCTACTCGGTAAGCATTATATACTTTCAGTCTTTGAAAAGATTAAAAACCATGGTTCATTTTCTTCATAGTTTTCACTCATTATAATCATCATAGTTTTAAGATCTCGTTGCCAAATGGCAAAAACAGATTTAAAAAAAAAAAAAAAATTCTTCCTGTCCGCCCGTATGTCACAGTCATTTTACACAGAGACTGTTGGCACCACACACTTGAAATTTGAAGAGCAGGTGTCTTCTATGAACCACTACACAAAAGTGATGTGAAATTACGAATATTTTTTTTGTTTAAATTTTTCGGAATGAGGAATATTCGGAAATATTGTAGAACTTTCAACGAAAATTGGTTTGAATAATATTTGATTTAAGCAATAACTTTTTACAGCAATAGTTTTTCATTAGCATACTATTAAAAACCAATTTAGTTTTGCCGTTGAGTGTGAATTGACTAAGCAAAAAAAAAAAATTGCCGTTATATTTTTTTGGTGTTGACCCAACAATTGCACAGCATTCACACATTTGTCGCGGGTTTCAAACGATGATCACAAAAATTTAACGCTATCTAGTCCCTCAGTAGGAAAAGTTGCATTGATTTAGTGTACGATTATGAACATAGTACTTTGGAACCTACACTATATAGTACGGCCGACGCAACTTAAGATAAGATGATATCATCTATAAGATGCCATTTTTGATTGATTATTCCACCAGAAACTCGGCTTTGAAAATTACAATGTGTATCCATAATATGGTGCTCGTTACTGAACAAGAGCAACGCGACTGCCGCGAATATCGTTCGTGATGACAAAAACCAAGCCCGATGACACTACCCTAGCCCGTCAGCGGGTATAGCTAGCAGTGGTATAGGGGTACATACAGTGGTTGTGGTGGTGGCGCCAGGCGGCGCCGGGCGGCTATTATTAGCGCGGTCGATACCGCCGGCTCCGTCGAGTTTGTTGAACTAAATCCACTGAACACTACAACTACTGCGGTGAAAACAAAAGTAGACGTTTACGGGTGGTTAGAGTTATTGTAGGATTTTTTGGTTGGGTGTATTTAAAACAATTTGAGTTTAGTTGTAACTATTTTTTAATAGATTACGTCAAGAGATAGTTATTATATTAATCTGTTGCATAACGCTGTCAATAACTGTTTACATATTGTGTAGCAATCAAATGTGCATTATGCATTTTATAACCAGTGCAGAGAGACATCAAACTAGTGATATCCATCGACCTTTATAATTTTTTTTACCGTCGTCGTTACCTTTACTAAATTACCAAACACACTTTAAAATAGTTCTCAATAAAATCAAAAACCAACGTTTTTCAGGGTCGTCATTTCATTATCTTTCCTACCGTAGTCAATTACCTTGTATATTTACAACAGCCAACTATATTTTTAACGTCTCTTTCAAACAAAATTATAGGTGTTCTATGTTCCAAAGGTACAATTAGCGTGGAACCATAAATGTATATTTCTTCGTATTTAATCAAGCCACACTCAATAGACGCCTTCAAACACAATACACAAAGAACACAAGAAACCGTCATTTCTAAAGCTAAAAGTCGCAGTTAAGTAGCACAAAGAGAGCTCGTTATCATAATTGTGGCCAACTTAACTCCCCAAGTTACAGTTAAGTTACATTTAAGTTCAAACCTTTAATAATTTGAAGTTGCTTCACTCTTCTCTTGTATGAATTATTTACTTTGGTTTCAGGGTTTCAAGTTCGCAGGCTTTATTTTGAGCAAGAGTAAGTAAGTTGTAAATTGTTGGCGTAGCAAGCGTAGCGCTACGGCGTAGCAATGTATTGCGTCGTAGTAATCTCGTAGCCTTGACATGTGGTAGTAAGATTTTGTACTAGAGGCAATCGATTTAATTTATTTTGCTACTTGATTCAAATGAAAACAGGACATTGAAAGTGGTCGCGGTCATGATGTTGGCCGTTCGTTCGAATACACTAACACTTTCAAAATGGTGAAGGAAGACCTCGTGTACCTTTTGTTTGGTAAGATACATCTGACTTACACCCACTTGGTGGATCACGTCCCACACTGCTCTACACAGAGGACACTCACAAAGAGGAAGCCCTTTCTCCCAGTTCCCAGTGGAAAAAATATAGGCTGTATATACTCAAACACTAACAAGAACAATTCCACAACCGGAAATTAAAATTGTATCAAAATTGACCTTGAAATAACAGAAATCGATTTTCCATGAATAGACAAGTTACCAATACACAACCGATGGGAAAACCTATACAGTTCAACAGCCCACAGATATGCAATGTTGTGGTCTTTGAACTCTGTTTACTGCCTCGCTCTAGAAGTTTTTCTAACAAAGGTTCACTGGCTTAAGTCACGATAGTTAGAAGCACGGAAAGAAAAGGTTTTTTTACCAGGTTTTTACTTATGTAAGTATACCCACAGTAACATAACATCGCGCCTGTATTCCTCGAAAGGTTAGGCAGAGGTATAATAATAGTACATCTACAATTCGCCATGTCATAGGGGGCTACTGAGAAACTCCTGATGGAAAAACGAAATAAGACAAGGCGCTGCCCGGGAATCGAACCCAAGGCTTCATGCACCGTAATAGCATTTGCAACCACTATAACAACAAGGCAGTATAGCTACACTGTTGTTTGATCATTTGAGACTGACCCCATACGCACACGTGGAACGTATAATATGGTACAAATTCTTGATAATTTCTTGAAATAATAATTCCTTTCTTTCTTTCTGTTATGCTATGTTTGGCCTGGTGCTATAGGTCTTGAGCATTTCTAAATTAACCTAGTTTTTAAAATTCTTGGAAAATACTATGGCTATCAGGGGCCTTTACTTTTTATTCAACTTGAAACTATACGGTCTTGGTACTTGTAACAATGATTACTTTGTATACATACCTTCTTAAATGGAATTCTTTGTAAGTACTAAATGAAAAATAAAAAGTAACTACATAACGAAAGTACCTCATTTCTCCACCCCCAGATAGCACTGAATTCACAAACCGGACATATCTAACAGATAACTCGCCAATTAAACGCAAAACAATTCTGAACTTTCAGACTTTTCAGAACAAGTCAGAAGTTTATGCGGTTAATTAAAAAAAAAGCCATCAGAAAAGTTTCCGAAGAACAATGCGAAGTATGGAATCTTCCTCGAATTGTTTTTTTAAGGAAATTAATCTTATTTTTGAGGAAAGTTTTTTACTTTTTTTTTTCTTGAATAGTTTAATTGCTTCGTGCTTTGTTGTGGCGTTTATGGGGAAAAGTATTACAAGGAAAGTATAATTTAGAGGATTGTGTCCAGCGCAGCGTAAAAGTGAATGCATTATTTATGAGTGTAAAGAATGATAAAAAGGCTTTGTCATTATGGGTAGACATGGTGTAAGTTATTATGATTATTTTAAGTTATTTGGTGTTTCTTCTTGCCAACCGTAGAAAAAAGTTGAAAAGTCTCTTATTTTGTAATTTCACAAGGATATTGTATTTACTTTGCATTTTAAAATATTGTAGTAAGTACTTTTTCTCGAATTGTCGTATAAGACGCTGGGTTATGGGGGTGAGATCGCTTCATGCAAAATACTGTTTGTCAGTTGCTTCCGGTAAGACTTGTCGCCAACCCCAACGTAGATGGGAAAAGGCAGGCAGATAATGATTTTCAGAAAGAAGTTCTGCTACCACTGCTAAGTTTTAAAACAAAATAATTGTCAAACAACAATTTATCTTCCACCTAAAACCTCACAAATAGACCACTTCTCAACTGACCGAACCCCACATAAACACCGTATACCAACCGTTGGATAGCAATATTAATACATCGCAGCGATACAATCAGGGCTGCCAACATAAATAATGCGCGCTCGTTCAAACAAGCTATTATTTTAGCGTGGCAACATTGTAACCTACTTCTTGGAATAGATACTGTGGAATAAAAATGTGGACGTCGATTGTTGTTTTTAAAATTGAGGATTTGTTGCAGTTTATTGGAGCTTTTTGTGTGGTTTAAACGATTTGTGTATAAATAGATTTGGTTGTGTTTGTATGTCATAAAGTTTCTGGGAAATGTTTTGTACAACTTAATAAAATTACTATTCCATTTTTTTTCAAGAAATGCATGGTGCAGTGAATTCTATGTAAAGTAACATTCCACTATTTTTAAACATAAATGTCTTAAATAAGAATAATTGCTTGCTGTCGTATTTTTAGTCTGGTTTAAAAATAATACCAGCCAGTTATTGTACCGGGTAAAGTCTTTTTCATTTAAAAGAATATTGAACAATATGCTTGTTCATTGCGTCTTGGCAATTTTATACTTGTACCTTTTGTAAGTCCAGGATTCCTCACGAAGATTTCCTATTATGTGTCAGTATAATGTATTTTGTACAAAATCCAAGTCTTTAAAGCTTACTGGGTTTTAAGACTTGAGTTCAAAATACAAAACAACTTAATCACTCAACATTTAAAGTTCGTTATTAACACTGATTAACTTCATAGCACGTTTGTCGCAGCATCGTAGCTCTATGCTACGACGTAGCAGTGCCGTAGCACTGTCGTAGTCAGACAAGTTTCGTAGACATCTGCCGTAGACATCAATACGGGAATTGTGTTTATTATTGTTGAATGCAGTTTGAGAGATGTTTCGCTTTTAGTTAGGTAACTGATAAGTCTGTTATGGTTTAGTTAGGGAGAATTATTCTGTAGAATATGCCTGTTGTAAAATATTGTCTTGTAAGTTATTAAAATTTGTATGAAACAAAGTCACTTTTCGTGTTTTGATTTTGTAACTATCAATAATACAAGCACATTTTATTTAGATGTAGCTTTTTGATATGTCATTAAGCGAGTTGCTAGTAATGAACGTATATTATTTATGTAAAAGTCCCAAATGTTATTAAAGTGGTTTTCTCATGTCTAGTGCAAGTATGAGAAGTACAACTTTAATAACATTTCTTTTCTTTTTTTTTTGAGTATTTTATCACATTCATGTTTCTCTACTGACACTTGAATTACAAAGGGTTTTGTAAAAAGCGATCCTAATACCACAAAAAAAAACTTTTGTTGAAAGAAAAATAGGAGAGAACTACTTAACGTAAACACGATCAGTCATAATGATACCATTTCGCAGAAGTCGCAATTTTAATTCAGTCACATGTAACGATTTACAACAGACTAAGTGGAGTAGATAGCAAGTTACTGGAAATCGCGTGTTTTCGTGATGAGCCTACTATAGATATAAAGTCTATGCCCAAAGCGCCAGTCCCACCGCTGGCGATTAGCGAGATGCGAGTAGACCAACAAAAAATTTGATGTTTGTTTGACAGAGCTGTCGTCTGCGCGTGGCGGTGTGTATAGTCAGTGATCAACGATTAAAGGTATATCTTTTATCAACACGGGGCCTTCAATCTTTTGTACGTTTTTTCACCGAGAATATTCTCGACAGCTAGTTGTATCGTTGTAAACAGTGGGACAGTTGTTTTTTGCAAAATAACAACTTAGGATTTATGTAAATAAAGTGATTTTGGAATGAAGTAGATGTAGCCTATTGACAAGTCATAATAAGGTTGTAGTGGTAGCGTAAACTGGACTTAAAGTTTTGGTCGTCATTCTCCTGCCGTCATCCCAATTTATTCGGGGCCGGCGCAGCATGTCTTTTCTTCCTTAATTCTCTATTACTCGTCATCTCATCAGTCATCTCCTTTCTTACCATATCATCCATCACACAGTCCATCGTTTCAGTTTTTAACAAGAATACGTAATGGAAACTAAATTACCAAACAAAGTAAAGAGCAAGCCATAGTTAATAGTATTACCATTTAAAGCGAATTCCTAAATCATGATGATTAGAAATTTTCCAAATATATTTACATGAGGCTGATTTATTAGAAGTTACGTAAAAAACGGATGAAAGATAAATACTTTGATGTCTATCTATTGATGGAAACAAACTGCTTTGGCATTTAACTAAAAAAAAAACAATTGTGTATGTGACAGAACGATCAATTCAGCTATTGCGATATACAAGAGTTTTCAATCAAGTAAGAAGCACGCGATCCCGGTGAAGAAACCTTGGAGTGTATTCTGTTATGAGGCAGAGAAACATTTGCCCTTTTCCCAATGTATATAATTAAATGAATTTAATTTAGTCGTACTCAACATAAGGATCATCATTATAACTCCTACAAACATTCCTTTTCGAATAAAACAATTTTAATAAAGCCTCAAAAACTATGTATTCCCTACAAAAACTCGACATACGACTAACGAAATTGGGACCTCAGGGTGTAAACTATTTCCAACCCCGTCAACTCGCCCTCACGAAGACAGAACACAGTTCATTAATCTGGGTGCGAGAGGGCGCTGCTGTGCTTGTTTTTTAATTTTCACTGACAAGGATATAGTGTATATGTGGATATGCGAGTCTAGATGAGGTTGGATTTTTATGTAGTGTAGATAAATGAGGGCGAAAGAAAACTCTTATGTCTAGTTTACACAATGTTTGCTGCATTGTGTAAACTATAATAGGAGTTTTTTTTTCCAAATAGTTCAGGCCAAAACCAAATGGAGATTTCTAAATAGTATATACCTTACACTGACCGAAACACTGAATTTATGAGGACTGGAATAATAACGATGATCTTGTATCCAAGCATGAATTCCAAAAACTGAAATGACTTAGAATTTCAGCATGATTGTTTTTCTTCAACATTGTCCTTTAAATAAATCAGTTTACTTTAACAATTTCTGTGCCATCTCTTCTAGCCCTCCTTCGTCTGCGCCACACACGGCTTTTTACTTAATTAAAAGTTTCCGCGACGCGCAAGTCTTTTTATTATACAGTTAGTTGTAGCTTGTATCCCAACTATGTACGTACCTACATATAGGTACTTGCAGGGATATGTACCTACTAGTACATGTAGGTAACATGCTCTGGTTATGTTTTCTCTTTTTGGGGGAGTTGTTAAGAATGTAAGTTTGGTTTATTAAGTTTCAAGGTGAAATCTGGAGAAGTCTAGGCTAAGCAGAGGTCAATAAAATGTTATAAGGTGTTTGTTTGTTTAATATAAGCGAAGCATAGTCAAGTCAAAGCTCAAAGGTGCCTTTATAAAAAATGAAGCAACCTGTCAAAATGGGTACTTTTTACACTCCTGCCTGCCCTTTCACGCCATATTGGGGTACTGATGTATTCTGTTTATGTATAAATAATAGTCGTACAACGTACTTAGTACTGTTATGTATCGAACTTCAGTACTAACAAGATAATACATAATAGTATTTAGTAGGCAAGTACCTACATACGGGCTTTGACATTAATAATAGCGAATTAAGATATTAATTACGATAACGACAGCCCATTTGGGTAATATATAGAGGTTATCATACATTAATCATATGTAATGTTATATAAAGGTCATCTATTCATACATATGATATATGTAGATTTTCAGCCAAACAAAGGATTTTATTATTAATCGAAAAAATCTTGAACTGAACTTCATTTAAGGCTGGGCTGTTGAAAGCAGCACCTCAAGACAGATGGATGCCTACTCCCCTCAAAAGTAACCAGCCAAAAAAACCAGCCCAAAGTTAACGACTTTGGGTTAAAAAGGTTGGGTTAAAGCTACTTTCAGTCCTTCATTATTACCTACGCTTAATATTTACTAGTTACAATAATAGTCGTACCAACTCCTATTTGCAAATAAAGCATTCCATTCTATTCGACTAAATAAAGTAGCTATTATTTATTTCTTGCCTATATTTCCCAGTAACAGTGTTCTGCACGTTAACCTTAACTCGGCCTAGTCTATGTTCGGCTGCCGAGCATTAACAGTGTGACTACACGGGAAATGTAAGCTCAGGCAACATTGATCAGTGGTCCTACCAATTATCCTACCAATTTTTGAGTCACCGATAAACTAACCAGGTAAGATCTACCAATACAGAATTTATGGAACAATTTAAACCTTATAACATAACATCACGTTTTGTTATCCCCGAAGGGTGAATCTAACAAGTCCACAAACATTTTGCCAGTTATATTTAAGTCCCATGCAAGAGGGGGCGAGCCTATTGCCAACAACCGGGCACAAATCCAGATTCCGTTGCTGCTACTGAGAAATTCCTGATGGGAAAACCCAATAAAGCTTGGCCCAGCCCGGAAATAGAACCCAGGTAACCAGTAGGATTACTACTTATGATTTATTATGTTCGAGTCACCGCTATATAAACAAATCAGGCAAGACCTTCCAACAAAACAGATCATATGGAGCATTTTAAACCCAATTTTAAATCTTAATTACAATTGAAGTGAGAAAGCGATTTTTAGAAGGTAAACTAAATTGCTCCACAACCGTACCTCGGGCAATAACAGCCGCAAGAATAGCCCGCGTTAGCCCAGTAGTACCCTAGCGTGTTAACTACGATCAACCTAGTTTCCCTCGCCGGCTCCTAGCAAGCCGGTGCGAGCTGACTGCACGCGATCCTAACTGCTACATGTAAATTGTGGCGGAAGACGCGGAGTAACTTGTACACTGATAGAGGTTTACTTGGTTATAAACCCCGAAAACCTCCTATCCCTTCGGGGAAATATAAAAGTTTTTTTTTGTAAGCCTGTCAATTGTCCCACTGCTGGGTTAAGGCCTCCCCTTTCTTCTTCTAAACCTACACACATACCCACACACATACATCTCTTGTGCACATCTCTTGCCTTATTCGCCCGGAAAACAAGTTCAGATTGTCACTCCACTTTCCTTCGCGTATGTTAGTTAATAAAATAAAGATAAAAATAATAATGAGCGGTTCTACCAGCTTCATGACATAATTATTTACATTGAATTATAGAAGATGAGCGAATAGACTTGGAAACCGACGAAATTAAAAACCTTTTTTACTACATGATTTCGAATATGGCAGTGATGTAAAGAACCGAGAATTTCCCTACAGTAAAACCCAATAACACTTTGCTGATTTTAATCTAATACCAGCAGTCTTGCTTATAACATAGATTACTAGAACAATGAGGCAATCTTCTATTCGATTATTCATTGGATTTAAGTTGGATTGCTGATTATAATTTACCTCAGCAGTTTTGGCAATCCACCTAAATCATTGACAAAACTAATGTACATTTAAAATGGTATATTAATATCCCAAATAATCCCATTTTCCAACACCGATTACAAAAAACACGAGACAGCAACAATAAACCAACGTGTTCTACCAATAACTCAACAGACATTCCGAACATTGTCGTGCATTTGCTTCAGTTTATACCGCCCGCGTTCGCCTGTAAATCAAGCCGCGATGATTTAAAACGATTTCGTGGCCGATTCGTGACCTAAATATTGATTTTCGGCGTACAACCAACAGTTACAAAAAAGGCGATACTATATATTTGTTCAAGTCTGCAAATTTATTGAAAAACCAGCCAGAAGGACGGATGACATTGAGAAGATTGCGGGTAACACCTGGTTGGGACTTGTGCAGACCAGGAAAGCATGACGCAAAAGGCAGGAGGCCCTTTACTCAGCAGCAGGTGAGACAAGGCTGCCACTGATGATGATGTAAGTATCGGCACCTACCATCATGGGATCATGTTCGGGTTCGGTTTAGCGGCATCCTAGCTAAGCCTAACAGTATTTTCCCGAAATGTATATGTTATATGTTAAATTTTGCCGCCCGGCTGTGAAGAATTTAAGAAAAGTCGAGTAGGGGTGCCAACATTCATTGTATGGAGCCAGCAAGCTACAATAAAATAGGATTTTATTTCGCTTTCTTTTGTTTTCACTTGTTAGTTTAATTTGAACTTTACCATTGTATACTTAAGTTTGTTTCAGGTTTATTTAAAGACTTTATGTTGAGCAAACACGCGAAGATCGGAGGTAAATTGGTGCCTGTCAATATTTTTTGTATCGAAGGATAGTTTCTTTAGACGAAAGGTTCCGAATTTATGTGAGGATTGACGGGTTATCGACTTTATGACAGTTTGGCTATGGCATGGTTCTGTATTTCATAGAAACTTACAGGAAAAAGTCATTTTTTTTGGAAAATTATATGATAGCTCTTGTGATAAAATACTGGAGTTACTGACATCGGTAACTACGGTATCTGAAGCTATGTATTTTTGCAGGCTGTTGTTGCTTGCAGACGAAGAAGTGGCAAAAGGCTGGCGATGTTTATCAAAGAACCGATGGCCGATGGAGCTAATGAATCCTGGAGTAGAAATCGCGTATCGGTAAGCGTAGTGTGGGCCGCCGCCGAGCTAGATAGATAGAACGTCGTCTAGATGGAACGACGACCAGCAGTGGACCGCAACAGGCTGAGGCTTGGTTGGGAGTGTTAATAAGAACACAAAAGTACTTATGACAAATAATTCTAATTATCCTTAATAAAATCTGAGTAGAGGATGAACAAGACAAAGGACATTTGCTAGAAGTCGAAAAAATAAGTGCAAACTACATAGCAACCCAGTAACATAAGTCCACTTTAATCTCACGCTCCCATCCAGAACCACAATATGCAATAACGATAAATCTAGAGATGCATCTCGGACGCTTACCGCTGCAATTACAACTAGAATAACATTTAAGTTTTGCATAACCATTATAGAATGTAGATATTCCACGCTTGCTCCACATTACACCTCTGAGAGTAGAGAGAATGGGATAGACTGACCTTTACGTTTCGATAACGCTTGGTCTTTGTGACTATGGTAAGGGGAATTTGGCCCGCAGTGGAGAAGTTACAGCATGATCATATTATTCCAAAAATAAGACGGGACTGTCGTTCTACTGCTGCCGGGATACCCAAGTGACGGAAATACTGTAAGCTTATTAGTAACTAGTTTTTGCCTACGGCTTTGGTCGCGTTATAGTCGGAAAGTATCCCACGGGAACGTTTTAAATAAAGCTTAAGACACTCAAGGATAATGTAGCTTCCTAATGGGAAAAGAATTTTTACAATCAGATCAGTAGGTAATTCTGAAGATTATCCCCTGCGTCCAAACTTTACGTTTTTGTAATATTAGTATAGAGTACAGTTTTGAGCCGTTTCGAGTCGAAACGCTCGGCTCATGGGGATTGAGCTCCTATTTTATGAAAAAAGAATGTGCCGGTTTAAGTTCATATTGTTGCATTTCTTGTCTTAGAACCAAAATTAACCGATCCGTTATTTTCGATTCTGATACGCTACCATGTCTCTAACAATCAGTCTTCTTTAATTATAGAGAATTCTAGAACTTAAGATTTCCAAATGCGGAACTATTTACTTATACCAATAAGTAAATAGTTCCGCAAATTAACATTTTAAATTGAGATATTGAATTACTCGTGTTAAAGCAATCACAGAAGCACTAAAGCTGCACTTTAATGCCAAAGAGTAACATTGCCAGTTACACTGGCAACTGCGGCTCATTTGACGAAGATTGCCAGACGCACTGGCAGGCTGTAAACTATTTTAATTGGCAACTCGTGCTTGTTTTTATTGTGTAGGAGATAGGCGCTAATTAATGTAATTTACAACGTGTAAATTTACTTCAAAATCGTTTAAGTGCAATTAGTTTAAATATTTATTGACTAACGAATCGTTTCTGGTAAGAATAGCATGCGACACCCCTTGTTAAGATGGATCCAATATCTTTAAAAAACAGATAAGCAGACAGAATGCAGAAGGCTACGGACATGGTGTTAAAGTGCAACTATTGAGAAGACCATGACAAGCAGTGGACTGTTCATTATTTATTGATTTCTTTACTTATGAATAATATTTTCCTTTTAACTTATAAGTGACTTAAACTAGTATGAACAAGTAAAAGTATGGGCTATGTTGTTTGTTGAAATCAAAGCTAAAGTTTTCAACAATATTTAAAAATCCAGTAGTTATGTTTGTTAAAATTGCCCGTTTGCAGCAAGTTCACTGAACTGCTATCAAATTGGTCTAATTGGATACAGAACCATGTAGGCAATATAATTTGAACTAGATATTTTTAATGCGACTGAATGACTGAAAAGAATATTAAATTGTTGCAACGTTTTCAATCATTGAGAAAATTGCACAATCGTTCAATATTAGAGTTTAAAAACTGCTACTGCCATTAGTTTACTTATTTAAGTTGGATATTTTTTACTAAAATTAAACTCATCTTTTTTGAGGCCAACAAATTACGACCCATTTTTTAAAAACCCAACATATATTTATTGGACCACATTCTCTCAAATAAAAAAAAGTTAAAACCCAGTTCTAATCCTCATAACGCAAAAAACAGCTTTTAATACGAGAAAATAATTCCGCATTATTATGAAGTACTCGTACATTATCCCAGACATAATCCCGCAGAATCCCGCTGGCGATCTAAAAGCATAACGATGTATGTTTGGTCAACACACCATTCGTTGAGAGTGTTTGTCTGTCCCACTCACCCCTGATAGGAATGAGAAAGATGGAAGAGCCGTAATGGCCAGTTCTTGGAAGAGGGTATTTTTTACGCTGTCGTTAAAAAGTTCACTCTCTCTAAGATTTGTGGCAGAATGTGTGTCTTACTGAGAGGGGGGAGAGAGGGGGACAGAAAGCTTTCTATGTATACGTATTTATAATGAGAAAAAAGTTTAAAAGTTTTTTAGTTTTAAGTGTAGTTTTGGAGTTCAAGAGAAAGTTAAGATCCGAAAAATTTGAGCCTCTGGCAGTTTGATAAAAAAGTGGTTCTCGCTAGTAGATATTTATACGACCAGAAAATTCTCCTCAGAAAATCTCAATTTCATTGGCCATATTGATTACTATCTGAAAAATAGCTCTGGAAATTAATTCATTTCGTTAAACCGTTTCCTTAACATGTACTAAATTATTACATTTTAAATTCAAAATAAATGACTACAAAGTTCCACTAAACAAACTGAAATTACAAACCATCTCAAGAAAATAATCTTCCAAAGAATCCCTCATTTAAAATACAAGACACGTCCAACTTACACAAAATATGAAGCCTCCCTGAAGTAACCTGGCACCGTGCCAGCCATCCTGGCGTGGACTGGCAATACTGGCAGGCTCATTAGATTAGCCTCCGTGGCGTAATTCGGTTACCGACCAGACCTTTGTGTTCAGCCGGTCGGTAGGAGCAAGAATGATCAAAGATGGAGCGATGTTTTAGTTTTGAGGAAGATGTTTCATTTAGAAAGTTATTTTGAACAAAATATAGTAAATAAATAAATAAATTTAGTCATCACGCCCACCCTTGGGCGTGATGTCATATTATTTTATTTTAGACAGAGGTGAACAAACAATACACCCACATTTCGCCAGTTATTAAATATAGGATGTGTGTTGTGTAAGATTATAATTCTGGATCTATTTTCGGGACGAGTTAAGTTCCGGGTTTGGAGTATTACCAAGTTTATCTTAGGCGTCACCAATATACGATGCAAGAACGAACGAGAGATAAACTAGACTAATGAAGTGTATTTTTTTTTTGATAATGGCCTCTCGCTGGTCAACCTATGAAGCTGATCTCTGCTTAACCGGACTATTGTTAAGTCAATAATAGACTGTATTTATATCTAAGTTGTCCTTAGACTTTCCTTGTATACTGATTATAAATAAGGGTTAACATTTACAAAATTACTAGCTGCTGCTCGCGACTTCGTTCGCGTGGAAGAAATTTCATACAAACTATTAACCCCTATTTCTTAAGATGAATTTCCAAAAATCCCTTTTTAGTGCACACTTTCGTCATTTAAGGCACATTTGTGCAAAATTTGCAGCGGTTTCAGCTGTGCGTTGATCGATCAGTCACTGAATCAGTCAGCCAAAACAGTTTCTTACTTTTTATATTAAAAGTATTAATCGATTGATAAACGAATTGTAGGATACCTCTGCTTTTTCCCTTTTAGGATTAGAAGCTTAACATTATGTATCAATATAAGGGCTCATTTACGGAGACGCGGCGCGTTGTTCGGTGGGAGCTTTTACGGAGAAGCGACTTTAATCAAAACAAGTTTGCGATCACTTAGAAAAATCGATTTAACTGATCGCAAACTTTTTTGATTTCTTTATGCGCGTCCGCCGATGCCCGCGGCGGGCGACGTGGTGGGCGACGCCGCGGGGGGCACCGCATCTCAGTAAATGAGCACTAAGAATGACATACATATCAAACAGACCCAGACCGTCTGTAATACTAACAATTCTGTTTGTCATAAAATGTTTCGACATAAAATATATCGTCCGAATGTAAAAGTTGTATTTATTCAATATTACATTATGTAATCCATGAATACATAACATTTAATACAATAATAAAACGGTGAACCCAGTACAAGAGTAATAATTTTTATGTTAATGCTAAAATTCTTGGCTATGAGACTACGGCGTAGACTCGTAGCTGCTACGAATATGATGTAGCCGGTCGTAGCAAGTGCTACGTGCTGGTTTTTTTAAACTTGTTGAACTTTCGTTATCGTTTTTGTGAAGAAACGTTTGATGATGTTCAAGTTTAGAGTTTGACGAGCTCATTCTCATTTTAGAACAAAGTTTTTAAAATTACTGTTTTTTTTATTTAGAAAATTTGAATTGTTTGCTTTTAGTACAGTTTAAAAGCTTCTCTTACCAAAGTTATTTATATTATTAGTAGTTAGTTATTATAATATATTTAATTAAATCTCACAACTACTTCATCTGTGATTCAATAGTGAGAATTTTAATTAATACAAGACTACCTCTCGTAAAAAAATATTTTTCAGTGTAATTTTTACGGAACATAAAATATAATTGCATTTTCCAGCTTCCGTTCAAATATTTAGCAATCTCATCACAATTCACAGAAACTCTTTTAAAAACATAACTACATTTTCATAAAGAAAACCCTCATACATTAAAATAATACCACCATTATTTTAAACTGAAATATTTTCGCGGACTGAAAGGGAATTTTCCTTTCAACTTGGTCGCTAAAACTGCCTGTAAATAGTACACATGCGTCGTGAAGTTTTCGTTCGAATGAACTTCAATAAAAGCCTTCTGAACTACTCGTGCTCAACGAAGTGAACCAACTCCTGTAATTAGTAATTGTGCTGATTTCAGCTAAAATAGATTTCAATGGACAAGTTGGGGGTTTATTTTAGTTCTAGGTTAGCCGAGTAATTGGAGGTAATATGAAGAATTTAGAATATTTAGTTTATAATAAACATTGACATAGTGAATTCTGAAGATCAATAATCAATTTAATCCAAGAATATCGGTTGGTCTGCTAACCAATTCGGCATTCCTTTAGTTCCTGATTGTAATCTCCGTAACGGAAATATGTCACCATTCTTATTTTGGTGTTCATTCGATGATGTTTTAGATAGCGAGATAAATAGACAAGTTCAAAATCCTTAGCTTAACATCTTTCGGTAACTAGGATGATGAAAAGATGAATGGCAATTTCTTTTGATTTCCTACCGTACTTAAAATTGAGTTCAGTTCGTATATTCCGATTTACCGAACCATACTAAAAAGAAGTCCAAAACATACTTCCCCGACATAATTTTAAAAAGAGTACCCAAACTTACAAAACTTCCCCAAACTATCCCCTAAACTAAACTAAACGAAACAACCTCATACTCAATACACCCAACTTCCGCCAACTCCCATACTTCAAGCTCTTAAACTATTCAACATTCCCTAACTCGGCTAAATTATTTATATAGTCTGGCTATTCAGCCTGCTTCTACTGTCAACCTATTTCGGGTTCTGGCTGGGCCAACCCGCCAACCCAGTTGGCACGTTGCCAGTGGCCTTGAAAGAAGTCGGTCAACGCGTATGGCTGCGCTTCAAGTTTGCCCAGGATTGCGTGTGTCAGCAGGGGACGATGGGTCTCAAGGAAAAGTAAATTGATGTTGTTTTGTAAGAAGGATTCGAGTGAAGGTCGCGGGGGATTTGAAAAGATTTTTCTTTTATTTAAATTGTCTAGCTTAGAATTTTTTTTCTAAATGTATGATTGTTTTAAATAAGTGTACGCAAGAATGTCTTCTAAGGATATGAGAAAAAAAGTTTTTTTATCATGAAGACCAATGCATGGCTTAAAGGATTATTTTAATGAAACCAGTAACCGTAATTCTATCGATTAAAAAGTACCGCAGTGGGCTTTGTATTTTCATTGGTTGAACCGCTACTCCTAGATATTAAAATGTGGGAGTTGAGATTGCATTTTCCTTATTGCAAAGTAGGAAAAAACATTTGCCTACAAATAGGAAACTTTAGCGTAGTTTTCTAGGAAAACTCCAAGAAAATTCGTTCCAAAAACACGTCGGCTCGGCTTTGTATGTTTATAGGTTATTTTATAAAAGAAGGCAATGTACGTGCTACGAATAATATAGTGAACATGTAAAAACCCGCATTTATGTAACCGTAGGCGGAAAAACGAGCAAAGGTTAGTTATATTCTGGGAATAGGGGTGAAATGAAAATATGCATATCAAAAAGAAAAGTTTAAGTAGGCTTTCAAATATACTTGAACAGAATACAAAATAAGAACAAAATTGCAAATGGGAACAAAGCACAGAAAACTCAAATCAAAATAGAAAACTACGGAAAATCACAAGTGGAACTGAACAACTACAGGAAAACCGTTTAAAAGTGCAAACAACTTACCGATGAAGTTCATCTTGCTTCTCCTATCACACTTTCCGTACCAAAAATATAATATAATATATATATCCTACAATCTAATAACAAGTCGCCATAAAGTCCGTATATAAAAATACTTTTAATTTGTAATATTGAGCACCAAATTTTGCCTACATTAGAAAATACATGATACGTATTGTTATAAGAAGAAGAAAGAGAAGTACGTAAGAAGCTATGACATGTTTGAACGGAGAGAAACGTCTGTTCGACGCGAGCGGCGGCAAGCCAATGCTGCCCGGAGAGCACTGCGCGCCTATTTAAGCCCTGTGCGCACTGGCGGCGCACCCACACAGGCGCAGTCTCGCCCGCACGCTCGCTCACACACCCGCGACACTTAAGAGGGCGCACAAGGGAAATCGTTCCGCCATTGTCGTCGTAATGGAAATGGTAAAATTGATTCCCGTCAAATTGTACTTTTAATAATGATCGTAATTATCTTTATTGAGGGTTTTTTTCCTAGATTTTTGAGCGAAAGTCTCATCCCTCTGGGACAAGATAGCCGATAGTACCAATTTCGGAAATCAAAGCTTATCTCTGGTGAAAGAAAAAAAATGTTGCGTATTTTTTAACATGAAATAATCGTTAAAATCTAAAATTCAATCGCCAATAGGACGGAATGACGATAAATAAATTGTAAGTAAGAAAAATTGGATGCGTATTTCAACCCCCTTAACGCACACATGAGTGGGGGGTGCGGATTGCGCATGTGTGGGGGTGTAAGAACAAAGGGAGCGCGGTGGGGGCGTGGCCTGGGGTGTGTGTGCGTGTGTTAAATCTTTTATAGGTCGATGCATTAAGTAATTTAGTATTATACCTTGCATTTGACAGAGGCCGGTTGATATACGCGTCCTGCGGCCTAGCGGCGAGCACGACTCGTTTCCGTATTTTTAACCGTTTCCGTGTCGGGAACGTTTACTTAGGACTTTGTTCTATTGTTGGGAACTATTTGTGAAGATATAGGGCGGTTTCTTTCTTATTTTCTTAGTAAATTTTACCTATTTTATAGTCTACTAAATAGTCCAATACTACATGCTCCTGATTAATGACTAAAACATTTAAATATTCAAAGGATAAGTTTAATGACTGTCTAAAATCTACTTATAGTACCTAACTAATCAATTTGCAGTACGAAAACTGCCTAAGTCGTGCTAAGTGCTAGCAAATTTTGTTATGGTCATACTTTCCTTGCGTTGCACTTAACTAAAAGAGAAAAAATTCTCTTTAGCAGTGCTTTAAAAACTACGCATGGATATTTGCAAAGAAATAAACGTATCAGTTTTAATTAAAATAGCCAGGAAGTCATTTAAGTAAGACATTAATCTTGATAAAATCTACGTCACTAAATGACCACTAACTTTAAAAAAACATGAGCCCATAGTGTCCTCATCCTTTCTTTTGCAATTTAAGCTCAAGTGTTTTGTTAAGACTGATAAATAATCAATTACTGAAATAGCAAACAAGATGTAAATGAACACTTCACGAAGAGCATTATGTACAGTGAGTTATAGCATTTAATATAAAAGAATTATAAAATTCTATCGATTCGTATTATAAAAGAAAATATCAACCATTTCTGCAAAGGTGTGTCAGCTAATTGCTATAACTCACTGTACATCGAATTAGGTAACTCTAAGCAATAAATATTGCTGGAATCAACTTTTTCTTTGTTCTGATGGGTGCATTAAATAGTTAGAATAGGGGGTGTCTAAATCGTGGAGTATTTAAAGTAAACCTATAACATTAATGACTTGTATAAAAAAAATAAGCTATAAAATTTTTGGAACTTTGACTTCCATTACCTCCGCAACTAGAAGGTTCCCAGGTATGGTCAAGAACAAAAAATATCGTAATGACGGGTAAAACAAGTGCTTTCCGGTTTCGTTAAGGGTCTTTTTACACCCAGTATAGAACAACAACTAAATTACTGTCAAATTAAAGCAATTTGACAGTAATAAGCAAAGTACTTTGCTGTGCTCTACAGGGTCTATAATAATCATTTCTTGGCAAGCCAAGTTCACATATTTGAACGTAATAAAATATATACTGAGTATTCAAAACGTACATTGCTTAATCTAAAACCCAAAAACCCCATTAAAAACTTCCGTTCACTGTTAAGTTCATTTACCATGGCACATCCACAATATTGACATTCTCGCGATTCCTGCCGTTCTCTGGGAGACTTCATAATCCCTGATTAGGATTCAGCTCGACTTCGAACTACTCGCGTTATGCACTCATTTGAATATTATATTAAACGGTGACATAAACACGGATCTTCTATATAGTTTCTTCATTTATTATATAACATGTGACACGTCCCTGCTTCGCATGGTTTTTACGACTTGACAATATATCAAGATTTTGTATGATACAAGTTTCGTTTTACTCTATACCTACTAATATTATAAAGAGGTAAAGTTTATAAGTTTGCATGTAGGAGGTAAATCTTAAACCACTCATCCGGTTTCACAAAATCTTTTACTGACGGACACCTACTCTGTTGCCGTACTATATCATATGTATGATTTTTAGATACGGACGAAGTCACGGGCAGAAGTATATATACTATACACATGTATAAGTTTAAAATTGATGTTAAACACATAAATCTTCCAGACTAAATTCAGTAGATGATTCATTTATAATACGAGTATGTATGTGAGTAGACTATTACATGTCGTCGGGAGCATCAAATGGAATAAGGGAAGGGAATTTTAATTGTTTTTAGAGTTTTAATGGTTTCATTTTAACTATGTATAGTTACATATATGTGCATGGTTAAGTTAAGAAGCGTTTTTGTAATAGTGCCTTTATTTTGCTTTAGCATCAGTCAATATGTTTTATTAGAATGTGGCGAAGCATGTAAGAGGAAGTTTGCTTTTGACATGTCAATTTTTCTTGGTTTAAAAAACGTGGCATCAAATACGAATTTGAGTGGGAAGTGCGACCACTGGAGGAAATATTTCAAAATATTTTCCATAACAGTAAAAAAGTTAGATTACAAGATCCTAAAAGGGAGGGAATTCATCATTCCTAAAGTATTTCTTCTTTACGAAGTAAAGTAACAACAACGAACAATTGTCATCAAATGAAACAGATTTCACGGGTAACCAACCTTTGGAACTAACAATAGGAACAAAAAGGGCCACTTAAAAAAAAGTCAAAAACGATCATCATCATAAAAAAGTCATATAAAACTTTTTTAATCCGCGCCTCCAATCATTCGCAAGTAAAAGCCTGAAAGGGGGCAATATTCAAGAATTATGCTTTTCATAAAACCAACCGGTCCACTTCACTCAAGCCCACCCAATAAGTCCCACCAAAGAAAGTATGCATTACCGTAAAAATAAAAGTCAAAACCTCTTACCGGGGTTGTACGCGCAAATTGTCCTTACCACGAAACTGTCAGAACTATGCCGGTCTCGCTCGCACTTATGGTAAATCGTATAGGCTGCGGTGAGTAAGTGATTTTTGACAAAGGAAAAGATTCTGAGTGCGTGATTGTAATACTGAATATGACTAGATTTAAGAGAAATCGTGGCTTTTTATAGTGATTTATATAGTTATGTAAGATTGTGAAAGGAGGAAGCCTATATCTGCTTCTTACTATTGCTGGAACTCTTGCAATTAGAGGAAATTTTACTTGGTAAAAGTTGAACGGAACGTCCTTACTTTTGATAAAATTCAAATTAATTTATTTGCCATTGTTTACCTGTAAAAGAAAAAAAATGTCATTAGGAAAATGAAATATGTATCTTAATTATAGTTTAAGAATAGGTAATATTATATATTATTATTTATTTTGTTAGCTTGCGTCATTCCACTGCTGATCAAAGGACACTTAACTAGAGATTTAGTTTTAGTCACTCATAGTTTTAAAACATTGCTGGGTTACCTTGCTAAATAATATACTTTTTGATTCAATAAACCAACTTAAAACAATCTTGAAAAGTAAACTTATTCATTAAAATAAAAGAGATGCAACAATCCGTGCTACTTAACTACGGCGTAGCTATATTGCTACGGCGTAGCAGACGCTACGAAAGCGTAGCGCTCGAACAAAAGAATAATGCAATGCACTTCGTTGCCTTTACATTGAAGAATTCAGTTTGCTCTATTCAATTCCTTACTTTTTGAAGTTTCATAAGATGCGGGTAGTTTTTAAAACGGTAATTCCAACTTGAGGTATGAAGGGTCTTTTTTAAAGCAGTTTTTATGAAGTTTTAAATAGTTTTAATTTTAGTTGGTCTGTAACTGTGTTGCTTGTAAGTAAATTTTAAGTACTAGTCGTAATGTTTATTTAATTTCATATCAAGCATAGTATTACTAGCCAAACGTGTTGTATAGAATTACGATGAAGGGGTTTGAAGAACCCAGTTATTTTGTTAAGTTTTAAAAATATAGCACAGTGAGGAAAAGCTGTAACTTTTTTCGCCACTGTCGACGTCTCAACACAGTTACTAATTTCAAACTTTTTATAGGATATCTATTCAGTTAGCAGATATAAACCTGAATAAGTTGGCAATAAGCTCCGCTACTATCTTGCTTAAGTAGAGACAAAACTCCTTGCCGTGAGATAATCTTGTATAGTTTTTTTCCATCAAGACGTTAATATCGACTCACAATCGAAGAAATACATCCTCTCACCATTCACCAATCACCTACATAACATCACGCCTATACCCCGAAGGGTGCACATTTGTCTAGGTGTGCCCATAGTACACCCACATTTTTCTAGTGATTTTTAGCCCTATGTTAAAAGAGGCGAACCTATTGGCATGAATCAGGCCCAAATCCAGACTTCAGGCTGCTACTGAAAAAATCTTGACTGGAAAACTCAACACCACTTTGCCCGGCTTGAGAATCGAACCCAACACATAATAAATTATAAAATAAAAACAAAATATATATTTAAGATATTAGTGTCTGAAAAGGACTTTTAGAGGAAATAATCACACAGCTCTGGGTGGACTTGTCCAGATATCACGCATGCTCAGCCCAATAAAACCTATTCCAAATCATCTTTTCACCATCAACCAACTAACATTTTCATTCCTAACCCAACATTATGTTAAAGACTACCAACCACCACCGTATGCGGTACGTAAACGGTAAACAAGTGGCATACGGTAGGTCAGCGGTACGGTACGGGAGCGATAAACCGGGGCCCACTCGCGTCTGATTTCATTTACAATTCATTTGATATACTTAACGCGGACCTTTGATGGACGCGCCAGGGTTGGCCCGCGCTGTTGTTGAAGAGGGGAGTAAAATGGAAGGGTATTTGTTTATATGGATGAGGTGGGTTTAGCATTTCGTTGATTTTTAGTGGATGTGGGTGTGATTTGCTGTAGACATAAATGCATACATAAACTCTAGAAGCTAGTCTGTTTCCAATAGAAGCTATAGAACACAATCTGCTGAGATCCTACGTCTTTTCCTTCGTCCACGTTCATACATTGCCCAGACTTTCTTGTTTACTTAAAAATATCAAACATACTCGTAGTTATACATACATACATGTGCATATTACTCGTAACCCGTCCCTGCTTGGCATGTTCACAAGTTGACAAAACATCTAGATTTCTATATCATACTATTTTAGTTTAATAATAATGCTCATAAACCTTCCAGAGTCAATTCCACGACGCCAGTTATTAATTGAAAGACATCGTAGCAAACAATAAAAAATATTAGAGCCATTTTCTGGTGTACTTTCGAATTTTTTGTTTGTTTTTTGTTGATCAAAATAAGTTGCCTCAACCTTAAGTAGCCTCTATCCCGACAGCCCTACCACCGTTTAGGTATAAAGTTACGTCGAAACGCAAGTGGTCCGGGGGTAAATACGTTTTCTTATTCCTCTCTACGCCCCCTCCCCGCTCACCCCGTTTCACCCCCTGTTGCCTTCTGACCCTCGAGGACGTGTACACACTGGAAACGGTTTTCCAGTAAGTGTTAATGGTTTGTTTGGATTTGTAATTAGGAGCTTTTCATTGTATCGAGGGGAATATGAGGAATACGGGGATGCGCGGGGACATGATCGCGGACAGGGGAGTACTGAAGTGAGGTATTGTTTGAGTCTTAACCTAGGTATTAATAATTCAATAATTATATTATTATTAACGCAAAACACGCGCTTTCGACGTGTAGTTGCGGACACCAGCCCGGTATACAATAAAACCTAGGTATTAATCGGACAGAGATATCAGGTTAAGAAAATATGTTTGTGGTTTTACAGAAACTGTGTGTGTGTGTGTGAAAACCCAGTGGCAAAGTAAGTTTATTAAAGTGCTCAAAGTGTATATATCAACAAAGTCACATGATCATCATCATCATCTGCCCAGCCAAGTACTGCAACTTTATTGGGGTCGGCTTCTAGGCTATCCAGATGTACCTGAATATCACACGAGACGCCTCGCAAGACTAGTTGACAGACTTTCGGGCTTCTGCATATACAAGAACACATGACAAGACTAAACTTTCTAGTCTTGCCATGTCTCTTGTAGTCTTATCGATCACGTTTCTGTATTTTTTTCAGTTTAAATTGTATTCTCAATGAAAATGTTTAAGGACGGAAGTCGGTTAAAAATCATTCACACGGTTCAACGTAGTTTAAAAACAAGAAACAATTTCAACCAACCGTTTAGCTTCAAAAGCGTAATGCAATTCCTTCAATAAATATAAAAACCCCTAGACTTTTCTTCTTTCTCCCTAATCTTCAGATAGACAATCGAAGTGGTTCTTCTCAAACAAATGGAAGTTAATTGTGCGTGCCTTGTAACAGTTAACTAAGTGAGGGCTATTAGCTTACGTTCAATCCGTGCGTCAATCCAGACTGTCAAGTCGGACTGTCTGACTGTCTGGAGGCTGTGGGTGAACGTAGTGGCTTAAGTGGTGCCAGAAGTGGGTTAATGTTGGCGAAGAATGAAGAATTCTTATTGCAGTTCGATTGGGTTGTAAAATAATTGCTGTTTATTTGGTAAATAGGTTTTAAGAATTAAGATTAATCTTTTTCAATTCACCGACAGACAACGCAAAGCTACAAATTAGAAACATATTATATTAGTACATAATTATTAGATAATTGTAAATAAAGTCACTTTTCGTGTGACCACGTTTTTGCACCAACACCAACCATCGTTTAGAGAATTTATTTCCTAGAAACTTAATACATTCGTTCACTTACAGATAACACTGTGCCTACACCGCAGGGTCTAGAGGCATGCGCACAAGGCTTCTTCTTTTATAACGTAGGTGAGTACTAGGATAGACTAGGATCTTTAAAAGTTATGCTCTTATAATGATCGATAAATAGGTGATTAATGTTTGTATGGAATTTCGTCATTTTTGCCGATGTGGACTCTCGATTCTGCACACGGCTTATTTATTTAAAAATATGAAAAAAAAGTATATATTCGACAAATTAGTTTGTAACTTACACCTCGCCCACACAGCACATTATTAAACGAAAGATTCTCATTTATTGACACAGACGGTGATTCAGACGTGCCTCGGGATTGCCTTGTTTACTTCTTAGGTTGCAAAGATTTTTACAGTTTGTTTTTTTTTAAATATATTTTTAAACACGTCACGCAAATTTCCTCATTGTCAAATAAGTCGCCCGGAAAATAACTAACTCCAAATCTATTAAATATCAGTTGCTTTTTGGTAATACGGAGGTAAATCTCTCGCCTAAGCTCGTCTAATGAAGTCTATAAGAGGTTAAGTAAACATCGATTATTGTGCAAACGAAACTAAGTTTATTTAAACTTAATTTCGTTAATAGTCGATGTGTCGGCGCATTTCGTATTTTATTTGAATCAATCTTGAGCCAATGCATAGTGATAACTTATGTATTGTTCGTTGTACAAAACCTAAAACTTATTTAAGTTATGGCTACAAACTCACACCTTTTTCCCATGGGGGTGATCCTTACATGCATAAAGTCTACATGCACGCGGGTTGCCAGTACTGCGCGTCTGACTTATCTGATGCCAATAAAGTCAGAGTATTTCCTTCAAGTGTCGCTTTCTGGCGTTTCATACTATTTAAGCTACAAATTAAATCCACCAAATTACATCAGTTAAAATTACAAACGAATAAGTCCAAAACACCATGAAACAGTTTCGTTACAGTTTTGGCAGCGTACGTTGACTTCTTTTGGCCAGAGACAAAGCTTTGAGCTCCTCCTGCGACTGACAGCCTAGTACAGACACTTCCATTTAGTTGTAAGGGTGATATGCATTTTTAGTTTAACTCATTGTAACTTGGAGTTTAGTTTAAAGGTTTTGATAGCAAAATCATAGTGATGAAACGTACTCGTATATCAAGAGGATGTGCGGCGTCGTCATGCCAATTTGTCGTCGCAAATTACGCTCGTCTATCTGAAGGCCAGGTATCACAATTATAGGCATTGCTTGTTTGTCTGGCTTTGACTACCGAGGACTCCGACAGAATGACATTAGTCAGCAATAACGAAGATGGAATAATCAAAAATTTATTTATTGTAAGTCGATGTCGAGATGCGAAACGTTTTTAAAGCGTTGTGCACTTTTTTTCTTGGCTCAAGCATATTTCTTGAAGATTTGGAAGAATAAAATAAAGAAAGAACAGAAAAACTGTTTATTCTTCTTCATGGGATAAAATGGAAGTCTATGTATTTTAACAACAGTTGGTACTTTGCAAAAGAAGAAGTTAAGAACCAACATGGTCTATGAACTATTGACGTATAACTTATTATAAAGTGTAAGATGATATTTTGTCTAGAACTAGTTATATACCTACTGGATCGAGAAAAAAATGCTTCCTTAAACATAAAACAAAGAAGAAACACCTGCGTATATCAAAGTTCCCTAACACTGCCACTACACATTTAGTTCCCGATCTAACAACAAATTGATATTGATCAGCCTTACTAACAGGAAATAAGCTAAAACAGCGGACATTCGATAATAGACTATTATTATTTATCGAGAGGCGGATATTATCGGATATTGGCGGATATCGGCGGATCTCGGGGCGCCTCTAGTGATGTAGTTAGCAGTTCAGACGTTTCGGACTGTTGAGGGTGAAGATTAAATTCTCGGAGAGGATTGTAGAATTTATTGATCTTTTATTGAAAGGCCGGAAGGTTTCTTAGTACAGGCTGTTAATGGAGTAAAACTAAAATGAATAGCCTTTGAAATTACCTCACGGGGACACACTAGCGGAATAATAAGTATCGTATGTCCTAACTCAGGTTATGGTCTATTTCCGTGCCATATTTCATCTACATCTATTTAGCGAAGAAAACAAGAGACATACCGACATACAAGCAAACTGTTTTTATAATTAAAAGAATGGATAATGGTGATATTGTTGTTAAAATTCTAATTAACTTTCTGATTTTCAAAACTTGATCTACAACTAAAACTCTGCGAAAAGCTACCATGCAGCAAGCCAATCCTGAAAAAATTGCATTTAACTCAATATTATAGTTTTTTAAACAGTCCTTTGAGTATGTTTTCAATCGAAACCTTGGGGGTAAGAGATGGCGCTAGACAGCTGTCTAGCGCTGTCACTTTCCCACTCTCGCAATAGTCCTAAAACATTCCTGCACTAACAGATCATAGTAACCCACATGTACTGGTTGTCTTCATTTTTTGGTAAATTAGGTTTCACGTATAGTCGTTGTTGTAGTTGTTTTACCGCCTTAAGGTTAATTGTCACTAGCACGTTATAAAACTACAAGGTCCACTTGGCTATGTGACAGTTATATTATCGTTTCAACCTTAGAGAAGTTTCAATGTAAAGCAATTATGAGGGTATTGAATAAAAATAGTATAATTGACATTGAAGTCATTTATTTCTAGAAGTATCTAAACTTAAATAACTTACCTTTAAATAAAACTACCCTCCAACACCCCACGCTATTTCATTTCACCACCTCCTATTAACGGAATCATCCCATTTCTTACAACCCCCGGTTTTTTTTTGCCGGCTAACGAATGGCGCCCGAATGATTAGCATACATCGAACGCGTGACGGATGCCGTGTCCGAGCCGTACCGAGCCGGCCCGTGACGGACTGATGTATAACCGGAATATTTTAACAGCAGGTTTTTCTCTTGGATGTTTTTCGGTGAAATATTTTAACAGTGAAACAGAGTGTTTGCGTTTTGTTTTTATTTTTATTTATGCTGAAGTGAATGTGTTTGATGGTTTTGTGAATTACGGTTCCGGTTTTGATTGGTTTTCGGCAATAAAGGGTTTGGTTGTAATGTATTTTTACGTTCTGTATGTAAGTGGTTTTATTTCGTATAAACAAACATGGGAATTTATAAAACGTCAGAAGCTAGGTGACCGGTTTAAGTTGGTAGTTTTCTATGGAGAAGAATCATCAAGACTCTAAATAAAAAATATTTTAAAATATCCGTCTTTTACAAGGCTTTAAACTAGGCCAGCCTACATACGCGGTGGAAGGAACACCGACGCGAAAACGGAAACTACATACATCATTCCGAATTATACATAGAACATTTTGGTCGGTTATTTAAAAAAAAGTCAGCTGTTCCATACATTTTGACCCACGGTCAAAATGTATGGAATAGCTGATTTTTTTATTTTGGTATTGCACTTTTGTAGGAAACAGCTGATGTTATTTTTAAACAACCGATGAAAAATTTCTATGTGGGGGGGTTCGGAATGATCTACTGAGTATGTGGTTTCCGTTTTCGCGTCGGTGTCCCTTTCACCCCTTATTTTGGCTATAAAGATTGCTATATGAGGAGCAGTGATCATTGAAGTGCTGACAAAGTATTTTCAAGTTTAACTTAACATTGGATCCCAGATTTGGATTTTGACAAACATTAAAAGTCCAAAATCAAGGTCTGCGATCGTGCAATTGAAGCGTTAAACCAACCGACCGTGTACGCATCGCCACATTGCGCTCCATAACACAAATTGGTGTCGTTGCTCGACAAGTTGCTAAGCTGAAGTGAGCCTGGACTGGCCACGTCTGCCGCATGTCCAATGAGCTGAGGGCCAAAAAAGCTCTGACACAACCAGAAGGCGTCGCGGCAGATCTCGTAAAAGATGGTGGGACGAGCTGGACAAAACTAACGACCGCTGGTTCACTTTAGCCCTGGGTCGAAACAACTGAAAGACATGGGGTTCCCAGCAGTGAGACGGCGCAGGCTAACACTATCAGTAACTTAACATCAATAACAAACAGGGGTCATATATGTATATCTGCATAGTAAAGGAAAATAGCTTCGTCGCCATGTTAAGCGAATTATAAAACAAGGTTCTGTTGGATGACAACACGCCTATTCAAAACCTCCTCTTCTAAAGTTAACCTCATAAATAATTATCTCGGACACTAAAAGCGGTGCACAATTAATTAATGTAGGCAATGAGCCTGCAAACGATGCCACAATGACTGGCAGACTGGCGCAAGTACTTGTGCAATGACTGGCACGGGTTTCGCTGGTATAGTCATGAGCATATTTATATATTACACAAACACAGGATTCAAAAGCTATTCTTAATTATTAATAAAGCTTATTTATGTATTAAAATGTTTCGTACACGATAAAAAGGTACAAAGGCGGAATTGATAAAAAGGTCGTAGTGATATAACATGGTAGGTGCTTTAGGTGTTACGGTTTACGAATATACATAGTGTAACCATACGGTAATGAACAGAGTACGGAATAGGTAGAGTATATTTGCCTAAACTTCAAGAAATTAAGTAACATATTGACAACACCACCCTCTAATTTAACAGTTTTATTTCGAAACTTGTGAACCATTCCAGGATTTTATGCGTATTTATCCACATCTTACTCACTTCCTTGAAGTTTAGGTAAATATATGAGGGGTTAAAGTATGAAATTGCCGAGTTATACTGCAAAATTAAAACTCGTTTTTTTCCAAGATGTTACATATTTATTTAACCAAAATATTTACCCTCTTTATCTATACATTGCTGCAATCTAATCGGAAGTTCATTTATGCCTTTGCGATAGAACTCTGGAAATCTAGATTTGATAAACTGTGTGAAAGCATTTTGTCCTGCCTCCTGGAAAGATTTGTTTTTACCACGTAGAATCAATTTCTACGTGGTAAAAAAAAATCTAGACAACTTACTGCCATTTTTTCCGTGATCTGGACAAATCCAAATCACGGAAAAAATGGCAGTCAGTTGGAGCAAGGTATGGCGAGTACGGAGGATGACGTATGGTTTCTAACTGCAGCTCCTGTAGAGTTACACGGTGGAGTTACGGCGTCCCGTGCAGTGTGAGGTCTTGCGTTATCATGGAGCAATAATGGTGAAGATCGATTCACGAGTCGGGGCTGTTTCACTGCCATTTTCGCCATCATTGCTCGAAGTTCGGCACATTAAACATCTGCTGATATTGCTTGACTAGACCTGAGAAAGCGATAGTGAATAACACCATGAAAAGACCACAGTTACCATTACCTTTTTATTGGTAAACTTTGCTGACCTGGGGTCAAGCATTACATTTTTCACTTACGGTTATCGTAAAGAATCCACTTTTCGTCACGTGTCACAATTCGATCCAATATTCCTTCATTTCTGTACCGATTCAACAAGGCAGCGCAAGTTTCAACACGCGTGTCTTTCTGCAGATCAGTCAAATCATGAGGCACCCATTTTTCATATTATTGATTTGATGCAAATGAGTCAATATTGTAGGTAAGGTGCTAATTTCTGGGTAGTTTGACTTGGATCGGTTTCCTCCATCTCCTTCAATTCAGCGCTATTCACCTGTGTAGGCGGTCTTCCATATCATTCGTTCTTCAAGTTGAAGTTTTCATTACGAAAGCGTTTAAACGCACGGAGCGTTCTTTAGCAGTCTCCTCTCCAAACGCAGCATTGATATTGCAAGCCGTTTCTGCCGCACTAGTTCCGCGCCGGAACTCGTATTCAAAAATACTCGGATATTCGAAGTATCCATCTTTTCCATTTAACCTGAATAAAAAATAAATTGAAATTCGAAAATCCAATGTTAAACATTTTTTTATAGAAAAATCTCATAGGTATAATGTAAAAAAAGTTTCACTCGAATATCTCACACCATGAAGGTTTAATATCAATTCAAAGTATCCATTACTATAAAACGGTAATTTCATACTTTAACCCCTATTACTCTACCTATTCCGATATCTGGTAATGAAGCAGGTCTTTTCTCAAAATTACAATGATATTTCACGAGAAACTAGTTTTTTATTTTTGCTTAAATGCAAGGTATTTATGCTAGTGACCATACATGGTAAAAATTTAATACTTTACTGCATAGTGCCTGTATGTCGTAGCAGTAAGTGTGATTTTTATAGTTCAAGTGTTACATGCTGTTGACCGTACTATCACGGTGACGTCCACTTCGCAATGGGTAATTTCCTTGGGTGTGTTTACAGTGATGATGTAGGGTGGGTATTGTGTTTAAAAGACCAAGATTGGATAAAGACAATACCGTAGTAGGGAAGGCTTCGAATGAAAAGATCTAGAAGAGGAGTTCTGAGAATCTAAGGTCGTTACCCATAATTACCCACATTCCATAATTTACAATCCCACTGGGTGATGATTATTATCTGCCTGCAACCACTGCCACTTCCGTATCACTACTAAATAATATGGAAACGTTAGCTTGATATTTCGGGATATTGTTGTGACTGCTTCAAGCTACGGATTTACTACGGCGTAGCTCTACAGCTACGACGGCGACGTAGCAATCATTTGAGTAAATCACTACTACACAAAGATGCGGTTAAAACGGGCAGACTGCCTGCGGCAACCGGACTTTGACATATATAACGTAATATACCATCACGCCTGTAATCCCCGAAGGTTTAAGCAGAGGTGTACTTAATAGTACACCCACATTTCACCAGTTATGTTTAATCTCATGTAATAGGCTACGAGCCTATTGCCATCAACCGGGCACAAAACCAGACTCCGTAGCTGCTATTGAGAAATTTCTGATGGAAAAACCCATTAACACATTGCCCGACTCGGGAATCAGACCCAGGACCTCATGCGCAAGACATTTGACGTATTTCAGTACATTGTATGTCAAAAGAAGTCCAGCCCCCTCTCCAGTGTGCTCGATTAGACCGTATCTTAACGCATGTATTAAAACAGTTGTGTAACTATGTATTGTTTCATCAATAACACACTTGCATCACAAGATTCAAAGCAATATTTGCATCCAAAACTTTTCCACCAGCATCCCAACTCAATTCAAAATAACGTAATCAACAATCAATTCGACCAATCACCGTCGATTGTCCTCCCCAACAATAGGCTCGTACTTCCCATTGATCATCTCTGGGGCGCGGCGGTACCCCAGCCTTGTTCTTCGATTAATAAAGGGTTGCCACCCTTACGGAAATGCCGCTCATTCACAAGATTGATCTGCACATACGTCTTAATGATTTGCCCTTAATTATGAGTTATATTGTGGAATAAGTGGGTTGTGAGGTGGGGTGTTTGTGTTGGTATTATTGAGGAGGCTAGGTTTTTGCTAGTATTGTAAAGGGCAAAGAGTCACTTAAGATTAAAATAAAATGTTTAGCACTTAACGCCGGACGTGGCTCTGGACACCGGACTGGAATGTTCTGAAGTATCGCGCAGTGTTGGTGTCTGCATTCGGTTCGCCATCTGTCCATACCGGTTGACCGACAAAAGGGTGTCTTCTAAAAATGTCATCTTGCATGTGAGTATATTCATATTTCGGACAAATAAATTATCTTATCTTTCAATTAGAACTACCATGTTGTTTTTATCAGTTAAGCCTTTTCAAATACATAAGTGCTACAATGTCAAAGCGGAGTTGTAAGCCACAAAAAAAATACCATTGTTATTGGCATTCGCTATTTCGGTACAACAATAGACAGGCATTTATTAGCAGACTGCAATATGCTAAATTAATTGATTATTGATTTAAACCTCAAAAAAAATTATAGCATTGTTTAGAATTCAGCTCACCGCGTAAAATGCGACCTGCATGCAAAGCACGAGTAAATTGATTGAATCAATCGAATCAGTCAATCAAATGGTATGGAACAATCAATTACTGATGCCCGCTGGGAATGCATTGACAAATATGTGGACATGGAATATTTGCAACATAATCAACCTATCCACTATCCCTGCTACTGAGCAGGTTATGTTCGTAGTTTAAAGGAAATACGAAAACATTATTTGTCGAAATGAAATTATCCGGAATCGTTAGGATTATCGACACAGCTTGCAGGGTAAGCAAGCTGAAGAGGCAGTAGACTAGTCATGTTTATTGGAAGACTGATGAGCGTTAGAGCAGACGAGTCTTGGAGTGGAGACCGCGTATCTGCTGGGCACCGGTCTATCTCGCTGTGTGTGTACACAGCCAGATAGACTGGCCTTACAAAGTGGCTGCGATAGACTAGATGCGGAAGGTAGGAAGATAGGGGGTATGGCGTAGCCTGGTAGAAGCCTATGCCCCCTTTTATAATTTGTTATATTGTAATGACAACTTTAACTACAGGAACTATTTCACATGACTCGAAGAAAAGCTGAACTAAAAATTCATAGATACATACATATGTGACAACTGAGTTATAAATATTTTCTTGGGTAATATGTGGGTTGAATAAAGGCCCGCTCACAGAAAGTAGACCATTGTTTCAGCATTGGAGACTTATAGGTCGATTCAAGGCTCTAAAAGCAAAAAGCAATCAAACAAAAATAAACCACGCGACTAACAATTACTAAGAGTACCTATAACCCTAACCAGTTGACTACAATTTCACTACACTACACGACCGCAGCGCGCCAAGGGTTAAGTCCATACATATTAATTGCATGGACAATCGGCCAAGTGTCTCATACATATGTAGTGACGTGCTGAAATGAGAGAACGCTTTCTGAAATTATTCTATAGGTAGGTGTTACATTCGTAGGCGTAGGAGAGGGTACATTAATTCGGGTTAGTCGGCCTTTGTTTCCTGGGCTTTGATTTCTTAGTAAAGTCTTTCAGTTTCTTGCAGAGTATTTGGTGCGAAAAATCGTCGGGTTATGTCGGGTTTTAAAATTGTTCTTTCCAAAAACACATAATTTAAATTATCTACTGCTTTTATGCCATTAAATTGTATTTGACCTATTGTGTGATTTTCAGTAAAATTATTTTCAAATACGATCTCCAACGATTTTAATATATAGATGACATAATACACTGGCCTGTAAAACTAAATACCACACTTTTAAAATTATTTTTTTTTCTAAACTATAGAAGTAAGAGATTTAAGATAAAAAAAAAATATAGCAATTATTATCAGCTTTCTTTGAAACTATAGTAAATTACACATTACTAACATTTTTAAGTCTAAAAAAAGATAAAACAATAAAACAATAGGCATTATTAGCTTAGTATCATAAAACTCAATTAACATTTACAAATATGTTTTACATGTTATTTATTTTTTAATAACTGGTATTGCCTCCTCGGGCTCTGTTTACAATTTCGATTTGGCATACTGGACACGAGGTTTCGGAGCCGATGTTGGGGAATATTCTCCCATTCTTCTATCAGGGCCTGTTTTAGTGCCCTGAGGGTGGTAGGTGGTGGTCTGCGGCTTCTGACTAGCCTCCCTAGCTCATCCCAGGCGTGCTCAATCGGGTTGAGATCAGGACTTCTTTATGGCCAAGCCATCACGCTGATACCAACCTCCTGAATATACTCTTGCACGACCCGTGCCGTGTGTGGCCGGGCATTATTATGCATCAGCATCGATCCATCAACCATATTTACTAAATACGGCCCTGCATACTCATTGACAATCTCCTGGGCATGTCTTTCCCCAGTCAGAGTGCCATTTTCTATAGCCACTAACTCTGTGTGACCTTCTGAAGATATGCCAGCCCATACATGTACACTGCCTCCATCGTACTGAACTCTTTCTGAGAAGCAGGCTTGAAGGTATCGCTCACCAGGTCGCCTGTAGACACTTCGCCTTCCATCAGAAGTGTAAAGTGAGAATCGAGACTCATCTGTAAACAAAATTCTTGACCATTCTTCTTGATCCCACTGTTTGTGTTCACGGGCGTATCGCAGTCTCGCTACTCGATGCTTTTTCTCGAGTTTAGGGCCACTCGCTGGTCTTGGGGTTTCAGGTTTGCTTCAGCCAGTCTTCTTCTCACTGTACTGTCACTAATGTAGTCCCTTCGGGTCTGAAGAAGCTGTTGCTGGACTTCAACTGCATTTAGGTGCCGATTTCTGAACGCAATGGAAACAATATAACGGTCTTCTCGAGCACTAGTACACCTGGGTCTGCCATCACCAGGTCTCCTCAAATGGTTTCCCGTCTCTTCGTACCTTCGCTTCACCTTCTGGACTGTTCGTAACGTCACACCCACGATTCCTGCAGTACGACGCATACTGATGCCTAGTTCCAGAAAAATCATGATCCTAGCACATTCTTCAGGTGAAAGAGGCATGATAAATATGTTTATGTGCTGTTGTCTAACTTAGCATTTGTAACAAGAATCTGCGATCAAGAAAAAATTCTAAAACAAAAATAGAAACAAAAAATGAATGGTAAAATTGTAATTCGAAAAGGATTATTTTTGATTTTAAAGTTTTTTTCAGCCATTTCTTAAAAGAAGGTTACCAACTATGAAGTTTTTATGTACAAAATGAAACTCTTTTTTGAGTCCTTTTTGTTTCGAAAGTATATCTTGTGTACTTAAAAAGTTATTGCAATTTTAAAAGTGTGATACTTAGTTTTGCTGGCCAGTGCATATTATACACTTTTTATGCGAATAAAATAAAATGCACTCTTAAAAAATGTGATAAAACTGAGAAGAATCAACAGGTGTCCTTTCAATCGCGAGCACAAAGAATTGAATCTCACACTTCCCATGCAGCTTGCACGTGATGCATAAACCTATATCAATTGTTATGTACTAGCAATACATAGTGTTTTTCATGGATACTTTTGGTCAATTATCGGACTCTTCGGTCACACCAGTTAGATACGCAAATTGACAAAATTGTAGATATTCCAATTTCAAAACTGCCAAACGTCAAAATATTGACAGCAAAATTATAAAGAGTTAAAACAAATGATAAGTGGCAAATGACCATTCACCTCCACCATTACTACCCATCTAAAAGCCCAACTATTCTAAAGCAAGTCCACAAATAGACCGCAACTAAAAAATCTCAGCACAGAGACATGGCCATATCTCAGCCGCCATTATCCCGACTCCTCGCGCTCATTTCTGCGACACTACGGCACCTACACTCTGCTGTTATTAGGAAAATTCTAACTTATTGCTGTACTAGCCGTGCTCTCAAGATGTCTCGGGCTGTGGTCTGAAATAAAAGCGGACGAGAGTTGACAAAGGCATTAAAAATAATGTAGAATGCCGAGTATTTATGCAGTTAATTTGTGTTCGCCTTTTAGGTCAGATTCTTTGTTAAGTTTAATAATTAAGCTAAAAAAACATCATTGAACCGAAATTATAATGTGTAGATTTTCTAAAGCACCTTAAGGTTCCAATGACATGTATTTTAGAACTTGATAAACATTCTATTGGTGGCAAGTGAGTTAAATATTGACTAGTGAAGATTGTTTTGTTTGATTGTTAGATCAGAATGTCAAACTTCCTGATGGTCTTTCTTTCTTTGTCCTCACTTAAAAGAAGTCTACTTTTTCGACGCACCCCGCTACCTCTCATGCCTCACACCACACAATGGTAGTGCTAAGCGTAATGCATCGAGAAAGCGGCGCACGTGACTGTCGCCGCGGGGCTACGGCGGGTGGCGAGCTCCGCTCGGCAGACCACTTGTAGAAATGATCACTTTATTATGTACATTAGGAAAAATTATTGCCTAAAGCAATCATTTTCTATTAAATTATGTATTTATTTAAACTTCGTGTGCAATAGTGGTATACGGGGTGTAAACGGACCCTTCACGAAGCCGTCAACCAAGCATACTGAACATCAAAATCAGTAACAAAAAAAAATATTGCTGGGAAACCACTTTTTTTGGGTGAAAAAATCATAAATTCGCATGGACTACAAGAAATATTTTGGCATGTTTTCCGCCGAACTTCAGATGAAATCAATGCTATGATTAAATTGTTGGTTAAAGTGTAAGGAAGTGGAACACTGGATTTTTGTTCAGAATTAATTAATAATTATGTTAAACAGAATTACTCAAGCAAAAGCAAAGACAGATTATTTTTAAAGCTAAACGATTAGTCACACTTTTCATCAGTCTCCTGCCCTTATCCCAATTTATTTGGGGTCAGTCAGCGCAGCATGTCTTCTTCTTACATATGTACTTCTCTATTACTCGTCATCTCTTCATCTCTATATCACTATATCATCCCTCACACAGTCCATCCATCCTTTCTTTGGTCTTCCTCTACTCTTATCCGCATTCATACTCAAAACTTTCCTCACGACATTTTCCTTAATCCTCCGCATCACATGCTCATGCCACGACCAGATCAGTCACCTTTTTACGTATCACAATTCCACTAAGCCCTGCTGTCTTGACCCTTAACTAGGTACACCAGATCATGAGTAATAAAACCTCCAAAAAATTAATCCCAACACATTCTCATTATTTTTTCCACCTTTCTCTCACCGCCATCCATTTCTCAGCCACACATTCATAACAGTAGCTGCCCAAGTGGCCACGACCCGAGCTAACCCTCCTCGCGCCTTGATTAATTACCGTGCGATTAATCAGAACATGACTGATAGATGACATCGGTGAGAGGGTTGACGATAAGATTCGTTGGTTAGGTTATGTGCCTATTTTATTTTAGTTAGGGTTGTGACTATGTTAGAATATTATGATTTATGGGTTCTAGGATTAAGTCTAGTTTGAGATTGACGAGATTATGTACGTGTCTTAGATTGTAGATTAGTTGTTCCTATTTGAACATGTTCTCGTATTGTTTTTATTTTTAAAGTACGATTATACTTATTTACAGAAATGTATGCATTCTCAAGGTTTTCTCTTTCCTTGGGCAGTTTTGATAAAAGAATAAAGTAATCATAATTTAAGCCAAAAGTAGCCTGTTTTGACTGGTATAGACTGACCAGCTGGTAGTAGGGTTTGGCTTTATTCTTTTTTGAACGGATCAATAGTTGCCGATTTTAAACTGAAATAATAGCTTTGGTAAATACTAGCTGTTACCCGCGACTTCGTAGGCGTTATGTTCGGGATTTGCCTAAAATAAGATTTTTTGTCAAGAGGTTCTTGACTACATTTTTTTTGCTTGTGTATGTTACCTGTTATCTCTAGTATTCCATGCAAACTACCCCCACTTGAGGGTGAAATTTCCAAAATCGTTTCTTAGTACCTACCGTATTAAGAAACTTACTTGCGAGATTTCAAGTTTCTAAGTTTAATAGTTCTAGATAGATATTTTGATTGTCAGTGAGTGAATAGTAGTGCGCTTTCATATTTCCAAATAAAAGGTACAACTAAAAGCATGCTATGACCTAACCCAGATCATGTCCTGTGACCTGACTTGCGAGAGCCCTTAATCCAGGCTATCACAAAATTCTTTCTTAGCTAATGTCTCCAACTCATGAACTCTAGAATTGCTCTATTTCAGGTCGTTGTACAAAAAAAACAGAACTTTCATACAAACTTGCGAGAGTGCTTGGACCTTTTTAATCCGGCCCTGTCGCAAAATCCGTCCTTAGCGGACGTCTACTAACTATTAACTAATTCCCTGAAAAATTTTAAAGTTTGTAGCACAAAAAATGAAGGACTTTCATACAGACTTGCAAGAGCCTATAAATCTAAATCCGGCAATGTCCCAAAAACCGTTCTTAGCGGACGTCTACTAACCGTTAACTACCTCCCTGCCAAATTGCAAGTTTGTAGAAAAAAAAATGAATTACTTTCATACAAACTTGCGACAGCTCTCAGATCTTAATCTGGCCCTGTCACAAAATCCGTTCTTAGCGGGCGTCTACTAACTATTACCTACCTCCCTGCTAAATTTCAATTATGTATGTAGTACAAAAATGAAGGACTTTCATACAAACTTGCGAGAGCCCTTAGAACTCTTTAATCCGACCCTGTCGCAAAATTCGTTCTTAGCGGACGTCATCGAACTATTAACTACCTCCCTGAAAATATCAAAAACCGCTTGACGTATTGAGCGGTTTTCGATATTTCGTGATGAGTGATTGAGTGACCTTTCGCTTTTATATATTTAGATTTCGTAAATATAGTATCCATCCTGCCTTTTATGGCGTTTATTTATAAACGCTGCTTAAAGTGAATTTATGTAAAGATACAAAAGAAACCTCATTCTTTTGAACCGTTTCCAACTTGTATTCAAGTGAAGACGGTAGTCTCAGAGTACAAAATGTTTATTATAACTAAATCAAATAGGACTCGAGATGCGACGCTTTGCTTCGTTTTGATTAACCCTAATAAATCTACTGGCAGTATTGTGCTGCGTTCAATTGGGTTAGTGCGCAGGCAAGTAGCGAGTGCGAGTGAATGGGGCTTGTTAAAGAGATTTGTGTTTCAGCCACTTCCTTGGTTTGGTTTAAGACGAAATCGGAAAATTGAATCATTTTCTTTCAAAAGTTTTTATATAAACTGCAGTTTTGTTTGCATTCAGCAATTATTTAGCGGATTTTTCAGCAAGACTGTATTATATATATTTTTTTTTTTGCATATTTTTTAAATAAGGCCACTTATTTTAGTTTTATAGTCACCAATCGGAAAAATGTTAAATAAAATCCTTATGCACACATTAATTTAATGAAAGGACAATCATAATTACATTTCTGTGAAAGTATTACTTTTTGTTCAACCCGGAACAAGTTTATTATCTGTTTCAGCATTATACATTATTATGATTTCTTCTGTAATATTTTTGATAGAAAACCATAAAGCTTGGTTTTCCGTAATGGATAAATAATGGGTAATTAATGGCTAGTCATTACACTATTATAATACATATATTATACGGAGCTCACGGAAAGTGGTGAAATACAAATTAATAAAGTTGTTATCAGATAGATGTGGTGCCTATTGAAACATTTTTAATGGTTGATATGGGATTATTGACAACATCAATAAGTAAAAGGTTGGAAATCATTTTCATAGAAATTGTTGAAATCCACTATGAAAAATTAACGCGCTAAAATGTGATCATAGGCTGGTATTTATCAGTAGTAATAATAATATGCTACCTTTTATTTTGAAGAAACCCTTAAGCCACCTTAGGGGGCTTATAGAACAAATTCGTCACTAAGCACTCAGATACTTTATAAAACTTCAACTATTGACTCAAAAGTAAGTGACAGTAAAAAAAAAACAATAAAAAGAAACACAACCCAAATCTTAACACAAACCCCAACTATCCGCCAGTAACCTACTCGCCAGCTCAAACGCAACACAATACAAGAAGGCAGCGAAATAATGAAATTAGCGGAACCGTGCTCGCCTAAGAACAGTGATTTACGTAATCAAAGAGCGTCTAAACGGATTACTGGCGAGTACGCTCCTTTTATATAATAACTAAACTTTACAAGAGAGAGGCGTTTTCCTTTGATTTTGGTATTGTGAAACATACAATTGCTATATGGACGGGAATTGGAGTTCCTAGTCAGTTATTTGATTGATGTTTAATATTACTGTTATGAACTTATACCGTGAAGAACTGGGTGTGTTTTTGGTTTTCATCAATCTATCAAACCCAAGCCGTTTATTTTTTGAATTTCTAACTTTAGCTTATATTTAATTCAACTTTATGAACGTGGACGAAGCAAAAATTGATATTTGAGTTTCTGTGAGAGGATGAACGAAAGATAACTTTTTCTCGTTATTTTAAGTATTTTGATTAATATTTTATCATTCCTTTTTGATTCTTTGTAAACATGTTTCTTTTAACTGTGGAATAGCTGGATTTGTCCGTTATATTGTACATGTTTTCTCAAATAAATGAATAAATTCCTATAAAAGGAGTATGTAAGGATAAGGATAGCAGGTGGCGCTAGTGTAGTTTCTGCCTAAACGCGTGGAGAAAAGGCATGACTTTAATTAGGTTTGTATGTGTATGCACGAAATGAATTAGTACGTGTTTTCATCACTAGATATTATTTTTGAATTGTTGTTATTTGTCCTCTGAAACTGATGAACCAGAAAATTAAAACAAATAACATTACCCCACTTGTTCCCTTTAAACAATAACAAATAAATCACCACTAATTAACAAACAATACATTCACCCACAGTACACTCACCCACAAAAATGGAATATCCAAATATAGTCAGAGAGTATTCCAATTATCTGAGCAAAGGCACTCGAGTCGCGTCAAACGCACTGGCTGACTCAAAGTGCGCCAAACGGAAATTGCCCGCGCCATCTTGCTCGCCGACCGGAAACCCGCCAAATTATCGGGCTATGGGCTATGTACTGGTGGACCCTTAAGTTATGGGTATCAAGTGATTTTTTTTGGGGTATTATTGTTCTTGGGACTTGTCTTTTCTTGGGTGTCTTTTGGAGTGGTGGCGCTTTTAATACATGTATTTTACATAGTGTAAATTCAGAATACATAAAAGAGTAAGTTCATTCTCGTGGCTGACGATAACGTAAACTGCATGGAAAGCCAATCAGACTGCTAATTATTTGTTGGCATTGACAAGAATTAACATGGTCATCACTCATATCATCATGTTGTTTTTATTGCAGTTTGCTGAGGGGTCGCCGGTCGCCGCAGTACGCGTTTCTCTTCGATGCATCTTCGCGTAGTGGCACGGGCATGGTGACAATCTTTGAGTATTGATTGTATTGGAACAAAAACCATCACTATAATGATGCAAATACAAACATATAGGCATGAACATCATTCTTATTCCACTCTACTCCTGCTCTCTGCTACTACTAACGAATATCGTATGGAACCAAGCAAAAACGACCTTCGCTCATATTTTCCGCTAACATTCTTCTTTCGAAACTCCCGTCCACAATCTTCCCATTAAAGGCAAGAAGGCAACCTTTTAACTTTTCAACAAATACCGCATTATTACGGCCACATAAATACAGCGGTGTCACCACACATTGGCGGGCGTCGAACCGGCGCTATCGCAGACGACAGCCCTGCTCGCTCCACTGCCGAGCGTAATTGTTTTAGGGTTCTGATGTCGCCTTTTATTATTACGGATATGGTGCTTGATTTTTTTTTTTGGGCTTGAGTGACATTGGACAGTCTTAAATAAACTGGTCAAAACTATTGTGTATTTAATCCGCATTGCAATCCATACTAACATTAGTAGGTATGTTGAATGTCTATCGGTCACGTCTTAATTGTTTGATATAGGACATAGGATAGTTTTTATCCCGGTAGCAGGTTCTCATATCAATTTCCGACATACTTGCGGGTGAAGTCGTGTTTAAAAGCGAGTGGGTTTAGCAAGCCGTTCAATACACACTGTTGAAAAGGGAGTGTTGAATTATTGTTTGTTTTGTGGTGCCTATCCCGACCGCCAACGCCAAATTCAATTGAATTCATACTGACATAATGACTAGCATCATCAGTGGCTGAACGATTTGGTTCAACGGTGCTACAATTTTTTAGGGTTCTTTTAATTAAAGCTACTTTTGGTTCAGATTTACAACTGCGCACAGTTACAGTCGCCGTCACTGGATACGGCTCTTTTAATAAACACCTCTTTGTCATAGGAGTCACAGCCAGCTTACTGTGCCGAGTCTGCATGGAGGAAGATGAGACAGCAGCCCACGTGCTTTTGCACTGCCCAGAGGTTGCCTCATACAGGGCAAAGTACTTCGCTAACCCAGGTACTCTCCGCGAGATTGTCAGCAACACCAAGGCGTTGCTGGCCATTCTCGGGGAACTGGGGTGGATCAAATAAATTTTCCACCCGTACTCAAAATACGCGCTTTGGACGTGGAGTTGCGGACACCAGCCCGTTACACTATACTATACTTCATATCTGAGAATTGATCTGTAAATAAGTGGAAAAATGTGTAACAAACATAAAGAAAAATAAAAACGTGTGATGAAAAGATTAAGGCATGTTTCACGCTGACAAGTAACTTGTTAAATTAAACCTAGTTTACTTATTAACTCCTTCACAATACAAGTCACAGAGTTAGTTGACGAAAGATTTATTTAACGGCCGTCAGACCATTAAGTTTAACTTTTAGCCGCAACTACTTCTATTTAACGGCTTGTGAAAGATATATAGCCTGTCATTGCCTACGTATATATTTTAGCTAACCTAAATGACATTCAAACCCTTTGGTTAACTAGTTAATGGATTATAAAACTTTGTTTAAACGTCCCGCGCTTGGCTTTGATGTAGTGATTGCTACGCCGTAGTTGAGTTTAGTGCTACGCCGTAGCAATTGTGAAGCTATATTGCAGCTGTTTTGCTATTGGTTTCCTCTCAGTCTTGTTGCATATGCATTTACTATGAAGAGAAAAGATTCATTTATGATTTAGCGGTTCATCAATAACGCTACCATTAAACAAATAGTACAACGTCTTATTTAGCTTGAGTTAGCTTAAACTCAGTCTCATCCCAAATAAATAAAATTGAAAACATTAAATAAGTATATGTATCTGTCAGTAGAATAAAGGCTATTTTTTTTTTATCTTTCAGTAGGCTGTTTTGATGTCAGTAACAAAAAAAAACTTGAAAACACACTAAATAAAACCACGTCAAACAGAACTAGCACAAAAACCATTTTTTTTTCTTTACACACAACACCAAAGACTGTACACTACTATATCGAAAAGCTATACAAACAAACTATTTGTACGTCGAACAATTGCCTTACAAATCTCGTCGGACCATTCACAGTCGCGATATCCGCGTATCCGACCCATATCCGCTTAGTATCCGACCTTATCGCGCGCAAACCGTGAGTTATATCCGCGGGTATCCGAAATAATCCGTGTTTATCACCTAAGGATTGTCCACGTATACATTTTTATATCGGCGCGGATCAGAAAAGAATATATCTTTGTAAATACGGTGACATGTTTTTATGCATCAAATTTCAATTCAACGGCGTTTTATTTTTTATTTGGGGATTTAGATGCTTTTAGAAGATATATGGGTTACACAGTGGTTGGTTTTTGCTAAAGTATCCGGAGATTCAACTTGGTAGTTACATAATTGAACCAACGACAGTCTCGAATGGTCAAAATTAAAGCTATTGCTAAATGTCGATGCTGTTTTGAAGGTAGAATTCTAATGAAAATTACATGTTTATTCACTTTTTCTTGAATTAGCTTTACATACTTCAATATTAATATTTTAGCGTATGTAAGCAGTACAAACTGTTCAAGAAAAACTTTAAAAAGCTTTACTGTAACATCACCAGGCGAGAGGATTTTAAAAGGATTAACTTAGTGCAATAACGGGATAATTAAAAAGAAACATTTTTATATTTTAATTCTTTATTACTTTTCTAGGGATTTTCTTATATTGTTTATTAACTAAAAATAAATGGAGATTTTAGTCTATCCTATTGACCTTACGTCCTTATGACTGGCGTATATTTTATTCTTTGAAAGAAGTTATTGAAAAAATTAAAAACTCAGCAAGCAATATTTTTTTTTAAGATCCTACACCATTACTAGAAAATATGAATTCTATAATATTTGAATACGGGATAATAAATATACCAATCTTCATTTTTTAGGTACGATTTTGAAATTCAAGGCAACGATTAAGAAAAAAATCCTTTACAAAAGTATAAAAAACACCACATTACACTAAATATTCAAAAACTTGTGTTAAAAACCTTTAAAGTATGAAAACTTATTTCAAACATACCGAGACATCACTAATGAGCAAAAGAAAAAAGAAACCATCTTTCTTTTTCCCACCTTTATTATATATTTGACATTTGCAAAAGAAAAGAAATAAATATTAAGTGATAGTTCTCGATACCGATGCGTCGAGGAAATACAATGAGTGTGAAACGCTGTGTCGGGATCAAATACACGCCATTGTGCCACGGTATGACTTTATTGGTAAACGTACGGCCGAGTAGTTGCGATGGGCGCGCGTATTCATTACTTTTTTTCTAACAACCCGTCCTTATACGCGTGGTTTTTACTAATACGAGTAAACAGAGTTTTATTATTTGTTAGTTTAATATTTTTGTATACACAATCTTTCGGAATAAATGATGTTGAAAATCGCATCAAAATCCATCGTATAGTTCAAAAGAATGCACACTGATAACCTCAAAACGACTTTATTTTGTAACATAGATAGATTTTCTGAAATAAGTAAAGTGATAATCAGGAAATGTGAATTCGTGCTGGGAGCGACCACTTTTCGACCAAAATCAAACCATCAAGAAAATTAGAAAATTAATGTTAATTTTAGGAACTTAAACTGTTAGCATTTAATTTCTCATCTGTGCAATAACGACGTGCTATTTTATATGCAAACCTACAAGGAAATTAATTATTGACCAATTCCAACGGGACTATTACAAACGAAGTACTTTTGTATATTTGACAAATCAGTTTGGTTATGGATGGAATCGCCACTATTCACCAAAAGTGGTCGAAACTGTTCAACCTTTTGGTATTTTCATAAAGAAACATTTTTGTCCTAGACTTGTAAAATTCACAAGATCAAAAATACCAATCACCAAAAATCACCAAAAATGCTCAAAGCGTTGCCCCCAGTTTACTCCGCATACCGTCAAAAAAACCTTCCTCGAAAAACCGCTTGCGCCCACCTGAAATTCCCCCTCCCGTATGTTTAAGGCATGCGGCTGAGTCGCGCTGGTTGTCATGGCAACGACACGTCTAGCCCCGCCCCCTCGTTATGAATAGTGATGGGCTGACGTCGATCATTAAGATATCGATGATACGTGTTTTGCAATACCGCACTTATGCAGTAGAATAATGTTATATTAGTATAACATTTTGTTTATCAAGCAATAGATATTATTTCGCATCGTATTACAATAGAAAATGTACATTTCTGGTTGATGAGTGTTTTCCTGTCAGAGTGCTAATATAATAGTTTTTGTGCTTACGTAGTTAATTGCTGCCTCCTTATTGTTAAGTATTGCTTAATCAACAACAAAAATAAGCATTAATTTAAAATAAAATTACTACATTTACACATATTAAAATCAGTCTTAGTTTTTTATTTTGTTGAAAAAAAAAATGTGTTCAGCCAACATAAAAACTTGCGTTTCTGTATTTAGATAAATCCAACATACCTATTTATTACAACTTCATAAACACCACAAAGACAAAATATTCAACAACCGTTCATTCATCATACCCTAACACGACATAATTATAATCATGACCAATCCACCAAAATCCTTCACCCTTACCTTTCACCTATCAAAAATTATCGCCATGCAATCCATTACATGATAAGATATAAAAAGGGGTTTATTACAAAGCAGTTTATGACTCATAACGTGCCGAGGAATGTGCGCCGTGTCGTGACGGATCGGAACGGGGCGGAACGGAACGGGTCGGATCGGGGACGAATACCGGAAGACGATGCCTTAAGAATATAAACTGGGGTCGAGTTAAAGGGCAGGTGTGATGCATTCTTTCATGTTTTTCAGAAATTATTTAATAATTGCTATTTTCTCTACGAGTGTAAGTCTTTTTTTATGAAATAAATTACATCATGCATGATCTTCGAAAGACAGGAAGAGAAAGGAGTAAATGATGCCGTGACGTCTGTCAGGGGAGAATGGAAGAAGAAACCTGTTGTGCCGGCAACAAAATTATGCATATTCTTGAAAATGACTTTTATGCAGTTTTTTGTCATGATAGATGAAGATGTGTCAATATGACACTTAATTTGATATTATAATGAAAGTAACAGATTAAGTCATTTTAATGTAGAACTTGTAGAACATAATTATGTTTGGTGTAAAAAATAATGAACTACTTGACTTGGTCTTTGTGAAATAGACAGATTCTAGAGGTTTAATAGAATTAAATAAGCTTTTGTTTGAAATAGTTTTTATTAAACACTACCGACTCGTCCCGGCTTCGTACGGGTGCAATTTATATAAAATAAAAAGTACCGTTAACAACAAAAAAAAAATGTTTTCCTTTATACAAACCCTGTCCCGACTAATAAGAACATAAAAAAGCAGTTATAGCCTAGTGGTGTCACCGTTGGCCTGTCAAGTCATAGGTGCGTATTGTATAATTATCACTTGTTTCAGTGAAGGAAAACATCGTGAGGAAACCAGCATGTCTGAGAGATATTTCTCGACGGCATGTATAGCCAAGTCAGAGGCCCATGGGTGGCATAAAACTGTGACACCAGGTTAGGCGCTAACCACACGATAAAGAAGAAGAACAAGAAAAAAACAACTAAACCGGCCGAGCCGTCCTCAAGTGATGCTCAGTCATACATGTGGCAATTGATTTTTATATAGACATAGATAATTATGAACTAGCAGAATCGCAACGTCACTACTAAACAACTCTGTTCAAACGTCATTTGCAACTAACGAGGGATTAACATTAGAGCCTACACATACCTAAACGTTTAAATTTAAATACGGTATTCGCGCCAGCCGCATTACGTACGTATGTAAATGAGCCTTAATAGTCGCTCATAGTCGATGAGTTGCGTGTGTTTTGAAAATTGTTGTATGGAAGAAGTAATTACATGGCAGGTAAAAGTATAGCAAGTAATGGTTTATGACTTACTTTGTATGGAGTAAATGAGTGGTTTTTTATTAATTCCGAGTACGGTCATGCTTGTTAAGTAAAAATGACATACATAATTATATTTTTTGTATAAGGGGGTAACATTATTATTTGTCTTAGTTACATACAATAGTAATTACTTTTTCATCATACATAAAAAATAACCGACTTCCAAAAAGTCAGTTATTTTTTTGCAAAAAAGTTTATATTTTACCCTTTTTAGTTATCGTATTACACACAAAGCCTTGTCAACTATCAATTTCGCAATTGTTTTGCTTGGATAACATTTTTTTACCAGATATTTTGATTTAAAAACCAAATTACTAAACCAATTTTGATAAAATTTCTATGGGATCAATCGGAAACTATATCCTTTCAGATAAGAGAAGATTTTTTCAATTCGGTTCTTAAATGACGAAGATATGAGGTAACAAATACAAAAAAATACAATCGAATTGAAAACTTCCTTATTTTTTTGAGGTCGGTTAGAAAAAAAACAGAGAAAAAGTGAAAAGGCCTTTTCCCATAGGGATATTCAGAAACTACAGAATACCACCTGCTATGGTATTTGCATGTTCTTTTTGGCTTTCTTAACATATTTAATATCTAAACAAACATTATCTTTATCTCCCCACTCACGAATAGCCTGCAACCCAAACAAAATGACCCCAACTCCTCCTAACACGCACCACTTATAAAACCAACAGACACCTCTAAATTTTTCCTCAATTTATAAAATATTCCATCGCAATACCGGTGTCGATAATCCGGTCACGTCCCTACGCGTCAGTGGCATTCCTCGCATAGTGAAGTGCCGCGCTCGATATTTGCCGCTCGCATATTAAGATGGCATTCTTTGCAGTATTGGGAGACAATGCTGGGCTATATGAGGTATCGATCGTCGATGTGCTTTTGAGCTAAATGGAAGGATAATGGCGTTTATTGAATGTAGTGTTGGGATAATGGGTTGGTTGTTGTGTTCGTATCTGTGGACTATTTCAGGGTTAAAGGAAGGCCTAATTCATTAATTTGTATTTTAGAGATGTAACTTCCGCAGTAATTTATGAAGTAATATTGTAATATTACTTCATACTGTATCACTATCTGTAGATATGAGAAGAAAAACACGAATTAGGCTTGGAGCTTTCAAACTTCAGAAAAATCTATAATGCAAAGTGATATTAATTCAAATATGAAAGACGGCGCATATTTAATTGACATAAACGTAGATTCTTGGTAGTACAGTTTACAAACAGTCTTTTTTTGGATACCTGACTAAATAATTTATATACTAATTAAGTACTCTGGTGTTCATAAGAAATGGCAACTTTAGTTTGATGTATTTAGTTGTTTTTAGTTACCTAAATTATTCAAAATGTCAATGAAATAAAGCACTTAGTAAATTAATCAGTGTTGTTTAAGGAAAAAACTTCAAAGTAATTACTAGCAATTCTGTGAATTTTAAAAGGTTTTTCTTAAAATATGGAAATCGGCTTTGGCTAATAACTTGTATTAAGTAAAATAGTACGTTACGTTTGCTCAGAGATTTTTGTCACGAACTTACCTATAAAAGAAAAATAAGAAATTAGTAACATCCTATTACACGATTATTGTTATTAGATATTATTATGTTACAGCACCATGCTGAGATAGGTGCCTTTTGGCCTCGTACAGGACCAGTTTAGTTAGTTTTATTTTAATCTGTTTTTAAGTTTTCTTTTTTTTTAATCTTCGTTTTATTGTCAAAATACCACTTTGTTTTGTCCAGTGCGAGACTAATAAATACTTTTTCTTTCTTTCTTATTATTTAATCTGAGAATAACATATAATATTCAAAATCCCAAAAAGGTAATAGGTTAAGAAGCTGTAATGGCAATACAAAAGATTATGATTGGAAGTTTGGTAACTGAGATTGGTCAATAAGAGGACAGAAAATAATGAGTGATGGCCTTGACGATTCCTATTTGTTATTAATTTTAAAATGCCCGTCTCCCATCAGTGGGAACGCTGTTAAGCAAATTTTTTATATAGTTTTATGTAGCTGTTCTGTTTCGTTTAAAATGAAGTAAGTATTAAAAATCATATACATACGATATGTACTAGGGCTAGGTTTAGGCTAGGTTTCTAGGTCTCTTCTGACCTAAGTACCGTGAGGGCATAAAATGAAACGAATAAAATGTTTGGCTACAAGTCATTCCTATGTGCCACACCATTGTTTGTTTTATTTTTTCTTATTGCAACAAGGTATCGACATCTGCATGTAACAACACTATCTGAGTTGAGACAACACCACACCGCAGACCGAACCGGACACTAGACAGGGCAGTCACGATGGCTTAATTGCAGCAGTCAGTAACCCCGAATGCCGTCATATGAGTAGATAGGTTAGATTAAAGGGGACAGAAGGCCTATAACTATACCGACCTATACCGGCTGATACTTTGTTGAATTTTACTTTTTCCTTTTTCTTAAATCATCATCATCACATTCTAATACGTACAAAAAAAATGGTTGGCTCGGCATTACAAGTCTGTGCCATGACTCGAAGGTTCAATTCCCACGTGGCCCAATTATTTGGAAGGCATACAGAACGTTTGAATTTGTGCCCGGTCTAGGCAGATGGTGATGAAGGAATTTGTAGTTACATGATTGTAATATTGATTTTTTCGATCAGAAATTTCTCAGTAGCAGCCACGGAGTCATTAGTGCCCGGTTGATGGCAATAGGCTCGCTATTACATGGGACTAAAACATAACTGGCGAAATGTTGGTGTACAGAAAAGAAAGAAAAAAGTTTACGTAGGTACGTTTGTTTTTTAGTGTAATATTAGGTACACCGCTGCCTAACCCTTCGGTGTTTATAGGCGTGATGTTATGATGATAATCATTCATTCATTCATCATCGTGAATCGTGAAAAATTTAAACTAAAATATCTGTAACATATAGACTAGCCTAGACTGGTATTCTCGGCAATCTCCCGGCGCGTGTCGTAGGAACCGCCCCGGAAGGAATTTCAACCTCGCGAGCCACTGCTACAGGAAGCTGTATTATTTCTATTGGAGATAGCTTTAAAATGAACACGATTATTAATTTTATAGTGTACTGGATACAAGGAGATCTAGCATCTGTAATACAACAGTAGCTAGAAGAGAGATTAGATGGCTATTTCCAGCAGTGAACTGCTTAGTTAATGACAAGTTAATCTTGCAGTTAATAAACAGTAAGAAAATGCCATTACTTTGATTAAAAACTTGTTTAGGTTCAAGATACAAAATGTATTGTTACATATTTCATTGTGTTAAAACAGTCTATTCAAAGAAAACTACTATTATGCAACCCTGCTATCGAACCCGGGACCTTAAGATTCCCAGTTGTGTCCCTATTCTTACAATGACTGAGCTATCAATTTCAACTTACCCTACAGTATTGAGAAAAAGGGTGGCTGATATTAATATTTCTTCCATCCATCCACACATCATTTTGCAATAAGTCGAACATCAGTCAATACATGACATGTTTAAATAAAAACCACATTATGCACAAGTTCAGAGAATAACATTGATATGGTCTTTGTTGGTATATGTCTGTCACAGTGGTGGCCTGGTGGCGGCCGCCGCCGTGACCTGCAAGTTTTACGTCGTGCTTTGGGTAAATTATTTCACCACCACTAGGCTGATTTCAAAACGGTGAAGGAAAACATCGCGGCGCGGTATCTGGGATGTCCTAAAACTCGAAGACGTGTGGCATCCACGCTCGCGTGAGGCCCGCGTCATGGATCACTGCTCTCTCCCTCCCACAGAGGGCGCCTGTGTTTCAACGAGCCAAAGCTAATTCCTGACCATTATAATCCAGGTATTTTCCTCAATGTTTAGCTTGTCTCCCAGGTCACAAGTGAAAACCTTATTTGAGAGCCAGGGGACTTATCTGTGGAACATAATGTATGTATGTAGTGTGTACTTTAAGATGTCTGTAACAATGTTGTCACTGTATTGAAATAAAGTATAGAAACGTAATAAATAAATAATTATCTTCACCGTCAATCAATGATAATCATCAAGATCAATTAATGCACTTGAAAGCAATCTTGTTCACCATTGACGATAAAATCTGAATGTTACAGCGATGTGGTCAAAAACACATAAGTTCCTTCATCTTCTTGACTATCGCTGTTATTTGGCTCGGTATGCGTCGCGTCGACGGTCTTATTGCTTACCTCATCAGTAAGTAAAGCAATAACAATGTAATCCAAACATGTGTACAGCAAGCCCGACTAACTCAACCAAGTTCTTTTATTTACACTTGTAATGTCGGCGACTTTGATCGTTCCCGTTATTTTACAACTACTTTCACAGTAACGTCTTTCGCTAGTAAAAGTTATCTTTTACAAGCAATTGTTTAGTTCTAGTTACTGTTTTTAAGGATTAAAGATGGTAAGTCGTTTTACTTGTAAATATTTTTGTATGTTTTTGAAGAATATTTTGTAGTTGCTAGGGAGGTAATTAGTCTGATCTATGATTATTGCGTTAACATTTTAAGATATGGTACAATCACAAGAATAAAACCCTTAACGCAAAATTCAAATGCGAAAAATTTAAAAGACCTATTTTATGATAAATAATATGGTTTCGGGATATAATTTTCATGGGCATGAAAGCCATTCAATTATATGTGGATCAATTAGGTCATTGGTTTCTTAGAATTATATTTATATTGAGTTGAAACAAAGAACGGTGGCCGCGCGATTTAAACATACCTATGTATTATCTTGAATATAACAAAAAAATCAAAACAGATGAAGAGTTTTAACAACAGCATAAATAGACAATGCTTATGTTAAAAATATTACATTGAAAATATTGACATTATCAGGTTATTCCCATGGTTTACCAAAATAACAAGAAGGTACTAATACCTAAAATTAGCACATAACTTCAAAATATTTTTACTAGGTGCCACAAATCACCCTAATTAAGTTATTAACTAAACTAAGTTAATAACAAAACGAGTTAACTCATCATTCTCCTGCCCTTATTCCAATTAATAATACAAAAGTAATAAACCACTTTGAAATAATCCCTAAACACTTTCTTAGAAACATGTAAAAGGTGGTGGGAACTCCCGAACATTGACGGAAACAGCCGAAGTGGGACTCATTACGGGGGTGTGCAAGCGCATAAAACCAATGCCAAAACAAATATCGATCTCAGTTACCCTGTCGAAAACGGGAGCTGAGGGACGATTTAGAAGTAAAAGAGTTTTTTTACTTTCGAGATTTTTTTACTTTAGTTTATTTTAATTTGGTTTTCGAGTGTGACAGATATGCAGTGTATAAACTAAGTTTTTTAGTGTTCTGTGTTTTTTGGTGAAAATGACGAAATCCCAACTTTATTATTATGAGGACGTTGTGTTTCAGTTGGTAAGTCCCTATTTATTTGTTTCTACATTTTTTTTTTGTTATTGATTTTGAATTAATGGTAGCTGCCTAGTACTATTATTGCCTCATAAGTTTTAATTAATTTATGTAAAAGGGCTGGGAAGCCGCCTAAACCTTGGTTGAAGTTTTTGACAAATGATCAATAAAAATATTAGAAGTTCAGACAAGATTTTCTGAAGTTAATGCTTTTTTTTTAAACATTTCATCTTGTTTATTGCAAAAAATTTAGATTTCAATCCGGGTTATTGGACGATTCGCACGAATTTAACTCGCCCGAAAAGTGCGAGTCGACAGTTTTAAAAATATTCTTTTTTCTGTAGGCGATTCGCACGAATCTAATTTTTTGGTGTGCGAATCGACACCTCCAAAAGTATGAAGTAGGAAATTCGCACACACGATAGGATAAAGTACACTCAAGTACAGAAGTATTAAGGGTTATATTTTACTAACGCTCCATTTGACGAAAGAGATTTAAAAGTAAATATTTGAATGTCTTCAGATTTTACAACTCTGAAACGCGATGAGAAAAGAAAGAAGTACTAGGCTGCAATACATGGAATTCTGTTCGCAACACGTTTTGTGCAAGTTGTGGGCAGTATATACGAAAAACATTGGGCTAGCATAAATTCAAGTTGATATGTATTTTAGTCATTCTGGCTAAGTGAGTGAGTGAGAAAACTTTGATATAATTTTATCACCAGTCCTTTGGAACTTAGACAATACTTGTTTACTGTCGAATGGCCCGCCAAGTCAGGGGCCCATGGGTGGCATAAAAACTCCGACACCAGGTTATGCACTAATCACACGATAAAGAAGATGGCCCGCGAGCCATTCGGTTGGGGCCGTTCAGACTAAATACCCAATATTATTTATTTGCATTTATAAAAGGACAGTTGTAGCTTTAAAATAAAATAACAATATATCAATCATGTATAAGAGAAGAGAGAGATAGAGATTTTTATATTGACATCAAATCCATCGGTTAGGCACCTGTAGTGTCCATAGTCCACAACGCATACAACACGAAACGAAACCGAATGGAGACCCATGACCAACGCGAATGAGCGTGATAGCATATGGTATAGAGGTTTCTCTTTAATTTTTTTTAGTAGCGTATTTTGCTGTCTCCCTTTTATTGTTTGGTCGCCTGTCTATCATATCTAACGTGCATAATTAACTCCACTTTTTAAATGGTAACTACTTAGTTAATGCATTGCTTTCCTAGTTTCAAGTAAAATATCTATTGTCTAAACATCGCTTAATTATTTATATTATTTCCGAGACGGGTGAGCACGACTGTCCTTTTTATTTTTTGTTCACTGAAATAAAATACGTGCTAATTGCCTACTACATACTTTTGGAGGTGTCGATTCGCACACCAAATATTAGACTCGTGCGAATCGCCTACAGAAAAAATAATATTATTAATATTTTTTAATCGTCCAATAATGTCCCCCAGAGATCAGTTAGATTTAATCCACCTATTTCCATTCCTTTTTCCTCATCTAACTACAGGCAAAACTCATACATAGTGCGAGCAAGTAAAGACTTTAATATTCTTTGTAAATAGTTCATTTGACCGATTTACCACTAAATCCTACTCTGCACGCACTCGGCTGAACGCTGACTTTTTTAAAAGCGCGTAGTGCTTTCATCTTTTTATGCTTTCTCTTTCCCGTGTGTTTAGTGTCTAACCTGGTGTCAGAGTGTTTACCGTGCTATTGTATCTTATTTTAATTCTTTTTACTATTTTTTGTTATTGTGCTTGTTAGTGATCCTAAGATTTCTACAACTTTTTCTGTCGTTACTCGTGAGAACCTGTAATTGGCTCTGTGTTTCTTATGCAATTGTTACGCATTTGTTATAGCTGTTGGTTCTCCTACTTATTAATAAATAAATAAATAAAAACTCGTTCCAATAAAAACAAAAATAAACAGTTGATCTATACCTTTTATATCTTCTTCTTCTTTTTAATAGATGTTATTTCTATTTAAACGAATGTCTGTCCACTTTATGCTAGTGTCAATTAGATTGACTTCGGAATTACTAACAGTCGTATAAATTTGTAATGTTGTTGTGCAAATTAAACTGTGCGTAGGCATTAAAATTTATCCACCCCGATTAAACCGACTTTTCATCTACAGCTAACCTATAATCCTCTCTTTCTTTTGCCAACAGGAGTTAAACTTGCAGAACATTCGGCGCGACCTTATCCATCTGCTAGAAGAATACAAGTTCCACGACTGCTTCGCTTGCAACCGCCTCAAATGTTGCTGCTCAAGGAAGTCCTCACTGCGAAGCACCACGGCATCCTTGCCCAGTAGCGACAGCGCCTTCCAAAACGAGAGCGACCGAGCATCCAATGACATCTACTACAATGCTGCTCCACCAGCGGATACCCTACCAACGCCGCGATGGCCCGAGAACAAAACCAGAAATGAACCCGCAACAGAGTCAACGGAGAAAGAATCACCACTTTCGCTTAACATCTGGATAAGGGCTTCCATACCGAACATAACCCAATCAACTTCAAGAGTTAGTTTCCCCGTGCCGAGAAAAGTGCTGGATCATGTCAATTATTCATGGCCTCCTTTCCCCAAGTCAATATGGAGTGATGAAAGGCTGACAGAGACGACCGTAAGGGAGCGAATCCTTTGCTGCGAGCCAGAGGGGGATGGCAATAGTTCTGTCGAGGCCTTCTTCAAATACTTCAGCGGGAATCGAGCAATTCCTAAGACCGCGTTCGCATGCTGATGTTAAAAATGGATTGCGGAGTACATTGCGTTGTTTTATAAAGTGATCGACAAGAGTGGCCTTCAAATATGTAATGTATAGTAAAGTGTTATAAATTATGGTGTAGGTAATGTTAAGTGGTGATTGGCAATTTTTTTTTCGACGAAGTTGTCTAATATGTGAAAATATTTTTTTATTGTATAAATAGCGTAAACAACTTACGATGAGTTAACTCGTGATATAAATTATTTTTACTAACTTGTGAGTATTAGGAAAACTATGTCACATTAACAAATAAATAATTATAAACACTTTTAAAGGCATCGCGCATTGTAATATTAAATAGAAATATAATGAACAATATAAATAAAGAAGTTTTATAATATTTCTAGAACAACGTGGCTATAGAATAATCGATTATTATCGTATTGTTTATCTTTAAGACCAAATTTACTCACTTGTTATTAAAAAATATGTACTTATAAATGTAATAATGTATAATGTACAAACTGTGTACTTTGAACTAACGAGTGTGAACTATCCTGAAGTTAGCTTAGACTTGTTAGTTCCTATGCCACCGTCTAGGTGGCGGTGCTATTAATTTTATGTTTAATTTATTTAATAAAATTAAACTGCAAAAAATTAAATGCCTAAAAAATACGTACCTAAGTAATGTACCTATTGGTGTACATAAGTGGTTTATGTATATTATTATGAAGAAGTTGATTTGTTATATCTAAGATTGCTGATTTTATGAAAACATTTATGTAAAAATCTGACAATTGATTGTATATAATCAACCATGAAACATAAAGATCAAATCTTACAGCTAGTATGTAAAATTTCCAAAAAAAATCATACAAAATGAAATCTTACATGTGTAAGTAAAATGTAAAAAAAATAAACAAAATGAAATCCTACCATTGTGTAAGTAAAATGTAAAAAAAATAAACAAAATGACAACTTACCATTGTGTAAAAAAATCCATAAAAATTATACCATTCTCTTAAGTGCCTACTTGTAAGTAAAATAAATCAACTAATGTAATTTGGACAATATTTGCTCTGTACCTGGTCTGTAATATTTATCAGAAATAACCTAGCAAGATGCGTTCTGTACCTAGTTTCTGCTTACCCCATGGGAAAATGGCGCGAGTTTATGTATGTATGCAGGTGTGTAATCAACACTGCATACTAAGATGTCATAACAAGTAAAATATCGAAAAACAGAAACATGTCTATATAAAATATTTATCACCTTTAATAACTGTTTCTTTTATTTAACCTATTTCTCCAAATTAAAATCATCAAATAAGAATAACCCATAAATAATGACCCTTACAAAGTTGTCGTATGTTCACAGGATCCTCTAAAATAGGCCCCTAATATCATTACTTGAGCATTTGTAAAAAACAACTAGAACTATCTAATATAACAATAAAACAAAACTATTCCATGAAAAAAAAATGCAGAATAAACAGAACGTGGTATAAAAATCAGAATGCAATAATTTACAGATTAACCCTACTCACTACATCTACCGTCGATATTTTTTCTTTCGTAAATAAAGCGTACCTAAATCACATAGTGCCAGAGAATTTTACCCACGACTCATATTATTATCACAAAATATCCAAGAACGTAGGGTACTTTTGAAGTGAGAAACTAATATGTCCCATAACTGGAAGGTTATCATTTTAGACAGAGCTTGCGAACTCGCGCGGCTGCCACGTAACATCAAGACATTTTAAATGAATTACTTATAGTAATTACAACTATTTACTTATCAGAATCAAAGTAAACTTATTACATATTTCGAAGTGAGGTGATTTCGAGTTGTATTCGGAGAAAGGTAGGTAAGCTATTTTTGCTCAGACTTATAAAAAACTTTGATGTATCGTATGTGCACTGTAGTAAATTACTGGAAATACATAGTTTATTAAGTAGTATAGTTGATCCTTCCCGTGACCCAAGGTCTGGGTTTTACTTTGGCCAGTGTATAAGTGTTGCCATACATCGTGGCAACGCCCGCCATTCTCTTGGGCACATTACCAGCTGACAGCGTTTAGGAGTTTTTTGATGCCCTTTTAGAGTTTGTTTTTAGTTTAGTGATTTTATTTAATCGTTTTTTATTTTTATTGTATAGTAATTACATATGTATAAAGTTAATTGAAAAAAAAATTTAAGTTGAAACATGTGTTTTTAACATAACAATGGAGTTCAGGCTTCATTTCCCAATTTACTTGCACAGAGGGTTTACAATAAAGACATTTATTACATATCGGTGCTTACGGAACGAAGAGAACCACTGGTTTGTGTCGGCAAAACTGTAACGTGTCTTTGGCAATGATGTTATGTAATTAGATGGCCACACTGAAACATGAGAGTTTAGCTATGACCTGATTTATCTCTTGATTATTGAGTGTCATAAATCACTTTGTTATAAGCTGTTTAAAAATGAAAATAAAAAAGCGTTTATTTGTGGCGACATGTTACAAAAAATGTTACGTACATCTGCCAAACTGTTAAGTAGTTTGTTGGCAGAGGTAGCTTCCATATACAATGTTATATGAATGTAACTAGTTGTGCTTTTCCATCAATAACAAGGTACTTTCATAAATAAACGCTAAACATTACCTAAGTATAACTAAACACTAGTATTTTACAACAGCGCAAAGGCTGTCAATTGCGTAATAAGTAATAACATTTCAACTCACGCCGGCAAGGCCGCAAACATAAGCTTGTATGACATAAATTTAATTAAAGTACCTATTTCGATTTATGAGCTTATCACAAAAAATGTTAAAAAGAAACTTTCCCATTTTATTTAGCAACCATGTGTTGTGCAACATCCATACCTTTCATTATTTTTTTTCTAATTCATTATAATACATAATGATGTTGTTCGAAATAAAAACTTTTTTGCAAAAAAAAACCGACTTCCAAAAAAAACACTAAAAAAGTGGAAAATAACTTTACTTTCGGAAGTCGGTGACTATTGTTTGTTTCATTGACTTTTTTGCCACCGACTTCCGAAAGTAAAGTTATTTTCCACTTTTTTAGTGTTTTTTTTGGAAGTCGGTTTTTTTTTGCAAAAAAGTTTTTATTTTACCCTTTTTAGTTATCGTATCACACACAAATCCTTGTCAAGTATCAATTTCGCAATTTCTTTTACTTGGATGACATTTTTCCAGTTATTTTGATTTCAAAACCAAACTGCTGAACCGATTTTGATGAAATTTCTATGGGACCAATCGAGAAGTAGATCCATTCAGATAAAAGAAGAATTTTTCAAATCGGTTCACAAATGACGGAGATATGAGGTAACAAACACAAAAAAAAAAAAAACCATACAACCGAATTGAGAACCTCCTCCTTTTTTTGAAGTCGGTTAAAAATAGAACATGATGATTGACTATCAAACCTTTACTTCACGTGCTTACTGCTTACGCCTACATTATGAAATTGGCAAAGTAATCGTTTTGCAACTGTAATCTATGTACATACCTACAGTTTTTTTATGTACGGCCTACGGGGCAGTCCTAAGCCTTATCAAATACATCTGCAGTATTCCAAAACAATACCACTCCTTTCGTAAGAAACCATAAACTTAATCTTTATTAAGAACAGTCGAAATCCTTCCCAATTGCTACTTCTCTAGAACATTATAAGGAGGTCATACTTTGGCAAAGTTATAAACAAAATTTATGGATCGTCCTTTCATTTCGAAAAGTAACTTGCTACACGATTTTCAACTCAAGCTCTTGGGAATAAGGACTGTTAGTGCTAGAAAAAAATCTTTCATTTTTACGATCGTACCTGAAATATTTTTCAGAATGGTTACAATAGATCATAGCTATATTTTTTAGTGTAGAAGTTCCATTTTGTTTATTTGCTTACAAATTGAACTATTTTAGTTTGAAACAATTCATTTTTATTGTTCAGCGTTTTATTTTGTACATCTTAATGGTTTGTAGAAGAAAAATAAACCTTTTGATGGCCAGTAGTGAATGGCCCATCAGATTGTACTTAATTTGCGCAGTGTTGTTTCAAATTATATTGGTCTGTAAATAATTATGACTAATTGTGTAGGTACCTATTTTAGAGGACTTTCAGCTTCGTTGGTCTGGTGGTAACAAGCACTACTGCTGTGCTTATTCTGATCTTGTGTTCGATTCCCAGGTTGGGTAAAATGTTTATAAGATTTTCGTTCAGGAATTTTCAGGGTGCTAGTTTCTTTGTACCGGCTAACGGGCTAAGTGACAATAGGCCCGCCCTCCTATTACATGGGACTCAAACTTATCCGGCTGAATAAGATATCGTTTCAATAATAAAAAAAATATATATATACTGATGGATAAATAAGCATGTAACGCAGGCTTGTTTCGCTTGATGCAAGTGACGTCATCCGAAGCCGTGAAAGTAAGTAAATTCCATTATGTTGACGTCAAATAATTGCACGTCTTTATCTGTCCCAGCACGATGTTCAGCCACTTCTCGCTCGTGCCAAACGACAGCAACGTGCACTCCCTGCTGGAGCCGCCCTCTCCAGCATACACCACGGTCACGGTGAGGAGGGCCTTCATCGTGTGGCTGTACTGCGGCCAGCAGAACGACTTCCGGCACGTCTGCAACTACTTCCACCAGCTCGAGTCTATGGTGAGCTCAACATGATAGTAGCTCAACGTACAAGGTGTTAACGAAACCTTCACGAAGCCGTCAACCAAGCATTCTGTACATAAAACTAAGCAGATCAACGCTAAAATTATTGCTGAGAAACGACTGTTTTTTGGGGTGAAAAGTCACGTTTTACGGTAGGACTCAATGTAACGAACACGAAACACTGTGCTGATGGATGCATTGAATAGTACGGAGGCTGTGGAGGTATTAAAACTAAAGTTATAACATTAAACAAAACAAAAGAGTTTGAACTTTGACCCTCAATATCTCCGTAATTAGAAGGTTCCCAGGTATGGTCTAAAACAAAAATGATCGCAAATGATGGCAATGACGGGCAGTACAAGTGCCTTTCGGCTTAGTTAAGGGTACTTTTACATCCATTGTACCAACGTGCACCGTCATAATGGGCAGAGTTTTCAACGTGATATAAGTAGCAGTAGCTCAACATAATATTGATTTAGTATGACTACGTGACGTCAGTGACGTGATAAGTGTCCAGCTGAGAAGTACCAGTAGAATCTAGTTAGTAAACATCTCTGCCGTCATCTTTCGCGCCTTTTTCCTAACTACGAGTATGTTGGGGTCGGTTACCGGTTACCATGCTAACCGAATGCAGCTAAATACCAGTTTTTTACATTGACCCCTTGATAACACTGGTTGTCAGACTTTCGGACTGCTGACTACACGTAACGTATGTATCGCATATTTGCTGTTTCAAGAACAGAAATATAAATGTAAATAACATTGACAAGCATGACAATATGACGTCACTAAAGGAATGATTAACGTCATTACGTACGTTACTTAAAACGTTACGGTTTTGATGAAACCATCTTCTTGAGCTTGGATTGATAGTAAACATATTCTAACAGATTGTATTTATTTTTTACGATTATTTACGGATTTACTTGTAGTTTATTGCATTACGTCAATTTACTCATAAGAAAAATAACATCTAATTCGTTTTCTTTAAAAATTATAGGAAGAAAAGTTACCAGCCGAGGCCCGCGCGACGAGTCGCCTCCACGAGTTCAACCTTCTTACATCAATCCCCCCATCATCGAACTTCCTGAGCAAACACTTCCCCAAGCTGTACAGACACAGCAAGAACAGCAAGATTAACGTCCAGGAACTACAAGAGATCACGCTTGAAGGTTGCGTCTTCAACCTCGAAGGCTTCCACGACCTGAAGATCCAAAAAGGTGCCACGACCAAAGATATTATCAAAACCAGCCAAATGATTAGAAAGTATTGTAAAACTCATTCGATATCCTTAAGAATTTTACTCTCAGAATTCCAAAACTTTGCCAAAAAGACTGAAGCTACAAATTCCGTTGACAATATCGCAATGTATGTCAAAAAGAAATATTTGAAAGATGAATTAGTGACTTGGAGTAACATACCTAGAAGTTTTAGTTTCTTAGATCAATTAGAAGATACGAACACAGTTAATGATATCAACAGTACCAACACAGTAGTTTTGAGAGATGATCAAACTCCTATTATTACAGCAGAAGATCACACATCCAATGCTAACAAAAATGCCAACAATATAAAAATATTGATCAATGAGTCTAGAAGAAAAGAGCTCCTAAACATGATTCCTAATTGTCAAAACGTACTAACATCTAAATTGTCTAACATGCAAAAGGCGAAGCCTGGAGGTTTTGTATAAGATTTTGTTCGTAAAATGACGTGAAAGTTTGCTTTAAGAAGATACAGATGGCGTTGTTACCAAAATTGTATACTCCATAAAATTATTTTTAGATTGTTTGTTTTTTGTACTGCTTCGTTGGTGTCGTGGTCGCAACCGCGACTGCTGCAATTGCTGGAATTTCTCAGTGGCAACCACGGAGTCTGGATTTGTGCGCGGTTGATGGCAATACGATCCCTCCTTCTACTACCTACCCCATATTACATGGGACTTAAACAAAACTGGCGAAATGTGGGCTTAGTATCAGGTAGGTACACCTCTGTCTAACCTTTCCAAGATTACAGGTGTGATATAATGCTATGTTGTTTTTTTGGTAGTTAATCTAAATCCAACGTAAACAGTGGTTTTAAGTATATTATATTTTATAATTATTATTAAGAAGTTAGTTACAGATGTAAGTGTATTTTGTTATTTTTAGTTAATAAGTGGCCGAATAGTGAAATGACGTGTGTGGGGGTGTTGCTACCTACGCAAGATGTTATTGTGTGATACGGACATTAAAATTGATTATACCAGTAACTAGCGCGTGTTTCATTTTAGGGTCTTAGAACTTTTTATGTCATAATATTATTTTGCAAAAACTTCATTTCGCGGAAAATCGTTTAGCAAACACTCATTTATTGGTTGGCCGAAGCAAGGAAAACCTATTCAGGTGCAGATTCATAGGAGACTCTGCCCTAGAGTGTAAATGTGGTGTTGCCCCACAAACGATGGGACACTTGATATCGTGTCCTGCCTGTCCTGTTGTTTGCACATCACAGGAGCTGATGGACGCTACTGAAAGTGCCAAACTCGTCGCCGAATTTTGGGCTGACTCAATTTGAATTGTCATCGACACGCTAAGAAGAAGAACTCATCATTTTGTACGTCAGAATCATCTTTAGGCCATATCCATAGTAAATGACATGTATTTAACGGGTGTGTAACGGTTGATATAATAACAAAAAATCTAACGTTCACTTGACCTTTTTTTTTTTATTTTTTTTTATTTTATTTCCTATAATGCACATTTGACATAATATTCATGTAGTATATTATTCATTTACTATAATATTCATAATCTCTAATAACTTTATAATTTAGGAAATCTGATACGATTTTAAACGCCTGCTGCACATACATTTTTTTTGCAGTAGAAATTGGATGCAATCTGGACTTTAGGGCACCCCGACTTGGACAGGTTAAGTTAGAAGGGGATGGCGGGGTCGTGTGAGCGAGCGAAGCGAGCGAATAGACCCCGCCATCCCCTTCGTGGTTTTTTTTTTATAAACCATCCAGAAGTAGGAGCCCCGCGAAGCGGGGCTCCGTCGACCAAGGCCACCCTCAACCATGCATTGAATATTTTAAGATTTGGTTAGGTGCCATTTGAGTTAGGTTAGAACTGTGACCATTAAACATGAAAATTAGGTCAAAAGAACATTAGGTCAAATGAATGTTATATAAAATGAACGTTATACTAAATGTTTTATATTAAATGAAAATTATATCATATGAAACATTAGGTCATATGAAATTAGGTTATATGATTTTATAGCATATGAAAATTATATTATATGAACGTTATTTCAAGTGAAATTAGAGCATTTGTTATTATATCATACATTACACACCCGTATTTAACGCGGCGGCAAATTAATCTGAATTTGAGATTAAAAATAATGAAAGCTGGTAGCAAAAATAGTAGTTTGTCAGCAACAGCGAAGGATAATTTTAAGCAGAAAGAAGCAGCTCAATAATCAGTTGTTAGCTTTGTTTTATTTTAAACTGTCATCTAGTTTTTGTTTTGGTAACTGAATTTATTGGCCTCCACGACGGAGTCCAGCTACGCGGGGCTCCTACTTCTGACTGCAGGGCTTGAAGGAACCTAACATGCATGGCATCCGTGTCGGATGTGCCTTAAGCTCCCTGTGCCATATGTTCTGCTACTAGGCTAGGCAAGAATATTATGTCCGTAAGGATTGAGGAGCCACTTTTCGTATCTTAATGAAATTAATATACTTATTTAGTAGTAAGCTTAAAAATATTGTAGGATGAATCCTCGAATTTGTAGTATAATAGTTCAATAGTTATATGAACATAAAGGTGGCTCCTCAATCCAAATGTTTGGATTGAGGAGCCACGTGGAACACGGAAAGTATATAATGAATATTCTTGAAAAAATTGTATTATTTAGTAGTAATTGTGTACATTGCCTACTTAAAATCTGATTCCAGTACTGTTGATATTCAAGAATATACAATACTTTTAATTTGGCTCCTCAATCTATACATGAGAGCGTGAATTTCCACAAAAGTAATTGGTCAATTTAAATTCCACTCCAAAAACATTTAGTAGTAAGTATGATTGAATTTGTAGTATATGGACAAAGTAGTAAAACTGAGTGAATTTAGTAAATAAACGCATTATCTTTGGCTCCTCAATCCTGACGTTACTGTATTGAGAAGATACTTGAGTTATCTGAGATCAAAACGGAATAAAAAAAAACAAAGACATTGTATGTATTTGATATCTGAAGAAAAAAAATAACTTTTCGATATTCCTTAAGCCTTCGCTGTTAAGGGTGGCCATGTTATATTAATGAAACCAGGATAACTAGTTTTTTATTTTACAAATCCACAATATTGGAATACAGGTATGTACAGAGATTCTTCATATCTTTAAGGTAGGTACTTACATTTTCGACATAAGTTCTATTTTTGCCTTTAAACCTAAATATAATTTCTGTTTTCGGAATCCAAAGTTTAGAAGATGCTATTTGTATTGCAGAAGAAAAAAACATTTGTACATCTTGTAACCAGCAAACAGTGTACAAATATAATTTGTCAAACATAGTATCATTTGAAGTAAATGTTTGTAAGAAAGTTTCCAGTAAACGAGGTACCACGATCTATAATGATTTCAAATAGATCATATATATTAATGGGCGTTATAGAATTTATTCCTCCAATTAGTACGCTCTCATGTATAGATTGAGGAGCCAAATTAAAAGTATTGTATTCTTGAATATCAACAGTACTGGAATCAGATTTTTAGTAGGCATTGTACACAATTACTACTAAATAATACATTTTTTTCAAGAATATTCATTGTATACTTTCCGTGTTCCACGTGGCTCCTCAATCCAAACATTTGGATTGAGGAGCCACCTTTATGTTCATATAACTATTGAACTATTATACTACAAATTCGAGGATTCATCCTACAATATTTTTAAGCTTACTATTAAATAAGTATATTAATTTCATTAAGATACGAAAAGTGGCTCCTCAATCCTTACGGACGTAGAATATTTATGCAACTCCAAATTATGCCAAGCTATTGTATATAACTTAGCCAGAGGTAATTATGCCAAATTAAATTCTGCCATGGTAAAAGTACGCCATTGTAAATTCGGACATATAAACATTCGACCAAACAATAATTATTTACATTATTTGCCTTAAAAATATTCGTTTAAAGAAGATTACGCCAAGTGTGTTATGCCAAATAAATATCGGGGCATCAAGATTCTGCCAGATAGAGGGAACCCTTCATTATAAGCCAACATCTTTGATTATATAATGTCTAGATGGTGCGTCAAGTGCGCGCAAACGTGTCAAAAAGTGTCAACCAACTATTGGTTCACAAGTGCTTGCCCGCCAATCAGTGCAGATCGTGTCATACACCTAAAACTTATCTTATTTAATAAGTTTATTTTTTATGTGATTTATGGGAGAATTGTAGTAGCTGGTATCATTATTTTTACGCACACAAAGACATAGACGCATAGTGTAAAACGACGCCTGCACGCACACATACTTGAAAATGTTGACTCGTTTTCTTTGATACGATTGTAGGGCGACGCTCTATCTAGACATTATATAATCAAAGGCCAACATACACATCAATTCTCTTATGTAAGACAATACATTTTTCAGTTTGCTCACTTCACAAATATAAACGTTTGGAAGTAGTACCTAGTAAGTATAAAGAAACCTTGTTGAGTAGGTATAAAATAACAAATTAAATTATGTTATCAATATCCAAAGATGATAAAACAAAAAAAAATCATTAGGTACTACGAGTATATCCACCACGTCTGTCGAGTTGTGCTAGAAAATCTATTTCACCCAGAAGAGTCAATTACTTTATCAAGTTTAAAGAGCTCCATATTAATATTCTTTTTTTAGGTACATTTCGAAACCTATTACAATGAAAACTTTAATTATTTTTCTATGTATGAGACAAGTTGTTTAACTTGAAGTCTTCTAAATCGAAAAATATGGAAAAATAATTAAAATATGGATGTATGGGTCATTCATAACCATAATTTACAAAATATCTAAAGTAAAAATATTCCAAATAGTTTTCAATTCCACCGTGCTCATTATACCTACCTACACACTTCATTTTAGTGAGGTACTTACTATTTAACCATCTTAGTTACTGGTTACTGGTGGATCAATAAACATTTACTTTTTATTTATTTTATTACGAATTCATCTGCCCAAGTTTAGTAGTTAACACAATTCATAAACTTGCAACACTTCCAATCAATCAACCAACATTTATTATCTCTGCCAAGTAGTCTATATATAGTTATCTGTGGTAGTCTTGCGCCGACCTCGAAGCGGCGTGCACGCATAATTTCTCACAAACGTCAAAAATACAACCGGTTTTAAATATGGACGACGCGATGTCAACACCAATTAATACAATATCCAGAGAAAACTTAACAGTGTTAATAGCTAATAATATATTGAATAATTCACTGGAATTCGTCTCGGACTGTGATACGGTAAGTTTTATTTGAATAATTATGATAATAAGACGTGGTGTTTTGTTGTGTCTGTGAATTTTAAATAACGGCCTTGTCTGTCAAAGTTTTCGTATTGAATGTTTGTTCTAGTTTGTTGATAACGATAGTGGCGATTTCTTGGGTAAGTTATCTGTCGGTTTTGTTGGTTAAGAAGTAAATTAATAAGGTCAATGTGATTGTTTAAGTTGTGAGATCGGAGCTCTTAATAATACACAGGCAGGATGTTTAGTGTTGAAACAGAAACCAGATTTATTCGGAGCGTTATCATTATTTAACTTGTAAGTTTTACCATTTATTTCCTATAAACGCTAATTAATAACTATTCCGAATTAGTGCTATTATAAGAACGAGCTATTAATAATATAATCTTTGGAGCTAATAGTCTGATTTTAGCACAAATTTTAACATCACGTTAAAACCCCTAATAGCCAAAGAAAAAGAAAAACACAGCTAGTCACTCTTTCAAAGCATATACCTATCAATACTTTGCCCTATTTCCTCTCAAAAATCCTTGACTATTCTGGTCAACCATGTCTAAAAATAAATTTACCTGTGTTTTTATAGTCAGTCAGGTAGCTTCCATAACAGGAGGCGACCACTTTGATACTTTATTTCTGGAATTCCGACAACCTTCTGAATGAATGATACCTGTTTATAAACCTACAATTCTTCTCCTGAATGATACCTGTTTTGATGTACCTGTAGGTTAGCAGGATATTATCATATGCTTTGTTGTTTTTTTGTATATTATAGAATTTCTTTGTAATCAAACATTTCACACAACTTTCAGACCTGCTACTTATGAACTGACTTGTAACGCGTAAATATTATTTGCCTAAAGAAATTTATTAAATGAATCGCACGCGCGCCCAGTTTAATGTAGATTTTCGTTTCTCTGATATCATTTTTGCAACTTAGTTAAGTATGGTTAGGGAAGCCCGAATTTCAGTGAGCACGAATCTCATGGTAGCAATAGATTGTCTAGGTGTAGGAGTCATTTCGTCATTTTCATCTACAGCCACTGCTAGGTTCATGCCTCTCTTTGTTTGTGCCAACGAGTCATTTTGTGCAACTCATATTGCAATGTGACGTCAAGGCATGACTGATTGACGAACAGAGAATGTTTAATGCATCAAGTAAACTTTTGTACTTGTACTACCTAGTTATTTATTTAAACTTTACGCACACGAGGCACACAAAAGGTGTGCGTTAAATAAATAACTATCAACCCCGTAAAGAACAAAACCATCTAAATAAACAACCTAAAAGGTCCCCAAAACATCGCATAAACTTCCAATAAACAGGACTCGGAACATCTATCACGATCTAAAAAACTACTAACAACATAAATTGTAACGAATAACTATCTTCGTTCCAGATGGAGACGGATTCGCCAATAAGGAAGCCGAGCGGACAACCAATCAGCAAAAAGCTATTCCATTCACCGATGGCCGACAGTCCTAATGAACACACATTCACTAGGACCGACCGAACCAGAAAAGCGAAAAAGCGAAAACAAATACTCATACCAGATAACAACGAGAGAATCAAAAGAGCGTACGTGAAGGAGTGCGAGCAGGACGGATATAGCCCCGACGTAAAAGGCGGAATGAGAAAGAGAGTTTTAATCAGCCTCTTTCACAATAAGGAGTATTGCATGGATTTTGGCAGTTGAGTTTAAAATGTACAGTCACGATAGTAAAAAACTTGAAAGATCTTTTTCATAATAATGTAGTTTGGTTTCGAAAATGTATTATGCGTAGCATCATACAATTTCGATCAAAACTTTTAAGAAGAAATCGGTTCTAAACCTTGCGTAAATATAAGGTATTTATGCTCGTAACTGAACAGTACAAAATATATATTTTTGGTGCTTTAATGAAATTTGAATAAGATTTATTAGAAAAAAAAGATATTGTCAAATTAGTACCGATTTTGTCCGCGCGCCGTAAGATCCATGGTCAACCATACATTACGTATTTCTGCTTATCGAAATTAAATCTATAATCATTACTGGCCAGCAATGTAGGTTGAAATATTTCGTGGATATATTGGTAAACCAATATTTTGATAAGGGTCACAGTAATTAATGAATTACCCTAAAGCCATATTTGGTTGTTCGTTGGAAATATTATGTTACATAGTTTAAGTTATCGTAGACAACTTCATATATTGGAATATTACCTAAAGTCTATACTTATTGGCCTATCAACTTCCAGCGCCGAGTAGGTATACGTTCTGCTCATTTGCAGACTGTTAAATTGACTGAAAATGTTACGTGACTCAGACTTTATGAGAATCTGAACTGAAAATAATGTTATTTTTATATTATGATTTCCATTTACGTATTGCTCAATTAAAAAAAAAAACACATACTTTGATGTCATTATCATCATCAGTATGGATTTCTTTATATCGCATCTTTCTACATATACGTATATGTATACATATAAGTAAAAGATCTAGTTTCCCAGTAATATTTTCAAATTCTACATGACATGTATTGTGTGATGTATGTGATTAGACATAAATAATGATCAACTCAATAACAATGTTACTGACAATTATTTATGTCTAATTTTTGTGTGTAATGGCAATTAAAAATAGCCTAAAATTATAACGGTACTTGTAAATGTGCTATTAGTTGTAAGAATTCATGTTACAGGTAAGCATAGAATTATGATGAAATATTATTTTTATATCAATAAAATATTACGTGCCATAACTTCAATTTACCCAGTGTAATATCGAATTTATTAAAGTTAAATAAAATATAGAATTATTTCTGGTATTCCTATGCACCCAGTGAAGAAAGAAAGAAGTGAAGAATCACACACAACACACACAAGAATCTCCCAACATGGCACCAAAATAGAAATAAAAACCATCAGTAGATACGTAAATAATTACACTCATTTCAAATTGAAAATATTCTCACTACCTTGCAATAATAAGTAACCATTTAGCATAGTAACCTGCTCTCAAAGAGAAATGGTTATAAAGCCGTCACTGTGATTCCCCCGGGGGAAACGATACCGTTTGTAAATGGGGGGAGTGATACCCCGTCGGTATCAATATTGGTGACTGTTGATAGGCTAGTGAAGTAAAAGGTATTGTATCTAGGCCACCGGATTTCCTTTGATCGTCTGTCATCTGTCAACCCGCACCGGGCCCGCTAACCGCTCCCCTTTAGAGAGCAGGGAGACCTGAGCCCCAGTCGTGGGATCATTGTAGACCTACTTACTTGTCTGGCTTTTTATTTTGTGTAAACTGTGGGACAAATACCAATATTACGTAGGTGCCAGTAGGTGGTCCGTTGTCATCAGCATGCTAATATGCGTACCAGGCTGATGACAACGGACCACCCAGACTTTGAGTAGCTACCTACTGAAAAACTTCTAGTTTAAAACCTGAATAACACTTGTAACCACTAAACCATCGACGCAGTCATCATAAAACCATATATTTGTGAGCGAAATATCGCTTTCACAGCCATCTTTATCTCATTGAACAATTCGCATCTTCCTGCAGTAAGCAAGAAAAACTACATCGATATCCAAACGCTTACAGATCACAACACGGCAAGTTTTCTAATTGGCTAAATAACGACTACGGCACGGCGCGGGGGGCGCGGGCGGCGCGGCGCGGGAGGCGCGGGCGCTTGTTACGACTTACGCCTTGCGACTCTCACCGGCTTTTACACGATACTTTTAAAGATTTCTTAATGATTTTTAATGATAGATTTTAAATTGAGTTTGATTTTAGGGTGAAGAGTTATGAGTTTTGTGTTGAAGCTTCGCTGTGGAAGTAGAGTGAACTGATTACAGGTTTATAATTGTAGGGGAAGATGGCCTCGACTAAGTTAAATTCTATCAACGTTATAGATGATGGACTAGTCAAAAAGGTATTGGGTTGACTGATTGTTACCGAAAAGCTTATGTTTGAACACTATTGTAGACTCAGGTCAGACAAGAGTAAGGATGTCTACATGTTTTTCTGTTATACGTCCCAACACCACTTCCTCTCAAAGAGAAGAAGTCCGAGTCCCAGGAATTTGAACATTATGGGATGACTTTATTTCGTCTTGCTGCAATGCCTCTAAAACCTTACACAGAGGTTTATAAAACAGGTAAAAAGGGTCATTAGGACTTGATATAAACCAAGCAGCAAGTTTTCCTTCGGCTCGGGCTGCATACCGCGCCTCGTGCACAAACATTACACACTTTACACACTTGCATCAATATGTACTATTGGTTCCACTATCGTACATTTTATGTAAATCGTGCCATAAATGTAACCAGATCGCAGAGTCTAGCGACTACATTGTTCTAGCCAATAGCGGCCGACAAAATGGGTACTAAATCTAAATGGTCCGACTTTGAGAAACCATTTACTTAGATTTTTATCTTCCTATGCAGAACTATGTTACCAGGATATATTGAAGTCACAGTTATCCACAAGCGATAAAAGAGGACCTTAAATCACCTCTAATATGAAAAAAGTTAGGTAATCTTTTTAAATAATATCATCTGCCTAGCCTTTTCTCAAATAAGTTTGCGTTGGCTTCCAGTCCAAGCGGTTGCAGGTTAATACCAGTATTTTACAACAAGCGACTGTTTGTCTAACCGCCACAGCTCAATTACTGGCTAGTACTTCTTGGTCAGACTAGTTGTGGGAATTTCAGGCTTCTTCCTACCCATAGGTAACTACTGTTAAATATCAACAGCTTAACATGTTTTCCGAGATATGAAAGAAACTCTGTAATGGATGTCTACCCATCCACGGATCGACCTCGGCAGTCGTCGCAACTTAACGTGCGGACTGCGGCTGTATGTGATATATTGCACAAGTTAGCAGGTAAATTCCAATTGAATTATCTGAAGGTAGGTACGGACAATTGTACTTACAATGAGGGCAGTTTCTTCGTTCATGTGTCACTACTAACTCGGCCGGGTCTTTTATTTCCATTAGCCTGTACTGTCCCACTGCTGGGCAGAGGCATCCCCAATACCCTCCATGCGCTCTTTTCCCGTGCCTCCTCGAACCAGCCCTCGCGGTACGTGTCGAGATCGTTTTGCCACCACTTTCGGCCGGTTCTAAGGGTTTTAATAAAATAGATAGCAGTACATACCTTTGACAGCACTCAATTTGTTGCCGACCATCTGCTTAGCCACGAACGCCGCCATCTTTGACGCTTACTGTTCTACTCTTTCAACTGAAACAAGAGGAAATCCACATTAATTACTCAGCCGGTCTTAATAGCAGGGCTCCGGATCTGTACCTATTAGATATTTATTTATTCACATAACCAGAGACTTGCTCCTGTGACTTTTTATCAAGCTAGTATAATTAAAAGAACTAGCAAAATGTTGGGAGTATTAAACATTTCTGCCAAGTCTGCAAAAGTACCTACGTATAGATGTACAATTTTATGTAATGTCTTTTCTTTATGATAGTCCACTATCACTTATTTCATAAAAGGAATAAAAATCATAATGAACACTACGCAAAGCTTACAATTCTATATTATATCATAAACAGCTGCGTTTAATCGGGAATTGGTTGATGAAATAGCAATCAATCGGAAGCTGGATTACGTTTTAAGCGCTGAAAGCGATTTATTGTTGGGACACAATTTAAACGTAGATACAGGAGATCGCTTTATATTTTATGGGTTGCTCCAATTACAGCGGATCGAAGCTCAGTATTAAGTAACATCTGTGCGGAGTAAAGTTAAGCTGCGCTTGCCATTGCTATGTGGATGGGTGCCCGTTGATGGGTCCTGTTACCCCTGCGGTTTGATGAGCATTGTAGATACTTAATTCTATAATCAGTGGCTATTTCTGTTATATCATCGAGCAGAGGTCTGATCTACTATTCCTACAAATACATTTTTATTGCATATCTATCCATTCACTAGGTACCTACCTATTTCTGTAGTATCTAAGTTGATTTAAGCAACAAGGCCATTCGATCAAAAGCGTATTAAGCTTTGGTAGTGGGTAATGTGACTGGCCACCAATAAGATGAGAAAATCGACATGCTTTTAGTCCAATCAAACCAATCAGTTCCATGACCCCGTGTCTTCACTGATTCGGCACCGTAGAAAACGAACACCAGAGAATGTTTCATAACAAAATGTTTAGTCATATTTCAGCTGAAAGTTTATACGGCGATTGTAAATCTTAATGTCTGCGAACCTGGATGCGAACTTCACCCACTTTTAATGTGTCCCCAGTTTTGTTATTTATGTTGAAAAGTATTTTTTAGTTCATCTTTTGGTGACATAGTGCTAAATGATTTGGGATGTATGATGAAAAGTTACGGGTCGCGGTGACATGGGGAATTGATTAACGAGTACCTACGTAATCTTGTTTTATTTTCTCTATCCTATAATAAACATTTTTTTTTCATAGTAATACCTAGTACTTATACTATACTACCATATTTATATTTAATTGTACTTAGGTAGGTTAGGTTTATTAGTTGACAGGACATCAACGAGCAATGTGTAAGAAGTCTATCTAGTGTGTGCAGTAGACTTAGTGTCTACAATCTTGCTAGCCAATTGCGTAACACATTTTCTAGAAGATTTTTTTTTATTATTTCAGTTAATAAAATTATCTATTACCGAACTTAAAATAATAACAAAATATGTACATATGGAAAAGAAGAAAAGCATTAAAGGGCGTTAAAAAATTCGTCCACATCTGTCAACAGGAATGACATGAATTATAATTTAGGTAAGTATACGATTTTAGAGGAAATTCAAAATGTTTCCCAAGTTTGGAAACTTCGTCTGCCTGACAACGTTGAAATACCTACTGAACGAATGGGGATTGTCAGTGTGAAGTTATGTGATTTCATTCCACATAGTAAGCTAGTTTCCATACAGAAAAAATGGCACAAGATCAATTTCAATAGCCGATGCAAAAGAATGAACAAGTCCCATTTGGTCCCATTCCACATCCCTTTTAGTTCTCAAATCACTATCCATTACTATTAAATAAGCGTCAGATATTATAGAATTCCTGAAGTGGAACGTTTCGCCAGTAAATCAGCTTTATAGTCTAACTTTATGATCGCGATCGCCAGCGGAATCGCAAGTGGAGGGAAGGTTCATTATTACAGAGGGTTTTTCTCTAATTGCTAAAGGAAATGTACGGTGCACGTACATGGGTTTTAAAATATATTTATTACAATAAGTTAGCCAGTAGGCTCGCGTATTTGCACTTTGGACGCGACCTACATTTGGCAGTGCATTGACACTGACATATTGCATTGTTCTATGCATTTTATGTATATTACATTTTAGTGTTCAATTAGACGTGGTTTGAGTCGGACAACTTGCATTTTTATTTAGATTCATCCCGTTGAGCATTCACTGACATTTTCTGCATTTAAGTTTAAATTTGACATTTTGCATTGACATCACTTATGTTAGGGAAGCACCCTACAGGAAAATAGGTGTTTTTCGTCTTTATTTTATGAAGGAGTTAGTGGCAAGAAATGCTGCCTATAATAGAGAACCTTAATTAATATGTCCTCTGAGAAACGTTTCAAAAATATGGAGTCTATTGGTCCTCGCTGAACTTTAGATATAATGTCTGTATTCTTTGAAAAGCAAGGGAGAGTTTCACTCATATTTCGCCAGTTAATACAGTGAACCGATTGCCAATCCAACGTTAGGGCCATTTAAGCAGTTACACCTACATATGTATGAGTAGTTACAATCGCATGAATATAGTTATGAATGTGGATAACGAGGGTTATAAAAGACTTCTTTCTTTATCGTGTGGTTAGTGCCTAACCTGGTGTCGCCGGCCATGGGCCGTTGACTTGGCTTTAGATGCCGTCGAGAAATATCTCTCAGGCATGCTGGTTTCCTTACGATGTTTTCCTTCACCGAAGCAAGTGATAATTATACAATTCGCATAAGATTCCGAAAAATCAGAGGTGCGTGTCTTGGGTTCGAACTCGAGACCTATGACTTGGCAGTCCGACGGTCACACCACTAGGCTATCACTGCTTTAATATAATATATAAGGAACTTAAAAGCTTCTTTTACCGTTTTCGGAACAGTATTACCTAACGAAATATTTCGCACAAGTGCTTGTCCGACTTGGAACCACAATCGAGAACTCGTAAGTCCACTATCACTGCTCTCTGAGTCTCCACTCATGGTTCTTTCTAAAATGTTTTACTAGGTAGTAAAAGTGGCATCCAGAAAAAAAAGTTCATCCAAACTTTGGCTGGACCTATATGCTGTATCAAAACTGAATATCTTGCCCAACATTTAATGAAAAAATTCTTAGTAACTAACTTTTGTCCTAAACAGCTAGATATAAAAGAAATGAACTGTACTCTTTAAACTATTTCTGTATCTTTTAATAGAACAAAGTTTTAGTCGTTAGTGCAGATGTCAAGTACAGTAGCGACTGTAGCGTCGAGCGGCCGGGATTGGAACTAATTTAATGTCGTTAAACCTGCAATTTCATTAGAGATGCTCTGCTTTTTGAGGCCTGGTTTAGATAGAAGATGTTAGGGTGAATTATTGTGAACTGGGCGATAACTGTTTATTTTCAGGTAGGTATCCTACGTGATCATTCATATTTTCTGTCTATTTTATAATTGGTGTCAAGTCATAACTTACCTTTGAGACTAAATTATCTTTTAAATTCCTAGATTAATCTCTCTAATTAAAATAGTTCTAAGTTCTATCTAATTCAAATATCTAGTTCTAATTTTAATTGTGTTCTGTTCTAATTGCTATCTACTTATTATTAGTAGGTATGTACGATTTAGAGCGATTAAGATTAATCATTAGGTACATTAATGTACTTGCGTATTATAAACTTACGCAGTATCTGTATACCTAACAGAAATTAATAGGTACTTATTATGTTTCCAAAAGGTAAATACGAAGCCTTGTCTCCAGGGAAGGGACTGATCCCGATTTTACTCGAAAAAAGGATCAGACTTTAAAATTAATTACCTACATTTTTAAGCTGATTAAAAATGTAATCCATAAATGTATTTTAAATTGCTACTGTTACTTTCAATAAGAAGTAATTATAGTTTAACGGTCTACTTTAACTTTGGTGAATTTCAATAATTTATTCATCTATGATAAAGTTGATGGCAGCGCCATCTATTGTTGCCAACGTAAACTAAGACGCAAGACAAGGGTGTTTCTAGTTCGTACCGATTTCCGCATTAGCGCTGCCGTCAACTTAAGACGCTGCTCGTCGCCATGACAACTAACGATGATGTACGAAAAATGGAGGCGGCACTCTCTCGAATTAAAATAAGGTTTTAATAGATCCTCATTTTTGTAATAACTTAAATTAGAAATAGACTAATCTTAAATGATTGATAGAACAATATTATTAGTCTATTCACAGTTATTTTCTGACTTTGCAGTACTGTAGGGCTCTAGAGCTCAACAATGCGGCAGGTCCATAAGGCAAGCAGACTGTTCAAAATCCCTTACATCATGACTAGAGTGTTGTAAGGGCATACCAAGCTTGTAGGCTTGTATGAAAGTACCGTCTATGTTATGTATGTTTATTCTCGTCGTAATAAAGTAGCTGTTAGGTTGCTGCTCAGATAACAGAAAACTGAAGGTTGCTGCCACTCAGAAGTCAAAGTGAACTTTATATTTTAACTGGCTCGTTTGTCGAGTGGTTGCAAGCGCGACTGCTGAGCATGAGGTACTGGGTTCGATTCGCAGGTCGGGCCAAAGTGCTATAGTGGTTTCCATTAAATTAGGAATTTCTCAGTAGCAGCCACTATTATTAGTACCTCATTAAAAAAATAACAGCTATTCCTTACATCATTACCGTGTAGTCCGTGTAGGCATTGTAGTATTTTTATGTCCTTTTCACCTTGTAAATTCTAAAAACAAAAACCTACTAAAATGGCAGCATACTTAGATACCTAGGCTCAAGCTCTTTCACTACAACACCCTCATGAAGAACACACAGAGCCCTAAATCCCCCCCCCCCCCACATTACCAACGCGAAGGAATCGTACCAACTGAAAACTAGACATAAACTATGAAAGAAGTTATTGTTCCGCTGCAGCTACGTGAAGTAACTTTGTATGTAGATGTAACAATAGCGCTACTTTGACGAGGAGGTAACTTACACGTTGTTACCGGTCGCTTTGTATGGGTGAAAATCCCTTTCCTTTCAGTTGCTGTACGAACATGAATTTTATAATCTGTCTGTTTTCAGAATTCTGCTGCGATGTTGTTCTGTGAATTGTTCTTTGCCAATACAGAGTGCTAATGAGATTCATCTTAAATGAAACTACGTATCATAAATGTAGCAGATCTTGATTATACCCAATAAAAAAAAAATAGGTACCACCGTCCTTCCACACTTAATTTGGGTTCGCGTCACTGTTAAAATCACACTAATCTTAATTCTCGTTACAATAAGGTTGATATTGGTTTACTGCTGCTGTCACAGGTAAAATTCATTTGAAAGGACTGTAGGTGGGTCTCGTCGTGGTAGATTTTTTTGTGTGAATATCTAAAAACATCGTGTATCATCATCTGCCTAGTCTTTTCGTGTCGGCTTCCATGGGGAATACCATTAAATCATCATTGTAGATGGCGCGACAAAAGATAAGTCCCAATCTGACCAATGATGTCAAGCTATTTTGAAATTTAAAATGACATTACCAGATTTGCAACTGATCGATTTGCTTGGAACGGGCTCTATGCTAGCGATGATCGATTGGCACTTGCCATCCCCATAAATATTTATTTTGCAATGACTCTTTGAACTATCTTTGGTTCAAAGTAGCGAAAAATTTACACATTTTTATCACAAATTCTAAGTTTAATTTGCAGTAATCTAAAAACTTACAGTATGACTTTTCGAATAATTAAAAATTCATATTAAAATAATTACTTAATTAAAAAGTAATTAACTAAATTAAGGTTTAAACCACAAAAACAACCTCGTGAATGAGAGCCGACGCAACCACCATTGACCATTACGACCTAGCGATCAATTCGCGCGTTAGTTTCACTCCAATAATAATTAATACTTTTTAAATCCCCAAAGAGAAAAACTGTGAAATAGTCTTCTATCCACGCAGTCACTGACGTGACGACTATGAGACCTAAAGAATCACTTAGAACATTCCGTCCGGGTCGTTAAAATGTCGTTAAGAGACGTTCGACACTTTTTGCTCTAAACTCGATGCTCTGGTTCCGATGCGGACCACGTCTCGCGTTTTATGTTGACCTAGTACTTTATTTTACTATAAAATAGCGGTGATGGTGTGTACGGAGATAATTTTTGATGGACGCATCAGTAAGCAGTATGTAATGTTGCTACAGCCGGGATACAGGCCCTCAGTGTGAGAGGGTGTGGGCCGTAATCTACTACGCAGGCCCACTGTGGGTTTAAAGATGATGTATTATTTTGAAGTTAAGCATATTAATCAAAAATGTAGGGCAGATAGCATAAAAGAAATAAGCTTTGCTAAGCTCTGGCTTACTGTTATTGTAAGTAGCAAAAAATAATTTGTGTTCTCGAAAAAGTTTACGTGGAAGTTACTGCAATGCAGTGTTTTTTTTTTGCATGGATAATTAGGTCGCTAGGTATTGGCGAAGGATCCAAGAATAAGGATTGAAAAAGAAAACTTCAACATTCTACAGTGAGTGGTTTTTGAAAAGAAAAAAGAATGAGCATTTAGAATTTAGCAGTTAGTTTAATTATTTTCAAATGTTCACGTTGCTACAGTGTCATTCATGATAATCAGCCTTACACGTTCCCACTGCTGAGCTCTTACCCGGAGATTCACTGAAATTGCAAAAAATATACATAAAATCAAGCATTATAAGTTCTTAAACTGACATGTTCACTGACACTATCATTGACACTTATAACGGTACCGAGCGCAAAAACCGAACAAGACTGCGGCTAGACCGATTCGTCTACTCATAAACAGCCACCCGCAATAACTTCAATTTATCCGTGATCATGGGGCTTGCAATTGCTCCGAAATATCGGAACTCAACACAAATACTTAGTAAACATGGTAAATCAAGCATTGTTTGTACAAACAAGTTTTTTTTTTCTAATAATGATCAGTAGTCCGAGTAACAACGCCCCTGGAAGCCAAGCATCGGTTTCAGCAATTACTTTCAGCCATTCAAACTCATCGTTAAGTCAAGAATTTAATACTCTCTGCGCTCTGAAGCAGAACTGAGCGAAAACAGCTGCTGTTTTTTACTTAAAGTTTAATTTGGATTTCAATGTAGTAATTTTTTGATGCAGTTTTCGTTTGGCTTTTAAAACAAGTTTAAGACCGTATAGCCAAAAGGCATTTCATACTTTTCAAGTCCTTATTTTTCGATATGACTAAACCGATTTTAATGAAACTTCATACCCATAAGCAGGATACATTGGTCTAAAAAGTTAGTAGAAATCATTTTGGCAAAATTGAACAGCGTTCAATTGTTTCCAGTTAAATTAGACAGATTTTAAATTTTCCATAGAAACAGAAATTTCCAATTATCTTTTTTTAAATAAGAAATTTCGAAAATGTTTTCCACTAACCTTTTAGACCTATGTATCCTGCTTATGTGTGTGAAGTTTCATTAAAATCGGTTCAGTCGTTTCGAAAAATAAGAACTTGATAATTTGTATGAAATGCCGTACGGCGTACACGCTCTTAAAAGTTTTTCCATTATTTTGTACCCTGCGTTTCAACCAGCGGAATAATTTATTGCGTAACACACAATCTGAATGCGAAAAGGCATAGGTGTACCTAATACTACACCCAGATTTCGCCAGTTATGTTTTAACTTGTCCCATGTAATACGAGGCGAGCCTACTGCCATCAACCGGGCACAAATCCTAACTCCGCGGTTGCTACTGAGAAAATTCATGATAGAAAAACTCAATAATACGTTGCCCGACCCGGCAATCGAACCCAGGACCTCATGCTCAGCAGTCGCGCTTGCGACCGCTCGACCAACGAGGCAGGCATATTAATGGCAATAAAGTTGCTGAAAGTCTTTTTAATGCATCACTCACACCACAGTAGCTCCCTCAGATTTCTAGATCCTTGTAATTTATGATCCTTCCATGTGGAAATAACGCAAATATCACACAGATGGCGCCACCAGTGACTCTAAACATGATCAGTTAACCATACATCCATGGTATTAATCTGACATTACCATCACCTTCACTTCGTAGCAATAAGGACGGTTATAGCAGTTCAAGTGTTACTGCTGCCGGCACTTGAGCGTACTTCACTTTGGCATGAACAGTCATCCGCACGTAAATGGTTAAAAAATTAGGCATTGCAATCATCTTTCGCAAGAGATCGCTTTTCGTGACCCAAGTGTTACTACTACCGGCATTTGACCGTATCTTCACGCTTGGCTGCACATCGGCGACGCACTGCAGAGCCGGGCTCCGTGACCGCAGCCTTGTATGCGTCATTAATTAGCCACAGATTTACGCCTGTACGCATTTAATCCAAGATAGGCGGAGTAATCAAATACCGCATAATTACTGTTTCTGTATTGAACCGATGTGTTTTTAACCGACTTCTAAAAAAAGAGGTGGTTATTGTTTTTGTCAAGAACAAACAGCGTTGAGGAGGTTTTTGATGCCCTTTTGTAGTTAGTTTAGTTTAATTAATTGTGTTTAGTTTAAATCTATACTAATGTTATATAGAGGTAAAATTTGTTTGTAGGTTTGTAAGTTTGTATATAGGGGATAATCTTCGGAAGTACTGTTCCGATTCCGAAAATTCTTGGCAACATTAAAACGTTCCCGTGGGTTAATTTTAATTAATCAACTACTAAAGTACATAACGGGAGCAAAGCCGCGAGAAAAAGCTAGTACATCATGTATATTAAGTTAGTTTATTAAATTTAACGAATCGTTGATTAGTTTTTATTAACCTGTATAATTATTAAAAACCAATGGCTACGAATATAGTAAACTCGTCCTTTGAAAATCTCGTCAAGAACGTACTTCTTCTTCTTCTAATGTGGATTCGCTCAATTCGGACAAATTGCGGACAAGGTGCCGAACACGGATGCAAGAAGTATCCGTGTTCGGGGTCATAACATTGAAATATCTGTCAGTCCAAATCCGTAATGAAACCGACATGTTAGTCATGGATTAATTCATGGTATGAGCATGGGTCATAGTTTATCAGAACCTTGATGAAAATTTCGCAATTGCTTGGCTTCTATGGAAAGATATTGACTTGGGGGACTCGGTAACATTGATAGCGAGGCTCTCATATTTAAAACTATACTAGCGGATGCCCGGCGTGTGCTATTACGCTATAGTGTCTAATGCATTGGTCTAAAACCATCTTTCGCGTTATTGTCTTTCTAATGAAACCGGTTTGGGGCACATCGGTTGGATGGTTTGAAAGTCTATAACGGACATAGCTAGAAAATCCAAGCCAAGTCAGAGGCTCATGGGCGGCGTAAAAACTTTGACACCAGGTTAAGTAATAACCAAACGATAAAGAAGCAGATAGCTAGAAACAATTTTTGTGTTTTATATATAAAGAATATAGTGATATCTAAACCCTCTTGCAATACACCCGTATTAATCTTCAATCCTACATCAACTACATATATATTTACATCTACTACGTACATAGCTTTTTCTGTCTCCAAAACCAATAACATCTCCCTATACACAGAAACACGAAACAAACGTATCTAACGTACCATCAGTATGCGGGAAATCGAAAATTTTTATCTACCGCAGCCTGCCAGCCATTTTTTGTCTCACCCCTGTTATTCTGCCTCTAGTATTTAAGCGAGTGACATTCGTGCAATATGGATTGTGGGCTTTTAGCCTTCTGAACGAGAATTGATAAAACGGTTATGAAAGCATTGAGGTGGTTTTATTTTGAAAGCTATTTTGTGGAGAATGTTTAATGAGTTCTGTGGTCTGTGACTGAAAGGCTCGAAATGGTTATTGCTTTTCAAAAGTTAGCATTCTTTTTACAATTTTTTAGATACACACATCTCTTGTATAGAACATGTATCATACATACATACCACTAATGTTTGTCTCTGCATCACCCAAAGGTTGACTGGTAGAAAATGCCTATGGCATTAAGTCCGCCTCTGTACATTGTACTTGAAGTGTTAAATAAATAAATACATGTGTATTGACGTTGTTTCAGTCATGTATTGTTACCTAAACTGTTTACCATTTCGACACATTTTCTAATTTTTGTAAGTCTAAGTTGGTCTAAGTTCTGTATACCTACAACTTTTCTTAGGTGTAAACGATAAACGAAATGGAAGTACAAGTACTTGAATACCTGGATGTAAACGTGGGGTTAGAAGCCTTTTCCATTTAGGTACTCAATATGACGTTGGTTGATCCTAGCACATATATGCTTCTAGTCTCTGATTCATTTCCACAGACTACGAGAATCCGATTTCGATCTCCACACACATTACTCACAAAAAATCTAACTCAACAAAAAAGTGAATTAATGAAAAAGCTAGCATGTTGTCCAACTCTGTGGCAGCATTTGTGCGGAACCCGAGTTTCGCTGTTTCCGTACATTTTCGTATATTTTCCGAACGTTTCAACAAAAACTAGGTCGGCGCGTGACAATTATTTGGGTTGATGCTGTACATTTTTTATCTTACTTAATTTTGTTTGAATTTAGAGTTTTTCAGATTGATATTATAAAACGTGTCATTTCCAACGAGGGCTTCGTTTCTGTATGTATGATAGCAGACCTTCGTATTGTGTCGTTTACATAGGAATTTAAATCTCTCTTGCCTTAAATACTGCAAAAAGTTTAAACTCTTAGTGATAAAAGAGAATGGGAAACATATGTATGAGACCACTGACTGGGCCCACTCTTCAACGGCTACCAAGTAGAAAATTAGTTACTAATAAAACTAAAGCCAAATATTTAAGTATTATGACGTCATAAAAGTCTAATAACGAATATATGCGTCCTAAGCCCACCCTTCCTTAACGGAATAGTGGTATACCATCGGATAGTGGTATTCCTAGACAGCTGTAAACCTCTATTCCACAAACATAAAATTCTTCCATTACCTTGTATGTATGTATATAAGAGACATCTGTATTTATACAAAGAAATACTTTAATTACTTTATGCAACGCAGTGAGGTTCTACCAAGACAAAAAAGGGTTAAGTTTCGCAACCTATTATACCAACCACCTTGTCGTAAAGAAATTTATAAAAAAAATGTATATAATATGTGTGTAACGATTTATAACAACATGCCAAATGAATTAAAATTATTAGAGGGTAATTTATTTAAAACAAAGTTAACAGAGTGGCTACAAATGAACTGCTTCTATAGCATTGAGGAGTATATGAATTATAAAAAACGTTATTAATAATTAATATTTCCCTAATTGTTTGATATTTGACCTTTGTATTATGTAATGATAATGTGTAATAATAATGTAAAATAATAGATAAGTACTAATTATATGGACATAAATATTTTGAATTTTTGCACGCTTGCTTGCAGGCAGAATACAGTGACTTTTAGGCTGTAAGATCTTCCTATTTAAAATGTATTTCTCGCAAATAAACGATTTGATTTGATTAACGTTGTCAAGAAAGTAGAACATTTTTAGTGACCATTTAGATAAAGTTCAATAAATGTTAATGTTAACTGGAGAGATTGCGATCCATTTGTCGATAGCGTATATTTGAACTTAGTCACAACAGAAAATTATGTTCTGCTTCAAAATGTCGATCCATTCGTGAATGAATTATTTCTATTGAAGAGTGGGGCCTAAAACTTTTCATTATCCGCTAATAAAGGTTCATTTTTGCTGTATCTTATAAACTTAATATATATTATATATATTGCCTTATAGATGTTGTTTTAAAAATACAACTACATAGTATTAGGGCTACTTTTACAGCCACACCTGTCCCAGAAACAATACCGTGTCGCAATCCGACCCACGACGGGTCAAAATAAAATCAAAAATATTCCGCATTTCGCCAACGGCGTCAATAAAAGTAATGTACCATCAAATTTACTTTGTAAGGTCTGCGTAACAAAGGGTCACCGCATTTGCATTTATATAGGAACCCTGTGACATCGGCGTACGGAAAAATGTTGATACCTTGGGCGTGAGTCCCACAGCTGACGAGGAGCGGGCTAGCTATCGAACTTTGTCTTGCTCAAGAAATGTACAAAAAAAAGATCGTAAGTATCAGTAAAAGAAAAAAAAAACATAGTAATAGATTTCCTCGGTGGCTTAGTACTGCTGAGCATGAGGTCGTGGGTTCACTTACCAAGTCAAGCAAACGGTTAGTGTTTTCGATTTCTCAGTAACAGGTTTGTGCCCGGTTGTAGAGGCGTCTGGTGGGTATACTATTAGGTATATCTCTGCCTCCCCGTTCAGGGATTACAGGCATGACATTATGTTATATTAATAGTTGATCGCTGACTGTTCACATCGCAGGGTGAGAACTTTGTCAAACAAACATTCTCGTTATTAGTTTCTAGCTCTGTTCGCTTCCCGCTAAACGCCAGCGGTGGGACGGTGCCTCACTGGCAGAAGGGACGCTAAATGTATGTAAACGAGCTCTGTTATACGAGTCCTTGGGCACATTGTCACTATTGTATTATTGGCCTGTAGTTACGGGTGAAAGCCTCTTTTCATTAGGAAGCGTCATTGATCAGTGTGCTAATTTCATCCAGCATTTATATTGGCCATTTCATTACACATCCACCACGTTTACTAATAATATTGTATTCCTTGAGATTAAGTCAATGATCTCCTGGTACATAGTATGGATGGTACACGTATGTAACCTAGTTAAAGGGTGCAACCATGACAATGATCATGTAGTAGGGAGGCCTTAGTCGCATTTAGTACCTACGTTCGTATCGTCCTCCAAAAAAATCGGGTGTGATGAATTTCTGTGTGATTTTGTAATGTATTACGATCAGCGGGCCCTAGTTCTCATTTCTCTGTACTCGTCAGTCAATTCAGTTTCATATAAGGCTCACATTGTAATGTTGATAAAACTGGTTACCTTAAGTGTTAGTGGTTTTTCAAGGATTGGGGGTTTTATTGTAGGTACGTTTAGAAATTCAAGAAAGGTTTTCATGGAATTTTGTGCAAGTGTTACACGATTAACATGATGGACAATATGATATAATGATTATTGAATATGATTGCCGTAGGACATGTTCTTGTGTTTCAGGAATATATTATATATATGGCTTCAAATATCTCATCTTTATTATATTAGCCTATATTACATATATATATATAAGCTAATATAATAAACATATATAGCAAATATAATATAATAAAGATGAGATATTTGAAGCCATGAGAACATTTTACCTATCCAGTATTACATTAACTCGAACACAATTATACCCGAAAACCCGGAAAATGTCAACTAAAAATCCGTTACTAGGATTCTCAGTAATTCGTCCGTTTTCCAATTAAGGCTTGAGACCTTTAAAAATAATTAGATTTTTCCTGTGCCACAGATAGCGGAAATACGGAAAAGCTAAACATTTGTAACGTCGGCATTTTCTGAAAATTGCACTGCGACAAAAAGTAAGGCAATAAGGTAGGTATGATATTAAACCAGGCGGCTTTTTAAAAGCTGGTTACTTAACTTTCTGTAAATTAATTTATTATTTATGCTATGTGCAAAACTTTCTTTAAAGCGTATTTTCATTAATGTTTTAATAAATACAGATTATTATATATATTGGCTTCTTGAGCAGTTGACGTAAGAGTACTTTTACGTGTGTTAGCATTCTAATTGCAGTCGTATGCTGATATTACTTACCCTAACCTTAACTGAAAAGTAACTTCGCACTTTGATTATGCGTTATTCCTATCTCTATCGCACATTTGTCAAACGTCAATGGCAAGACAGAGACGTGGACAATTCTAACTCTAAGCACGAACTTGCCCATATACTATTGTAGTCTTTGGCACGAACTATCTTCGACTGCATCTGTCAAAACACTGCTAGTTCTACCTACAGTTTTTACATTTGAGATGAGATAAGGTATAGTTTGAAAGTTTTTAAGCTTACGATTTTCATCGACCCGTCCCAAATACAATGCTAGTGTGGAGCCCCTCCGCAGGATATACCCCACTTCCTCTCTTGCCCATCCTGCACAACCACCTGCAACTTCCAGGATTTAAACCAAGCCAATGAAACAGACAGGTGGCTAAATACTCGTCGGGTATTATCGACACGCAAAGAAGAGAATACATTTCCGATTGGTCTTCAGATATCACACTTTTTACATTATCGCAATAACTTTTCTTTTGACAGTTGAACGACATTCTCTGATCAAAATCAAATACAGTATATTACGTAATCAGTCGGCCGCGAGCCGGTCCTGACCCAGATTGTACTGAATGTAACAACTTTCCTATTAAGTGTTCCGTCAATTATCTTTTCAACATAATGTTAAATCTAATTAATATTAATCAGAACTCTTAACTCGCTGTAATTTGCTAAGTTGCTCGAGTACCCTCTCCGGCTTTTCTAATTTCTTTGACTTTTAAATTATCTAAATGTCAATTAGATTTTATTATTTAAATTCTTAGTAAACTTTTACGAGATGTTAATTCATACAGACAGTAAATTGTACTTAAGTTCGTGTTGTAAATAGGATAAACTTATAACAATGAAGATGTAAGATGTTATTTTTAAATTGAACGAGTATAATTATTTAACAAACTTGCCAACAAAATCAAATTTCTTCACCGTTAATGATGAGTACCTGTAAAAAAAGATATTGCAATAAGTTACATGCCATATTGAAATAGTTTTTAAGGCAATCTTTCTTATTATATAAAACACAAAAACTGTTTCTAGATACCTATGTCCGTTTAGAGACTTTGAAACCATCCAACCGATGCCGGGCAATAAAGCGAAAATGGTATTAAACCAGTAAAATAATGCATTAGACACTATAGCGTAGTAGCACACGCCGGGTATCTATAAAATTGTACAAGGATCTTCTGGCGCGTGGCTAGAATCAGAACTAACTCCGTCATCTTGTTTTGTTTTTCAGTAAAGTTTCGCGAAACGCTTCCAAAAATGCTTACCGTCCTTCTATCAATTTCATTCAAGCAGCAGATCCTTATAATATTTTAAACGACGTAAAAAAAGAATTCAAGAATCGTAAAACAATGTTACTTATTATTTAAATATAATTAAATTTTTTATGCTTTACCATATTATTCTAAATTATCCCTCCTATATTATATACCTTTAAACAAGCTGCTCTTAATCCGAACAAAATCTTGCGAGAATTTCAAGGAAAACTCTACAAAGTATATTGAGTACGTCTGAGAGACGTAGAGTCGTCTCACCGTTTATTACGTGACTCTATCAACGCCTGACGTAGCTCTACTAACAAATTGTTCGCACGTACTCAAACACTTTGAATTTCAACGAGTATTATCACGGTTTCATCCCAAAGGGGTTGACTGGCATCCTGCTTCAGCTTTGGTTGGGTGATGGCCTTGGGATGAAATTGGTCCTACGGTTTGAAAACCGTAGGTTTTACTGAATTTCCTGATAGTTTCATCAGAATGGAGAGGAAATATTCTCATCATATTAACACTTAGTTATAAGAAAATGAAATGGGGTTGTGGGATTCTCGCATCGTTTTTACAAAGAAAAACTACGTCGAACGATTGCTGGTAAGGTAAGCTTAAAGATCGTAAAGGGTAAATAAAAGATCATCTCTGTTAGAATTTTGACTCTCGGCGCTGAGCCGAACGTTGAAAATACAACAGTACGATTTTAGGTGTTAGTGAGAACTTCTTTAGCATTTAAGCGACCTTCCCGAAATAGTTTCGTTTCCGTTTTCCATTTTTAGAAATAGAATAAACTAATCTTTGTTGCCAAGTCTTAGTAATAAAACACTGTTGTAAAAAATGGAAACTAGTTTCTAGACTGCATATACATACATAAGAGTAAAAGTAGGCTCATAACTACCACAAACTCGTAATTACCTTACAAAATAAAATACTCCAACTTTCTTCGAAATAAAATGAACAAAATGTATAGAAAACTTCGCCTGCTGAACTTGCTCCGATAATTTCTACATCATCCCCCTCTCACTCACTTCCATCAATTCCCTATACGAAAGAAAGAGACAAACAGATTTCGTCACGGAAAATCAGAGATTGATTGTTTTCTCCCACCTGGCATGTGGATTGATGTCTTTTGAATATTTACGATGTACTCTAAGCGTTTTTCTTGTTACTTTCGGTAGTAATTTCAGTCTTATAGTGTTGGAAGGAAGGATGGTTTCAGGTTGTGATTTCAGAGATCGTTTTTCATTGTTTATCGCGCGGGCTAATACGGTTTGCTGATGCTGAATAAATTCGGTAAACGCTTGAGCTCGGCTCTCACTGTCGGCGTTTCTTGGAATGTTGATTCCGTGGTCGGATTCAACAGAATTAAGTACGGGACATAAATGTTACATGAATTTGTGTAAATTTTGCCGGTGAATAAATAAGGCTTACGCGTGAAAAATACTGAAATGGGAATTGAATTAAGTTGTCTTGAAGGTTGAGATCTTAAGAAATTATACCTATGTGTTTTTATTAGGTCTACTGTTGTAAGAATTCACTTGTAGACACAGATAAAATAACATACCTGGCACTGTCGAACTGTAAGACATTGGAATAAAATTTAGAATAAGTTTAATATTCTTTCGAATTATTTTTCGAATTCTACCAAGTTTGGAATAAGACACACATACCCAACGTAACAAAATGTCAATCTTTGATGTCAAAAACTTCACAAATGAAACATTCCGACACGTTATTAGTTAATAATAATTAGTTAGGTACTTGTAATTAAAGTTAATTTTCAACTCGCGTAATGTCTATACATTCCCTTGAAAGATCTTCAAAACAATCATAATGAAGGACCAAGTTATTTTACGATAGGTACTTACAACTTATTTATACTGGCAACGTTTGTAAATTCAAATCCCAGAACGACAAGTGACGTCATAAACGAATAAAGATATAAAGGCACATGTTTATGGCAACACTGACCATTCAGTGTTGCCGTGACTCGTGAGGCTTGTAAACTCATTTACGTTTACATGTCACGAAATATTTTTTGGCGATTTTCTTCTCTATTTTCCAGAGTTTAGGAAACCATATTTTTTTTTCGTAGACAAGACATTTTTTTCAACAATATTAGCAACTTTACTACGTGTTATTCACAATATTGTTACCCCTTAAAACTTGGAAACACTACAACAACTGAGCGATTGACTGCTGCGCCGCGTGTCGCAGGTTTGATTCCCGCACGGAACAAATATTTGTATGGCTTACTGGTAGTTGGTCCGGGTCTGGTTGTTTGTGTATGTGAGTTTAAACGTTTGTAAACGCATCCACGGTACAGGAGAAATTCCAAGTGTGGGGCATGTTTCTATAACAAAAAAAAAAAGAAAATCTTAACACAAGTCAAAGAACGTATAGTGCCATCTTGAGGAAGAAACAGAAACTATTAGTGCAAAGCGTAGTGCGTGGCATCTATTGTCGTCAACAGCGAACAAACGTTCCCGTTATCAGCAATAGATGTCACTACTGAGCTAAGTTTAAAAAAAGGAAAACATATAAATAGAAGTAAAACATTAATAAATCATACATGGTTTATTTATGTATGAATTCCTTATGTTTTCCGATTAAGTATGCAGGTGTCAACTAGTTTTAGTTTAAGGAATAAACCAGTGACTAGATACCTGAAAAAACGTATTAGAAAATACCTTATTTTAATGAAAGAAAAGCTCTTTTATCTATTCTATAACGTTAACATTTTCTTGTCTGCGTCAACTTGTTAGTACACTTTGTTAAACAGGCGACAAACTGTCAGTAGTAAAATAAGGTAACAAAAAGGGGTTTTTATGAGAAAATGTTGTACATAATAAGGTGGAAAAGGAACAATGATTTTTTTCCGAGAAACTGGTATTTTTTCTCGTCTCGTGGCCGCCCGGGCTTGTCTTGATGTAATTAGTTTTTGTAAATTCATATTGTTTTTAATTTATGCCTTTGATAGGCCAACTTAAGATAGTGATAGTGCGATTGTGACCGCTAAGCGTAGCGTTTTGGGTTAAATTTCGAATAGGTCAATTGTTTATGAGATCTCTCTGGGTGACAGTTGCCGAGGAACGAGCTGAGTGATCGCAATAAGATCACCACCTATCATCAAGGAAAATATGGGTGTATAACTTACACTTCTGGCTTCTTCTGACATTATAGGAGCGATTGCTCCTAGCCTTTTCCCAACTATGTTGGGTTCGCCTTCCAGTCTTACCGGATGCAGCTGAGTTCCAGTATTTTACATGGAGCGACTGCTTATTTATCTGATCTATCTCCTCAACCCAGTTAGTACTGGGTAATACGGTACCCTTTTTTCCCCTTATAAATACATTCTATAAGGGCTCATTCACACTGCTTCCGTCATTGACGATCCGTCATAGAACACGGTACGTGATGACGGATGGATGTTCACATTGCATACGGAATCGTGTTTTATCACGATCCGGCAAAAAAACGAATCGATGTTGTGTTAGTTTCGTGATTTTTCGGGAGCGAGCGCATCAGCGAATCCGTCACAAAAAATTCACGATTCGTGTTTTTTGACTAACGTGATTTTTAAAAGACGATACGTGATTTAAGATGTGTCTGTCACTTTTCACGATTCGTGGTGCGTGTGAACACGGGCATTTAAAAAGCATTGCCGCCGTCGAAAATATTGACGGATCGTGAAAAAAGACGATACGTTTAAAAAAACGAATCGTCCTCGTGTGAACGGGCTGTTATATGCTAAACATACTGTACTTTGACCACAAGTACGAGTGTGGTATAAATAACAAACATACTGCATTAGTTTACTGCTTCTATAATTTCTTCTAATGGCTTCATTTGCATATGTTATTACAGCTGCACAGCCGCAACAAAGGTTGGTTATTGCAGGTCGGCTGTTATTCTTAATGCAGGTTGGTTATTGTAGTGATATAACATGTATAACTTTGGACTACTAGCTTTCCCCATAGCTTTGCCTGCGTGGACGTCGGAAATTATCCCACAGGAACGTACTAGCGGGACAAAAAGTATCCCATGTCCTAACTGAAACCGGTTAGCCGTTAACACTTAAAAATGTACCAGAGATACTGACAGACAGAGTTACCTTGCATTTATAACATTAGTATCGTATGGATAGCCGGACGCTGTTGCATAACTATGGACCATTAAAGTACAAGACTGAATAAATAAAAATACTCATGTACCTATATTGTTAGTGCTTGGTAAGCTTGAGTGGAAGTAATCTTTTCTCATTATAATTTAAAAATCAAGCCGATCTAGTGAGTCTGTCTAGTCGTTTCAAGCGTTACTGCTAAGCGTTACTGCTAAGCGTTACTGCTAAGCGTTACTGCAAAGCGTTACTGCTAAGCGTTACTGCTAAGCGTTACTGCTAAGCGTTACTGCAAAGCGTTTTTGGTCCCCGCACATAACAAAGTTTCACTAGTAGTCCTGGTGTAGTACTGTGGTGACTTTAATGTTAATATTTTAGAGAAAAATTCAAATAGCAGTAGATTATTACATCTTTTTAAATCATTCAATTTGTTAAACGTGTTCTCGGAACCAACCCGAATTACTAAAAATACTGCTACATGTATTGATAATGTTTTTTGTTGTTGCGACTACTTAGATAAATCCATTGTAAATTACCTTCCTTCTGATCACAGTGGTCAAACCGTTGTTTTCGAGTCCTACACACCATTACAAAAAATCCAGATAAAGTCTAGACAAATAACACCCAGTAATTTGAATAATTTTAATAATAACTTAATTGGTAATTTAGGCATTCCGGGATATATTATTGAAAATGTAAATCAATTTTATGAGGAATTCTTTTCGGTAGTTTACACGGAGTTTAATAATACAATAAAAATGAAAACTAAATCTATTTACCCAAAGTTTTTGTTCAGTGAATGGGCAACTAAGGGTATTAGGAAAAGTAGGGAGCGATTGTTTGAGCTGTACGGCCTCAAGCCTTACATTAATTCAGAAACTTTTAATAAATATGTTGCAACATACTCAAAAATTTTTAAAAACACTTGCAAGGTTGCTAAAGCCTTATTCATTAGCAACAAGATTAAATCCGCAGATAATAAAATAAAGACGGTTTGGAAAATTATCAATAGTGAAACTAATAGAAATAAAAAATCCAATAGTGATATCACATTAGAAACCTCACGTGGTGTTCTAAGCTCTAAAAATGAAGTTGCTCAAGAATTTGTAGATTTCTTTACCAGTATCCCACTTAGAACTACCGAAACCTTAAATTCCTCACCCTTGCTTTCTATTGATTTATTAAGAGCAAATGTTTCAGCCTGTCCGGTTGAGTTTCAATTTAAACATATAAACCCCATAGCTGTCATTAAAGCCTTTAAGGAAATCAAAATCAAATTAACAGAAGATCTATGGGGAATGTCTATTAAAGTTTGCCAAGCTATTATTGAGACTATAGCACCGTACTTGGCTTTAATATTTAATTTGTGTGTGGACCAAGGCGTCTTCCCGGACCTTATGAAATACAGCAAGGTAATACCACTTTTCAAATCCGGGGACAGTAAAGACACCAATAACTATAGACCCGTATCCGTATTGCCAGTTTTTAGCAAGGTGTTTGAGAAGGTAATGCTTAATCAGATGCTTAACCACTTTAACAACAATAAGATCTTACATGAGAAACAATATGGTTTCACCAAAGGACGTTGTACGACTGACGCCGGTGTCACCTTATTAAAACACATATTCACTGCGTGGGAGGAGGCACGAGATGCCATAGGAATCTTCTGTGATCTCTCGAAAGCGTTTGATTGCGTGAGCCACGAAACCCTACTCCTTAAACTTGAGCATTACGGTTTAGGACAACTTGCGCTCAGTTTAGTGCAGTCGTATTTAAACGATAGACATCAGCAAGTACAAATAAATGGTGTCAATTCAATGGGTTTAAAAGTAAGGATGGGTGTACCACAAGGCTCGATATTAGGTCCTTTCCTCTTTTTAGTCTATATTAATGATCTACCCCATTTATTTAAAAACCAACCACAAATGGTGTTGTTTGCTGACGATACTTCTTTAATATTTAAGATCAACAGACGTGCCTCAAATCTTGACGACGTAAATAGCGCCCTACTGCAGGTCCATAATTGGTTTACCGCGAATAATTTAGTATTAAATGGGAAAAAAACCAAGTGCATAAAATTTACTCTACCAAATGTCAAAAGTAGTGATTGTGACATAGTATTGGATCAAGAGAAACTAAAATTCGTCGATGAAACTGTTTTCTTGGGGATCACGCTCGACTCAAGGCTACAATGGGGTCCTCATTTAACATCTCTTGCAGGACGGCTGAGTTCAGCAGCATATGCTGTTAGAAAAATCCGTCAATTTACTGATGTAGATACCGCGAGGCTAGTCTATTTTAGTTATTTTCATAGTATTATGTCATACGGTATTTTACTATGGGGACGGGCTGCAGACATCGAGTCTATATTTATTCTGCAGAAAAGAGCCATCAGAGCCATATATAATCTACGTAGGCGCGATTCTCTAAGAGAACTGTTTAAGGAAATTAACATTATGACAGTACCTTGCCAATACATCTATGAAAACATAATGTACGTTAGAAAAAATCTGCATTTATTTAGTAAAAGAGGCGACAGACACCACTATAATACTAGAACCAGGGACCAACTAGTTCAGCCAGGTTTCAGGCTAGCTAAAGTAGACTCATCTTTCATGGGGTACTGTTTAAAATGTTACAATAAAATACCTCCCCGCATTCTACAACTGAATGAGACGAAGTTTAAATCTTGTATAAAACGCACACTATGTAGGCAAGCATACTATAAGTTGGGAGATTACATTGATGATAAAAATGCTTGGCTCAATGCTGGTCCTGCTCCACAACCATAGGGGCAAACTAATTGATTACTTTGTGAAGTTATTGTGGAAGCTGCAGAAGATTGTAAACATATCTTTGCATTGTATAGATTCAGTCTCTTAGTATTATATAATTGCATAGCACATGTGTGAGTTCTATGTACGATAAAGCTACCATTTACATCTTTTACTGACTCGAATTTGCCCTGGCGGTTGAGAGAATGTCATGCTCACTCAAATGTCTCGCTGATGGTGGCGCGTGTGTCGGGTCGTTTAGTTCCCTCCAAAATGGTTGAGTTGAATGATGGCTGATCCATGCGTCATGTTCGTGAACGGGCGCTGTCAGTTGTGACTGGTCATCTCGCAGCTGCCATGGATTATTGTATTTTTGAATTGTTAATTTTATCTTTTTATTCTGGACGCTCTTACTTGCACGTCTTTCTACATCGTTCTCACATGTATGTTTAATCTCAACATGAATGATGTAACCGAGACTTTGTAACAACAATGATTTAAAAGAGTGTCCATGGAGTTTCTTGCCCATTCTTCTCCATAGAGATCTACGCTTTCGAATGGGCAACTACAGTACTTTCACAAGTTATTATGCCCTGTGACTGGGACTGTAGCTTAGTTTGTTTTTTGTGTTTTGACATTCAAAAGTGCCTGTAATGGTCTAATTGAAATAAATGCTTTGAGTTTGAGTTTGAGTTAAATTTGTTTTATTGCTCCGTTTATAGGATCTTTGGGGCTTGTAACATAACATAAGTAGGTAGTAGTAGGTACTATTTACCACTGCACTGCTCATCCATCCATTTAGGGAATAAGGCGTGATGTTACCTTACCTGTTTGTTTGAAGAGGCTCAAAACTTCTTAAATGCGAGTAGTAGGTATCAATTATTGAAACTGTAGTGTTTCCTTATGCGGAGAAAAACTTGAACAGGAAAAATATAGAACAAGAATTCATGGTCGATCGGTTAGATGAAATGATTGGATCGTAATACAATAATATAACGTTTTTATGTATCCAGAAACCACCTCGTAATAGCTAAGTATTCTAAAGACTTACATATTTACTTATGCTTTTGGCTAAAATCAAATCTGTATTTTTTTATCTATACATATAATAAAATTGTATCAGGCCGATGTCTTTACATTGAAGATATTGAAAAAAAAATAAATGTGGGGGTCGTCATTAAAGCAACAGAAGCAAAAAAAAACAATTTTTAGAATTTCTGTCTTTTTTTGTTTTGCTGTCTGTATGTTTGTACGCGCACCACGCAAAAACTACTGCATGGATGTGAACGCAGTTTTCACCGCTCTACTGCTAGATGTGTAACTTAAAATATAGAAATTATCTTTTTTTTTATTCTAACTACCACTCGTACGAAGTCGCGGGCAAAGGATAGTCGCCAATATAATTACTTGTGCAGACGAAGCATCCCTATATTTATCTACGAGTCGGCAGAATATTTTGCCGAAATTGAATATAAACAGATATACTTTCGGGAAAAAGCCACTAAACTTAACTAATATTGTGTCGATCCGAACTGAACATGATTCAGTGATGGTAGAAGCCGAACGGAGTTTGTTAATCGGCACAATGCGAATGAGAGCGTGTTTTTTAGTCGTAGCTTCGGGTCGGCTTCATTTGTTCAATAAATACTGCCAAATTAAATGTACCAACCCGAGCAAGATCCACCCCTCACAGAATTAAACCAAATATGAAATTCCATAGCTTTATAATTTAACCAAAGGTTTTCCCTGAAGCGCATTTATTATTACATGATACATTTCAAATTACACCTGTTCTAAGAAAGGAGAACAAATTTGAGGAAAAAAGATAAAGATAGGCGTGAAAGCGAAGTATTTTTCATTCCAGCGATAATTCTTATTTTCCCCTAAATTCTTATATTTTCATTTAAGATGTTGTGAAGAGATTAATTTATTTTGAAATGTGATGCTTGACAAATGGGTGGTTTTATTTACAAGAGAGGGCCTAGTACGAGCGCGCGCTGTAAACGTAACATAAATACGTCGATTTTAAAATTAAAAATACCCGTTTCACATTTTTTTTTTCATAATTTTAAGAATTTATTCATATTTTTGGATGATCCCGACCGTGCTTGTTGCAAACATTTTAAATAACATGCTATAGGATAATTGTAGTTTCGATTCAAACATCGACATATTTGAGTAAAGTTTACACCGCGCGCTCGTGCTAGAGCCTTGTTAAAATTAACATAACATCACGCCTGTAATCCCCGTAGGGTTAGGCAGACGTGTATCTAATAGTACACCCACATTCCGCCTATTATGTTTTAGTCCAATGTAATAGGTGTTCTTGGTAAAATTACGATGTAAATATTTTGTCAAAGCTCAATGATATAATGAAACATAAGATATTTATTTGTTCAGTTGACATTAGCGCAATATAATATTAGTACAGAATGGTACTTCACACATAGACCTGTTCCCCAGCTGTGGAAAGTTGTAGCTGATTATGCTCATGTTACCGAATACAGACTGAACTAAACTTAAACATAAAAAATAATATTATATTTCCATATTATACTATCAAAACACAACAGACATGACATAACATTACATGACTATGATAAATTTGTTATAACATCTTGCATGCCATGTGTGTATACTCACTCATGTTTTGGACAAATAAAAACTTAAATCATATCTTATCTTAAACATTTAATGAAACTTCTGTATGTGTAGTAAACTAGAAAGTTGCAGTCCATAATCTAGATAAAGTTCCATATTAATATTCGCTATAGGCAAGTTGTCTAGCAAATTCTGTTTAACTAAATTCCAATTTTGTAGTGTATTCTAATTTTATTCTGTAATTTCAGTACAGTTACACCATTTTATCTTCCCATTTCGGAAACACAATGAGATTGAACCAAAAAGCCGTTAACATAAAGAGTGCAGCCGCGACTGATCATTTAAAATTATTTATGTTCAAACTCCGACGATAATGGCACCTAGACGTTACTTCAACATTTTCTTGTACAGTCAAGGGCAGAAATATGTGTACATACCCTTATCAAGATTAAACAAATGGACAATAAAGTGATGCTAGAAATGTTCCGTTTTTTTCTTTTTCCGGCCCCAATATCAACTTTCTCATTAAGGTAGTTTAAAAAAAGTAAAAAGCAATTAAAAAGTGTTAACGTGCGAAGCCGCCATTCATTTAAAAATTTCTTAACACGAGAAAATGTTGTTGGAACTACATAACTATGTTTTTGGCCGTGACTGTATCTACATTTTTAACGCTTTTTTTACTGACGAAGTTTGTAAGATGGGCAGCTGTTTTGTGAATAGGTCGACAATCTGTCACTACGGTTAATTGTCTTTTAAAAGAAAAGTAAGGCAAAGGGTTAAGGGGTTAAGGGGTTAAGGGTATGGCAAATAGAAACTGTTCATAGTACTAATGGTTTCTAACGATTGGTTCACTTTTTTTCCGCTGAGAGTCATTCTGTTAACGTGTATTCACGAAAGGTTTTTCTTTGTGATAGGTTGGTTAAGCTAGTTGAATCTGACTTCCATCTAACCTCCTTAAAAAAGTTAGATATTGTTAAGAGTTATGTTCCTTGCGAGTTTGTAAATATCGTATGTGCATGCATGTAACTTAATATGCACACTTTACAAATAAACGAATGAAGCTTACTGATAGAAATCGGTGTGTTGATACAACTTCTCCAAATCAAGTAATGTATTCTAATTAAGTAATTAGGTTGACAATCAATTTTTTTTTAAATGTCCTTTCACCATTTTATAAAAATAATAAATGATGTTTTTCGAAAGCTTTATAAGTTATTTGAACCCTAAATCCAGGATGCTGATTCAGCCCACTAAATATTTGTACTAATTACTACATAATAATTACTTGAACACATAGTAATTATTTCAATATGCTAGAACCACAACGAACATTTAATTTGATCAGTGAGTGTTGCAAATGCAATTATTTCTCCATTATATTGTGCAGTGCGCGAATCGTTGCGGGTTTGTATGCAACGTGATGTAGTTGGCATGGAGGGTAGTTGGCCCATGTACTGTGTGTCGGGGATCGAGGAGAATTTCGGTAATTTTCAATATTACTGCCTCGTTGGTCTTGTGGCCGCAAGCACGACTTACTGAGCATGAGGTGCTGGGTTCGATTTTCGGGTCGGGCAAAGTGTTATTGGATTTTTCTATCAGGAATTTCTCAGTAGTAGCAATGGAGTCTGGATACGTGCCCAGTTGATGGCAATGGGCTCGCCCCCTATTACATGGGACGTAAAATATAACTGGCAAAATGTGGTTGTACTATAAGGTAGACCTCTTCCTTATCCATCAGGGATTACAGGCGTGATGTTATGTTTTGTTCTGTTATGTGTCAATATTATATAGAGTGAGAGTGATATGTGCGTTTTATTATGCTTGTGTTCAAAGATTAATGGTACCTATCAGTTATATTATCAATTAAAGGTTTCAAAACCATTATGATCAATGATAAAAGGTATCGGTGCCATCGAGAATATTTTTTACAGTGTAAAAATTACGTCTTGCTAGATTAAATTAGGCCTTAGTCAGGCATAGATAGGCAGGCAGACACTCAATATCAAATACTGGTATTCAGCTGCATCTTGTGAGACAGAAAGTCGCAAAAGGCAAGAGATAACGTAGAGAGATGATAATGATTATGAAATATCACGTCTTGCATACATGATAAGATCCCGATTTGTACCTGGGTGCCCACTGCCCATTTTATTTTCACTAAAACCTTTCTCCTCAATTTCAGCACAATTCGTATGTAATTTTAGCAGCTCGTCTCCCGAGAGAATAGCAAATAGCTCAGATTCAGCTGGAGCATCAATTATTCCGATTTGAATACGGTTCGGATCCGATCCGATCAATTTGTTAATGGTTACAGATTTGTGAGTGGTATTCATTGATCTTGGTTTCGAACGGATTTAGTATTGTGGGGAGCTAACCTAGTTCTAGTCTGGGTTTAAGACATTTGCTTTAATTTAGATCCTTACAACTTGAAACCGTTTGAAAATGAACACGCTTACGTATCTATAGTGTGTCATCTCCTTACATGCATCTCTATAAGTCGCCATCGCAGTAGTCACTCTTTTTCTAGCCATAACATCTCTCACACAATCCATCTATCATTTCTTTATCTGTGAAATATATCTAACAGATACTCTCTGCCGGAGAAGTTAAACGATACTTTCACGTGGGTGGGTGAACAAACCAACATCCACATTCGATAAGAATATTAACTTAATTTAAAAAGCTCAGTATTTCACTGGTGTAAGCACCAAAAACACAGAGCTAGGTTTTATTACACTATTGTTTAGGATTCAATGAAAACTGAAACTAGGAATATACACCCGAGTATTGGTTTTTTAATTTCCGTTTTTTTCAGCGCTGAACTAACAAGCTGTTACTAATATTCCCGTTTTTCAGTGTAAGCCTTATTTTTTTTATTATATTTTCCATGAAAACGTTTCAGTTTTTGCGCTGAATTTTTGTAAAACTCGTACATTTTTGCTTTGTGAGCGATTTTGAGCACTTTCGCGTCTGACTCTGACATTCTTTTATTTTTTGCCATGCTGCGCTTTGATGTGAAAAATAACTTTGTCGTTATGTCTATACGTATTTAGTGTTTTACATTTGTAATTTGGATATAGGTTATCATAGACTACCGTGCAGATAATGGAGATTTACAATTTGAGTAAGCTACTTTTTAGATACTGAACATTAATTTGGATATCATAACAAATGTCGAAAATTACTTAACAAGAACACCACCTCATAGTTTTTCAACGGTTTTCAGCTTCCAGCTCATTATATCCAGCACCCAAATTGGGTATCACAGGTTTGGAAGGATTTTGAAGAAAATTCGTTAGGCTCTGCTTCATATACATAAATACAAACTAGCTTATGCCAGCGGCTTCGCCCGCGTGGAGTTCGATGATAGACCCACGAAAAGTAGCCTATGTGCTATTCCATACTATAATCTACCTCTATGCCAAATTTCATTCAGATTCGTTCAGCCATTCTGGCGTGATTGAGTAACAAACATCCATCCATCCAAACTTTCGCATTTATAATATTAGTATAGATTCGTTTGCTCGACAACTTAAAACATGGAATCAATATATTGGTGAATTGCCTGAAAATGAATAGAATTAGGAATGCAAGTGTATTATGCAATTTGAACTATTGTTGGGATTGCGCTACATCAATCCTTAGGACAATAGGTAATGTATTGAAACGGCTATGACCATCCTCCTAACCATCCTGTCCCACAAGATCCCCCACCCACAAGTCATCCGCGACAACTAGCCGGCGTCATTACGCCGCGTCAATTTGTCACCTCGCGTCACGTGTGTCGCACGAGCTATTGTTTCGCGGGGCGGCGACCACTTGGCCGCGCATTGTTATTAGCGCCATCTGTTGGTGGTTAATGCATGGTAATTTGTTGTTGAGTAATTGTTGTGGATAATTGTATGTGGTACTTAAGTGCGATATTCTGACGTGGTAGTTTCACGTAAGTGATTAATTTTGGTGTCACAGAAAATAATGTTTGTTTTCCTCGACAGTTGGGTGGAGGTGTACAACAGTGCATACAGTCAGCCATATACCTACCCTATGTCTTAGTGCTATGTATTAGGGGTAGAGACTATTGCCATAATATCAGTCCCCCGCCGCCACTGTAGAGCCGCTACATAATAATTCGTAATGTGAAAACTAAATACAATTTTCCCCGACTTTGAAATCGAACCCAGAGAACTCTACTCAGCTGTTGACCTTCCGACCGACGACTAGATCAACAACGCAGTAACGTATCATGAAAAAACAAACCAAGTCGGGAGTCAATACTATAGAATTTGCAATACTTCACTATGAATGATCCTCGACACCACTCCCATCTAATTCCTCAGCTCATTTCCCTAATTCAATCCGCAGCACCTGTTAAATAGTATTACAAAGCGATTACGCAGACCTTCAACAAAGTACTAAGTAAGATTATGGTAATACTGGGCTCGATTGGCCGCCCACAGCTACGAATCGGCCGCAAACTCCACGCGATTGGCCACCAACTCGGCACGACTGGCCGCCGACCCGCCACTGCGACTGCACTTGTAAGCCAACTCATTAACATACTAGAGCGTTCGATTTTGGAATAGTGATGGACTGTTACGAGTATTTACGAGTTTTAGTGAATGTTTGTGTCGACTGCAGTTAAACTGAATTTAGCTTTTAGTTCAAAGGGGTTTGTTTGTTACTGCCTAGGTTTACTTAGTGAAAAGGTAAACTCAAATCATTTATTTCATACTAGCTTATGCCCGCGATCTCGCCCGCGTGGAGTTCGGTTATTGTCCCACGGGATCGTACGACAAATAGCCCATGGGCTATAAATAGCCCATGTGTTAATCCAGCTTATGAACTATCTGTATGCCAAGTTTTATCCAAATCTGTTCAGTAGTTTTTGCATCCATACACACAAACTTTCGCGTTTATAATATTAGTAAGGATAGACCCGTGACAGGCACTTTTGCATAGTCAAAAATAAGCTACCTACAGTACAGTCACAGTAACAGTCACAACTGTGAATGGACTGTAGCTGCCCATTCCAAAATCGTAAACCTCATGGAGAAGAATGGGCAAGAATCTCCATGGGCACTCTTTTCAAATCAAGTTATATATTACATAGTCCTGGGCACAATATTGTTGCTACTTGTGATCACAATTTAGAAATAGAAAAAAGGAGGTATTTTAATTTATCATGAATTTTGTAATTTTTACATTGTAATATTGCATTGATAAATTATTAATTGTAAAACCTCCCATTTCCAAACGCTTGATTTGAGTGCATAACACCACACCTGTAATTTCAGAATGGTGGGCCCTGTAATGACACCCACGTCTGATTTAAGTTAAAAATAAAACTAAACCACACCCAATCCAGCGCTAAAATACTCGAACATAATCCTAAACCAACAAAATCTTCAGTTACCTGTCTAATAAGCGTAACTTATCTAGTAACGTTAATACATTAACTACACCCTGTAGCAATAAAACAACAAATTGCACTGCAGTGCAATGTAATCTCACAACAACGGGATGCATTGCTTATGCAATGTATTGTAGATCTTGTTTATACTGCAAACTTGCATGTTTGAGCGCTTACGTAATACCTGGAATGGATAAGCTCTTAATTTTTAACTCTTAATGTCTTGCTCTTATCCTATTATTTGGGTTGTGCCCAGCATGTTTTCTTCATCAATACTTCCCTATACATATGTAGTCGTCATCTGAGTATACTCTTTTTTTTGTCATATCACACACATCCTATCGTTTTTTTATAGCCATCCATCCACATAAACACCTACTCGAAACTTTCCTCAAGATCTTTTCCATATTTAACGCCTGAACGTATTTTGCCGTAATTTGGCGTATGAATAGACCATGACCTGGGTTAGGTGCTTTTCACCCCGGAAGTACGTTACGGTACGTGAGATAATTTCCGAGTGCCACGAGTCCGAAGCCGCGGGTAAGAACTGTTTACCATAATTAATGTCGACCTATCGATTACGCAGTAACGAAACGTAAATTCGCTAATTAGTATTCATCAGAAGCAACCTAATTAGGATAGTGAAGTTTTATTGTAAACTATGTTCTACACGTTAATGACATTACGTAATCAGTTTAAGATTCTGTGAAGCAATTAGGTGCTACGAGTAGTTAGAAATTCGATTTACGAAATGATTTCAATGAGTTTGAAAGCTTTGCCGTAACAAAACATCCCGCTTGTCTTCCAGGAAGGGATAGACACAGGTCTACCATGTCCTCTAGTATGTAATTAGTGACGAGCCTACAGCCATCAACTGAGGACAATTTCAGAATGCTAGGTACAAATAATCTTCTTCTGATACAGAGAAGGCATGAGCATTGATCAGCACAGTAGCACAAGGCTTGCCAAAAGTGCGGATTGACGATTTCAGACGTATTACTAAGTAGTACTTAGTTTGACATTAAGTCCCGGTGTCCTCACGACGTTTCTATTCAACAAATTCAGTGATGTTTAAAACAAACTAACGAAGAAGGAATGATTAGATTGCATTGGACTTATTTATATTTATTTATTTATTTATTTACCAGTCTGCCTGCTGCTGCTGCTGCCTGCCTGTTGCCTGGATGTAAATCCGCACAGCGTGCATGAGAGGCGACGCCTTAAAACCGCTGAAGTGTCGAATTCTAAATAAAATACATTTTGTTGCGGATTCAATGTCCACATAGATGGTGTTTGGTGCAATGACTACAATTTCGGCAATTTCGGCATTAGAATTTTGCAAATATGGGTTGTGTGAATGCAATTCGCAAATACAATTTCACACTAAAACCTCTCTCGCGATATCACTTGGGTTATTTTTAGAAAACCATCCTAGTCCCCATAAAACGTTACCCATCTACTCGTACATACGCAAAGTAACGGTAACGTCACCATTCTGTCGACGTACAGAAAGTGCGTCTCGGTTTGCCCAAATCCCTGACGTCGTTAACTGTAGCCAGTATGTTTCCTCCCGCGATGTTCAGGAACATTCGCTATGTTCAGGAACATTCGCCATGTTTAGATACATTTGCATATATCTGAGAATCGAGGAACGTACACAACATTGTTTGTGTTTTATGTCAAATACATAACGAAATTTTTTCGTTTGAAACGGATTGCAATAGAGTAGAATAAACAAGATTCCGTGGAATAGCGAACGTCCTCCTTTTTTTAATGGTCGGTTAAAAATTCATTCAATTTCATCGGTGAGATTTCCCAGTAATAAAATATTCTAAAAAAAACACCAGTAAACACACGTAACTTTGATATTTTACATATTGACGCTGAAAATATTTACGTCACATTTCAAGATTACAATATGGAATTTTCCCGACAGTGCCCATTTGATACAATAATAAAAGTAACAATCGCAAATTCTTTAATCAACCGGTTCGTTGAGCATTGCCCAATGGAAATACAAAATACAACACATTTATCATTCGACAGTAAGCCCCTATCATCGAGAAACTTTAAAACGATTATTACGTATCACACTTCGATAAAATATACCAAAATATAATACACGCCGAAAGGCCACGTCAATTCTTATCTGTCATCCAATAAAGGTCAATATCGCATGCCTTTCGCTTCCATAACCGCAAAATGTTAATTGGGGTTAGTAAAATGGAATTTCAGAGCCAAATTCGTCCGGATCCCAGCGCATATAACCGGTTTTGGTCGGTTAAATCCGGTTCGATATGCCGGATAAGCTATATACACGGTGGCAATAAATTTTGGGATAGCTGCGTGTGGTGTGTGTTTACAGGGGATGGTAGTAATCCTAATATGGGTAGAAAACATGAACACTCCGTAAGCTAACTCTGGTCTTGCGTCTCTTTGAAGTTTAATCGTGAATGGAGTTCTTATCTCATTGATCGTTAAACATTCCGGCTACTGTGCTAGCTATAAACATGACTTTTTATATATTTTCCTCTTTCTATAATAGTCCTGTAAAAAATTCCCCACAAATGAGCACTGCACATAAAAATTAAACGAATGAAATATCCCAACGCTCACACGACTATTTCATCCACAAAATGAAACTGAAATATAAAAACAATACACTAAACAATATACTCAGACAATAAAGACAACACACGAGCTCTCACCGTAAGTTTACGGTTTTATGCGATTTGCGGTAAAATACGGTGTGTCACAGTTAAAATACGGTTTACTGCGCGCGTAAAATTGCGCAGATGTGGCGCGTAACACGAGTGACGATACCTTATGATGTATAAATTACGAATTTATTGTTATTTTCTGCTGACGACCTGTAAATGGTAGCAACTGGATGAGAGTAGCCGAAAATCGAGTTGAGTGGCGCGCGATTGCGGAGGCCTATGTCCAGCAGTGGACTGCTGTAGGCTGATCATGACGATGACCTGTCAAGGATCTTTTAAACTGCGGACAACCGCTACGGACACCGGACACTGACAGATGTTTCAGTATAGTAATCAGTGTCTGGTTTCCAGAGCTGCGTCCGCATTTTGTCTGTATCGGTGAATTGCATGCTTATGTTTTTGATCGTCGTTTTATAAACACTTATAAGAGTATATGATCGAGTCCATCATAAATATGTTCAAGTAGTATGCATTTTTTTTTTCGTTGGAGGTCTCAAACATGTAGAGCCATTGATTTTTTATTCAGTAGCAAAGCTTTAAGTGTTATGCATTAATAATTATTATGGCAATCGTTTGTTAACCATAAGCAATCAATTTTGTAAAAAAGTTAACATCTCGCCTGCTTTCCCGGAAATATTAGAAAGAAGTTTAACTGCAGTTAACAGACATTTCGCCAAAGTTATGAGCTGAAAAAAATAAAATCTTAGATTTTACTCTACCTTCAGCTCAAAATAACGTCCCGTTAGAACGAATGAGATAAATTCCCCGCATCTAATCCATAAGCGCCCGTATCTTAGCGACGACACATCGCACAAAGGACGCTTACGTAAGCGCTTACAAATTGCCGCCAATGAATCCCGGGACCGTTCGCCCCAGAATTGCTTTCAGAACATTTTAGCTGCCCGGATGAATGGTATGGTCTAGGGCACCTGTACGAAGGTTACCGATAAGCGAGTAGAGCTAGCAACCAGAAACGAGTCGTCAAGCAAGGAGCAGCAAGTAGGTAATGAAGATAGTTTTGTGGGGCCATGAGCGAGTACGCGACGGCGACGGGTGAGAGACAGAGCCTTAGCAAGTGTTCTGCCCACCAAGCGATGTGTCAATGAGCGAGTACTCTCTTGACAGCTCTTTTCACTGCAAGAATCTAGTATGTACTCGCCGGCGATGTGAACAGTGAGCGATTAAGACACTATTGTCCCACCGCCAACGATGAGCGAGAAACGAGTCGTCGTAGTTCCGATAGTTTTGTTGCTGGGCTATAAGCGAGTGCGCCAGGCGATTACTCGCACCACTCGCTCGGGGCGGCTAGTCCTCCGCAACACTGCCACTACACAAATGCTTTTTAATTGCCATTACAAAATACATCATCGTCGTCGCCTGAACTAGACAACAATGATGGTTCTAGTAATTATACTGAATTCATAATAAGTGCAGTGAAATAAGCACTCTAGGTAGAAATGACCGCTGGTTAGTCTCTCGGCGTGAGTTCTGACTGCCAAGCGAGCATCGCTGAGCGAGTATTGTCTTGATAGCTTTTGTCGCTCAGCGACAAACTAGTGGAGCGAGTCCTCGTCCGCAGTGTAAACATAATATCATTAACAGGGAATGTATATATATTTCACGTTTCTCGAGCGAGAAAATAGCCGATAGTTAGTCACTTCCTCGCTAATGGTGAGACATGTGCCTTAGTGGAAAAGCTTTTCTCGGCATTTTAGCGGCCCAGATCCCGAACTGTTTGAACCGTCTCTCTCCGGATTTTGACGTTTTCCTCAGAATTTATCAGTGATTCGATAGTGTGGAAATGAGCTAGATTGATAGTATGAGAGTAGAATCTATTTGTGTTTCTTTAGCGAAGAATTCGTTGTGCTGAAACGAAAACGTCTGTTGGAAATGTATGCTGCACTTGCGTCTTACCTAGCATATTTTTGTTCGTGTGTTTTAGATTTCGAACGGAGAATAACTTTTCAATATTTTCATTGTATGAGAGCAGTAGTGGCTCGGTGAAATGGCCCTGACTTACGTGTTGCAGGTCGTGGGTTCAAACCCTGGCAGGTGGCTTACTTTATGCCGTTTATTTCATCACCACTGTTCTCAAAACGGTGAAACAACCAGCATGTTCTGGAACCAAAACTTCGAACACATGGAATGAGAAAGTGAAAATTATGGGTGGAATAAATGCGACATTTTTATACAAGACAGACGAAAGGATGCTCCTTCAGAAATCAAATCAAAATACGATTCGATCTTAAACAAAGTTAAGACAAAAACAAAATCACATCAGCGCCCGTGTCCTCGCAACCTCTAATTCTATTGTAGTCGGTGTTAGTTTCAATCAGCGGGGATTGGAGCTACGGGATTGGTCACTATCGGATACCGTTCGCCGCGATTGGCTGCTATTGGTTACCGTTTGCCGCGATTGGACAAGATTCAATCGTCGTGGGAATTGGATTAGTTGAGAGCTAGCGTTAACTTCGTCAAGTCTTGAGTGTTTTAGATAGCTGGTTGAGTTTGGTGTGCTTATAGATTTAGTTTAGACAGAAGAAATGATGGATGGATTTTGTGACTACTGACCCCAAGGACAAGTGAGTGTTAGAGAAGAAGACATGCTGCACCGATCCCAGTTACATTGGTTCGAGAGCAGAAGAATAAGAAAGATGTTTATACGTGTAGAGCTGTGAATTTAACTTCCTGTACTTTTGACTAGTACGTTGCTTAGATTGGTTACCCATAATAACAACAGCCAATCAAATAGGGACAGAAAAAATGGCTGTAGATAAAATAGAGTACCAGCATACAGATATTTTTTTTCTCGACAAAAAATCACGGTTTGCGAAGTTAGTTATGGCCGGCGGTTACTAAACGCTCACGCCTAACACCTAGCCTACAGCCAAATTTTCGTCGGTTTTTTTTTCTTATCAGTTCTGCAACATTTTATGCATTGTTTAACAAATTAGCAAGTTAGTGCTACTAAACCAACTTAACAATAAAAGCCTATTAGTTTATTTTCCTTGCTTCACATTAATCCAATTCCCATAAACACAATGGCATTGCACACAAATCGTCGAAACAAATCGACGCCACAGTAAAACATTTAAATCCCTTGTTGCGAACATTGCTTAAAAGTAGTCTAACCGTCTGACCGGTTAGACCCACTACAGGGCGGATAACGGGGACTTTGGGGCTAAGCAAATCGCGTGCGGTCGGAAACTCGAACAACCGGCCAAGCAAGAGTCGGATTCAAACACGAAGGGTTCCGTACAAAACGCTAAATAAAAACATGTTTCTTGGATCACTTTTGTTGTTTTCTTTGTATTATTTTTCGGAATCTGGATCAGTGCCCGGTTGATTGCAACAGGCCCGCCCCCTATTACTGTACTATTAGGCACACCCAGAGGCGTTAGACAGTTGGTGTTGCCAGGGGTTAGACAGATCTAACCCCTCGGGGATTACAGGCGTGATGTTATGTTATTTTTTTTTATTTGTTGTTATAGCGGACATAGTAACACACTCTGTAAAAATTATCAAATGTCTACCTATAGCGGTTTAAAAGATACAGCCCTGTGACAGACACACAGACGGATAGATGGACAGATAACGGAACCTTAGTATTAGGATACAATTTGCACGCTTATATCGCTGTCGGTACGGAACCCTAAAACGTTACGATTCACCCCGCGTTTCGCATTCAATCGTAAAGTTTCCTTCCGTGCGGAGTTTTTAAGGATTCCTTCAAAAGATTCCGAGGTATTTCCCGACGTAATGTTAGGTATTTTTTAAGTAGGATTAGTTGCTTTGTTTGAAGTGTTTCAGGTGTTATAATCCGTTAGGGGTTGTTTTTACAAAACGGATGATTGTTCCATGTTTAGGGAAAGTGGAAGTTAAATGAAGTTTTTTTTTTTTTTGTTAGTCGTTTATGGCTTCCGTTTGAAGCGTTGTTGATTTTTATTTAAAAGGCTATGACGACCTTTTTAGTGTTACTCTATAAACAACCTTTCAAAACCAATCAAATCCACGATGATTTACTAACAACAAAATAAGTTTGCTTTTGAATGGTGTTTGCGATGAATTGATTTTAGTTTAAATAAAACTTTTAACTGGTTGATTTATTATTAGTCAAAGTGTGCCAAACATAGCTTGTATTAAGTTATTGTCAGAATGACTACAAAGGGATTAATCAAATTCGAATAATACACATAATAAAAACTAGGACACGGCTAAAGACATCGGACAATGACAGATAGCCCGCAGTTTCTGGTATGGACGATGTTTCTGGACAGTATCTGGCTTGACTGATCCATAAGTATTTGTATGGAGATGTTCGTGTCCAAAGCCGAGTCCACAATTTGTCCGTACCGGTCGTAAATGGGCTTTTATACCGGACAGATCATTATACAGGCTGTTGTTTTTCAAATGGTCTGTTTTAGATTTTTTAGGTATGTATCTTTTGTACATTGTTTATGACAAAACATGGTACTAAAACCTAATGGTGAGTTAAAACGACTATAAATTAGTTGCGATGACAGGGAAACAAGAGGTGGACAACAAAAGGCTTTTACTGGGCTTTATCGAAGTGGATCATAATATAGGAACATGAATATGTAATGATAATTGTTATTGCTAGACTTAGCGAGTTTATTACCTACTGCGGTCAACCTTTATATTGGAAGCGCCCTTAGATGCTCGGTTCCTGCAAGTTAATGTCTGCTTATGGTAAAACACCACATGGTACATGCTACGGCTCATGTTTCATTGTCCATGTCTACCGTAGTTGTGATTATAAGACGTTAAGAGAACCAGTCAGGAGTGCTACACCCAACATGTTCTGGTCAGCATAATTCGGAAAACCCGGGCGGCTATATCGAATGTATGTAGATAAACGTTCGGATATTATTATTAATTATACGATAAATTCGATGTTGAATGCAGTTGGCCGATCGGTGTGAACACATTTTTTATATAATCTCAAATATTTAAAGTAATTGGTTCGCGACGTCTTTTTTATTCAACAATATGCCGATCCGAATATGTGACTAGCACCGCTTAAGATTTCGTAATCACATCGGTATAAGTGACTTTTGAGTTAAATATTCAAGTCAAAACCTAATTTCCTTTAGTGTCTAACATATCCGTACTAGTTCCAATAACACACGCGTTCTGGAAACGACACACCATTAGTCTCCATTATTCTTCCAAGAAATTGGAGAAACTTGAATAATAGAACATTATTCAACTGCAGAAACAGTTTCATTCTGATTCCCTCCATATTTCAATCGAAACTGTAGAACTATCAAATCCTTTTGGACGTAGCACATGTGGGTTTGGTTCGGCTTAGCTCGGCTCTTGTCGGGTCCTCTCGGCTCTTTTAGACGCGTGGTTGGCCACGCTGGTGTACGACCTCACACTTTGGCCACGCGTGGGGAGGTTTAACCGGATTGTCACTATCGCTGCTTCGCAGACGCGCGCGGCGCGGTGAATTAGGAAGAATTGCGAAAGTTTGTTTTGGAATTTTGTATTGAAAATAAGTGCTGTGAAACAGTTGAGAATTACCGAAATTTTATAAACGGGTTCAGAAATACATCCATTATAATTGAAATAAGGCTTGTATGTGAATACAAAAAGCTTAATCACCGCTGAGAAATAAAAGCAAAAAGGTGTGCACAAGGGTCCTATTCCCGGTTTCTGAATGGAGTAATTGAAGTTTAGAACTAACTTATCAGCAGTGCTACAATATATTTAAGGAAACACCTTTATTAGAGTATTGGTATTTCTAAAAGGTGTAGTTTTGCAACGTCGCAAGCGCGGCAGCTGAGCATTAGGTCCCGGGTTCTTGTCCTGGGAACTTGTAGCAGACACGGAGTCTGGATTAGTGCCCGGTAGATGGCAATAGGCGCGCCCGCTATTACATGGGACTTAGAAATAACTGGCAAAATGTTGGTGTACCGGTATTACTAGTGTATCTGTACGTAAACCTTCGGGGATTACGGGCGCGATGTCATATCGCTGTAAACTATCGACAGTTAGAAGAGTTCTAATTGCAGGTACACGAGTAAAACTCTCAAGAGCCCAGTAAATAGAGGTCAACCGCTAATTAGCATGCCTCATAAACAATTGGGACCACTTGGACCCGACAACTTTAGGGTCCAACTCGACCCTTGTGGGCTTGAAATTTTCAAAGTTATGAAGAATTTTTATTGCTTTTTCGGGGTCAGTGTCGGTTTTAATTAGGCGTTGATTTTTGCTTGTAGTTCAGAAATAGCTGGGTTTAGCTCTGTATTTAGGAAAGCCTTTGTTACCAAAACAGAATGACGAATAAAGAATTTCAAGTTTTATCTGCAACCCAATTTTCGTGGATCCGATATTCCTAAAATAAAACTGCCAGTTTTTTGGGTTTCCGAATACCCGTAACGTTTGAATTTCCAACAAAATTTTTCGGTTTTATTTGCTCTCAAAACATAGGGGTTGAACTAGAGTGGCGAGTGTAGAATATATAAGCAAATACCTACGTATTATGTATTTATGTCATCATCTTGCCTAGCACTTTTCCAACTATGTTAAAATCGGCTTTCAGCGTAACCAGACGCAGTTGAATACCAGTATTTTACATGGAGTGTCTGCTTACCTGATCTCCACAACCCAGTTATTGGGTACCAGGATTCCTTGGAAAAGCTGGAGCCTTAGCCCAAAGCCCCGAGCTCTTAAATCAATGACCATAACGCATAATTTCTCTTGCTCGAATAGACATTTAGTACACAATATACTATACACTTTAGGTATCATTACCAAAGTAACGACCTATACCAAACAGTCCCGGGACAGATTTGCAAGTGCTTAATACACCACCGACAGTTTATGAACATAAAGTAATAATTGCCTTGCGCACCGGGATTAGACGCCGGGATTCTGTTACATAATCCCGGACTCCGGGATCTAGTGTTGTTGTTGTGTGGCAATTTTCAATCTACATGCTAATCTGTGAAGTTTTATTATAATGTTGATATGGAAAGTGGAGCAGGTGTTGACGTCTCATTTTTGAAGATATCATGATGCACATGATTTACAAAATAAACAATCTAACTACTAGTGATGGATGGATGGATGGATGTTTGTTACTCTTTGACGCAAAAACTACCGAACGCGTTTGATTGAAATTTGGCACACGTTTATATTTGGCATTCCCTAAATTAACGCATAAAATACTTTTTGTCCCGGTGGTACGATCCCGTGGGACACCGAGCTTCACGCGGCCGAAGCCGTGGCATAACATAGTAATGAATAATTTGTGGATGTTTTGATCTAGTCACTAGAGCTATTGGATCAATACCATGACACTTTGTGTTTCAGAGCCCACAAATACGGAAGCTTCAACGGATAAATGGAATCAAACTGAAATGCAGAGATTATTCTTTGAAGTTGCAGCGCACGACGAAACTGGCATGCATGTGGGTAGAGGACAGTTCAATATACAAAATAGCCGAAGTATTCGTTGCTCTAGTGTCCCAGCGCCTAACGGTTCGTATGTAAAAAAATATTTAGCGATCTTTATCTCCAAATATCGCGGCAATATGAAACGTAAGATGCAATATCTTGGGTATTCTTTTTTTTTGTATAATTGGGTGTGGTTTTCCCATTTCATCCAGTTTCATTGCGTCACAAGTTTGTAGAAAAATCAATATGGCGATAGGCTAACTATGCAAACCTCCATAGACGCAAGGTGGTAATTTGTTATAGCATGTCAATAGTCCATGCGAAAATAACTTACATTATACACATTTATACAGTAGGTCTATCAAACTAGTTAGATAAAGTAAGCGTGGACGAGGATCAACGTGTCCGGAATTTATGATCATTTTTATCGCTTCCATTTTATGTTCCTTGTTACAAACTTGTGAGAAATAGTTCGGCGGATCAGCGCCAGTCTAGTTTTGTAGGGAGAGGTCAAATTTTATGACTTACGTAGTTAAAGGTTTTGTGGGAGTTCAATGGAGGGGATGCTGATGTTGTAAGTGTATCACCTGTTTAGATTAGATGTTGAAATGGATGTTGAGTAGGCAGAAGTCCATATACTTAGGTATGTCCTGGAACGAATTTTGGAGATTATAGCCATTATTGTGGATTATAGCTCATTTTATGTAACGGTGACGAGGCCTATCCCAGCAGTGGGAACACTATAGGCTGATTATGTAAGATAGGCAGAGTCGAATTGCACAATAAATGTGGGCAGTCGGAAATAGAGACGACTGGTACGAAATAACTGATTAAACAACACGAACGGTTCCAATCCAATCCTCACAACAAAGACAGCATCCAACACCTTTGCAGCCAGCAAAAAATAACCGAATACCCGACAAAACTCCAAGAAATCTCAATTCTAACCGGCGAACAATTTCTTACTCTCAACAATGGCGGGTACCTTATTGTGATGACGTCACCGCTAATGAAGTGGGAACGGCACTTTTTGATACTCTCGGGCAGTTTTTGTGCCATTCTGATATCTTTGTAGGTGTTAATGAAGAGGTTGTGATTGGATTGTGTTTTCTTTTGACGCTAGTAACGGCTTTGTTGTTATTGTATTTAAAATCATTTTGGTGACGGTAAGATTTTATTTTTATGCTTTGTATTTCTGCAGTATAATGTTTCTGAATGTATAATATTTGACAACCAAGAAATGTTAGACAAGTACTAAAATATCCTATTCACTAGTATAGAACTATGTTACAAAAAAAAAAATATGATCATCTGCCAGCCTTTTTCCTAATATGTTGGGGTCGGCTCGCAGTCTAACTGGATGCAGGTGAATACCAGTATTTTATCATCAATTAATTTAATTAAAATTATTTCATCAATCCAATTAGTATGCACATACACAATTTGTCTGTAACAATGTTACCGATCCTTTACTATTAGAAAGGAAATGAAGACGTAATAAAACATTAAATTCTTGCAATTTAAACAAGCAATCTTTATAGCGATGCTAAAAAACCCTTTTCTAAACATTTAAAACAATACAAATTCAATGCTATCTAGAACTCATTTGTTTTTTGTCTGTTTTTAAAACGCTCATTTAGCGAAAAAAGGGAAACAAACGAATAGTTTTGTAAAGCTGCCTTCGAAACTGTTTCAGTGTAAACCTCCATTACAGAACGTTTTACAGATAGTGCTGAAGTATTTAGATTAAACGCTGAAAGGTAAAAATGCAAGAGATTACTGTGTTGCTAGTACAAGGCTGATTTTTTGTGAAGCTGTTTGTTTAAGCTATAACATTTTTTTTTGTATCGTCTTACTCTGTCCCACTGCTGATCCCTTGGCTTTCCAATTCTCTTTAACATTTGTCTTTGCGACTGCTCCGAACAATCCGTTAAGAACGAGTCCAGATCGTCAAGCCAGCGTACTGTGTGACTATCTTCGCCCATCTGTCCGGCTTCATCCTAGAAAAGTCCGCCACCCAGTCCCATTTTAACCTCGCAGACTTATCGGCAATATCAGCGATCTAAGATGTTAAGCTTGTATGGTAATATATGTGAGTGTGCATTCAGTTTTACTTGACTCTTAGGTGATGATAACACTAAGATTCTGTGGAAATGGCGAGGTTTGGCGCCAAAAAAATGTCAGGTAGGTCGTGCCAGATTGACACCAAGAAGAAGAAAGGAAACACAGGCGTAATGTTTTATTATTCATCTTCAAGCTGTAATTTTAATGCCGTAGTCTGTATTTAAAATCAGTACTACCTGCACTGATCTCGTAACTGAACAGTCACTTCATACAAACAGTAATTGAAGTTACTGTGTTATCAGTTGCGAGGCAACCAACACTTTGGTATTATACCATATATAAATATTTCATGTGCAAAATATAATAACTACAAAAAGCGTCGCAGGAAACCGTATCAGTTCGTCCACCCCTTCTCATAAATACACAATGATTCCGTATTATTTACTACATAACGCTGCGTACATAAATATCGAAGAGCCAGTGGGTCGTGAAAACCTACGCGACTGGAAAGTGAAAAGATGTTTTTCAATAAAATACCTCATTTTATTCGACCACTTATTATTTACCTACCACTATTATATATGTGACCTGATTGAGGGATATTGTGTGAAATAATACGACTTAAAAAAACCTTCAGTTTTGAACGACAGGTCATGTAGGTTCTATTTTTTTTTATCAGTATGAATCTCCGGAGAAAATATGCTTCGGATGAATTTGACACAATATCACATCTGTTTTTTATATCGGGTTAGGCAGAAGGTGCCCATAGGTAGTACATCCAGATTTCGCAAGTTTCCCGTGTAATAGGAAATTCTCATCAATCGGTCATAGAACCAAACTCTGGACTACTAAGATACGTGATGGAAAAGCCCAATAATATTTTGTCTGACCTGGGAATCGTACGCAGGATCTCATGCTGTATGCCCTCGTGATCACAAGATGAGCGAGGAAACTTTGTAAATTAAAATTGCACCCGCTAGTAACCTAAACCATGTTTCCTGTCAAACCACACCACGTTAAAAACTTCGGTTTCCTCACACAATTTAATTTATACCCGCAGCCTCGACGACATTATTACAGAATATTAATTTTAGAGCTCTTAGCGTAGTGATGTAGCGCCGCATCCCGGTCGCGAGAGCATTCATGTTAATATTCGGAAAACTTCAAGCGTGCCGCTGAAAGGAATTGAAAGCAACCGCAGCACTGCAAAGCGGGGGGGGGGGCAGAAGTACAGCGATGACGTCATATGGCATGTAGTATGGTGTCCTTAGTTGATTAAGGTGTAATACCTTGATAAATCAAAGATTACGCCTTGTTTTTGATGTCCAGTTACGGCAAAGTGTTATTGGTTTTTTTCGTTAGGAGTTTTTGGGTCGTTTGTGGGTTTTTCGAAGTAGCAGTCCGGAGGCTGTATTTACGGCTGATTGATGGCAATAGGATCGCCTCCATTTCATGGGCATAGGAGTTGCTGTACACACACTTACACAATGCTCACGCACACTTCTGCCTGACTCTTCAGGGATTACAGCTGTAATGTTTAATGTCGCTCACTTACTGCAATAATATATCTGGCGGTTTAAATAGTATTTTAACCTCATTTCAGATTTAAATTTAGCTGTTTAAGCTTGTCGTTCAATCTTCTATATTTCGTGTAAAACAAAGTGCCGTTGGCAAATTGTGCGATTAAAATAAGTACCAAACAATAGATTGTTTCACGTACTCGCCCACTGGTTAGAATTTGAGATCTAATTTTCAATTCAATCTATTTGTTCGAACTGAACCTCTCCTTACATCCCTGCCACTTGTGACAAAATACGTAACATCCCCTCGCTGTATAAAACGAGTCGGTCGCGCAACGACGCGGAAAATTGGACGCCGTCTTAAATTATTACTTAGCGACGTCAACAGGATTAAATATATCCTTATGGCGAAATATTAAAGGAGTAAAAGTGATAAAATGCATACAATTTTTGTGGCTTTTTTTGGTTAGTCTTTTTGTGTTTTTATGATAAATAAATTGATAATTAATGAATAGAATGATTTTATATGTTGACTGCCTCGGTAACCTAGTCGCAAGCGCTACCGGGGCTGCGAGTCAAATCCGGAGTTTGATTTGTGAGTTGGGCAAAATGTAATTGGGTTTATCTTCCTGGAAATTTTGTAGCATCAGTCCAGCCTGGATTTGAGTCCGGGGATGATGGCAATTAGCGTACCCTCAATTACGTGGGGTTGAAACATAACTGGCGAAATGCAAGTGTAGTTCAGGTCATTTCTGCCTAACCCTTCGGAGATTATAGGCGACTTAATTAGTTTAAAAAATACCGGAACTACAAATCCTATCTATAATACATTTCAAGAAAATAACTAACCAAACTAAAGCATTACAAACGTACATATATTATTATGGTTAAAAACTCTTAAAACCTGGTACCACGAGTTAGTAGAAACAAGCTGAAACCGTTACGAAGCACTCGTAAAAAAGTTTCCACGCCCGTAGCACTAATATTTAGCGTTATGTGCTACGCCACATGTTAATGCTACAATATTACGTAGCATGTGCTACGGGTGCTACGAGTCGCGTAACATCACTTTACTACGTGTATTTAGAACAAGTAATAATATGGTTTTGGTGAGACACATCACACAAATCAAGCGGTGAAAAAAAAAAGATAATATACTTAAAGTTTCCGGTGTCTGCAGCTCGTCAATCTGCCCTTGCCGGTCTGAAAAAATCTTTTCAAAGAAATATGAAATCAAAGTCAATTATTTAACGAGCATTAATTCCAAATACTTGGAAAAGGTAGTCAGAGATATATCCTAAAAGTTAAATATAGCTGGGAATATTGAATTCCAATAAAAGCATACCCAGAATTTAATCTCGAATTGGGATTCGAGCTACGACTGTTCGTAGAACTAATACGTTGCTACGGAAGTGCTACGAATATGCTACGATGGATTAATGCCCGAACAGAGGAAGTATTAAATACCAATGTATTCTCATAAATGGAATGGATTTTCTTCAGTTTCAAGAATTATTTAATAGTTTGGGCGTGTTGGGGGACTGTCTCTTGTAACTCGACATTCGAAAAGTGCTGATTATCAGCCTAATTTGAATAAATGACTTTTGGTTTTTTATTTTGATTTTTTTTTGAATCAATAATAAGATTTTCTGCTATAATTAATGTAACGTTTTCTTTTCTTTATTACAAAAAAAAAATATAGAATAATGGGCTCAAAATATTGATTATTGAAATTATTTTTCATATTTCAGAATTGGTCCCACAGCAAGTTTTTAAATTTTACCTTTAAAGTACATATGTTCTTCGTTGAACCTAAGACTTTCACTAATAAATGCAAAAGAATATCTTTTACGTCTTACCGGTTGAATGGATTTCAATGTTAGCACTTAGATAAGACTAACTATGGTGAATGCTGTATATATCTGTTATAGGTACCTATATACGTACATACCAGCACTTTTATTATTGTTATTGTTTCGTATGTACTGCTGTTGGTATACCAATTGAATAAATAAGACGGCCGAGATTAGATTCAACTATACTTTGCATCCAGGTGGTAAGTCCTCGGGGCATAATACCCGGCAAACGCGAAGGCGAAGCATGGATGTGTGCTAGTTAGTTATCAATAAGATATTATAAAAGGTGTTGGGCTCATACCGAAGTTTTGTTTTCATATTTTAGTAACCCACAGCGATAGTTCTTCATTTTCATGACTACACCCTTAAAGTATAGCCATCGTTTAACCTTCCACCATGTATAAACAATAAAAGATAAAATAAACATCGTTAACATAAGTGTAATTACCCCTTTTATAGGCAAACTACACGATAAGTTCAGCAATTAAAATAAACGGTTCTACAAGAAGTGTACAGTACAAAAGTACTAGCTTTAATCCGAAACTGTAATTAGTCTAGATTGTTACCTAATTTAAGTTAACTGAAGGTTATTCACTTGCAAACAAATATCACTACCTAGTTGTTATAGTCATAAGTATATACCTAAAGGTGGTTAGAAAAGTTCTAATAATTATTTATGAAGCTATGACTAATGACGTTAGAAATATAATAATACAAAAGGAAAATTAGTCAGCGCAGTACTCCTCCACATTAAGTTGTTATAAATTGCTTTCCCTACACTACTACTCACCCTTTTCACTTTATTTCGAGTGGCAGGGCTTTATGGCCAATTATTATTGATCTCTATCACATTACAACAGGATTTTCTACAACAAATGAATGCACTATTTTATATACATACCTGCAATGGAAGGGACCCCGACGCTCAAGCGGTTACCTCGTGTTCAGTACATCATTCTGAACCGCCCCACATAGAAATTTGTCATCGTGTCATCGGTTATTAAAAAAAAACAGCTGTTTCCTACAAAACTGTAATACCTACACGGATATTTTTTTTTTGTCAGAGCGCTGTACTGAATAATAAAATAAAATAAATAAAAATAAATAATAATAATTGTTTATTTATCCAAGTAATACACACAGACACAGTTCAAAACAAGGTAGCAGAAATACAATAAGCATAATACTATAGTTTTGTGCACCAAAGATGTGTGTCTACAAAAAAGTCTATGCATACAAAAATAATAATGAACCCTGTCTCTTAAACTAGGAGACCTGTATCTTAAGAGACAGTGATCGGCCAAAAATGGAATTTAATAAAAACTGAAGTTTACAAGAGTGAAGTGTGAGTGAATACGTGGTAACTGCTTTAGCGGTGTCCCTTCCACCCTGTATATTACTATATTAATATCATCAGCAGTATTCAACCTATTTTCAAAGAACTTAAAACCAGACAAACCTTCGAAAACTGCCCTCAAACTCATCACGACCATGTCAACTATAAATCAACTAAACTGTGTTCCGTATAATCAGGGCGTGATACCCCCCCTTCCCTCCTCTTTCTCCTATTACTTGTAACAAATTAGTTACTTCCCCATCGGTGGACGATTCAAATTAATGGCCTTCAAACAACCTTAAAGAGGTTTTTTATTCGGGTTTTTTTTACGTCAAAGAATTTTCGGGGATTTTTAACGCTTGCTTACTGTTATTATAAATGAGTTTTTTCGGACTGCTAATTACTAATTATTTTTATGTCATTTACATATGTTTGTTTAATCTTTTGATTTGGTATTTATGATTTAAAAAGTAAGTTCAAAATCACTGTCTTAAAACCTACAGACTATTTAATAAGGCAACTACAAAAAAAAAGTTACTAAACCACAGTTTTATAAGCGCATTAATCTTGCCTTAACTTTAATAACATTAGGAACTTTTAAAATTATAGTCAGCTTCCTCATCTCAAAAATGTTTAGTTTTAAGAAAAATGCTTTTAGTATAAGACAGCACTCAACTTCAGGAACTATCAGCTGTTTACTCGGTTGAGTGCTGCTTGACTTCACCGAGCTTCACTTGCAGCTTAACAGGTCTCAAAATATTGCTGACGTAAGACTAAGCAGCGAGTGCTAACAATAGTTTTTTTTTGTGCATTTTTTAATGTAACCTAGATATTTACTTTTTTATAAAGCAACGGTCTCGAAATATCGCTGAAGTTATGCAGTAAGTCATAAAAATAAGATATAATCGTAAATCGATCGATTTCTTTTGTATTTTTTAATGCAAACTGCATCTTTATTCAGTAAAATAATATATATATATATATTTTTCTAAAATACTTACATTATTCTTAAAACAAGTCTAGCCACACGACGGAAATCTCTCAGGGTTTATCTGTGTGCAGGCGAGCCGTTAAATATAATTTAAACAATTTACAGATGATGTTGTGTGTTTTTGAATTTCTTCAAATGTTCAAATGTTTTGGTGTTATAACTTTTAATATTCTTAATTGTATCTTATAAATGTCTGACAGGTAGGTATGATAAGTTCTCCCATAGCTACTGAGCCCGTAGTTGATAACCGAGTCTGCTAGGGCCATATATAGCATTCTGAGCGTTTTGTAGGGTAGTTTATCTTTAAGTATGCTAAGTTTACCTAGAACCGATCTCAGTTTGTTACATACAATCATAATCCTTGTGCGGGCCCCAGCAGAATCGACTGTCAACTATTAGGCCGATATACATGTGTTTATCAACTACTTCTAAGGACGGGCATTTGCAATTCTTTAACGAGTTATGGAGGCAAGAGTGCTGATGTGCTATAACTGTAGGTATAGTGGAGCATTTATTGTGTGATGAATGAATGTGAACGATCTTTGTTTTTGTTGCGTTTATTACGAACCCGACGTCATGAGCCCATTTACACATTTGGTCGAAATTACGTTGTAGGGATTCCTCGGCATCATGGATATTTTTATCAGCGACCAATCAATATACACGTGTCATCTGCAAATTGGTATACAGAGCCTGAATTTATAGCATTACTCATGTCATTAATATAAAGTAAGTATTCTGTTGGATCAATAATTGACCCCTGGTCCGTTCCTTGCGTGGATGGAAGCTTTGAACTATATTCATTTTTTTTTTAACTGTGTTGTATCTGTCGGTGTGGTAGTTTTTTAAGAGTTTTAGTAGTGGCCCTTGTATCCCATTTTGTGACAACTTCTCAATTAGTGTATCATAACGGAGCATATCAAATGCTTTGCTAAAGTCAATAAAGAGTGTCAAAACATGTTTTTTATCGTTTAAATGTTTATTCACTTCATCAGTAAACGTTCGTAGTAATTGTGTTGTACTCTTATTTTTTCGGAATCCGTATTGTTTGTTGTTGCTTATTCCATGCGTTTCCAAAAAAGTATTTATCTCATTACCAATATAATGTTCTAAGATCTTATCTATACAAGACAATATAGTGATAGGACGATAGTTATTAATGTCACCACGTGGACCCTTTTATGTAATAGCTTTCAGACGTGATAGATATTAGCTAGTCTTCCTTGTTTATGGATAAATTAAATTGTTCAATTGCAATCCTACATCCGAGCTTTATCTGAAGTCGAACAAAAATGCATTATGGTACTCCACTACTCAAATCAAAAACACATTTTCAGCGATTTTCAGAAAATTCTTCAAAAGATATTTTAAAACATTTTCTTTCAGATTGAATTATAATTCTTTGTCCCATTTCTAGTTCAAAACAAAATAAGTTTTTACGTGACAGTTTGTTGAAATCTAGGAATAAATAAATAGATCTAGAAAGAAAGTTAAGTAGTAAGTAAAAAGTTAAAGTTATAAATTAAAAATAAAACTCATTAAGTATTTGAAGTCAAAGCACGTTGGAAATAAATGAGGTCAAAGTCTTAATTCAAAGACGCAAATAAATAGAAAAGTTACCTAACTAAAACAAACTTGTGGCATGGGATTATCTAAATGGCAGTTGGCAAAGAGTTCGCATGGTGGGCATGTAAACTTTTTCGTAACACAACTTTTTTTTACATGGTACACGTTTTCCTTTTACGGGGTTTGTTGGGTGTTACGTCCTAAAGAAGGTTTAATTTGAACCCATTGGGTTGGGTAAATAAATAGACGCATTAATACTTGATATTGATCAAGTATTAATGCGTCTATTTATTTAAAAAGTTTTGGGGAAATTAGAAAAATAGTAAAAGAAAAGGAATAACGATGTTTTCATATTCAGATTTCAGATTCAGATTCAGATTTCTGATTCAGATTTCAGATTCAGATTAATTTATTATATTTGTTTGAAATATGGTATTTTCTTCTTTTTTTCCGTATTGACACAGAAGAAAACATATCAATTTCTTTTCCATTTGGTCTGTAGAGAATCCAAGGTTTAGATTTAACACGGATAACTTTCCAAATAATGTTAACTGCCTAATATAGAAAGACAAATCGGTCTAAGAAAGACAAATTCACGTGTAGCTATCAATCTGAAAAAACAGTACTGATTTTTTTGTATACATGGCTATGAAAAGTCAAGATCTTCACCAAAAACAGGTTTGGGCACAAAAATACTAAGGTTAGGCGAAAGCAATATCAAGCAATAAAGAAAGAAATATAAAGACATTTTGCTCAAACAAAATAAATGCCGCAGTCATTCGAGCGAATTATCAAAACACATTACGGCTATAATACCTATTTTATTCTGAAAATGTCTGCTGAAAATGATGTAGTGTCCCATTTACCACGGGCGCCGAGTAAATGAGGCTTACGTGTGTAAACTGGGATTATTTTTAATATATTCACGTTCAAAATTGACGGTTCATTACGTTCACTAAAACCTCTTTGTAGGAAACGTTTTCATTTAGGAAGATTTAGTGGGAGGGAATCGAGGTTTAATGGTTCTTGATAATAGCGCCATCTATTGGTGGATTGTAATTGAGTGCCAATTTCTATCAATAGAAAAAATGACAGTGTTATTTTCCCTCGATGGCGATGTCTAAGTTTTCACAAATGGTACATTGATTAAATAGCGTTAAAGAAATGCATTACAAATAGCGTGTTCCCATTAAAATTTACAAAGCACAGCTGAATTTTAAACATTTTAGCTGCCATTTGTCTGAACCGTTTCAGCCATTAAGGCTTTAGATAAACAACCACATTCCCAAGCGAGGAAAACACGATGCTTTTTTTAACTTCAGTGGAACTAGGTGATAGGTACCTACCACACATGTACAGTATTTGACTCGTATTCGGGTTAAGAGTAAAAAACAGTGGCGCGGTGGAAAATAACATTTTATAAACGGACGGAAGTTTAATGCCATATAAACTGACGCGTCAGATTTTTTATGTTGGTTAGCACACAGGATAGCAGGAAAGCTATGTTATCATCACGAACTTGTAAATCCGGAGGTGATTAATTACTAATGATGTCGTAATACTTAAATACCTCATGTGACTGTAATTTCAGCGGAAAGCAGACTCTTATAGCCGAATCATGGCAATGGCAGCAAAAACAAGCATCTGTGGTCAAAGTCATTTTGCGGTTTTTTTCTTCTTCTACTATGTTCGTGTACTATGGAGACAGTAGGCTGCACGAAGTGCAGCCACCAACTGCACGAACGCCATGCCACAAAACCAGTGTAAGCTGGCCTCGTGTCATCAACAAAATCATGTCATCTTTTATTATAATTGTGCCTATTTATTGAATAATTATATTCATTTGTTCACTGCTATTTCTGTCTATAACTCGCAATTAGTGGTTAGGAGGAGCTCGTGGCTAAATAATCCAGCCGCATAGGTTGATCTTCAAGGTTAAGCCGCGCATGCCTAGGTCGGTTGAGGATGGGTGACCATCATAACATACCCGGTTTTCCTCCATCCCTCGGAAAGCACGTTACGCCGTTGGTCCCGGTTGATTCTAGACATATAAATAAATACGATATAATATATGTTTTATTGGCATGGAAACTAAAAGTTATGGAGTATGTAAAGTTAGTTATGTTATGTTAAGTTATTCCCTACATAATATGTTCCCTACAGCTCCGATATTATTTTCGGCAAAATTCTTTTATAAGTCATTATTATATATTTCACTAAACGTTAGCAAAAATTATATTAATGGCCGCTGTCAAAAAATCATGCCACTGGTCCATACAAAATTACCCAAACCCCCTTCCATTTTTAAGTCATTCTGTCACTGCCAAATGCATGAAAGCCTGATTGAATTCAAATAACAAAGTTATGCAGTGCCAGAGTAGCATATTGATCGTGTTAATATTTGGCGGGTCGCCAGTTCGCGGGTGGTCGGTTCGAATCGCGCCTAAGTGTAAGTTATATTTGACCTCGGCTGATATGAATCAAGTGTAGTGGGTCATAAGTATTTATAGCTCACAGGTGTTGGCAGTAACTTTTGGTTTGGGCATGTTAGGCGAAAATATTTTTTTTCCAAGAGCTGTAGCAGTAGCAGGTGTAGTATATAATAGGGAGAGTTCTTGTGACAGAGGTTTCCTCCATGACCGCTTCCTGCTTCTATCACAGGTTAGAGGTGACGGAATAGTACGTTCAAGAGGGCTTCGACAAAATGACATACTTTCAGTGATATCGTGGAATTATCAAATAAGTATGGGAATGATAAATTACCAAAAGCTGCATTCCTGTTGTAAGTTGTTGTAGGGATACAAAATGCTTTGGAAGCGATTGCCACTTATGTAGGCCCTAAGAGAGACGTTTTCATCATTGTCAGTGTTTTGAGCGGGTTTTTTAAATCATCTAAATTATTGAAATATGAGAGACTATATGATTTAGTCAATTATTTGTCAAGTGTGAAGATAGTTCTAATGCTACGTTTCATCGAAAAGAAATTGACAAATTATCAATTCCCAAACAATTTTCCGCTTAATTTCATTTGCTAAATTATTACTTAGCAAAAATCTCTTCACAAATAATTGTAACGCAAACCTAATGTTTGGCGTTAACGTTTAAACAATAACTTGTTTACCAACTAGCACTTTTACCAATTTGTAAGTAGTCAAATATTTCAGTTGGAATAACACATTTTACGCAAAATAAAATGAGGCAAATATTTAGTTTTCAATTTACCACTTCTATTCAGTCAATTGCTTAGTTAATGACAAAAATTTGCATCTATATGTCAGTTGCACAGAAACGCGTGTGTTGCGTATATTAGATTTCGAAAAGGCAGCCATTTCAAGCATAAGATCTAACTTTGAAGATGTTTTATTACGAGGGTGTTTTTCCACTTGGGACAAATTCTAAACAGGTAATATTAATATTAACTATTCTGGTAGTATTTTTTTTTAGTTACAGGCATTTTTTTATAATTAATCTCGTCTAACTAGTTCAGTTTCGGGTAGGTAGCCTTTTTTTAGTTTTTTTTTCCATATTTTTTTCTATATGATCAAGTAATTTCAGACACTCGCCGGCCGCTGCCGCGGCACCGCTCGCTTCGTTCGCTCGGCTCGTGCGTAAGAGGTCACAGTTCTAACCTAACCTTTTTTTTTTCGAATTTTTTTTTGGAAAATTGTTTGGGAAGTAAGAACTGTAATTTAATTAGCTAATGCAATTGTTCTTTGTTTTTCATTAAAGAAAGGAAATAATTTATATTTTTGTTTTTTTTCCCATCTTGAACTTTAATTGCTGCTGTCTATCAATTGCGAGGTCTATGTATTACTGGTAAGACTACTCGGTAAAACTACTGGGAACAGGGGAATAATTTGTCAATTTCTTTTCGATGAAACATAGGTAATATTGCATTGGTATAAAAAAATGTCGCTAAAATTTGTTTGGGTATTGAAATTTTGTCAAAACCTTTTCGGCAAAACGGCAGGCTCCTAGTTCTAATTAATAAAGAGCTTGATATTGTGCTGTTATTGTTCTAGAATCTAGATTGTTTGACGAGTAGTGGATATAATGTAGACTTTGTCTTTTGAAAGCCTAATATCAGTATTTTCACAGCGCAAAGTATAAATCTGATAATTTAACGATTACATTAATTTCAAATTCAAATACAGACAGTAAAGTTAATTTGTATTTTATCTCGATTCAATTAATTCAGAATCGATATAATATTGTGAATAATAATCAGCCACGCTTGTTTAATTTGTCTATTACTGATAATATGCAAATCTCTCATAGAATATTGAATTTATGAATGTTGGGTGGAATTCATTATTAGGAATCGTTGTGCCTTCTCATTTTTTTAAATATTTTGCCATGGAATTTTCGATATCGAATGTTTTTAAACAATAGGAAGCATACTATGAATATCATGATATTAATCTCCCATATTGTAGTACATATTATTATAATCTACGAGAAACATTGTGATCCTGCAAATCCTTTTAAATACTTAACGCTATTTGTTCTAAGATATTTCCAGGTCTCTGCTCTGTGACTGCGTCGTTGGTGTAATGGTTGCAAGCACGACTGCTGAGCATGAGGACCTGGGTTCGATTCCCGGGTCGGGTAAAGTGTTATTGGGTTTTTCCATGAGGAATTTCTCAGTAGCAGCCACGGAGTCTGGATTTATGCCTGGTTCATGGCAATGGACTCGCCCTATTTTACATGGGACTTAAACATAACAGGCGAAATGTGGGTGTACACCTCTGCCTAACCCTTCGGGCATTACAGGAGTGATGCAAAATATGTTTTTGATATTTCTCTTACTTACTAATTACATTTTTAAATATTCCTATAAAAAAAAAACATTTAAAAATATAAAAAATAGTAGCCCACCGGTATCGGGAACAGGGTCCAAGCTACCGGCAGTCAGGGCTCCAGAGAGAGGAACCTCCTAACAATACGAGACAATATTAGACACAATATTAGAGAAGACAATCACTATGTTATATTTTTAACCCTGAGATAAAGATATAGCACAAAGTGAAAGAGACTATGGATACATCACTCCCAATTTCATTCATTTTTACTGCGGGGTATTCTAATGCAAGGAAATGATTTATTCTGGAAGCAGGGCATCTGAATCTCCCTTACACGTCATGTGTTTTCTAGGAGTTATCTGTAGCCGACATTTCATCTCTCGAGAAGAAATGGCGAATATCTTTCTTATCGACACGTAATCGTACATGAGCAAGTAAAGTAATATCTAAGGCTGACACGTCTAGCTCCAGAGCTGCACGTACGAAGTTGACAGCGAACAAACTTGCTAATAGTGTTTTGATTGCTAATCTTGTAATCAGACACACACATACATGTTTAATCTTTGTAGATAGAAATACACACATACACATATTAAACTTAATTAAATTCTCTCACACACAAACACTATTTTAACTTGTAAGTGAAGTCGTAAGTAATAATTCATAGGTAAAACAAAGCATTGCGATCACAGTTTCTCAGTTACTTCCAAATAGCAACTTAGGCAATGTTTCCTAAGGTGAGTGAACCTTATACTCTTGTGTTAAACAATACAGCAGCTATTAAAAATTTATATATGCGATACTATACTAAAAATATATATTTTTGTTCCAGTAAAGCTGCGTGTCACTTGCAACCGCAACCACATAGTGTCACAAAATTTGATACACCAATATGCCAAATCTGACAGCCACACACAGCCAAACCACAAACTTACGATCCCCACATATCAGCACCTTACAACCTAGCCGATGTGGGGGTAGGTGGGGTATTGCCGAAAGCTCCCCCCTCCCTCTACCGCCGAAGATTAATTGCCTCCCCCCCTCCCTGACCGGTCACCGGCTAATAGCCGTCGGATATCACTGATTGTTTCGCCGATTGCCGATTTCGTTTATAGCCTAATACTGAAGTTTAAATCGTTTTCTTTCTGTTGATATTTTTATGGGTATTGGTGTAAAAAAGAAGTGTGTTGTACGTTGTAGATTCTTTTGTTAGAGAGATTGTGTATTATTGATGCGATAATAACGGCATCCTAAAGAGCTGCTCTGAAAACGGTGAAAATCATAGCGTCGTAGACAATTATCTATTCGCACTGAGTTCACGTGATAGAGCTCGTGGCTAATTAAAAACAGCCGCAGGGGTCGATCTTCCCGGGTGCTGCGGGTTGTTCCGGGTGCTGCGGGTTGTTCGAAAGAGATACCGCGGCCCCGGAACACAAAGGGCGATGAAGGAACATGGATGGGTTTTAGTCAGTAAAAGTCTGACACTCCCTCCCGCTCAGCCCAGAGCGGGAGAAGTCATTTGATGATTTCCCATCCGAAAAAAAAAAAAAAAAAAAGGGGTCGATCTTCAGGTTAAACCACGCCTTTCTAGCTCGGTCCGTGGATGGGTGACCACCCATTACATACCAAGTTTTCTCCGTGCCTCAAAAAGCACGTTAAGCTGTAGGTAGCGGCTGTCACTTGCATATTAAATTATCTTTGGCAGTCGTTACAGGTAATCAGTAGTCCGAATGTTTGACAACCAGTCTTACAAAAGGGTATCGTATTACCCAGTACTAACTAGGTTGTGGAGGTCAGATAGGCAGTTGTTCCATGTAAAATACTGGTATCCAGCTGCATCCGGTAAAACTGGAAGTCGACCCCAATATAGTTGGGAAAAGGCAAGTAGATGATGAGTGCCGTCACGTGGTGGAATGTGTGTTGTACGGTAGATTGTCATCAGTTTCTATAGCTAAATTGGCAAATCGCCGCCCATACTCTTACATAGCATCATAGGCATCACAGGTGCGTAGCCATCACAGAAACTGAAAAATGTCCGAGTGTTTACATAAGTAAATTCTTGTTATTTTTCTGTAATCGACATTTTGTAACATATCTACATTCAAATAAAAACTAAACTCTCCGTGCTAAATATCACGTTTCAAGTCCATTAATAACGTTCCCTACTTAAGCCAAGTCTACACTAATAGAACAGGCAATAGAACAGCACAACAGTAGCGACTGGCTCCTGTCGTCGTCTGGCGCGAATTGAATCACTCGCCTCATTAATCACTGAGGAACGCCCATGTACTGGGCGAGGTCTTGAGGTCGGTTTGTTTTTGTCCTGAATAGAGATTAAGGTCTAAAATTAATAGTTTTGGGACATTAGCACAGATCCGTATATAAAACTGTCTATAGAAGTTTTCTTGCAAAAGATGCATTATATGATAACCGGCCAGAATTGAGACACATAACGCCGAATTTAAATAAAGTGAGAATTTCATCTCTAAACTCATACTTTTGTGACTGTCTTTTTCTTTGGGATTATTTACTGAATTCTGCTTTTTCAATCATCAACCTTCAAAGCTCGGCTTTGATTTAAATGATATCGGTGCTGGCTAACACATGATAACAATGATATTGGTGCTGGATTGACAAACATGGGATAATTGGGCAATGTTTCTTAGGCTTGATATTGTAGTTGTTTATACTACTGTCTATAGCACTAAAAAGATGCGATATTGGTTTATCGCAAATCTATAAAACACAAGAAAGGTTAATTTAAAAGCTATTTTCTCACATATTGGAAAAACAATACAAAAGGCTAACGGGTAACGGGAATAAGCGGCGGTTGAGACGTCAATCCTTACGGTCAGACCAGACATATTTAAGTTTATGTGATGGCAACGCATCTGTGATGTTTATGATGCTGCGCCGAGGTGGTGATTTGCCAATTTAGCTAAAGAAACAGGTGACTACCTACTATACAACGCAAATTCCACCACGTGAGCCTAGCCTATTCCCAACTATGTTAGGGTCGTCTTTCAGTCTTGCCGGATGCAGCTGAATTCCAGTATTTTACGTGAAGCGACTATACAGTAACTGTAATACGGTACGGTACGGTAATACGGAGTAACCACCCGTCGTCGTCGCGCACTCGCTGCTCGTTGCGCGCCAACTCGTTTTAGTGGCTACCTTTACTCGCTTATCGCCGGCAGTGAGACAGGCTTAAAGCTCGAAGGTGTAAAGTATCCGACCTCGCGAGCCGTGTTTCCGCGTCAGGAAGTCACGTGTACGGTGTTCCGGTTCACGGTGAGGGTAACATTATCGAGAACACGTCAGGTGTGTCGGTGTGTCGGTTGTGCTGCCCGGTTTCCGTGACACGTGTCGAATTTTAGATTGTAAATAAAATTATGGAGGGTTTTATGTTTTACTAGCGGATACCCAGAGTGTGCTACTACTCTATAGTGCCTAAAGCATTGTTATAGTGGTCTAAAACTAGATTGGGTTAGGGCATATCAGTTGGAAGGTTTCAAAGTCTATGACGGACATATGTAGGTAGAAACAATTCGTGTTTGATATTATATACTCGTAGATATATGTATGTATAATTATGTCTTATTTTGCTGGTCCTTAAGAAGTTGGTAAGTATAACTAACCCATGTTGAGAACAAGAGCGTGGGGCTCGTGGCTAGACAGGAGGGTGAAACTGCTCTTGCCGAGGTCGCTCCGCGGATGAGTGATCGTATATTTTAATTAATTATATTATCAAAAACACGCTATCATTTGTAGATCATTGACAGTCGTCACGGGTAGTCAGTCATGCCCGAAAATCTGAAAACCAGTTTTTTCAAGGGGTGTCGTATTACCCCAAAACTGGGTTATGGATGTCAGATAGTTACTCGATTTACACAAAATACTGGTTAGACTGGAAGACAACCCCGACATAGCTAATGATCGAGAAGTAAAAACCAGAAGCAAAAATTCATAAATGGAAAGCAAAGTACAAAGAGCGGAAAATTTAATTTGAAATTAAACCAAAATATCCCATTAGTGCTCCTGACAGCTCACCACTCTCATAAAGCCACATTTTAAAAGCTGTCGATTGTTAAAACATAAAATGCTATACTCTCAACTGTCACGACAAGTCACGGCTTTGCGCGGAAACTCCAAGATTTTAAGTGCGAGCAATACATTCACTTTGCGAAGTGAACTCGAATGCTCTGAAGTACATCTGTACTTCTTGTAGTCTTTTACTGGGGTAAAAGTTTAAGTGAACTTTAAGTGGCGCTTAAATGTAAGAGTTGTGAGTTTTATTATTTGGGTCATCGATATTTATTTATTACTATGTGGTTTAATTTATAGTTTCAAGATGGAATACTGGAATAGCGATCTAAAATAAGGGGAGCAACATTCTGAAAAAATGAAAATATGTAGAACGTAAAAGAACTTTGAACTAAAATTAGTTGGAATAAGATTTGATATTTAGTTTTTGAGATATCGGACTTTTTGTGAAACTGCAGCAACTTTGTTTTTGATAAACATGATTATTTGAGTGTCAATCTATATATGAATGAGCGTTTAAAATATTGCTTTTATATTGTTTGGTGCTACGAAGCCCTTTGAGTGCGAGTCCGACTCTAACTAGTTCCTAAAACTAATCTGGTTACCCAGGCAACTTTCAACTAGCTATCGTAAGATTTAAATTTTATTGCGCTCTAACAAGCAACTACGTACTAAGAAAGTTACTGAAAAATCTTTCCTCGCATCCAAATAAAAAACCTGCAACCTTCGCACCGAAGCAGCAATAAAAACAAACTTTTAAAACAACCGAACGTTATTTTACTAAACTCGCTTTTTTCTCCTACAAGCAATATTTTACGGCCAGACATAAACACATTTCATCGCCTATCTCGCTTTCTCTCACGGCTTCGCGCCGGTGTTAGACAGACACAACGAATAAGTTGGATGGTGAGATTTACGCTTAACCGCTGATAGTTCGTGTTTATTGCGGGTTGGTCAGAGTTGTAGGGTGCAGGTGCATTTGTAGGAGCAGCCAAATGGATTGCGTTATAGGAACACATTGTTATTTTGGAATATACAATGAAACATACTGATGTTTGCTGTGGATTGCGATAACGAAGAGATATTGCCAATGTTGACAGCATATCGTGCTGTTCCTCATTGTAGCTGGCAGCTTAGTATCACCAAACCATTGCATTGTGTGACTTATTATAGCATTTATACTGCACGTTTATATGTGATTCTAGTATTATTGCTACTTTGACCTTCAGATGGTGTAGCGAACATGGTACCGAGTTTCTTCACAATAAAGACCAGTTATATTTTGCTTCACTAGTGTTGTTACCGCTGACCGCCTGCTATACTAAACTGAACAGTTATCATTCTCGACTGCCTCGATGGTCGAGTGGGCGCACGCGTGACTGCTGAGCAAGAGCTCCTGGTTTCGATTCCCGGATCGAGCTAATTGTTATTGGGTTTTTCCATCAGGCATTTCTCAGTAACAACCACGACGTCTGGATTTGTGCCCAGCTGATGGCAATAGGCCCACCCCCTATTACATGGGCCTTAAACATAACTGGCGAAATGTAGGTGAACTATTAGGCACACCGCTGCATAACCCTTAGGGGATTACAGGCGTGATGTTTATGAACAGTTATAATTTTTTTCCCTAGCCTGTCCTGTCCCACACCTGGGCCTGGGCCTCCCGCCACTCTTTCTATGTCTCACAAACTCGCGCGTCCTCCTTCCAGTTCTGCGGAACCTGTCCAGTTCGTTATCTTATTAGTTAATAGTATTTTGTAGGCGCAAGATTTTTTAAAACTCATTTGCTTTGCCGTTGAAGATGATGAAAGGTACTTCATTAAAAAAAATAAATGTACTTCACAACCGTTTCAACAAAGTCGGGATAAAAATAGATTTGAAACGAAATTGTTAAGTAAGTTATTACAAATATTAACTCGGTACAAAATTAGACCAATAACTTCCCCAAAAAAGGTTCAAACGGAAAAGTAATATTAACTTTTGATAGAACTTTTAAAAACTAGGAACATCAAAGAGGGTGGTTCCTCGAGGAAAAAATACTGTTTCATTGTAAAGAGCTTGTTAATTAAATAACTTGATAATTACTCCTTTCATTACTTAGAGAGCACTGAACCTTTTGAATATAATACTCAGCTGATATGATGGTAGTAAATCAATATTAATTACATTATTTTATTACTTTACTTTAATAGATTACTTTGTCTGTCTGTTACCTGTCTTTTCATGTCTTCACAGGATCTACGAGTGGTAAACCACGGTTACTTTTTTATCAGGATACCTTTTATCCCGGTAGTACGTTCCCGTGGGATAATTTTGTACAGCGCGGCCTAAAGCTAGATATAAAGGAACTTTAAGAATACTTATGAACAACTTAATGGTTGTATTTAAGTCGATATCTATGATTTATATCCAGACTTTGGCCGTCTTCCAAGGACCAACCATTACCAATTTATTTTCCATGCAAAAATACCGCCTCATTTCTCAATGTAAAAGGATTTGTAATGGAATTAAAAGAACCTCCACCAGAAACGATAATTTAAGTACATCCGGCGCCCCCTGGGCATCCATGTAAGCAATCTAGCTACCTTAGTGGCTAAGTTTTTTAACACGGCGTAGACTAAAGTGTACGCCGTGTACAAAAGCGTGTAGCCGCTGACAAAAGCTGGTAAACAATTAATTGTTTACTAGCTTTTGGCGGACAGAAGCTTCGCTCACGTTACGTCAAAGATTATCCCATAGGAAATATAACCTATGACACTCAAGGATAATGTAGCTACCCAATCATTGATATAGTGACAAACAAGGATAGTTTTACTTACAAAAGATTACTAATTCTAAGCACAGTATGTTCCTATGTTCCTAAAAACCCTTTCTAACCAAGCTATTTTCTTATATAACTTGTAATACTAATCGTTAATTTATATTAAGTACTAGCTTCTGTCCGTGACTTCGCCCGCGTGGCCTACATGAAACAAATGATTTTTTTTCAGAATCAAACAATAATCACTCCCTCGGAGACAGTTTTTATAAAAGGCGTTTTTTATAGGATCGTGTTATGGTAAGCAAATTGAATATCCATCCTCACCGCGACAAAATAATAAAGGACATTGTAAGGCGTCATATTATGATCGGTGAAGCTCACTGATTCGCCGCAGACTTCGGCTGTGACTTTCAAGTATTATGTCACGGTATTCAAACTGTTGGCCTGCCATCACTGAAGCAGCTTCATTCGTTGACGGCGCGCTGAAACCGCCTCTGTGTTCCTGAAGTGTTTATTTTCTGCATGGAAAAAGTTTAAACGAATCACAAGAAGCAGGTACTTTATCCAAGGCTGTTTTCAAATCTTTCATGTAAGGATTAACTTCATGTAGCATTTTCTGGTCTTCATTAAGCCTAGTTTAACATTTTGAAAATTGGAGCACCTCAAATACACTTCTCTATCATCTTTACCTACGGAATAAATTTGCAAAAACTTTGGTACTGAAATGCAGCTTGCCTATGAACTTTGGGCGAGTCTGTTGGTACCGAGATGCAGCTTGCCCAAGGGCTTTTGGGCTAGAGGTAGGGGAGTAGAAGGGTGCAAGTAAAAACAGATTTGTAAGGGTTAATTTTACTATATGTATACATTTTAATTTAATAGAAATAGATTTTACTTAATGGATTTAGGGAGACCATTTAATAAAAGAAACTAAGGCTCTAAGAGCGAGCAAAGCGAGCGCGAAAATTTGAACACCCTACCATGGACAGGTTAGAATTGTTTCGAGTTTCAACCTACCGGAATTACTTGGGCGACTTACAGACAAAGCTAAGTTTCAAGAGAAAGCAGGCTGCAAGAGCGAGCGAAGTGAGCTCGAAATTTTTAACATGTTGCCTCGTGATCATTATCAAATGATCATTCTCCATTTTTAGCAACCTTGTGTTTGCCATAATTGCCTGTTAAGGCCTCGGGCAAGAGGCTCCTAATTAATTTCAGTCTCTGTTTAAAACGGGTTAATCATGCGAAAATCCTACAGGAGTGCCAATCCAGAGGCAGAAAAAGGAGCCTCTGTGATTAAAGATTCTTCCAGGGTTCGAAGATGAACTACAGGGTGAGTCTGTCGGTACTGAGATGCAGCTTGCCTACGAACTTCAGGGTGTGTCCGCTGATATTTAGCTGAAGCTTTAGCGTCTTGGTGATTTTTGAAGCCTTATTTGACTTTGTTGGGATAACATCTGGAAAAAACTGTAATACTGAAGAGTATGCACAAAATTTTTCAAGTCAATCGACCCAGAGAATAAAAAGTTTCACAGAAAATTTAATCCCACATTTCACCCTCTTAGGGGTGGAATTAAAAAAAAACCTTTCTTAGTGGATACCTACTCTTTACAAAGGATACATTTGCCAAATTTCATGTCTTTAGGACAAGCGGTTTGGGCTGTGCGTTGATATATCAGTCAGTCAGTCAGGACTTTGAATTTTATATGTATGATGACATACATTATTTACTATACAGACCTAAAATAAAAATATGTACACATATCTGAGCAGAAAAGAATTAAAGGGCGTCAAAAAGCTATTTAATGCTTTTTCCAATGAGTCTTTGTAAAAAGTGTAGTTATTGGAGCTCCTGTACCCTATCCATAGAATTTCTAGTTTCAATGATGTTTCCATCCCCACTTAAACACATACTGTTTTTAACCCAACCACTTATCACCCACTAACGATGCTTACGCCGAAGTCTCGGTTACGTAGGACCCCACCCGAGCCCCAATCTGAGCCCCCCATGGGTGTCGTAACAGACGAATAGAGCTGTAAATCACGGGAATGAGTGGCTGTCTCTACCCTCATTTGTATGCGGTGTAATTGTGGTGTAAACTTTTGGGCAAGTGTGGTGATTATCTCTTTATTCGCCACATGGCTCATCATCATTATCCAAGCTTTTTCTCAAGTATGTTGGGGTTAGCTTCCAGTCTAACTAGATGCAGCTGCATACACTGATATTGCGGAAAGCGACTGACTATCTGACCTCCACAACCCACTTACTGGGTATCAATATACCCTAGGTTTTCTTCTTCACATGACAATGGACTTGAGGGTCCAGCGGTTGGATCATTTACTTGATTTTTATGTACTCACGTAAAGTATTCTAACGTAAACTGGGTCTCCACGTACCTGTAACAAAAGAATAGTTCATTAATATGTATAATCTAAATATAAAGTTGGCAGCCATTACTTACAATAAAAGTTATTAGTAAATGAACATGCCTTTTAAACGACATTATTGTCACAATACAACAGTACCACAATACATTAATGACCATAGGTCATGGTTGCTGATACTCTCTGTCTCACACACACACAAACACACTCAACAAACCCCGACACACGACCACCTCCCTAAAGGCGCTTACCAACATCAAGCTATACTGCGTAGTGCGATGCTATGTCGATACATACATCACGAAGTTTATTAAGAGGAAATAATCAAAACGTGCTGCTCTGCGTTACTTAGGCAAATGTTTCAAACAAAATAGTGATCACGCAATACGTGCAGCCAGGAGTCTCTTGTGCAATGTACTGATTTTGAAAGAGATGCTCATAGTTTTAATGCTACTACACTGTTACTTAACAACACTCGACGTAAAAATTAAAAAAAAATTGCCATCGTAATTCTGCTCGTTTTTTCGTTTATGTATTTAGCTCACAGTTCGTATCTTGTAGCGTTGACACAGTAGACACATACAGACTCGCTCAACAAAAGTTTTAGTCAATCAATTAATCAATATTGCTATTTTAGCTGCGTGAGGCCACGCAGCTAAAATTGATTAGGGTTGATTAGAGCTATGTTGCAGTAACATCAGGCGAGTTGCGGACAAACGTAAGACTACTACGGGTAAAAAAGTAAAAAAAAGTTTCGTGCAGCATCGCTTGAGGTTGACAATTTACCCTTACTTAGGTCAAGCTCAATACCACACGCCCTGCTTTCTACTCATGTGTGTATGTGTGTGTATGTATGTGTCTGTAATAAATCCACGGAGCTCATTAGGGCTACCCCTATTGTGCGAAGACTTATTGCCGGTCACTTTGTATCCTGCGGTGTGTGAGTGGAGTCTTCTTTACGAATGTTCTGCAGACCGTATAGGTTTTATTAAAAGGGAATAGAAAGTTGTTGTTTGAGTTTAAAGAGTTTTTGTTATTACTTAGTTTTTATATTAGATTCTTAATCTTCATAAGTAGTGCTTAGTTTGCAATTGAATCTATTCAAAAGTGATAAATAGTGCAGAGCAAAATTTTATTCATTAATTTAAAAAATGCGCTTTGTTATAGAGGCCTAGGTCCAGCCAAGAACGTGTTTTAGTTGTAATGATGATGATGATGATGATGATTTCGAAATGGTTAATGTAATCTTTAGTGTTAGCTTAGTATATTCACTGCTCAATTATTGAACTGATTCCTTCCAACCTTTTTATTTATACCGCAAACCCAACTGGCCACCCCTGGTCTTGAGTTCTTTTTTCATATTATGATTGTAATTTAAAATATTATTTAATCTTTCACAGGTTTACTTCAATTTTCGTACAAAGACAGAAGCGCAACAAAATTAAATTAAAACAACTGTCATGCCATTCTCTCCAGACTCCAAGCTTGTAATTTGTAAATGCATTTAATTCCTTTAACAAAGCAACTGTAACAGAACTCGACACTCTCAGACAATCTCCACAAACAATTGCATGCAATTTTAATTACTGCACAGAAACAAAAGCAATGGAATTTAATCCAGATATAAACATAACAAGATGCCTGTAATCCCAGGGGGTAAGGCCGAGGTCTATAAATGTACTATGACGTCATAGTACATTTCGTCGGATATGTTTGTCTCATGTAATAGGGGCGAGCCTATTGCCACCAACGGGGTTCAATAACAGACTAAGACTGAGATTCTATTCGAAAAACCCAATAGCCTACAGGACGTCATGCTCAGCATAATTGCTCAATGCAAAGAGTTTTGAGATAATCCTTATCAATCCTACTTAATCAGCAGGAGAACGATGATGCCAATTTATCTGGGGTCGGCGCAGCATGTGTTCTTCTTCCGTTCTTCTCTATTTATTCCGTCATTGGATGAGTCCCCCCCCCCCTTTCTGGCCAGATATTCTTTCGTTTCGTATATGCGCTGAGCTGAGCTCAAAGGCTGTTGAGCTGTTGAGTCACGTTGGACGTGTACTGTGATGTGATGCTTGCAACACAAAACCTTCACTGACATGTGTGTGACGGTTTTTGTTTGGGAGTCAAAGGAACGCCGATTGGGTTAGAATGATATGGAAAGACATTCGAGTTTGAAATGGGTGCGGAGTTTTTTTATATCGATAAGATTTTGCTTGTTGTTTCTTAATTCAATGGCAGCAGCAGCAGCAGTGAATATTGAAATGAATCATATTATTGAATGAAGAAAGGTTTTATTTTTGTACACATTTTTCACATTTTAAAACACAGTTATTTTAAAATCACAGGATAATAAAGCTTTAAAAATATGATTGGGCAGAAATGTTCAGTAAATAACTCTCAGTGTCGTCACTAGCCAACAGAATTTGTTGAAACCTGTTTGTCAACAAACTCAAACTCAAAGCATTTATTTCAATTAGACCATTACAGGCACTTTTGAATGTCAAAACACAAAAAAATAAACTAAGCTACAGTCCCAGTCACAGGGCATAATAACTTGTGAAAGTACTGTAGTTGCCCATTCGAAAGCGTAGATCTCTATGGAGAAGAATGGGCAAGAAACTCCATGGACACTCTTTTAAATCATTATGTTGTTACAAAGTCTCGGTTACATCATTCATGTCGAGATTAAACATACATGTGAGAACGATGTAGAAAGACGTGCGAGTAAGAGCGTCCAGAATAAAAAGATAAAATTAACAATTCAAAAATACAATAATCCATGGCACCTGCGAGATGACCAGTCACAACTGACAACTGACACTTGTATGAACTACAAACCATTACAGATTAGACGAAGTCTCGTAGCACTGGCTACGGCGTCCGTAATAGAATCAATACTGAATTCAATTTACAACATAATCCCAGCCATCAATTCAATACCCAGCTATTATAATACAGTCAGTAGTAGGGCTTACAGAACCGCTTGCAAGCTCAAAGCCAATACCTAACCGCTTGACAGTTGCCATTCAAACCGAACTGTTTGCTTCGAGAACAAAAACGTCTATACTGTGATAATGCAGAGATAGTAACGCAAGTAAAGCAGTTTATGTATAGAACGTATGCTTGATTTTGATTTTTGTAATACGCAGCGTAGTAGTGCTACGATATTTCGTAGCAGCGTAGCAAGTGCTACGAGATTCGTAGCAGCGCATTAAGTGTGCTACGAGATTCGTAGCAGCGCATTAAGTGTGCTACGAGTAGCATAGCAAACAATATCCTGTCATTGTTTTATCTTCTGTCGCTATGTTTTTATGTTTTGTTATTAGTATCGTTTGAAGCATTACCTAAATGTGCTGTTTATTTCGCTTAAGTGATAAAGTTAAAGGAATCAATTTTTTTATAACATTTTAGTCAAAGTGTTTGATATAACAACCGTTAGATGTTACTGTTCGAACTGCTCGTTGGAGCTTGGTGTGTTGTCGATTAAATTTACAATTGCAAGGGTCCCGGACAAACATGGATTAAGTTGGCGCTTGAGAGTGTCGTCCGTCGCGGTGGTCTCTGCGAAAGCGAGTGTCCGCCGGCCCGGCCAGCTCACCCACCCGAATCTCCGCTCGCTCGCTGATGACGCTGATGACGCGTAGCTTGGTCACGTCGCCTGCGCGTGCCGTCTGCGAGTTTGTTGGGTGCGATTCCCAACAGTTACTAATACCAAAATGTATAGATGTAAGCTTTTAGAACAGTAAAGCGTGCCTTACACATCCGATACGGTTGAACAACAAAGTTGACCCGAAGCACACACTATGCATAGTGATCTTATGCCGAACCGCAAACTTCGTTTGGCATCCACCATTGTTGCAACAGGTTCGGGTCGGCACTGCTCAATTCTAAATAAGCTTATTGATCTTTTCCTGAACTTACGTATTAACATAAATACTCTGTTTCCCGTCCGACCGTGCCGAATCATGCCGACCCGATATAATGTAAAGTTGTAAGTCAAGTGCAGCGGTATAAACGTAATATTTTTATATGCTTATGAAAATTATTTCGCTTTATTGTAGATGTTTTTTTTCATGACTTGCGACCGCACGTTTTATTTTCCCGGAACAACATAAAAATATTTTTAATTTGCTCACAACGGTTGTTTGAAGAACATGTTTTTCCTTAATGATGTTTGTTGGGGATTTTTGCGCAATATTTAACAAATGTTGGCGAAATAATGGCAAAGACTAGAATTCTCCTGAATTACGAAGCAAGCAAAGAATAAAACGCTGGTTTCACGTTATTGCTTCACTTTTATTGATCTTAAAATCATACTTTGAGGATAAGGATATTGCTGCGGGTTGTTCGAAAGAGATACCGCGGCCCCGAACACAAAGGGCGATGAAGGAACATGGGTGGGTTTTAGTCAGTAAAAGTCTGACACTCCCTCCCGCTCAGCCCAGAGTGGGAGAAGTCATTTGATGATTTCCCATCCGGAAAAAAAAAGCATAAGGATATTTCCCCTCTTCAGGTACAGTCTTTATTATAAAATTACTAACTCTTAACTTGAAACAAATACAAAAAAAAGCATTATTGGTCTTTCTTTGCCCAAATACACCACATGACATAACATAAACATTACATCACGCCTGTAATCCCCGAAAGGTTAGGCAGAGGTGTAACAGTACGCCCAAATCCCGCCAGTTATGTTTATGTCCCATGTAATAGGGGGAAATAAAAGTCGAAAATCTGACAACCAGTCTTACCAAAGGGTACCGTACTAACTGGATTGTGGAGGTCAAATAGGCAGTTGCTCCATGTAAAATAATGGTATACAGCTGCATCCGGTTAGACTGGAAGCCGGTCACAACATAGTTGGGAAAGGCTAGGCAGATGATGAATAGGGGTAAATACATTATACAAAAATTAATTAATAGCTCAAAGGACATCTTAAAACTAGTTAACATTACTAACTACAATTAACAGAAACGAAATTCCCACCTACTGGGCTCAAACAATAGCCTAATCGAAGTACCGTCAATACGAAAGGAACAAGGCCATTTAAAAAGAAATCAGTTCAGCAAACCAAAGGACAATGGCAATTAATTAACAAAAGGTGTTGTGTTGCATACAATATTGTTCCTATACGACAAAACGCCACATGTGGGTAATTTTACACGGATTGTTTAGTAAAAATACTGACAAAAGAAAGGACCTTTTCTCCCTTTATGGCCTTTTTTAATTTGGCCCATTTGTAAGGATCTTGCGTTCGTTTTGAAGGCACCGCAATTATGTGGGGGCTGGGGGTAATTAAAAAATGTCTGCTTTGTTAGTCATTATGTATGCATCAGCTGTGGTCTGTTGTCTTATTTTGAGGTTAGGATGAGGTAGGACGTCAAATCTGATAATGAGTATGAGTAAAGTTTATGATAAACGTAATTTATAAACCACTAGGTCTTGCCAGTGGCTTTGCGCGCGTAAATATTAGAAATTACCCCTCAATCACGCAGGTAATTCACGTGTCACCGGGATAAAAAAATCTTCAAAACGATCGGTTCAGTGGTTTAATCGAGAAAGACAACAGCCAAATACTTACTTTCGTATTTACAATATTAGTTTGGCTCCATAGTTTTAGTGCTACTTCGATATCTTCTTTGAGATACTTGTGGCTAAATACTAACAGCTGCTCGGTTTAATCTTCAACGTCAAGCCGCGCTTGCCAGGGCCGGTCGTGGATGTGTCACCACCATTATACGTACATACCTAGTTTCCTTTGTGCCTCGGAAAGCACGCTAAGTCGTTGGTCCTGCCTGGACGTCATTTTTAAATCTTTGACATTTGTTACAGGTAATCAATGGCACAAGAGTCTGACAGCCAGTCTTACCAAGGAGTGCCTTGTTACCTAATACTATTAATGTAATCCTGTCGGATGTGGAGGCCAGATAGGTAGTCGTTCCTTGTAAAATACTGGTATTCAGCTGAATCCAGTTAGCGGACCCCAATATAGTTGGGGAAAGGTTGGGCAGATGATCTATTAACCTTCTTTGTATAACTGCTGTCGTCACTCTTAATTAACGAACGGACAGACGGACAGACGTTGTAATGACGGTGCCCTGTTTGCATCCTAATGCCCCATTTACGGCCACGGGCGATGCGACTGGCGTCAAGCAACACGAATGCGTGTCACTTTGTAACATGCTTAAATCAGCTCCATTATATTAAATTACACAAACAATGTAATCAAATCTTGAAAACCTACTTCTAATTTTCGTATCGGAATGAAACTTTGTATGTATATTTAGTATGGATGACAAGATGATAATTTGGTAACTTGGAGCTGATCTGATGATAGAGCCAGGAGGTTGTTAGTGGAACTCTTCAGTGGGTTCTAGTAAACTACTCAAGTTTATGGTATGTTTGACTGGCTTTAGTGCTGTGCAGCCAAGGTAAGAAACGTTCGCAGTTTAAGACTAAAAAATAAAAGTGTTTTGTAGTTTTCTTCAAATTACATATTAATAATATTTCCTTTGCTCCGCACGTCACGTCGGTCACGGTGGTTCGTGGCATACTTTAATAAAATATCTTTCATTATTTTCTTATAAAGAAGAAGCAATGAAGCGATTTCCTCCCTCTGTACTACAACAACTATTTTTGTTTAATATAAATTTAATAAAATAGTTGTTTGGAAGCCGTACTATTACGAAATGTCTTATCCCAACGCAGAAAACGTTATTTTACAAGAAAATCAGTTTTGAATTTTGCTAAGTGTATATAAATTAGTGTTTTTGACTGTAAACCCTTCATATAGCGAAAATTTAATATTATCAACGCCACAGTTGGTAACTGTAACGTATAAAATTAAATTTAGCTCCAATAACGAACTTTCTAAATTGGCTTCTTCAATATTAATAGCATAATTATGAAAGTACAAGATTATTAATTACATTTTCTACTACTATGTTAAAACTTGTCTTTACTCCGACAAACCATATTCATTTTCATTAATAAATAAGCTCACACCTTTTCCCCATGGGAGTGGGCAGAAAAAAATCATAGCTACCTGCTACGATTCTTACACACAAATTTCATCCACGTTAATATCTATCTGGTCATACACGCACTCCGATTGCGAATACTATGCATCTGACTTTTTGAAAAAGATCGCTTATATAATCAGTGTGTGTCCTTCTAGGACCCCCCGGCGTTTCTCAAATCTGCCCTGTTTTATACCTTTTGTTAGTCGCCTTTTATTCATCCTCTCAACATAACCAAACCATCCCAGCATTATTGTTATTACTACTAACATCAAAATAATATCGGTACAGACATCATACTCAATTATTTTCGAATTAAATTCCTCTGCCCACACCACAATACGAAAAACATCAATGTAAAATAGCAGTACTAAGTATACATTGCTGGCTGTCTATAGTATATCAGTCGAATGAATCGAGCAAACAAGGCAATGTAACGTGAAACGATCGGAACAAACGGCGTGGGCTTGTAATGAGATCGGAAGGGATTTATTGGGCGCTACGGAGGTAATGTATGACTTTGATAAGGTTAAATGTCTATTAAATAAAGGTCGGGGCTATATTTTTGTTTGGTTGCTCAAAATTGTGCGATCGTTATTGAGACGGTAACGGTATATCTTTTATAGGCTTTGAGTGATGGTTATGTAATGTTGTTGTAAGGGGTTCTAGTTTTGACAAGTGTATCGATGTTGAATAGATGGTTTGAAGAAGATTATTTAGTGTGGGAGCATCATGAAGATGGAAGAGACAAGCGGATAGTAAACAGAGGCAGTTATTTATAATGAAGATGATGATAATTTCTATCTATTACAAGAAAATACAACTATTTTACTGATTACTAAAAATAAAGGCTTCTCATATCTATATATATATATATATAGTGTCTGTGAAATCTGTCAAAGACTAGACTCGATGTTAATCTCTTAATTATTATTAATGGTCTCTATAGAAAACCTGAAGTTGTTATATTCAATAGAGAGTTCACACAACATGCTTAATAAACACAAACCAGCAGCAATATCGTCGAATGAATTTTAATGACGCAAGCGATGTCAAAGAAATAAAAAGCTGTCTTCACAAAACGCTGAAAGCGTATATTAAACATTAGAATTAGTCCCAAGACACTTGTAGAGGCAAGATGTCAGGCTTTGCACAGCAAATATCCTCATTTCTGAAAAGAATGTTAAAAGCGGAGGCGAGCCATGGAAAGCCTCACGACACACAATTCAATCCGTCTGTGTCTGACCTTACCTCTCAGCTTTATTGAATCAAGAACGCCAACCGCGCTCGAATCTAAATCCAAACACTAAGGTGGGTGGACCATGGAAGGCCATGCTCCTTCGAAGGCCAATTATTAAAATTTCGTAGTTATTGCCATGTGATGACAAATTCCTTCTATCTACATAAACATCCATCGAACTAGAAATCACAGACGCGGCGGTGAATCGCTCGCGCCACTATTTTGGCAGTACGGTCCCTTGCTTCATTGATATCGGAAATCGGGGACGTTAAAATAAGGTGGGTGTACCATAGAAGGCCACTCTAGCAAATAAATAGTTATTATTCGTTTATTTACTGGATAAATGAAACTAACAAATATTTAAGTAATACTTTGTTTTATTACGTAATATATAAACCACTTCTTTTTATTGTAGATTTAATGGCTATTTATTAACTTTTAGTGTTAAATAATTGATTTATTATAATGGCCTTCTAAGGAGCCTTGTTCCTAGCAAGGCCATTTTTAAGAGTTCAATGAAACTTAAGTTTAATCAATATTGATCAAATCTGAAATTTAAAAAAGTGGTTTATATTTTACGGAATGAAACAAAGTATTACTTAAATATTCGTTCGTTTCATTTATCCAGTATATGAACGAATAATAACTGTTTATTTATTAGAGTGGCCTTCCATGGTACACCCACCTTATTACAATAAGATCTGATTTCCTCAAACGTCCTCCCGAGATGATACTTTACGCAATTTTGAATCGTAATACCACTTCACAAGATTTCCTATCGTATTTCCGTCTTGAGCGATATTTTTTCAATTTTTTTTGCTGTGTGCTTATTTGATCTTTCACTGATATCGAGTATTGGAAGCGCTTCGCAATTTTGCATGTTTTCGATTTTAAGAGAAAACAATTTCAATTGTGTATTTGTAGATTGTGAGTTGTTGAAAGGAAAGAAACAGAAATGCTACTGGTGCTTAAAGTATTTACATTTATTTTGCTTTATTTCAATAACTTGAACATCTGGTTGCAGACTAGGGTTATCATCCAGTAAAAATACTCTGTGTATATAGACCATGTTATGGTTGTAGATGGTTTGCAGGTTTTATTTGGAGTAACCGTAATAAGATCTTTGCGATCCTTAATGAAACGAACTCTCTGCCAAAACCTTTTATTAATGGGCGGCCCTTTTCAAAATAACTCCAGATACATTTCAGTTTAACTTTACTTTTACCGTTCATTACAAGTACTTCAATATAGTAAAGTTGGAGAAACAAATTGACGGCCAACCAACATTTTTCGTATTTTCAAATCACAATGACTATAATTCCTTATTAGTTGCATGAAATCAATTACGTTGTGTATCAATCTGCTAAACAATTAATTTCCCTGACTGAACATCAAAGTAAACCTTCAATCACCGAAATCCTGTTATATGCTACACTTGCTAACTCCATTACGTATACAGTCTGCTAAGATTACTTCGAAACTGTCCAACTCCATATATCCAATTAAACAGAACTAACGGTTTGAGCTATCATCTGTCGTATGAACTCACATAGCATGGCATATGTCTCACCGTTGGCGACGAAGTGACTAGCTATCATCGTTTTTCTCGCTCAAGAATCGTCCCGTGTCAGTAAAAATTGCAGCGACAAGAACTGTCAGAGAAGGCACTCGTTCAGAGACAAGAGCTATTAAAGAGAGTCCTCGCTCAGTGACCATCGCTTGGCGGCAGAACTAGCTGAGAGACTCACTTGGCACACCACACTAAGCATTCCAGGGAGTATTCGCCCGTCACCGTCACGCCAACTATCCGAACTACGCACTTGCTACTCGCCTACTCATTTCTAGTTACCAGCTTAACTCGCTTATCGCTAGCGGTAGGACAGGTGACTGAACGCCTGAGCTAACATTGTCATATGTCGTATAACCCTCTAAGTCCCAGCGCTGTAATTAATCCTACTTCAAATCCTACCTTTAAGTTTCAACTAATTTGCTACCCGGCCATTTTGAGAGTATCTCAGGAACGAAGGGGTTTGAGTTGTGTGTGAGTTAATTTGGTAGGGTTATATTGACACGTAGATCGTTGTTGAAAAATTTTTGTTTGATTATATGCCAGTATTTTTATGTCTGTTTGTTTCGAACTAAGTATTATGAATGTTCGGAGAAGTTTAAATGGAACGAAAATAGATTTGAACCTGTTTTCTAATAAAATTATCAACCATAATCGCCAGTGAACACGGGAATCTTAATTTTATTATTTTCTTTGCTGTGTAATTTGTCACATCACATCTTGCTTCAATAAACTAGTTTTATTATTTACAAAAAAACAGTAAACCCGCTACCTTACTCCGTAATCAGCGACAAGCATTTGCAATTTGGCTCCCTACCAAGACCCAGTACATTCTCTAGAGAACCATTTATTTGCAAAATAGAATATTTAGTAACCATTCCATAGCTAGACTTAGTTAGAAAACGCTTAACGTAGTATCAAGCCTGTTTTCTACAAATAGGTAAGCAGTGGTTATCATTGACCAGTACACCAACATCTTGTGACTAACGTAATGTGTTACATGTGAGGTTATTGCCATTAATCGGACACAAATTTGGACTCTTCGGTGGATATCACTTTGTCCTACCCGAATTTCGAAACTAGGAACGCACGTGTAGCAATTGCGATCTCTCTACCATTGCAAAATAAAACTGCAGCAAAATACAAGGCAATTGTTTTACAAAGTTAAACTTGTTTGCAACTTCAAGACAAATATTGTGCTTCTGTTTAAAAAGTTTTCGCCATAAGTGTTGGCGTTTCGTTAATATTACACTTTTATTGCTGGAGCTGAACTTCGGCCATTTAGAAGTGAAATTAAATGTAGGACTTGCTTTTAAGATAAAAGAGTTCTTCTTTAGAGTTTAAAACATTTCTGGTTTATTAGTGTCTCCGTAGTAAACCAGAAACTTACTTTGAATTTGTTCAATTTAAACAAAAAATTACAGACTTTTCAGTAACATAACCGCTCTTAATTTAAATAAAATAGTTAACGGCATGTTTTATAGCTGCGAATCAATAAGTGCTACATTAACGTTTCGTTCTACTATATTTATCGTTAATAGAGAGTTCAATCAAGTGTTACAGTTTCAAACAACGCAACAAGAACTAGGTACTTAACATTCCACCTACTTACGCACAAAAAGTCTATGAACATGTCCATATACACAACATAATGAAAAACCAACACACTGAAAAATCTCAAAGTTGTACGAGTAGATATTGAGATCTAGACATGAGCCATCTCGTGGGACTTCATCCCGGCTGCGCTCGAGGGACCGACACTAATTGGGCGGGTGATAATCGCGCGGTCTCAACTAGGTCAGTTCGTTCGGGGAATTTCGTAGATGCGGAGTTTCTGCTCATGCTCGTTTACTTTTTTCTTGATGATAGTTTTCGCAGGCACGGCGAATTTTCAGCGTTGCGGTAGTAGTTTAAAAAAAATGTGATAAATGGTTTTGAGGGTTTTTTCTTACTACAAGTAAATTCAGGAAAAATCATTGATTGATAACTCAAATTGTCTAAACTAGTAACTGTAAATCTAAATGACAATAGTTCTTAAAATACTTGATTAAAATGACGGGTGTCAGGATGTACATAGTTTTATGCCGATAATTTTATTAAGACTATGTTTTTATAGTTAAATTTATAAGCTCTTATTAATACCCATATTGACATAGCGTAAAATACTGACTGCATAAATATGTATTTGTAATTATATATTTCGATATGACCGAATCTATTATTTCCTTTAGTTTGATATTTAGCTGTAATTTTAATCAAGTTAGATTTTATGGGCCTATGGCAATTTTTGGCGGTAGTACGGGATTACTATAATTCTGTAACTTGGTGTAGCTGTTGATATGCCTAATAAGTAAATTCCTTTTCTGTAGAAAGGATTAGAAAAAATGGAACTAGAAGTAACAAAAGTTCATAACACTCCAATGGCAAAATAATAAACTAACGCAGACAGCGTCACAAAAAAAGTGAAAACGTAGCAAAACACATCTAAAGGAAACGTTTAAATGCAAACCTCATGTTGAAAATAAAACCTTAGAAGTCCACAAACACTACGACGAAACAATGTTAACAAACGAATACATGCACCATTCTATTTGCGACCGTCGTCGCGGGGAATCCAAATAGCACACACCACAACTCGATACCAACCCTATTGGCTCACTTTAAAGCTTAAACTTCTGAAGCACCATATTTCGCTTTACTTACCTACCGATGTATTCTAAACTAAGAACATGCGTCGTTCACTGGAACTTTTCTTTCAATTTTTTTTTACAGTTTGGACTGTAACTGTCTCCTTTTAAATTCTAGTTTAGCTTAGAGCCATTTGAACGTGAATCAATATAGCGAGGCAGTTTGCGAACTCGGCACAATACAAACTGCAAAATATTTCATAAGGTCGTAAAGTTGGTACATGTTTTATGGATATAGCACTATATTTATGTGTTGGTATTGCTGTAAAGGTTACGTCCATGGGGCGCGTCATGCGTTTTATCTCGGGTGTAATTTTATGTCCCTAAATGGACTGTAAAGAGTATTGCGAATGGTGGAAAAGCGCCAAAATATGGGAATATTATGAACGCGGATGTTTGAGCAGCGTTTTTTTACTGCTGAAGCGTAAATAAAACTTTATTCAGCTTTCATTTATAAGTGCGAAACTTTAGATTGCTTGCTGTTGTTTAATTATAATATACGGTTTCAGTTTTTCTTGTGAAGACAACGAACTTTTGAACATGATTTATTCCTCAACTTTGACATAATTAATGATCGCAAATAAGATAAAAAGATGCGTAAAAAAGCCTACGCAAAAAAAAAAATATAGCGTAGAAAGCACTCTAAAGAAAAGAAAATGATTTTAATTATCCAAATAAAATTACTCGAGAAACAGTCCAATCTGCAAAAAGCATCGCCAGTAACAGAGCTACAGACGGACCATCAATTTAAAGTAAGTAACGTCTAGGGATGGGTCGCAGCTGAAAAAAGTCATCCTTCAACTGAAACTCACTCATTATCCATTATCCTGGAGGCATAAAACTGGGGATTAGGAGTAATCCCCAGTTTTAATACTGATAGAAATGTTCATTAAGTTCTTATTGTGAAAATGAAACGGAATCGTGACTTCGTTTGTGGGGATTTTATTGTAAGCTTGAGATAATCTGTAAGTACGTGAAGTATGTCTGGGAATTAAAGACTGACGTAATAATAAATTAAAATGATATTTAAATTAGCCATTTCCTACACAGATTATACTCAACGGAAAGTATAAATTGATAATAGTTCAAATAAAAGTAGGTAAAACTGCATTTACACTGATTACGCATTTAGTTTCAACCAGTTCTGGCGTTCAATAGTTGATTTAGTTGTATAGCAGTAACTAGCTTTTACTCGCGATTTCGTCCGCGTCGAAGAAACAGCCTACGGCACTCGGTAATAGTGTAGCTTTACATCAGTTAAAAGCTTTTTTGAAATCGGATGACGAGTTTCCAAAATTACGGCCTACATCCAAGCTTACAAAATAACATTTTTATAATATTAGAGTAAATTTGTTTAAGTAGTACTTAGCTATACATCTCAAAGAAGTGAGTGAGAGACTACGTGGACGATGATGTTATGGCTAGAATGAGTGTGACTACGTAGACGACGAGTAATATAGATGTATGTAAGAAGAACACAATATGCTGCCCTACGTGAAATTCTCGTATATTGAAATTTATAAAGGCAGGAGACTGCTGTTGAGCTATAAAATTAAGTTCATCTTTCCAAAGCTGGTTATTTACAAAAGATTTCAGGTCTCAAATCTTAAGCAGTACAAATTATATCTATAGACTCAACTTCTAATCTGCCTACTTACATACTTATCTGTGCAAAGTATGTGAATACATGAGACTTCTTTTAGAAGATTCTCACACGCCCAACTTTCTACAAGTCTGACATAATGGTCGCAATCTCTCACAAACTTTAGTGCTCAACAGTGTGTAGGCACCTCAACAAACGTATCCTATATGAAGACGCGAACAAGTGATTTATTATACTAAACTTACAACATTAGTTCTTGTAAAAAGTATTATATTATTTATTATGCTTATAACGGTTCCTATGCTAATATGGTCTATGTTGAAATGGTACTAGAAATTGTAGACTTTGTTACAACTTATACAATATTAAACTCACAAACGGAACTTCTGTGTAGGCTGACCTTTAAAAAATGACAAAAGCACACACTATGAGACATATTTTCATAAATATATTTGATGAGCAGCGTGGGTATACCACCCACGCTGCTCTCAAAACAGTGAAGGAAAACATCGTGGGACCAAAAACTCAAAGTGCGGGATGACAGATGTCACATTTGTGTCATCTGTCATCCCGCACTGAGCCCGCGTGGTCGATTCTAGCGTGTTCCCTCTCATGGCGAGAAGGCCTGTGTCCCAGCTGTGGGCTCATTATGCTTATACTATGCAAAACTACAGCTGCACAACCCAGCATGGTGAAGAGCTTGTAACTAAAGCTCGAGCTCGAGCTAGGCTAGGAATATGTTAGTTGAGCTAAAGGCACATTACACCTGCAGTGCATTCCAATAAAAACAAGCGCGACCCTTACCCGCAACGCATATCAGCAGACGCAAAAATACGTTCACAATAAATGTAAAAAAAAATGTGTAGATTTTAATAATGTCCTATATCTAACTAACGCCAACATACATACATCACGAAAACATTTAAGGAAACACAAAATAGCTTAATTTTGTCCAAAACACAAGTTGCTGTCCGGAACTTCACAGGCGAATAATAGATTTCACAGAATACAGCACAAAGCAATTCTCAGCAATACCAATAACGAGCCTGTCAATACTCCAGCTTGCCTGGAGCTAACAGCTCAATATTGACCAATAGCAGTGCTGCGTTAATAACCAATGAGCTTCAAACTGTTATGACCCAATTCTTTGTAAAGTAAAATAGTCTTTGTGCTCTCTTGTGGAATGATGTGTGATTAAAAATGTATTATGTAGAAAGCTAAAAAGGAAATTGATAAATGAACACGTATATAATATCAATGTACTTGAAATCCCTCTATAAAACAAATATATTTTAAAAAATCAACCTGTACTTCCTGATCCTGGCTTGCAAATGCAATACTTCTACACAAGATTGTACCATAGTTGACAGCAATATCGCTTACCATCAGTTGATACATATGTATGTACATACATAAACTCACGCCTTTTCCCCATCGGCAACCGACAGAGCGCCACGTGCTCGTGCTACGACTCTTATAGCACTATGCACCTGACCTTTCGGACGAGCTTCACTAATAAGAAAAGTATGTCCTCGGGACAGGATTAACAAGAACGGAGTGTGTGTATCAGCTAGTAAAGCGATCCAAGCACAAGTAATAATTAAAAATAAATAACAAGTACTATTTTTTATTTTTTCCGCACCGTGCTGAGATATGCCTTTCTTTACCTTTATTATGCTATAAGTAAATGCAAAAGAAACAACCCTTTAATCCCCAAAGCAACAGCGGAACCGAAGTTTTAAAACTCGCTCATATCTAAACCAGCTAGGGATGAAACACCCAGGGGCGAAGGGGTTGAACGGATAAAGGGGGCTAAAGGGGATGACAAAATTCATGATTTACACCGATATCGTAATCGGGAGCCGCCGGAAGGTTCTGGAAGCTGCGAATTATGCTTTGGATCCGGATTCGAACGATTACGATGTATGTTTTGTATGAGCGGATATATCTGATACGTTATGCCTTCCGAGCTTCGGCAGGTATTGTGGGGGCGAAGGGATTATCTGAAGCTGAATTATGGTTTTGAAGATTGAATAATGTGGTGAGAAGGTAGTATTTTGTGGGAAAATGGTTGGTTTTTGTATGAGTAGAAACTATACCAACCTTAAGAAAAGATACAATATCATTAAAAAAAATGTAGTATCATACTATATCATGCTCAGTTAAAATCTTCTTAAAGCGCGAAAAGGCTGAGTTTTCATTGGTTAATTTATTTTGTCTATGTTAACATTTTTTTTGTTTTATATAGTATCATTACAATAACTTCGCATCTTGAACCCAAGGCACATTTCCCAACATCATCATCACCATTCTCCTGCCCTTACCACAATTAATTTGTGCTCGGCGCAGCATGGCTTCTTCTTACATACTTCTCTTTTACTCGTCAACTCATCAGTTACTTTCTTTCTAGCCATACGTCCTTTACACAGTCCATTCATCGTTTCTTTTGTCTTCCACTTTTATATCTTCCACAGAAACATTTCATTTCATATTTTTCTCACTACTGTTCTCCCATCCCTCCGCATTACATGCTTGGTATGGGCACAGCCGATTTCCATTCCCAACAACCCCGTTATCTACGTGATTGTATCAAACGTTCCAGTGTTTCCACTCTTGTTCGTAAGACAGTCGAAGGTAAACATTTTAGGATATTAAAACATAAGTTTATAGCTGAGAAAAACAATGCTTGGAAGGCAAGCATTCTTTAAAAGTTTAAGTTTTAAAAGTTTAACTTTGAAATTGTTTCAGAGACACAAATATATTTCGTAGTAATGGGACTGTTTACATACTACTCTGTCAAGAAAGTACCGGGAATTGATCAATAATACACAACTTGTTAGTTATTCATCCAAAGTAATTTTATCTCCTTCAAATTATGCTCCTTCAGAAACGATACACCAAAGAATAATCCCATCATCAAAACATTTTTTAAACGCTTTTTCCGGTATTGAGTTCAGTTCTCGCCGTGAATTCTCCTTTATGTCTTGTACCGAATGAAAACGGGTGCCGCGAAGTGGTAATTTGAGTTTAGGAAAAAAAAAGAAGTCGGCTGGAGCCATATCTGGTGAAAAAAATTCGTTCACTATGATGGCCTGTGGTGCAAAATCCAAGAATTTTCTTTCCACAAATCTGGCCTCTTCCGTCGAATTAGCACTCTTAAACGCCGCATAACGCTCAAACAATATTCTTTATTTACTGTTGGTCAAACAGTAGGAATTCCGAGTGCATAACAACTTTGACTTGACTTTGACTTTCGATCGACTTTGGCGTGGTTTTTTCGGTTTCGGTTCAGTTGGAAGGCGCCACTCCGAAGCTTGTTGACTAGTTTGCATGTCAAACTCGTAAACCCACGTCTCGTCACCAGTAACAATGCGTTTCATGAATATTGGGTCGAATTGACTCGTTCTAGCATGTCCTCAGCGACTGTTATGCGATTGGGTTTTTGGAGAAAATTCAGGTCTTTTGGGGCTAGCCGAGCGGCGACATGTTTCATACGAAATGTGATAATATAAAATGGTACGGATCGAATCGTGAGGTACAGAAAGTTCAGCGGCTTTCTCCCTCAAACTTGAATGAGGATTTTCAGTCACTATTTCCTTCACTTTTGCGATGTTAACTTCAGTTGAAGACGTCGATGGCCTACCAGAGCGAGGCAAATCTTCCATCACATTTCGACAGCCTTTGAACGTTTTATACCATTCATAAGCACGTGTTTTTGATAAAGTCAATTCAGCGTAAGCCTTCTGTAACATTTTTGGGACTCCGAACATGAAATTGCATTGGCGTTGCATTTAATACCAACTCTTTGTTCGATGTTTTTGTCCATTATGAAATTCGCAATACACACTAGATATGATCTAAAAACAGCACTATATAACAGATGCAACTCAAACTCCGTACCAAAATGGAAAACACTTGTGAAAGTCTAACAACAAAAAAATAAACAAAAAAAATGAATTTGGAACCATAAACAAATCATCCATTCCCGATACTTTTTTGACTGAATGTACAATAACTCATAAAATAAAAATGGGACAGTACAGGCTATAAAAAAATGAAATAAAATAGTTTTAGTTTAACAGTTAGCTAAAACGAAACCTTAAAAAATATAGCCATGCAACATTATACTTTACCAAGACCAATATTTTTTTTAAATAATAAGTTAATAACTTCGTCAAAGAAAAATAAAAGCATAAAAATCAAAAAGACGAAAACAAAAGCATACCTAACTGGAAAAATAAATAATTAATTCAATTCAGTTCGCTGGTTAAGAAAAACAGCGCACAATACCCGAAGCGAGGATGTAGGTCAACCGTTCATAGCCATTAATATAATAATAACGTGCCTAGCATTAACCCAGCCAGTCGAATTACAGGAAAGTCTTGAGAGTAAAATGCTGAGTTTATTACTTCACTCAAGACATCTTCTGTCGAATTTGGGGCTCTCAAGTAAAGTGCTAGTACGTTTATAATACTATGACGCAGCGTTGGTGGGCCTCCCTTAACATGAACTGACGATGACTGAAGGTTACGGCAATCTGCTGGAGGAGTCGACGTCTGCTTTTATTTTAAATGCGAATGTTTGTTAGGATGGTGTACGGATGCATGGATGCTTGTTACTCTTCCACGCAATAACCTCTGAATGAATTTGGATGAAATTAAGTACACGGACAGTTTATAACCTGGATTAACATTTTATCCTAGTAGTACGATCCCGTGGGGTAATAACCGAATTGCACGAGAGTGAAGCCGCGAGCATAAACTAGTCCTCAATATTTTTTATGAAACATAAACAACCTATCAAACCGAATCAAACCCATCTTGTGAAACATTTGAGATTGCATTAAGCTACAAATAATTAAGTTTACTCTTACTCTTACAAAAACCGAACAAATAAATCACACAATCTTCAAACCCAACAAAAAGGCATACCACTTCAAGTCTTGCTTACCAAACAAAGCATCACAATTCACACTAAGACCATAAACCTTCAAATTAAATTACATCATCTCCGTCGGAGCTCCGCAGCTAAGGAATCCACACAAAAGAAGGCTTTCACGCGAAACTTTCTCAGCCCATTGGCACAACGTATAAAAATACAGAAGGTTAGGTGTACATACGTACAATGAGCTAGGACAGACGTGTGCACACATAGACGCGTACGTACGGCGCCGGCGATCTCAAACAAATGCCGGTCACGAGTGCACTTGCACTCATTGTACGTGTAGCGTGTCTATGTGTGCGTGCGTGTTTACTCATTGTATGGAGTTGACCTTTTGTACGATTTTGCCATTGAGAAGTAAACCCCTTTATTTAGACGGTGAATAAAATAAATTGTTTGAATTCCATCACACACGGCCGTCTGCGAGACGTGGTCGTAATTGAAAAATAAGAGCTTTTGTTGGGAAATTATTTTGGGGTTCGGGGTCGGGCCTGTCTAATAGTTGTGCCAATTATGTTTTTCCTATTTTATAGGATAGCTAGGTAGAATTATTTTTCTTATCTACTAAAGAAAATAATTTACTATCTCGTGGCATTAAATAGGAAAGGTAGGTGAAATTATCATGGATGTTGATAATAAGTTGTCAAAAATATTTTTTATCAAAGTCAATCGTCAATAACTTATGCCCAAAGTACAAACAGAAAAGTAAATAACAGTATCAATTGATTGATTGACACGACTTATATCTTCGTGAAAACGTTTCCCCAAGTCTGATCGTTTTCCTCTTTCCTAATAGTAACTTAATCCGTTGTTCCCTGAGATCGACATCTCAATTTAGTGAAGATGTCACAGCCCCAAAAACTCAAAATAAAATGGTATCAATATATTTACGAAGTTTTCTAAGTTAAAAGGACGCCAAAGGTAAGCCAGGAACCCAAAGAGGACCAAACAATAACTCCAAGTAATGAAGTTCAAAGTATCACAAGTTAAGTTGTCTGAGAGCCGCAACGAATTTAATCAGGAGAAATAATAGGGGGCGGAGGAAATTAAAGGTCTTCCCCTTTGAATTTATTAGAACAATTAGACGAAAGTGGCTTAATCACGCCTACCAGCCTGGGAACACACTCGACGCTAAAACTCTGAAAATTGAACGAAACCCAAAAGCCATTACGCACTGTAACTTATAACCGAATTTTTATTCTATCTTGCTAAAGCATCGGTTACCAGCCCTCAAGCTAATTCTTTATTAAAAGATACTGTAAATTGATGCTATCGAAAAACGTATTCAATTTTGGTTTGATCATCAAAATTTAATATATTAACATTTTTGTTAACGTTTGGCAGCTTTGACCCAGTTGTGATATCGGGTGTTATCGTGATTTAATCATCTGCCACAGAGGTGGCCCGGACCGCACGAATTTTCATAAAATTTGAAGCGGTGTTACATAACCATTTTAAGGATCCCAAAATGTTAATGAATTCCCATTAACGCCGCTTGGTATTGTTCGACCTCAGCCTTCAATCAATTTCTTTCAACTGAAAACCGAAACACAGAAAAGGTATTTCCATCAAACTAAAATATATTTCGTAATCCAGCAGCAAAGTTAGAACGCTTCACCGATATAGTGAAATCAATGGATTCGCGCCACGACTACTATCAAATCGATGTAACTCGCGATCAAACAAAAGACAAAAGTTAGACACGTCTAACAAACGAAGTGGGGCAAAATCGCTTGAGAGTGGAGGTCTGAATACGTCGCAGATTCAATACTGCTGACAACACGACGCTTAGTGGCTGCAGAACGAGGGTACAGCGGTTAGTGTACCTCGATGATATCATAGTCTTTAGAAAACTTGTCAGTCTCCATGTTACCAAATGAATGGGAAGATTTATCTCGGAGCTCATTGAAATGGATAGTGGGAAGTGAAGAGTTATGTTTTTTTTTTCAGATTTAACACAGATTGAAAGAATGTAATGAAGAATAATATGGGGTAACATTTCCAAAATGAATAGATACTGTTACAACTTGGATAATTTTGTGTATTCATGATGAAAACAAATGAAACACCAAGCTATTATAATAATTCCAGTCTCAGAAACAAATATATTTAAATGCCTTAATTACGACAGGAACAACAACACTCAAAACTTTCGCCTTAAAACGACTAGTACTTAGAATCTTCAGGACTTTATCAATTTCATACCTACTTCATCTGATCAAAGAACAAAGGTTTCTTTGTGAAACAATACTTGAAGCCGCTAGACAAACCAACTTTACCTACAATAACTACAAACAAAGTCGAGTAAGAGTGGCAATTCGTGGCCAACCTAGGGTAAAGTTTTGTAATGTAAACTCGACAATTATTAAGGGCACTATTATTTGTAGTAGTAAGGGCTATAAAAAAAATTGTGATGTGATATGATTTTCATTTTGATTTGTTTTTTTTTTGTTTTTAATTTAAATCGGACTGTATGGATCAAGTTATCTTAAATAAATGAATTTTATTTAATTTTTTTATAAGGGCTACCATCGCATACTTCATAACACAATGATAATGGAGTGAATGAATGTATAAAACGTTATTTATACAGTTTAAACATTGTTAGTAGTTAGGAGCTTAATGTAATCCTACTCACGTTCTGAATACGTTATGTTAATGTATTTCGGACCTTTGCTACTCAAAAATTCAGGAGGTTTTATAAATATTTAAAATAGGTGTTATTCTATAGAAATCGTTTTTTAAACATCTAGAACGTTTTTGTTTTTGGATTGGCTAGACGTTGTGATTATAAGTAAACGAGAAGGCATGTTTTGACCTTTTTTTTTAATGGTTTATGTAATTTCTTTTATGTTTAGAAGCGTTTAAATAGAGGAGGGTTTGTAGGTTATAGAACAATAACGACTTATTTGTTCTGTTTGCTTGCTAGGGTGCATTGTGACCATAATGTATGTGCATTTGTAATAGATTAGCTGTTCCGGCCAGCTTGCCAAGGAAATTGAAATATGGCACTGTAATTTTCTCGGAGTTGGCATTGTGTTGTGGATTTGTGGTACAATAATTATGCATACAGACTGTTGCTTTGCAACCTCGTCAAATTCAAGGAGGTAACTATGCCAATGATTCTCGACCTGAATCAATAATAAAATGCGTAGGTATTTCTTTTAATATCTGAAATCGGTAAGTGTACAACACCCGTTTTAAAACGCGGCCCGTCTAATACTAGCCCTATAACCGCGCTTTCACACACACAAACAAACACAGACGTTTATTCGATAAACGGGTGATTCTGGTCTTTTGAGAAGGGCTTCATTTTGAAATAGTGTCAAAGGACATTGCTCACCAGCCATACACTGTTCGCCCAAGAAGCAACAGTCATGTAAAATTACTTTTCGTATTCTAAACGATGTCTTCATTTAATTGAAATCAAATTAAATTAACCGACACTTCTGAAAATTCTATAAAATACAAAATAAGTCGGTTATTTTTTTGGAAGAAAGTTTTTTTTTCACGACACTTCTCCCGGTATCACATGGCGACCCTGCCAAACATCACATGCAAATATATTGTGCAGCGAACAGTATGAAATGCCTCCGTCGTTTCATCTAGCCTGAGGGCGTCCCATCTTACATATACTTCTACATAATTGTCTTTAGATTGTCCAAGATCCAATACATAAACCATTTATCTAAACCCAATACAATAATAACATATCTAATCCTTTGAATTTCGTCTCTATATTTTTCTGGCGCCATATTTTATATTTCGCCAACGTCGTGAGACATACATAAATCGTCTAAATCAACCGGGGTTTGTACCTTTAGACTAGACTTAGACTGATCTGGGATTTACATCGCATTTGCCTCCGACTTAAATGAAACACATATTTTCTTTTTACATCATATAGTCTAGACATCTTTTGATAAAATTCTCAAACTGATCATATTTATGAAAGCGTTAGTTTATTTTTTTCAACATATTGTGTTGGTCTGGTATTGTAATTGTGCCATTTATCTACATTAACATTACCGAAGATAATATAGAATACAATAATTTTACGTTCAATCTATACTTCTATACTAAAATTATAAAGAAGTATTTGTTTGTAAGTTTGTATGTAGGGGGTAATCTTCGAAACTATTGATCCGATTCTAAAATGTTTTTCATTATTAGAAACCTACGTTATTCGTGGGTGCTATAAATTATATTTATGTCATGCTTACTAGCCGAGCTATCACAATTTTTGCGGATGAAGTGCTGGTTCATATATACAAAACTTTTTGCAAAAAAAAACCGACTTCCAAAAAAAACACTGAAAAAGTGGAAAATAACTTTACTTTCGGAAGTCGGTGACTATTGTTTGTTTCATTGACTTTTTTGCCACCGACTTCCGAAAGTAAAGTTATTTTCCACTTTTTCAGTGTTTCTTTGGAAGTCGGTTTTTTTTTTGCAAAAAGTTTTTATTTTACCTTTTTTAGTTATCGCATCACACACAAATCCTTGTCAAGTATCAATTTCGCAATTTCTTTTACTTGGATGACATTTTTTCCAGTTATTTTGATTTCAAAACCAAACTGCTGAACCGATTTTGATGAAATTTCTATGGGACCAATCGAGAAGTAGATCCATTCAGATAAAAGAAGAATTTTTCAAATCGGTTCAGAAATGACGGAGATACGAGGTAAAAAACACAAAAAAAAAACATACAACCGAATTGAGAACCTCCTCCTTTTTTTGAAGTCGATTAAAAATATAGTTTTGCATCCTCGTCAAAATTCAGGAGGTTGTCATAAAAGACGTAAATTATCTATTTAAATTACGGTACAGTCACGAGCAATAATATATATGCAATGTCACATTTTCTAAAATATCTTAACTTCTACCATTCAAAAAATACGTGTACGACGATTTTATCTAAATTACCTAACCATCAAACTGTGTCAAAACTGGGTATACATTGGTTTCACAGTAATATAAACGAAAGCGAACATACATACATAGCTCGTTGAGCGACAAATACAATTTTATAAATAAATAGTGGTTGGTTACTGCAAAAAAAGAGCTTACAGAATCAGTGTTGTATTTCGTTACCAAACGTCATCATTATTAATAAAGTCCTAGGCGTCGTTTAAGTATAAACCAAACGTTATTCAAATATATATTTACTTATTTTAAATCACAATTTAATCATTTTTTATTCGCTTTCGCTACACATAACCATTATTAATTATAAATACGAGGTATCGGTAGTTAAATTAATTAAAATCCTGTGTAGCCACCTTCAGCGTTTATAACATCTTGCAACCTCTCCCGCATTGACGACACCATATTGTAAATACATTATTGCCTCTAAAACTATCCCATATCTCGGGGACGTGTCTGACCAAGGCTTCTCTGGTTCTAGCTTGGTTGCTGTCCCACTCTTGGACCATCAGCCCCCACAAATTCTCAATAGGAGAATCTGTGGAGGTCAGGGCTGTTAGGCGGCCATGGCAACGAATTCACGAAATTTCCGATGCGATTGAACCAGGCCTCAGTGAATCGAGAATTATGGACCCCTGACTAGTCCTGCACAAAATCAATAGGCGTTTTTTAAAATTACCTACGTAAAATCAGTATATTCAAAAGGAACCTCCTTTTGAACCCAAATTGTGACTTATTTCCGAACTGGAGCTGCTTGAAAGCGCTGCTTTGTAATTGTTTACATAATTTCGAAACTGTACTGTAAACATGGTTTTGAAATTTCCCTGGGTACATAATTATTATGTACCTAAAAGTTTATAATATTTTTTGGTAATCTATTGTTACCGAAAGTTTGATAAAAATGTGTAGTTAATTTTGACACAATTTAACGTTTACATAATTATTGGACACCGTTAGCATATTTATTTTTACGATTTAATGTTTATTATGAGCCTCATGTGGCCCACTGCAGGGCAAAGGCCTCCCTTCCGTCTTTCCATTTTTCTCTATCTTGGGCTATTTGGGCCCAATTTATTGTTGCTACATGAATTTGAATTTTAAGGGCGTTTTTTGTGTTATTGCTCGTGACTGTACCTGGTCAATAATAATAAACGCTGCTTTTTTTAGTTGTTTATTGGACATTGTTGTAAACGGCCCATGAACCAACACTTGTGGAACCTATACAGTAATTTAATTTTTTTTTCTTTTACTATCAATTATTACAATCGAACGGACACTTCATTTCGTAAACAATTTAAAGAGTGGTCTAAAGACTTTATTCTAATTCGTATCCCGCAGCACCATAATTGTTTATAAAAAGTCTTCACTTCCAGCGCTTGATTTGATGGGTAAGACTTTTTAGTTGCAAACAGATAAATAGATAGACAGAGTTGAGAACAGAGCTTAAGCGGTCAAAAGTGCTGAGCGAATGAACTTATGACGAAAGAAGTTTCAGATTATTGACACTAGCTTGACAGTTGTCAGTTGAAGAATAATAATTGACATTCCCGTTTAACGTTCGGAAACGTTGCGCTTAAAGGTAATACTATCTATTTGTACTTAATTAATTACCTATTTTTTATTCTAATTTTGATCACTTTTTCATAAGAGAAAAAATTTTTTTTTCGTAGTTACTGAGAACGCGCGGACTAACGCATCGCTTTTTTATAACCTCAAATCTCGAAAGTATTTTGTATTTTATAGAATTTTCAGAAGTGTCGGTTAATTTAATTGAAATCAAATTAACTACCGATACCTCGTATTTATAATTAATAATGGTTATGTGTAGCGAAAGTGAATAAAAAATGATTAAATTGTGATTTAAAATAAGTAAATATATATTTGAATAACGTTTGGTTTATACTTAAACGACGCCTAGGACTTTATTAATAATGATGACGTTTGGTAACGAAATACAACACTGATTCTGTAAGCTCTTTTTTTTGCAGTAACCAACCACTATTTATTTATAAAATTGTATTTGTCGCTCAACGAGCTATGTATGTATGTTCGCTTTCGTTTATATTACTGTGAAACCAATGTATACCCAGTTTTGACACAGTTTGATGGTTAGGTAATTTAGATAAAATCGTCGTACACGTATTTTTTGAATGGTAGAAGTTAAGATATTTTAGAAAATGTGACATTGCATATATATTATTGCTCGTGACTGTACCGTAATTTAAATAGATAATTTACGTCTTTTATGACAACCTCCTGAATTTTGACGAGGATGCAAAACTATATTTTTAATCGACTTCAAAAAAAGGAGGAGGTTCTCAATTCGGTTGTATGTTTTTTTTTTGTGTTTTTTACCTCGTATCTCCGTCATTTCTGAACCGATTTGAAAAATTCTTCTTTTATCTGAATGGATCTACTTCTCGATTGGTCCCATAGAAATTTCATCAAAATCGGTTCAGCAGTTTGGTTTTGAAATCAAAATAACTGGAAAAAATGTCATCCAAGTAAAAGAAATTGCGAAATTGATACTTGACAAGGATTTGTGTGTGATGCGATAACTAAAAAAGGTAAAATAAAAACTTTTTGCAAAAAAAAAACCGACTTCCAAAGAAACACTGAAAAAGTGGAAAATAACTTTACTTTCGGAAGTCGGTGGCAAAAAAGTCAATGAAACAAACAATAGTCACCGACTTCCGAAAGTAAAGTTATTTTCCACTTTTTCAGTGTTTTTTTTGGAAGTCGGTTTTTTTTTGCAAAAAGTTTTGTATATTTGAACCAGCACTTCATCCGCAAAAATTGTGATAGCTCGGCTAGTAAGCATGACATAAATATAATTTATAGCACCCACGAATAACGTAGGTTTCTAATAATGAAAAACATTTTAGAATCGGATCAATAGTTTCGAAGATTACCCCCTACATACAAACTTACAAACAAATACTTCTTTATAATTTTAGTATAGAAGTATAGATTGAACGTAAAATTATTGTATTCTATATTATCTTCGGTAATGTTAATGTAGATAAATGGCACAATTACAATACCAGACCAACACAATATGTTGAAAAAAAACAAACTAACGCTTTCATAAATATGATCAATTTGAGAATTTTATCAAAAGATGTCTAGACGATATGATGTAAAAAGAAAATATGTGTTTCATTTAAGTCGGAGGCAAATGCGATGTAAATCCCAGATCAGTCTAAGTCTAGTCTAAAGGTACAAACCCCGGTTGATTTAGACGATTTATGTATGTCTCACGGCGGTGGCGAAAATATATAAAATATGGCGCCAGAAAAATATAGAGACGAAATTCAAAGGATTAGATATGTTATTATTGTATTGGGTTTAGATAAATGGTTTATGTGTTGGATCTTGGACAATCTAAAGACAATTATGTAGAAGTATATGTAAGATGGGACGCCCTCAGGCTAGATGGAACGACGGAGGCATTTCATACTGTTCGCTGCACAATATTTGCATGTGATGTTTGGCAGGGTCGCCATGTGATACCGGGAGAAGTGTCGTGAAAAAAAAACTTTCTTCCAAAAAAATAACCGACTTCCAAGAAAAACAATGGAAACTACTTTTGGAAATACTACTTTCGGAAGTCGGTGACTATTGTTTGTTTCATTAACTTTTTTGCCACCGACTTCCGAAAATAAAGTTATTTTCCATTTTTCTTGTGTTTTTTTGGAAGCCGGTTATTTTTTTGCGAAAAAAAAATTATTTTACCCTTTTTAGTTATCGTATCACACACAAATTCTAGTCAAGTACCAATTTCGCAATTTCTTTTACTTGGATGACATATTTTTTATAGCTATTTTGATTTAAAAACCAAACTACTGAACCGATTTTCATGAAATTCTATATCTCTTTAACCCCACTTTTCACACACCCACCACACTTTTCTATGACTCTTTATCTTTATTCTTTTTCTATATTTTTCCATGGGACCATTCGGCAAGTATATTCTTTCAGATAAAAGAAGATTTTTTCAAATCGGTTCATAAATGACGAAAATATGAGGTAACAAACACAAAAAAATACAACCGAATTGAGAACCTCCTCCTTTTTTTAAGTCGGTTAATTAAACTCAGGTTGGACGATAATATACTGCTTCTTTACTGAAGTAATGAATAAATCCTTATATAGCTATGCTTCTTTACTGAAGTAATGAATAAATCCTTATATAGTAATTAGTACATGATTCATATTAATAAGTTAATGGCCGGCTGTGGTATGTACATAGGTACCTATTAAACTTAGCAGCGCGACCTGGAGCTGCTGGAAGCAAGGAAGAGGACCGAATTGAATAAAGTGCGATTGGAGAGGACTCTGTTGAGCAGTGGACTGCTGTAGGCTGATGATGATATCGCGATAGTAATAGGAAGAACAAATATGAATGTACTTATTTTTAGCATGGATAATAAAGTGTAACCTTAGAAATATGTTTTCCCGTTGCTTAGCTCTAAAAGGACTCAGCAGTGAGTGTTGATCAAGTTACATTTAAGTGACTGTTAATGTCTCATTATTTACGTATATTATACCATGTTGCTAGGCAGATATGTTATAAAAGCTCTATTTTTTATCTCAATAATTACATAGCAATCTGTGTAAGCCTCAAACATTATTGAAATGATCTTAATACTGTCAATAAAATAAACCTGAGCAATGCCAAGTAATTCAGCTTATCTTTTCCAATATTTATTGAGAAGACATTCTTCAGGTCATTAAATATTAAATTATCGAGACGTTTGAAGCCACTGAATGACATGTTATGCGATGATATGATAATGATATGGTATGAAAAGGGGGGCACACCTACCATCTCAGTCCCTCCAAGTCAACCTCACCTGCTCGTGGTGCATCCTGCTGAACAACAAACGAGGCTCTGACGACCGATAACTGGCGGTATAACCATTTCCAAAAAAAGGTTCGCAGCTACATACATAGCGCAGACTAGCGATGGGCAGCAGCGTCACTAGTGCGAGGAGCTGCGATCTGCGATCGCCAACTCGCATGCCCAGCGTGGTGATTATGGGCAAACCCTTCAATGGCAAGCCAAAATTAACCACGGCCCCCAGTTCCCGACGGCCTTGCTATTTCTGATCATGGCGGCGGTCACGGTAAAGGCAAGGTGCGAAGAATCCCCGGGTTACGAATGGCCGCCAAACCCAACTGACCTTGGCTGCGTACAATGGCCGCACGTTAAGGCTCAATGAACATCTGGTGCAGCTTGAGGATGAACTTGAAAAATTAAGATGGCACATTCTTGGGTTGGGTGAAGTCCGAAGAGAGGGGGAGGACACAATAATCCTTGAATCGGGCCACCTGATGTATTTTCGAGACGGAGACCAACTATCCCAAGGCGGAGACTTGGTACACAAATCCCTGTGTGACAACGTGATAGAAGTTTCTAGCGTCTCGAACAGGGTAGCGTACCTCATGGTGAAGCTAACCGAGAGGTATAGCATCAAGGTTGTTCAGGTCTACGCACCGACCTCGGCACCCTCCGATGACGTAGTTGTTTGAGGACATCTCCAAGGCCTTGCATTCCACTAATAACCCACCACAACGTTCTCATGGGGGATTTTAACGCTAAAGTGGGAGTACGGAATTGCAGTGAATCGTTAGTAGGATTCTACGGGTTCGGCAGCAGAAATCATTGGGGGCAAATGTTTGTAAACTTCCTTGAGAAAGAGAAGCTTTTCGTGATGAATTCCCTCTTTAAGAAACAGCCCCAAAGGAAGTGGACGTGGCGAAGCCCCGACACTATGACGAAAAATGATATAGACTTCATCATAGCGGATAAAAAGCATAGAGATGCATAGCATCAGAGATGTCTCTGATTATTAACTTGAAGTTAATATTCAGAGACATCGCTGGAGCGAACCCGTTTGATGAAGTCTAGGCTCCGCCCAAATATGCTCCAAACTAAGCTAGGATCTGAAGCGTTCCAGTCAGATCTGGCGAACCGATTCGCGGCCGTAGAAACCACAAATGACGTTGACCAGGCGCTCGACCAAATGGTGGAAATCCTAAGGGAGGAGGGGACGCGTTTTTGTAAAATGCGGCGTACGGGCAGGAAGTCCAAATTTTCGGAGGAAACTTTGGAGCTTATGACAGAACGATGTAAAAACCCACCCATCACTTCGGCAGAACTACAGCCACTCAACAAAAAAATTAGGAAACTGGTACGACCTTCGATGCACACGTTCAATCGAAAAAGCGATTGAATAAAACCGGGGGTCGAAAGTGTTCGTCTAATCACTTGGGAGGAACCTGTCGAAGTTGACTAAATGTGGTGGGGATATCGTCGTTTCGAAGTTAAAAATTTCTACAGCTAGTTGTACGCATCGCATGCATCGCGATCTGATTCCGCAATGAGGATTCCAAAGCCAACTTAACTTAGAGGGATACTAACAGAAGGATTCAACCGGGCTGGGCAGCATTTGGGAAACTTCGTCGGGTCTTCTCGTTGCATATTCCGCAAAGCCTAAAGGCTAAGGTCGTCAACCAGTGCGTCCTGCCTGTTACGACTTACGGGGCCGAAACGTGGACACTCACGGTATGGCTGGTCCATAAATTCAAGATCGCTCAGCGAGCCACGGAACGGGCTATGCTTGGAGTCTCTCTCAGGGATCGCATCCGGAACGAGGTGATCCGGCGAAAATGAAACGAAAGATCGACTGAAGTGGCAATGGACTGGCCATATTAGCCGTAGAACCAATGACCGTTGAAGTAGCCGTGTTCTTGAGTGGAGACCGCAAATCGGCAAGCGTAAGGTGGGACGTCTTCAGGCGCGGTACAGCGACGATTTTCGCAGGGTGGCTGGTAGAAACTGGATGACAAAATTGAGTTGAGTGGTGTGCGATTGAGGAGGCCTATGTTCAGCAGTGGACTGCTGTAGGCTGATGATGATAATAATGAATGTCATGCTTCGAATAATAACGATAAAATTGATCGACCCAAAACTAAATACTTAGGTACTCGACAGGTTTCAATATAGATAATTATCGTGTGTCTAACCTACCTTATATCTTCAAGATGGGTGACTTCCTGCCATTACTCAAAATTATAATGTTTTGCTTAACAATTAAATATTGGAATGCTGCCACAGGTCAGTCAAAACTGTTACAGGGATATTTACCATATTTACTGTCCAAACAACATGGTAAATATCCCGTTTTATGTGTTAACGATAGTGAGCGACCATGTCAGTTGAAAAACTTAATTTTTAACATATTTGACAGGTTAAGTTACTGATAGATATTTTAAGTCAAGCCTCTGAATGCGGTAGTAACAATTGTAATCTCAGTATCATCAAATAACATTGCTCGGTGAGTGAGCAATGAGGTATTAAGTTATTATCGTTAAATTAAGTTATTCAAGATGGAACGGACGTTTCAAACTATTAGTGAGCAGTCTTCTTTGAGAGAATGGTAGGGATCCTAAATACCGGGACATTGTTCCGAAACGTGGAAATTTCTCGAATATCGTGCAAGTTCATAGTGTGTTGTGGGTTTTGGACAAGATTCTTGGTAGCCAAGTGTGAATAATTTTGATTGTAGTTTGTATTTCGACAAACTATATTTGGGATGGTTTATGATGAGGACAATGGAGAATTTGGAAACTTAATGTGAGACAAATCTTTGACTCGCATCCGCTCGCGTAAATTAACAATATCTTTATAAAATAAATTATAGAATAGAATATACTTTATTGTACACCAAATTGAAACACTACGGTTTTACAATATTGTTAATTTTATGGTTACAATGGCGGTCTTATCGCTGATAGCAATATCTTCCAGACAACCTTTGGATGGACTGTACGAACATGAAATAAAAAAGGGGGGGTAGTCAGTGGTGTACTGCTAATACTATCCAAAATTTTAAATAATACAACTTAAGTTATTCACTACTTATTAAATATAATATAAATACAATGCATATACACACATATATATAAATATTGTGTGTTTTATAAAATTAAAGAAATTACAGAGAATGAAAATGATTTGCAACTAAGCTTTTAAAAGCAACGAGTGACTGAGCTTGTCTTACTGACACCGGCAATTCATTCTATAAACGGACAGCCTGGACCGTGAATGACTGGTCATAAAATTTGGTGGAATGTGCAGGCATCAAAAGTCTCAAATTTTCGATGATCCCAAATTTCTAACACGTGTGTCACGAGTGAAATTAAAACGTTCTTTGAGATAAGAGGGCGTTACGGGATTAAACAGAATATTTGTAATGATAAAAATGCACATTCCGGCGAAAGCGGATAGGCAACCACTTGAGCTTAACACGAAACTCTGAAACATGATCATATTCGCGCAAACCAAGTATGAATCTGATACAAAAATTTTGGAGTCGCTCAAGCTTAACTAGCTACACTACAGTCAGATCTGGATAACAGGTATCAGCATAGTCGAGGATTGGGAGTAGAAGGGATAGAGCGAGCGCAGTTTTAGTGGCAGTTGGGAGGAAATTGCGCAATCTGCGCAAAGACCCAGCAGACACAAACAGTATGCGGCTCACTTCTTGCAACTGGGGACCCCAGGACAAGTCTTTGTCAATGTAAATTCCCAGGTCTTTTACTGAGTCGCTATAAGGAATTGTGGCACCATCGAAAACAATTTGGGGAAGCTTCGACCAGTCAATTCTTGGACGCATCCTAGGGCTGCCGATAACAATGACTTGACTCTTCGCAGGGTTAACCTTCAATTATCTATCTATCCTGTCTATCGTAAGCAACCTTAGTTTTAAATGCATTTGTTTGTAATCCTCAATTTCAAATGTAACCATACTTTGAAAACGCTGTACTTCTCTCAAGATTTTAAATTAATCAAAAAATAATCATGAAAAACAACAAAAAGGCACAAGAATTCTGACAGTTTCAATTAAAAACTCATAAATTCTTTTCACAAAAAAAAGTTTATTCCAATAATCCGCGCGTACACACGTATATATTCAATAAACATTTAATAAAATATGAAATTTAATCTAGGATTCAGATTTTAAACCCTTGCGTTTGATGGTTCAGAAGTCGGAAAGTTTATCTGGTTTCAATATTTCACTTGAATTTCAACTTCAGATTCGAAATTGAATTTAGTTTGAGCTGGCAACTTTACTATTTTCGTCATAGAGTAATCAAGAAACTTTCACTTAATTAATTTAGTCTCAACGCTTTCACAGAGTTATTCACTTAAGTCAAGTTTCTGTCTATCTGTGTTCTACATAGGAAGGGAAATCAATTTGTATAAAACCTCTGAGCTTGTTTAGGTGTATCGATTATTTTATACAAAATATTATTGTAAGATAAGATCGTTATGTTTTGCGGGCATAAGTCGATACACGTGTACTTTCGGGCTTGTGTTTCTATTTTTGGTTACCATTCACTTAATACTTAAAGGAAAATTTCACACAAAGCTAGATTCACGTTTTTGTTTCGTATCGCTTTATGGCGCAGTGTTGTCCAATCAAAACTCGTTGTGATATGACTTTGTCCTACACAGATTCGTTTAATTGACCCATAAAACTAGTATATTATTATTCCGTGAATATGCTAGTTTTGCACTAAGTTCGAAAAATTTCTCTTAAACGCGAAAGTTTGTGAGGATGTTTGTTACTCTTTCACGCAAAAACTACTGAACTGATGTCAATAAAAGTTTACATTAACATAGATTATACATTAGAATAACACATAGGCACAGAGTTACTACACACGCTGAACTAAAGTTGCATAAATGCCCGCGGGACAATGCTATCGGAATTGATTTCTCGCGTCACCGCGCCCGTGATCAGCTGGGTAGACAGGCGACGGCGACGGCGACGTGTGACAAGTGACGTTTGACAGGTGACGTGTTAAAGTGTTCAATGTGCGTCATTGAGGTTTCGATGGAAAATGTGCCTTGATTTCTCGTTGAGTGAAAAAGTGAACTTTTTTATTGGATAAATGTTGTTTCCCGAAGCAATGCTTTTATAGTGGATTTATTTCATTTAGATCTCGGTTTTCTGCTCTTTGATTCATTGAATTAGCTGTCGCAAGTGCATTTAGTGGACGGGCAAAGTGTTATTCGAATATTAATTTTCACAATAAAAAAATTGGTTCCCCGTAGTTGAGTAGTAAATAAAGAATTCCATTTTATCTGGTTAATTGCTATTTATTCCCCTTTAACATAAAATATCGGCGATATGTGAGAATACTTCTTCTGTCTATGCCTCAATATACCTGCGACGTTATATTTTCCGTTTTCACTTAAGGATCTCCGTTCACTCCAGTCACTTACATCACTTTAAGAGCTTTTCAATCAATTGTGAATGTACCTTTATTTTCCTTATTCTCTGCATACAAGACGCCTGTCACAATAGGTTTACTTTTATCCTCAATTTGTGACATTATTATCGAAATAGGTAACGCTCAACTGTCCGACGTTTGTTCTTTAACAATGGGACATAGTTACAATGAATAGTTTGGGTAAGTGATGTCAGAATTATACTGCTTGTCAAAGTTAAACTAAATTATTATTTATTTATGTTAAGGAGACCATTAAAATGCACTTTTGATTGCTGAATATTAGAAGGAAATATAATCGATTTTGGTTGTTCATTCAAAACAACATTGAAAATGATGGGCAAGAAACTGCATCAACCGCCGGTTAGGAGACGTCCCCTTTCAAAGCGGTTCTTTTTTGGCAAATGACCTTGCTGCCTTGACTCTTAGACTGCCTCGTTGGTGTAGTAGTCGCGAGCGCGACTGCTGTACATGAGGTGCCTGCTTCGATTCCCGGGATAGGCAAAGAGTTATTGGGTTTTTTCATCAGGAATTTCTCAGTAGTAACCAGGAAGTCTAGATTGGTACCCGGTTGATGGCAATAGGCTGGCCCCCTATTACATGGGACTTAAAAACATAACTGGTGAAATGTGTACTAAGCACAGTTCTGGCTAACCCAGCGCGGATTACGCTGTGACATCAGCTGTTCGGTTGCTTGTGTCAATCCAATACTTTTTTGACTTTTCCATCAACGTCATCTCTGATGAATGTCAGTTGTGTTCACAAAAAGTACAAGTCAAAGTAAATTAAAAATGATTTAATTAAGCAGTTCGTTAGACTCGTGTTAAAGAAAACTAAGGCAAGAGACTTTGTTGCCCTTATTAATATTCGGATCGCGAAAGGGAGCTTCTATGTAGTTACTATAGTCGACCTTGTAATTGCTTTACCACCATAGGGTTAGATGTCATGCTCACGGTGGAGTTTTTGCTAAAAGTGGTAATAGTAATTTACAAGCCATACTATATTTTGCACAGAAAATTTGCCACCTACAAACATGTAGAATATATTGCTCGGAAAATAAACTGAATGTCCAGTTAATAACAAAAAAACTCCGAATAATTTAAAAAAAATAAACAAATTGCAATGTGTTATAAACATTTCCATTTCAACCACACTATATCACTGCCCACTAAATAATTACCACCTCAACGTTATTTCCAGTGACGTAACAAAACCACCAATGCCCGTTTTCGCTAACACTAGACAGCACCTAATTGAATACCTAAAAAACACTGTTGGAATAGCAACTCTCACGGCTGAACCAACCGGTGAAAATCCAGGAGAACACTTTTATTTAGGCATTCGGTCGTAGGGTAAATGAAAGCAGGCTTAATACCTGAAACTCTATATCAAAGGCATTGTTTCAATACATGGCTTAAAACAATATTCAAAAATAAAGTGACCTTTTAGACAAAAATTGTCTGTGTTAGGACACATAGCTCTTCCGAAGCTTTAAAGATACGTGTTATTCCAACAATTTCGAATTTTATTATCTTAGGAAAACAATTCAAAGTTATTTTATAGTGAGAAAAAATGAGAAAAAGAAAAAATATGCCAAATTTTAAATTTACATAATTAGGAATAACAAAAAAAAATATAAACATTTATGTACCTTTTAGTATCTGTTCTATTCTATGTGTTGTGTTTATTCATCAAAATTATTGAAATGTTGTAAATTGATTCTGTAGTTTATAGAATGATCAAATTGCAATTGGTTGTAGTTGACGTGCAATCATAGGAAATAGTGTGCTTGAATTTCAAAGCTGGAATGTATATTGTGTGAGTATTGGTTTATATATAATACTAATTTCAACGAAATGATTATTTCGTTGAAATTACTTGTTTTTCAAATTACATATCAACAAAATGTTGAAATATGTATTAAGTTTTTTGACTTTGAAAAAGCGAAATTCTATCAGCGATATATCGACAACGGAAAGTCAAGAATATATTGGATTGATTTACGCACCAATAAGCTTATATCGAATAACAATTAGGTTTAAAAGCGATTGTCATTTGTCTTACCCTTTTGTTTGGTAGAAAATCTTCATCTTGTTTCTTTCATAATTATTTACTAAAAGAACAAAACCCATAAACGTAATGCAAACCACGTTCCAAATGAACAGCGTCCGTTCAATAATTCATATTTATCACTACTTCTGTCGCCGTCTTCAATTTGGGAGATATCTCCAAGATATCACCCAGATATCTGGCTGTTAATTCCTGGTGGGTCACGTCGGTCCCCCACCCCGCTCCTCCAATATATAGCCGGGACGTGTCTGCCCCCCCCCCCCCTACCCCATGTTTAATGGACTGCAGAGTTTGAAAACAAACCGTGCGATGTCTTCGAGTTAATTCCGAGAAATTCTCTTCTATTGTTTCCGTGATTATCTTTTGTTTCTCATGCTGATAATGTTTCTGCAATTGTGTTGGGAATTTTAATGCTGACTTTGTAAGAAGTAGACGGAATGATATTGAGTTTTAAGAGACGTTTACGGACGTCGAAGTTTTAAATTAACTTAAATTGTGGTCTTAGATTTAGTGAGTTCATAAATTAGCTCACCTATAGATTTATTCAAAGTTTGTATATTTTATCTCAACTCTTCTTGGCTCCATCGCACGTGAACTCAATGCGCCAAAAATCAGGGATATCATTCTGTACCCTATTGGAGGTTTGTCGTCTCTTCTGTTCCAGCAAATCTCTGGCTACCGCTCACAGTTTGATTTCTGCTGAAACCGCGATGTTGCGGTGCCGAAACCTCATGACATCATTTTGAGGTTTAGGCACCGCATGGTCCCAGTGGTAACTGGAACCAGATTGTTATAAGAGAAACAAAACCTTAATAATTGTTGAAACATCTAAAACTTTAATTCATATTCAATGTTTACAATAATTAAAAAGACTAAAATTAACTAACTACAAACTATAAAAGAGCATCAAAAAACTCCTCCTCAACGCTGTCAGCCGGTAATGTGCCCAAGAGACTGGCGGCGTTGCCACGCTGTATGGCAACACTTAGCCTCTGGCCAAGGTAAAAGCCAGCCCTTGGGTCACGGGAAGCGTCAACTAGGCGTTTGGAAATTTCCTTAAAAAGGCTGTGAGCACTCGGACCCCACGGCCCCAGAGTTTCAACCCCAAACGGCTCGAAAATATAGTTTCCACAAAGGTTACTATATTTACGCCGCTTGAGGTTCTCCGCAGCCGCAGCGGCAGCGCCAGCACAGCACGATGAGCTTGGAAGATGTGATGGCGCAAGAGTATCGACACAAGTTGCGTCCCACACTAAAGGCCTACCCATCTTCCAAGGAAACAAAGACATGCCGTCCGGTCTTTTGCCATCGTCGCGTGCCAAGCCATTGGGCTCTAAGATAGCTGGAACGCCGACGGTAACAAGAGCTCGTCGGATGATGTCGTTTATGTTCGCGTGCCGCGCAAAACGGCCCGCACTTCGGCTGCATGACAGGCCGTGGTGTCCAAGGCTGTTGACAGCTTCACCACAGTGACAGCGATGAGGAGAGCAGCAGGCGGCTCCAAGACGTAACGAAGCAGCGAGGCGGAAGGTCGTGTCGTCGAACAAAGTGCCTATGCTCGACGACGGCAGTGCGTGAAGCCAAAGACCCGACTCCCACTCACCCACAGCCAGCAGTCGCGCACGCTCAGCAGTAGTAGCAGACGTGTTGAGTAAATTGAGCTGAACTACTCTGCAGAGCGGCTCGTCCCACCGTCTCTGGGAAAATGGATTGTCGGGTTCTTCAGTATTCGGGCAAGCGAGTTTCCAAGCATCGATAGCCTCGGAGAAGCATGGCACATCAAAATCAATCAGTGTGGAAGCCAGGATATTCCTGATTAATTTCTCAGTACCGTGGACCGAGGATATGAAAGCCGGTAAACTAATACTAGAAATTTTGCGGACGCCGAGTCCTCCCATATGAATAGGAAGACTTGCTTGTGCCCAAGCTCGGTCGTCCAAAGCCACATTTAAAATGGATGATAAAGTGTCTCTGATAATTTTATCCATTTTTTCCAAAAGATGTGTGTGCTTCCATAAAGGGGAAGCACGAAGGAAATATGTTAATTTAGGGCCGAAAAAAAAAAAAAAAAACCTTAATATAGTTTTACTAAAAAGTAATTTTGATTGGATCTGTACATCCGACTTAATGCCTCTGATGTCGAGCATTGTTTAGCAGAGGACAGAAAAGCCTCGCCTTTTCCCGACCATGTGATGATGACTGGAAGCCTTGGTGTCGGCTTCCAGTCTAACCGGATGCAGCATATTGAATAAGCCTTATAAAATCACTAGCGACCCGCCCGGCTTCGCACGGGTGCAATGCTGATACTAAAGATACAAATATTAAAAAAAAACGCATCAAAATCTGTTGCGTAGTTTTAAAGATAGGGACAGACAGACAGACAGCGGGAAGCGACTTTGTTTTATACTAGCTATGTCGTGATTGACCTCCACATAACAGAACCATCTCAACTTCCCACTCAATATAAGCGGAATATCATCCCTTTCAGTTGAGAACAACTGAAATATTTCGTAATTCAGTTTATTGTTGAGTCGTCACTCATCATGTTCCTACGTGCAGACCGGGTTGGTAATGAGCGGCATCTTAGCGGTACTTACACAACTTTGGGCGAAACTTACTGAATGTAGAGTGATGGAGGCGTTGAGAACAGATAATTTTATTGTTTGGCAATGTTTAGGTGCTGGTTTTTGGAGAAGTTTTTGAAAAAAATATTGTGTTGGTGGTGATAAAGCTTTCATTTTTTTATTTATTTAAAACAATAGTGTGACGTGTGTATAATAGTATCAGGGGACTCACAGGGCGAGTGAGGAGTGGTGTGACGCCGTGTCGGCTATGTTACAGGCTGATTATGCTGATATAAATTAACGCTTTTCCCTATACTCGTAGGATTCAGCAGAAACGGTAATTACGATCTATAAAGAAAGAAAAAGTTATCGAAATTAACCAGGACTCTCAATAATATACCCAGTGACTGGATTGTGCAGGTAAGAAGTCGCATAACTGACCCCTAGGTAAAAAAAGCATTAAAATCCAGCTGCATTCGGATTTATTGGAATCCGACCCTAATATACATAGTTGGGAAATGGCTCGGCGTCATGATGTCTCATAATAACTGGCTTCCTCTCAAGCACAAGTAAGATTCAATTCACTACAAACCTTGATCGACAAAGAATAGAAAAAAAACACAGACAGGCAGTGTCCCCAAATTATCATGGACAAGTAAGTCTACGTCCCTATCATTTGTTAGCTATAATAAAAAGTATCCCCTGCCTGCCTGGTACTACTGGGTGCGAGGGTACGTGGTTTGAGTCACAATGAAGTCTTTGTACACGGCGCGGCGGCGGTGAGACCCCGACTGAATTTAAGACTGTTTTATAAGGTTCCGTAGGTCTGAATGAAAAACGGAGCCCTTAAAGGATCAATCGGGTTTCTGACAAATATTTTGAAAAAACCGAATTAGAAAAAGGCTATATTCTTAAAATTACATGGTAAATCTCTCAGTATTTTGCGTAAAAAACATAGATTGGCATTTGGAGCATCGACTGTGATGAAGAACGGTGTATGAGAGAGCGATTTTTACAACTCTATAGTTAAGTTTGTCATTCAATCCGAAATTGCAAATCATAGGCCGTGTCACGACAGTGAAGCGGAACCCTCAAGGCTTGAGCCCTACTCTCACTTGTCCGGTGTTTTTTATTAAGACTGATTAGAATTCCTGTCTGCGTCTGGGTTATGTTTTTGAACGGTATATCTAGTTTGTATGTAATCGGTTTTGTGGATAAAAGAATATAAGTTATTTTGAAGGAGTACAATTGTGAAGTGGATCGCCTTCCCTGACAGATATCGAAGTTAATTGTTCACTTGTAGTTTTTCGTCTTCCTCGTTGGTCTAGTGGTAGCAAGTGCTAATTTTGAGCATGATGGTGAATATTCCCGGGTTTGATTGCCGGGTCGGGCAAAGCGTTATTGAATTTTTCCATAAGTTATTTCTCAGTAGTAGCCCGGAGTCTGGATTCGAGTCCAGCTGATGATATGGGTTCACCCTTCTTTTTCGTAGGATTTAGATATATTTGGCTTTAATTACGTGGATTACCACTACCTAATCCTCTCGTGGGAACAGGTGTAATGATACGTAATGTTTTTGGCTATAATTATGACACTTTGACTACAGCAGATAATGAACTGAAAACGAGAAGTTAGCAAAACTTAACTGACTAAAATTAAATCCCCACAAACAAAGTACGTCTCCAATTAAAACACAAAATAGATCCAACCAAAATCTTTACTGATCAAACAGGCCACCTCATTCATTATTGCGAAAATCAACACTCCACTCGATGGAAATCACAGAGCGGACTCAAAATTACAAAGTTGTGAAGAGATAAAACGGTCGTGTTTTCTATGGGGGGTGTTCTCTGTCGTGGACAGAATTACTGCCGACCACGAAGTCAGAGGGGAGTGGGGAAGAGGGTAGGGGGGGGGGTAGCCAGGGGTATACAGGAGCTAATTATCATTCTTTGTGCGAGTGACAGTTGGCGAAACGCCTCGTGTTCGGAAGTCGGTGACAGAAAGCGGTGGTAAAGGAAATGTTGTTTGTTGCCTTGTAATTAAATTGTGTATCTATTTGAAGTTTACTTTACTTGTATTTTGTATTTCATCCTGATTTGATGGACGTGATTTTTTTTGGGTTTTTTTTTTTGGGTTAAGGAATATTGAAAAGGAAGTTGTGTTTCTTTTAATGTGCCTCGTAATACTTTTTATAACTTGTCGAAAACTGAGACGGTTATCTAAAACATCTTACTTGACAACCTTCATAAGCAGCTTAATAGTCCTCTAAAACCATGACATTTCTTGCCGATTCTTTTCCATAGGACCAACTTAAGTTCTTGCATGTTTCTGACGATTCCTAAGTGCCCAAGTAGGTTTATGTGAAATAAAATATTTTTTAGAATTTGGTTGAGCCACAATAAGCAATGCCTGAATTAATTCCTGGATAAAAACGCTCTGTTAGGTTTTGAACGCTCAACGGAGCGCCGAGATAAAAAGGAGTATTCATAACGATCTTTAACATCAAATTAAGCTTGCATTTCCCATCTAAAACTCACTTTCAAACAACTTACCTCTACACTAAATTCCTCTAGAACTGGACTAAGAATTAGCTGACAACTATGTACCAGGAGCACATAGCACATTATGACTTCCTAACTGTCCTCCAGCACTATTCGCTGAGGAGCTAACTTTGTGCTGCAGATCACATTCCTGGGTTTAACTCAATACTAGGTGTCCAAGTGCATAAAGTGATTTAAGTGGCTGTGGGATATGTAGACTTTAGAGAGGGTTCATATGCACTTTGGCATCCATTGAAGGTTTGGTTAGTAGTTTGGTGAGGTTCAGTTTGAGAATGTAGCAATGGGTGTTGAAGTTTCTGGCATTATTAGAAAGCCATTAAATAAATGATTTATTGAGTCTGTATCGTAAACATATAAATATATAATTATATTATTATTTGCATTTAACCGCGAATGTCTTCATAGACACATATAATTTTTTTTTACATGTCTATAAAAAATAATATTTTTTATCTTTCCCATCGTTCCTAAAATATTTAAAGTTTTTAGCTTAACGTACTAGAGATATCGTTGACTGATAAAGCCATTTAATATCACTATAATTTCTGGTCATAAAAATAACATAACCACTAAAATACGGATATAATTTTGGTGTACAATAAAGTATATTCTATTCTATTCTATTCTATTCTATAAATAAAATATTAATATCGTAAACTAACGACGATAAGTTGTAATATCCGTGATTCAAGGAACCCGTCGGGAGTTATTATGGCATGACGGAAATAATCTATTGGTGAGGTTGTTCAGTAAGTCAGGTGCGTAGTACTGCGAGTCCAGAGTCCGAGAGACCAGATGAATGAACGTGGACGAGGCAAAAGGAGTATGTAAGGATCGTAGCAGGTGGCGTTCTGTGGTTTCTGCCTACCCCCATGGGAAAAGGCGAGGGTTTATGTATGTACAGGGTTTATGTATGTCGGTCATCTAAAAAGATTTAAAAACAATGACCCACGCCGCAGCTAGCAATAAAACACCTGGGTGCAATAAAATGTACGTTTTACAATTTCTTGTATTTATATATCAGTTCGCTACCATCGCTCGTTGTGAACACATCCAGTGATCTAGTGCGCCTTTGGTATTTTATTTCAAAGATTTAAGTATTATCGTTGCAATATGCCAAAACGAAACGAAATTTCTTTAGAAAAACGTGTGCAGATACAGCTTCTGCATGAGCAAGGGAAATCACAAGTAGAGATTTCCAAAACTGTGAAATGTTCGCGCTGATCCGTGCAATATGCTATTAAGCGATTCTTTGCTACCGGATCACATCAAAATAGACCGAGAATCGGGCGCAAACGCATCACCACAGAACTTCAGGATCGTCAGTTACTGAGAGAGTCGTTAAGAAATAGGAAAAAAACATCTTCAGAGCTCGCTGCTGAGTTATCAGTACAAATTAAGAAATCAATTTCTGCTCGAACTACTCGTAGAAGACTTCAGGAAGCTGGTCCGGAAGGCTGTAAAGCTAGGAAGAAGCCATGGCTCTCCGATAATAACAAAAAAGCTCGGTATAAATTGGCCTTAAAACACCGAACTTTCACCGCTGAAGAGTAGTCAAATGTTGTGTGGTCGGACGAATCAAACTTTGAGGTGAGTAAGTCAATTTAATGCCCTAATAAAATTATATAAAATGGTTTAAAAACCAAACGCATAGATGAAGTTATTTTTATTCCCGGAACTCAATATTTTTCTCTTTATTGCAGATTTTTGGTACACCTGGTGTGAGAAGGGTGGGCGAAGAATTTAAGCCAGAGTGTGTGATCCCAACCGTAAAACACGGCGGTGGCAGCATTATGGTCTGGGGTTGCATGACCGATACTGGAGTTGGCGAATTGTTCGTGTGTGAGGGCCGCATGGACTCTACTAAGTACATAAATGTACTAGAAATGCGTTGCTGCCTTCATTCACAAAACTTTTTGGTGAAACGAACATGGATGGTGTTAAATTCCAGCAGGATAACGCGCCATACGACAAATCTGCCCGCACTATGACATGGTTTCGGGAAAATAACACAGAGCTTCTTGACTGGCCTGCCCAGTCGCCAGATCTGAACCCCATAGAACATTTATGGGGTTTATTAAAGCGTAGAGTTAGGCGCCATATAATTAACAACAGAGAAGATTTGAAACGCTACCTGCGCCTAGAGTGGAACGCGATTACTGCTGAAGATTGTAAAAATCTTGTTAGCTCTTTACCAAAAATAATTTCTGCCGTAATTAAGGCAAAGGGTGGACCCACAAAATATTAATTTACAATTAATAAATAGTAAAATAAACCTATATAAAACGTTTTGTTTTATTTCTATTTGATACTCGGCATAAAACTGAAAGATGTCATGGGTGCTCAATACTTTTGGCCAAGGCTGTATGTGGAGACGGTTAAAAAAGTAAAAAAAACTTGATGTGCCATTTTAACAACTCGGAAAGGTTAAGCTAAACCGTTACGGACAAATTAAAGACCGTACGCGGATACCCATACAGAAATGCTACTGAAGTATCTGTAAAAAATCAGTATCCGGTGTCCACAGCCGGCCCTTATACATAGGTGCGGTCAAATCCGAGCGGACTGACTTCGGAGACCGGACTTTGGTAGATATTTCAGAAAGCCGGTCGGCAATTTGTCCCCACCAGTTTTACTAATTCTTTAAGATAACTTTAACTTTTAATATACCGATTTGACATTTACAAAAAAAAAAAAACAAAATGTATACTAAATAATATTCTAGATGCCTTGCGTGATGTATATAAAGTACATTTATATGCAAAATGTTTCATCCTCAGCACAAACACTGGCTGTCTAGACTTTTAAATTACTTTCCAACGTCCGTCCGACGATACCGCGAACCGAACGAACAACGTGAGAAATGTTGAAAGTAGGAAACAGTCATTTGTTTTCTTGGATATTATGACCTTCAAAGTTACGGTACGGGTTTACTTCTTGTTGTATAATAGGGTGCCTATTGATAATGTTTATCTTTTTGAAGAGAGTTTAGCGTTCAAGTAAACGAGCTTTGAACGTTTCATATTTTGATATGATAATATTTTGATATTATCATATCAAAATAAGAAATGTTTGTAAACTGCTGTAAGTCATTTATAATTCATTCCTTTGTTGTTTTCTTAAATATCGAACCAAAAAACAATATAAAGTACTAAAGACTCAATGCAGCAACGAGCAATGGAGCGCAGTATACTAGGTGATAAATTAACGGATCGTGTTCGAAACACAATACTGCGCTCCAAAACAAATATAGCTGACGTGGCTCAAAAGGCTGCCCAACTCAAATGGGACTGGGCAGGACCTGTCTGCCGCATGCCGGAAAAACTGTGGGCCAAAATAGCAGGAAACTGGCGTCCTGACACTGTGAGGCGGGGTCGCAGCAGGCCACGAAGGAGATGGCGGGACGAACTAGACAGGGTCCGTGCGAACTAGAAGGAATACGCGCGGGATCGCGAGAAGAGGAAGGAGTGGAGGGAGGCCTTTGCCCAGGAGTGGGACAGAGCAGGCTAGAAAAAAAAAAGACTCAATGTTGTTCTTACTTATTGCTTTTGTGGTTTTGCTCGTCACTTTTAATTTATTCTTTCGTTGGCACTTAAATAATTATGAATACTAACAACATTAATAAAACGACGCAAACAGACAATTAATTCAACATGGCCATGTCTTTGTACACAAACATTTTATGTAAGAATTCGCTTACAGAAGCAAAGCGACCTAACCAACATTTTACGATTTGGAGTTTGTTTGAAAATTAGTTCAAATTACGTTTGTATACAGTTGAGTTTCGTTATGTATGCTTTTAGAGTTGTGTTACTATTGATATAGAGGATAGTATTAATTATATGGATCACTGTACAAAGGGAAACATTGATTAATTAAGGTAATGGGCAGTAAAGTGTTTATTGTCTGTTTATAGCAGCTATATTTTTCATGGTAAATATAAACATGTTTTAAATATATTTTTTGCCAAACGTGCCTACCTACATCCTCCAGTATAATTACAATATCACCGTAGTTAAGTAAAGCAAGTTAAAAAAATATAAGTAGACTTGATTCATGCTTATTAGTATTTGATTAGAGTTTAAGTTTGTACGTTGTTTACATTATATTTCAAAAACTTAAAATACAGGTTAATAAATGTAAAACGTGCCTATAATCGTAAGGGACTAAAAGTATCGTAGAGAGACTTTCTGTGAGTTCTGGCCACTGTCATGGGAAAAAGGCACGAGTGTACTTGTTGGTACCGTGCACTAATTATTATAAGATCTAACTTACTGACTTCGTGCCGCAAAATATAGAGCAAAAAGGAAACATTTTCAACTACCAAAAAATCTAAATAAAATTCCACATAAAAAGCAGTCCATACCATTCATATGTCGTCCCTCAGTAATATGGGTCAAGCGAAGGGAACCGGGGCTGTTAGGTCCCCGTCCGCGTACGACGAAGGCCGACCTGTCACCTTATACCAGTGAATACGGAAGAGAAAGGGAAATATGTGGCGGAAGCAGACTAAAATTAGAATGCTTCGAAAGAATATAAAGATAAAACTGGCCACTATAAGTAAAGCTTTACTAGGGTATGAGAGTATAAACACCCTATAACATCCCTCCTGCTGACACACGCGCCTCGCTGTGAGAGAGAGAGAGACTCATTATTATTTATCACGCTAGCACAGAGCGCGTTAATGCAAATCACATTTCTTACAATGTTAATAACTTCAAATTGTTTTTTTTTTTTTAATCATCGTCATTAGGTATTTGTTAGTACTGCGGGTGTCAAAGAAAATCAGTTAAAACTATACATAGCAACCCTATATGTAGTTTAAAAAGAACATACCTTCAAAATTAACGGAATTAGTCATATAATTCAAACTAAAGCGATGAAGTACAAAATAGCAAGAGTTTGTTTTTTTTTTACAAAATAGCAATGTACCTTTAAATAAATCATCAATAAAGGAATTTGAAATATTTTTTTCATCTTAGACCTACAAGTACTAAATTGTATCAAGTTAATATCATACAAAACTCTCCAAAAACACATGGAACACTCAAACATAAAAATTATTGCGTCAGCGTGTCCGGGTGCCCTGATCCGTCCCTCATCGCTTGCAGTCAAAGGGAAACACATAATGTTTGCACAATAAAACAAACAAAAGCTACAGTTGGGAGGAATGTTCGGCTTTTATCATGATGATGAAGGAAAGATCGAAGGAAACCATGGGTTACTGGGCTGTGGAGCCAACTTTTTATAATTATCATAAAATTGTGATCAATTTTCGGGTAATTCATCAACTCGTCACTTCATTAATTAGTTTTAGTGTTTATCGCTGTTTTTTTTTTGGTTCTGGCACATTCCAGTTTCCACACAATGCTTCGGATATATTGTGCCTAATTCAATTTTTTTTGCAATCTCTTGCAACAAGAGGAATTTGTGTCTTACATAATCTATAAACATTGACGTCGAAATACAAAAAAAAAACTAGCATTTCACTATATCTCTCTCTCTTCAATTATTCAACTCAACTTCTTTTCCAATTCAAACGAGTATACAAACTCAAACTATCGCAGAACTACTCTCAGACAAACAAAAATACAATACTCAGTACAGGCGTACAGTTACAGTAGTCCGCAACAAGTTTGATATGAAACGCGTTCAAATTACAACAAGTGGAAAATTGCAGTAGTTGAACTGCACCGAGCAGGGAACTCAAATAAAAACTGCGGAGAAGTGATCCCTTTGTGTGGCGGCGCAGTTACGAGAGGGCACGTCTATGTGTATTGTGGTTCATGTATAGAGTTTTACATGCAATAAAGCTTGGATTTCTTCTTAACGTCGGTCACATACAATGTCCTGCTGTAGGCCGCGCCGCCGCCGCCGGGCGCGTCGTGCTATGAAAATGTACCAATTTGGTCTCTCTTAAACACTCAATGTAACGTTTAGAGTGATAAGTTGATGACAGACGTCACTGATATTGCTAAAAGACCTCTAATTTATTTTGAATATTTATTTCTGATTATTAATTATTAATGAAAAGTTGGTTACTATTAAAAAAATCATATTTTTTCCGTACGCAAAATACGCGCTTTGGACGTAGAGTTGCGGACACCAGCCCGTTATACAATACAATACAAGGTTTTGAAATCTTTTTCCGCTGTGTGTTTCGAATGCATTTAGGTGGAAATGATTCTTACGTCTTTCTTTAACAGTTAGTTCTCAGTGAAATTATATAGTTGAGGTATTTTAAATAGGAACCTGCATTTAAATATAACGCAGAAGTTTCAGATAGTCATCCTGTTTGTTAAATTCAAACTTATAACTCAGGTTGTCTGGAAAATATCGCTGTCAGCGATAAGACCGCCATTGTAATTATAAAATTAACAAAATTGTAAAACCGTTGTGTTTCAATTTTGGTGTACAATAAACTATATTCTATTCTATTCAAAGCATTTATTTAAATTAGACCATTACAGGCACTTTTTATGCCAAAATACAAAAAAATAGAGACTAGAGTCCCAGTCACAAGGCATAATAACTTGTGAAAGTACTGTAGTTGCTCATTCCAAAGCGTAGATCTCTATGGGCAAGAAACTCCATGGACACTCTTATAAATCAAAACATTGTTACAAAATCTTAGTTACATCGTTCTTGTCGAGATTATAGATATATGTGAGAACAATTTAGAAATACGTGGTAAGAAAGAGCGTCCAGAGTATAAAGATAAAATCAACAATTCAAAAATACAATAATCCATGGCAGCTGCGAGATGACCAGTCCCTACTGACAGCGCCCGTTCACGAACATGACGCTTGGATCAGCCATCATTCAATTCAACCATTTTGAAGGGAATGACTTTTGAAGGGTTCAACCATGCATGAAAAGGAACCTTTGCTTCCAAGGAATCAAGCAGTTAATATTGCTGAGCAAGCAAGGTCAGGAAAAGCACAAGATAAAGATTTTATAAGAAAAAAAAAGACATGGAGTTAGCCCAACTTGCTCACCATAAAATGCAGTTTTATGATTTTATAACGTTCTGATAAGACCGTTATAAATATCACCAACTGTTTCCAATAGAGAGAACAAGTGTGCCGCCCGTTAAACTGAGAATTCTCATGTTTATGTTCTTTATGATGTCACAAACACGTTGTTTATGGCGACGTAAAATATAAACATCCATCTACAAATAAATATTGTAGATTATTCGATCAATATTTAAGAAGTTGCCTTCTGTCTAGAAGTTGTTTTTGTCGTATTAATGAAAATAGTATTATGACTAATCCGAATAAAATTTTGGAAGTATCGTCGTGTCGTAAGCATAGTCTCAAAACATGCCCTAACTGTAGGACCATATTTTTTGATAATATTTCAAGGTCTAATTTAAAAAATAAATTTGGATGTGATTATTACTACCACGACCAAAAGTCGACCGGCAGTGTGCGCGGTAGTACATCTACAACATATATCGAGATATATAACTACGTTATAACTCGATCATGAGAGTGTCAATATTCTATAACAATAAAAACTCTGACAGCTCTTTAACGTGGTCCAGATGTGGTGATCGCAATCATTTGTATGTAAATAATTATTTCTGTCTTGTTAGCATGATAACGGTAAAAAGCTCTTCACATTTAACAATCACTCTGGCCAAAAATCCACAAATCACAAAAAATTCACCATCCATAACTTGGACCATCAGCCTCCACCTGAAAAACTCGTCGGTACATACACATCCACTGAAAAACGAGTTTTTAATCGTCCGGACCGGATGCTGGAGGCAGCAGGAATCCGGTGCGATTTCCCAACTATGTTCATTAAATTCAGGAATGTATCGACGAACGGTTTTTATCGGAGAATGAAGAATGTGAGAATTAAAAGGCGAAAGATATTTGAATATTCATTAGGAATCCCGATGGAAACTGAGAGGTGTTTTTATGTAAGTTTTTTTTTTAAGGATATTAAAGTGTGTTAAAGATGATGGGATTCAGTAGAATACAATTTGAAAATAATGACTAAATAACCTAATTAACAGATTTAACACCAGCGATACTTACCAACTTCACGCGCGTGCAATGCCACACATTGTACATGATATGTTATCAAGATTTCTGTCCTTTCACTAGGTCACATTAATATTTTACTATACTCATAAACCTATATCATAGACCAGGGCCGTTAAACTTTTTTCGATAGGATGCATAGTTTAGCCGCTATTGGCAAAAAACGAATATCAACCCCTCAAAACGTAAATACTACCCCCCTTACCCCCTTCCGGAAGTTACACCTCTCTGCCTAATTCTTCGGGGATTATATGCGTGATGTTATACTATGTCATGTGTAAGGTGGTCGAACAGTTATAGAAATATGACGTTACTGTTAGTATAACTAAAGGTTTTAGTAAGCAGAAAAAATCCTGTAAAACCTTGACCTTAATACAGTTAGTTGATATCAGCATTTTTGAAGTCGATAGTACTGTTTGTAATATTGCAAATCCAACGACCTTTCTGAGGGTCCCTTATTCAGCGGCCACCCAACTTTTGTACAAGTAAGTACTTACTTAGTTATAGGGTGCCTGAAAATGCTGAAATGACGGTTGATAAAAGAAAAACTTATTGACACTTAGGATTATAACGATGACAGATTTAATATTGAATGTCTGCAAATCTTCCTTTGTGTTAATGTTTCCTTTGATAAAAGTTTCTAGCAATCAGAAAGTCAATCTTTTGTTAAAATATTTTAATTTTCGCCTACTTACTTGACATAATTAGGACAGCTCATCGCTAGCTCATTCCTTTTCTTTGGCGTTAGACATGCTTTTCTAGTTTATAAAATGTTACCTAATAATTTCTCAACATATCAAAACCGTTTTTGTTTATATTCATTGCCCCGTTACCTACCGGAACAAAACTATGTAAGACGGTTCCTTACAGACGGTAGGGACGGTAGGTACGGTAGGACGTTAACATTCTCCCTGAATACTGAGCATAGACCTCAGTATTCAGGGAGAATGCTCCTTTTTCTTGTGTAAGAAAGCTTTTATATCTGGTAAGGTATTTAACGCCCGTTTTCACTAACACAAGGCGATGCCTCTATTACAAGTTTTGTACACAAGTTACTTATTAGGGCACTCCCACACAAGGAACATTCACCTGTAATGTTATGTCAGTTCAGACTTGAGCATTCCATCAGAGCGCAAACTGTAACAAAGTCGGATCAAGGCGAATGCTCCGGTGAGGGAGCGCCTTGAACGCGTGGTAAGTAAGCCACTTGCTCCTCGTAGTGGAATACCAGTTCGCCTTCTATATCAAGCTAGTAGCTTGAAGCGCATACTTGTGACGTCATCGTCTTTGCACCGTACAGACCCGTGCATGGCTATGTGAGCCGGTAACTCTCAGTAGGTTGGAGTCTATGTGAAGTATTGAGTGAGGAAGTTTCTGTTTGAAAATGTTTATACTCGGCAGGGTGGATTTTGGCCGTTTGCGCTGTTGGATTTTTAAGGCGATTATTAATAATTTTTGAACCTATCATGTTCTAAACTTAAATAGTAGTTTATTTGTATGGTACATTTTTGCATGAAAAGTCGTGGGTCTTTTTATTTGAAAACACGGTCTTTTGGAATGTTATAATCTACTACAAACATATTAAAAAGATTCTTAAATGAAATAAGCGGTACCTTTGTGCTCTTTTGTCTTTATGTATTTTTCCTGTAATGTGTTTTGTGTGTACATAAATAAATAAATAATAAATAAATTAATTAAAACGCATTTTTGTTTTTTTTTTTCAAAACAATGACTTGATGTTATCTGTGGTTATTTAATTAACTAAATGAGAATTTGGAATAACCGTTTTAAAATATGAGAAAGTGTAATTTTCATACTTAAAATTTTTCAAAAATGATAAACGTAATATAAGCATTTACAACCTATTGATATTGGCGTTATGAACAGACTAATTTAAATAACGGGCGCATCTTTAATAACACTGTATAAATTAGAATAAATTTAGTTTACATTATACAACTTAAGTACCAACTTTAGCTCACCTCTAAACGCCTCTAAATTACTTTTCTATTGTTTTCGTAATTTCTGTGTTAAGATGTTTACCTGTAACAAATGAAAAATACACGTCATTACTTTACATGAAAACAAATAATTTTAATAGTTATTATAATCGGTGGTGTGTGACCATAAACGTTATTCCACATCAATTCCAACTGGACAGCGTAGCAGTCGTGCTACGGCGTAGCCATATTGCTACGCTGTAGCCATATTGCTACGCGCTGAAACATAATTTACTACGGTGGAACATATTATATGCTTTGTAGTATGATGTATGTTGTGCAGTGTAGTGTTTTACATAATTATTACATATTACATTATACAATTTGTTGGAAAAAATTATGGAAATTTATCACGGTAAAATGTAACTCACCAGTAACTTTATTGTTAGACACATTGTTAACAAGATAAGGAATAGCTTTGTAGTCGCAAACAAGTCATTGAGAGTGTTGACTTTTCATCTGTCTCTACTTTTCTCGTTGTGAGAAGTATAACTGATTCTTTTATTTGTACATAATTATCCAACCGGGTTAATTAGACGTGTTTTTTACACATTCCATTCTAGATATTCATAATACCTAAATAAAAATAATAAATAATTAACGCAAATAAAACTTTTTTTAAAACGGGTTTAAAACCTAGGACACTTCTAACTAGAGTTAGAGTTTCAAGATTTCCTAGTTACATACAAAACAGCGTGACCCACATTCTTAAATGTCATACTAATTAGAGAGTAATTAGCAATCTTCACACGAACTACTTTCAAAGGAACTGGGTTAACAAGGTAACGTTCTAACTGGGACCACCTGAAGGTGACAAGCGTCAAAGGGTTACTACTCTTGCATAGCCTAGCTCTGGGTGCATAGCCATGCATAAAAGAGGTTTCACACGGCGAGGCGTGGAGTGGATGGAATGGGCGAGAATTGTTTGCTGACCCTTGAACACCGATAAATGTATCAGAACATAAATTATACCGCTTCAATTTTAACTACCGTACCACGGCAAAACATGAATTGTTGTAATTTAAAACGTGTCGTACCAAAGTTCACGCACAACAACGCGCTCGGAGGCTCTATCTTGCTCATTCTTGAGATATATTGATCAAATAGAACAGAGCTACCAACAAATCCCAAATTCTTATTGAAAATAAGAATACAAATATACACCACAACCACATCAAAGATAGGCGGGACGAAAATTTAAATTTTGCTGCACAAATTGCAAATTTCGCCAATTCCATTCACTCCTCGCCTCGCCGGTGTGAAACCAAAGGTGGTTTATGCACCGTTATGCACGGCTATGCACGGTTAAGGAACTGCATAGCCGTGAACAACGGGGCATAGTTTGTAAAGTGCTTTTAAGTACGTGAGTAATGTGTCAGGAGGCATGTAATAAGGTAAGTTAGTCAGCACTTGCTAGTGTCGTGACCTGTTTAAGGAGACGTTAAGTTGGATGAAGCTTGCAAGTTTTCAGTTACAGGAAGTGACACCTTATTAACTGACTAATTAAAAACAAGCTCATCAGCTTGTTTTTAATTAGTCAGTTGATGGATGCTTAGTTCATCGCCGAAAGCTCTAATTATCACAGTGCAATATTTGATATCAGTCGTGCACTTTCATAGTTATCCTGTTGCCATTATCCCCTTCTACTTGAGGTCCTCGAGACATGCTTCCTTCTTCCATCCTCCCCTGTCACGAACTTTACTTTGTGTAATTTATTTAATCGTCACTTCTGTCAATAAAGTAATAAAATATCGTAAGGAAACCGGCAAAACCAAAGTCATAACACACATCCACGAAGGCGCACTGGGTCCATGACATGGATTATGTCCACTCACAGAGAAGTGGGTTATGCACCAGCAGTGGGAGCTTGACGCAACAAATAGAAATAAAAATGTTGTGTTCACTAGAAACACTAGTTAGGGTTTAGAACAAAACCATCAAATTATCAGTAAGTAGATAAATCACTTTAAGGGTACGTGCTGTCGCTGCCCGGGTTTAGTGAGGACTGACCGAGACGGAACCATGAAGCTCACGCAACATTTATTAGTATATCACATCAACAAGAATTCCAAAATCATATCCAAGCAATACTTGAACTATAGATAAAACTATTCTTATTTCCAAGTTAACCTGAGTAAAATAAACTTTTTCTTTCTTTCAAGTTCTGTAACCGTTTACAACAACACGTACATGTTCAATGAACTTTATCTCCTGGATCTATATTAACGTATCCTCTCCATATCTTTGTAAATTCAGTACTACCCTCATCATATTCCACCCACTCTTTAACAATAAAACTCCTAACAAACGCTCATACACAATAACTAGACAGAAGCCCTTTAACTTGCTGAAGATATTGCATGAAATCATACTGAAATACGTGAAAGTGTGAGGTGGGTTTGCTCGCTAGGGATGCCGTGTTTTGGTTACTTTACGGGATGAGGTTTCACTTATTTTCAAATTTTATCAGTGCAACCATGAAAATATTATTCTTATCCTATTTGTGTATTTTGTTTTTTTTTATTAGGTTCTGCTGCAGGTATTTATGTTGCTGATGTTTTCAAAAACCAATATTACAGCTATAAGGTTTTTCGTTAATTTGAATTCAAGATAAGGAAGAAACATCGTATTTTTTCTTAAAGGTTCTTAATTCAAATCTTCAAAATGGACCCTAAAAGACTGATTTTGCATACGTATCTTTGTTCCATGGATACCTAAAATTAAACTGACAGTTTTGATATGAAAAACCTGAAATTGGAAAAATCAGCCCTAATTGTTAAACAGGCCCTAAAAACTGTATCTTTACCTACCGGGCGAGTACTGTCAGCAATATAATAAATAGTTGTCAGCATTCTGCCTCGTGTGTATCGCTCGTGTATGGCGTAAGGTAAATGGAGACCGTTATTTACGTGACACGAAACTTGTATTTATTTGATAGGGATTTGAAGCGAGTATTTGTGTTGTTTTTCTTCGTATTTTTGTGAGAAACTGATAACAAACTAAAATGGCATCATGTTTAATAAGTCGAGGCTCGGATATGCAGTCGCTTCAAGTTAAATTCTGGTGTTCAGCTGCATTCAGTTTGACTAAAGCCGACCTCAACATACTTGAGTAAAGGCTAGTCAATATTATTAATATGATGTTTTAGAAGATTTATCGCCTGTTATTGGAAAAATACTTTCTCGTTAATATCTTAATACCTGTTAGCGAATAATCTATCAACCATGGTACTCCTCCAATATCAAATTGAAACGGACAAGCTATGCCATCAAAAACCAATTTCAGTAGAAAGAGAACAAACAAAATGAACCGAGCTGCCGTTCGATCGTTAAGTTAATTGCAAATAATTACCGACGCCATATTGCCTGTCCATAATTCATGAGCGACGACTGTTCCGAGACCGATACCTACCACACATACATATGTCTGTGTAGTGTACCTACGTATAGTTACGAGTGTGTATACGTGAGCGTGTATTACGTGACTTAGTAGATATTCGTTAATTTGTTTTATAATGGGAGAAGGTTCGACCATAAAACTATAGAGAGCTGCGATAAAGAGCAGTGGTGGCCCAGTGGTAATAACGGTCCCAACTTACGAGCTGTAGGGCGGGGGTTTGAACCCACGCAAGCGCATTACTTTGTGTAATTTATTGCATCACCACCTGCTCTCAAAACGATGGCGAAAAACATCGTGAGGAAACTGGCAATGTCGGCGGAAATGTGTGTCTGTAGCGGGACTCGAAAAAATACTACAGAAACATAGTAAAAAAATACTACACCGCCATTTATGCCACAAGGGAAGAACTAACATCAAAATTCTGTATCACGGTATTTAAAATATCCGAATTAAGAGTGTATAGGATAACCCGACAACAACTGCCGGGCAGAAGCTCAACAGACACAACACCCTACTGGTCGGAGGAGGGAGGATCCAACGAACTTTTACGGGGGATGAAGAACTTTATAACCTGTTCTTCATGCCCCTTATGTCCTAGAACCAAGAAAGTGGAAGATGTGTGGGGGATGCTAGCTCATAACTTCTAATAGAGAGAGAAGACTTAATTATGTCCCAGCAACGAGGACGATTCCTTATTTTTTGACGAATCGTCTTTTTTCACGATTCGTAAATTTTTGACGGCGGCAATGCTTTTTAAATGACCGTGTTCACACGCATCACAAATCGTGAAAAATTACGGATACGTCTTAAATCACGTATCGTCTTTCAACAATCACGTTTGTCAAGAAACACGAATTGTGAATTTTTTGTTACGTATTCGCCGATGCGCTCGCTCCCGAAAAATCACGAAACTAATGTGAACATCAATTCGGATGTTTTGCTGAATCGTGATAAAACACGATTCCGTATGCAATGTGAACGTCCATCTGGTATGACGAATCGTGTTTTTTTACGAATCGTCAATGACGAAAACCGTGTGAATGAGCCCTAACAATGAAAATGTTTGCCGCAAACTCGCTGGCTAGTTCATACGAACTCACAACAAGCGGGCATTACGCTCAGCCCAACGACTCCGCAGCTATGCGTCCTCGCATTCCGCGCAACCAAACGTTCTGTTACGTCCAGAGCCTTGTACATTATGTATAGTGTTATGTTCACGTTTATGGTAAGCTTTACTTAAGTACCAGTTGAATATTGTCAAGATATATGCTTAGCTCACAAAGGAGACCAGAGTCTCGGCAGTGGGAACACTATGGGCTGATTATGCTTATGTTCGTAGGTAGAACCGTTATATCTAGCAAAATGTGGGTGTACTGGTAGTGCCTCTGCCTAACATTCGGAGAAAATAGACGTTATGTTCGAAGCCAAGGTTCGGAGCCCCAGGATTAATTATAATTATCCTTATATCAAAGACACCGCGTACTGTATTACGGTATCTTCAGGTCCTTTAAATACTGTCTACAACAGAAAACACAAGTCTACAAGCACAGAGGGTCAGTAATTAGGGGAGAGTAGGAATAATTCGATGAATGCCGACAACCACGCTAAATACGTTGGTCTCTCGAGCCGATACTGACGACGAAAACCAACGTCGACGTACTGTGTGTTACAAGTTATAAGAGGAATCGAGTTTGGCTTGTAATGTAAACTCTTTTTAGAGGGCATAACCAATTTCAAATTGCAATCATTTACATTTCGTGTAGAACATGCAATACTCATGTTACTTTTTCTGGCATTTTGAAAATATTCCTAAATATTGTGGACGGAGCCAGAGCCCTTAATTATGCACCACAGCAAACAAGGCACTCGTTTGCTTCATACTTAAACAAAATATTCAGTCCAAGGTCGTGCGTGGTGCGTCGTATGATTAAAAGAATTAAAAAAAAGCGAATGATTATATAAAAAAAAATCATCAATATCATTATAATAACCTCAGTCCATAATCAAAGGTCACCACGTTCGTCCACCCCTCGACCAGGGGTTTCCTATCACTTTGACAATGTCATATAAAACATTCCCTTAACTGTATCGCTGCATCTATCGCCTCCCCCCTTCCCCCGCACCACACAAACCGCACCACAAAGGAGCACCACTCAGACAAGCAATTATTGGATAATCGAATGACGCCCATCGACTCTGTCCGAGCATCCCGACATCCCGGCCAAATGTGGACAGCGGAGAACACGATGAGCCTGCGACACACATGTATACCCCACAATATGGGGTGGCAACTTGTGTGATAGGCTGTTTGCAAACAGAAAATGTAAGGTCATTTTAAGTAAATTAATAAAGGCCTGAAACCACAATTGGCAATCAATGACTGACAGCTTTTGAACAAGGTAAAATCTTTGCTAAGTTTACAGGGGTGTAACTGAATTGCTGAATTGTTTCTTGAATAAATTAAATTTAAAATTAATTTTATCAGCCTGTAAATTATCCAAGTGAGCGACTTGAAGACGTCTTTACTAAAATAATGAGGAATGATCACCTGATCACCAGGCTTACAAGTTTTAAGTTAGTTCCTAAGCAGCCTTACTGAAAGTAATTTAGGAAAAACAGTACTAAGTTTTGAACCTACGAACTGGTGTTTACTAATAAAATCCTGGTAAATTAGGTGAAAGTTTTTTTTTTGGAAAATGTTTCTAAAATAACTTTGCATCATAAAAGGCAAAACAGGGATATCCTATTTTAAAAGATGCCATATATGTAATATGCGTATATTAGAGGGTGACAAATCGAAAAGGTTGTAAGGTAAAAATAAATGGGTCCTCGTTAGCTGTGGGTGGGCAATTTGTCTTTTATACGCTTGCAAACTTTCCCCAGTAATATTAAATGATGGGAGGGGACACCCTGGAGCATATGTTGACACGTATATTTTATAGCTATGCATGTGTTATGTGAGGGAGAAATCTTTTTGGGCGGTTGTAAAATATGTTTTACATCGGAACGTGAAAGCGACGCATTGAAAGATTGTAAATTATAAGTTTTGCAAGAAGTGCTGCTGTTTAAAGTTTTGAGTCTTAGCCTGTGCAAAAAATGTCGTTTGTCAGAGTGTATATTTCGAAAACCTTACCAAGAATTTTATCTGGTAAAAGTGTTACTCTCAGTATTGCCCCTGCCACAAGTTGAATATGTATTAAATTAGACTTATACCCGTTTTCACTTACCCAAGCAAGATGAAACCAAATTTATATGACTAACTAATAAAGCTTACTTAAAAAAAGACATACAATGTACTGCCACAGTAAGAATATTCATTTAAGTGTCTCTTAGTGTTAGTGAAAACAAGCGAACGTGCGCAATGTTGACTAAACCCAAAGATCCCTTATCATCAAAAACTTGCTCCGTGAGCTACCTGATTTATGGAGCAAGTGGGTAATTCCGGTCGTCAAGAGCTGGGGCAGCGATCCGGATTCTAAAGCTGATTGAAACTGGGACGCTAAGCAAGCGTGCGATCTCTGGAACCATTTGATCCAGAAATTGTGCAGTCCATCCGGCCCTGGAGATTTCCAGTTAGGCAACGGACGGACTGCACGAGCTACGTCTTGGGGTCTGATGATGATTGCCCCCATTTCTGGTATTGGATCACACGCTCGTTCAACCTCCCGGGTCCAATCGCCCTCAGTGTGACTGACAGGTACCGACCAGATGCTGCGCCAGAACGAGCACATTGTGGTATCATCCGGTAGATGCATGTCAGTCACACCTTGGTCCGGTCGTTCCCAAGCCCTATAGACCCACCTTTCATCGTTTTGGAATGTGCGATTCTGAGTGTACCATTATTACCATTACCATTCCATACCACTCCATTCGCCGCTTGTACCGACGAATACGGCTTGCCCATGCACAGATCTTCTGCTTCAGGAAGTCGATGCGCTCTGTTACGCGGGCCAGATAATCACGAGAATTAATATCAGTTCCCGAGAACGCCCGCTTCACAAAGCGCATCACTCTAGGGCGAGTATTGCCCTCCCTGAAGCAGATTAACTTGCCGATGAGTGCTCTAGCGTCAATGGTTATAGAACCTACAGATTGACGTCATTACTCACGATACCCAAGAATGATGTTCACCATAATTGTAATCTATAAATCATAGTAACGGCTCAACGTAGTCGGTAATCTACAAAGAGATTCGTGTTAGCTACACATAAATATACACTGACTGGCGGTTGTACCGTGTTGTAAGAAGACATAGTGGTTGATGTCGAGGCTTGGCTTTATTAGCTCTTGACTGATTTGAAAGTATGAAATGTCTTTATTGAGGGCTTAGGTTACAAGAATAATGCCTGATACAAATATTTTCCATCAGCCAAAATTACTAAGTTTACAAAAATTTTCATCTTGAAGAATCTTGTTAAAAATAATATCTTACATAGAGCCTAGACCGTTGAGTCTTATATACCCAAAGGAGTGGGCACTGCGTTAAATGTTATTGAAAAATGAATTGAAGATTTTTATTAAGTTGAAGATCGATAAAAACAAGTAGGACTAAAATTATTGAGCACATCGTAGTCATCATTGCACTCGAGAGACGTCAACAGCTGGACATAATCCTAATAAAGCACTCGCCAACATTCACACTTTTCGAAAATGATCCCCAAACTACTTCAAAACGAAAAAATAAAACAATTCCCGATCCGTAAGTACATAGGCACTTCGGTAACTCTTTGCCCTGTTCCCCTGCTCGACAACTCTTACTTTTATTTATAGCGTCCACCGACAGACACGCCGCTCGACGCTATATATTTCCTCAGGAGACCGTATTTTGTCTCGGTTTACGAAGACGCTCAATTTATCTGCTGCATATCTTTTAAAGGAATCTTACCGCAACGGTCCGCGTGAAGTTACAAGTTGTGTGTGACAGAGTTGTAGTTAGTTTTTTATCCGATTACAGTAACGATCAAAGAAGATAATTTTATGGGAGTATGATTAAGAAGTGAAATAATTATGGCATGCCAGCTAATATTAAAAGTCTTACCTAGAGTTTAAAAGAATATGGAATGTTAAAAGTTAAGTTCGAAGTATAAAAAAATTGGTATACATAAAAAACTATTTATAAAACTGAAGTATTTAGTAATCGTTTCGAATACATTAAGCATGAACATGCAACATGTCATTGTTACAAAATAAACTGAACAATTTTTTGGCTACAAATGCTTAGCTAAACTACCTACAGATCTGAATATGCCTCTTATAAGATCATCAAACACTCTTGTTATGTAAACTTCAACCACAAAATCAAGCAATATAATTTACATACCTAACGATAAGGAAGATTTATCCCCAATTAACATAATAATCTGACAAACAAACAAACTCCGTCACACATAATCTCGTGTAATAAATCAATAGTCTATTAGAAGCGATGTATCACAAGGATACATCAGATATATTAGTACTAACATACAGTAATTCAACTCGGAACAAAAGTCGGGATCGGCTCACACACATATGCAAAACGTTTACACGAATTTTAAGCATAGTTAAAATAACACGTTACTCGTAAGTCGGGGTCGTGCCATCGAGACATGTGGTTTTATGTGTGCATCATAACACTATCATCACGCTTGTAACCCCCAAGTTAGGCAAAGGTCTGTGTCAGTAGCTACACCAATATTTCGAAAACATAACTGGCGAAACGAAATGCGAGCCTATTAGTACCAATTGGTAGGAAACCAGGGACTGAGCTGCTACTGAGAAATTTCTGGTAAAAAAACTCGATGGCACTCTGCCTGACCCGGGAATGAAACTGAGGATCCATGCTACGCCAACGAGATACAGTCATAAACTTATGCCTTTTCCCTTGGGATTAAGCAGGCACTACAGAACGCCACACGCTGCGAACCTTAAATACTGGTTTCGCGTAATCCTCGTTCATACTTTGGTCATACGCATGCCGGTTACCCCAACCACATACAAAAAAGTTTAGATCACAACCAACATACACGTTTTATTTCATAAAAGGACCTAGTTGGTTTACTGGTTATCTTTACACTGCGGCCAGGCCACAGGGGAACTAATTACTGAACAAAGACGCGCCGCGATTGCCAGTTAATCAAATGAGCGCGCACTCTGTGTCGCATTCTGCGGTCTGCGGAGTGTATGGGTGTTGTGTGTGGGATTACAATTAGCGCGATAATTTACACGAGTTTAATAGATTAGGATATTCGTAATATTGAGACTATTACAATATGCAATATGTAATCCTATTAATTTTCCTAGAACCCAAGAGGCCTTAGAGGCAGACATATTTGAGGTTACTTAAATAGTTATAATACAAGGTAATTTTCAGTAGCAAATCGTCAGCCATCAGGAATTTCTCAGTCACAGCCACGGAATCAGGAGTTGTGCCCACTATTGCATGCTAGGACTTTAACATAAACACAAACTAGCGACACGTGGGTGCACTTTTAGGTAAACCGCTGCCTCTGCGTCGGATATTACAAGTGTGATGATTTAAAATTGTCCAAATGTGTAATACAATAACAACTAAGGGCTGGCTCTTTCTTTGGCCAAAGAATTAGCAATGGCAATGTTGCCAGTCTTCTGGGCACGTTCCTGGATGACAGCGATGCGGAGGAGTACTTTGACGCCTAAGGGTCCTATTGTCGTCGTTGCATATTATGTAGTTGTTAGTAGTAGGTACTTACTTTTAGTCTTATTTTTTTTTTAACTGATTCTCATACAAGGACGAATTTCATTACAGATGATCAAATGAGCACAAACTCGTATTGGCCCTTTGTTGTTAGAAATTAGATGTAGAAGAGTGTTTGAGGTCATCCAAAGGGGACCGTATCGCTAAGTCTTCGCTATCTATAACACTGCAAACTCAACAACTTTGTTCCAAAATGGTTTTTCAGTATTTTTAAGTTCCAAAGGAAACACGCGCACATTCGACGGTAACCATCGCCCAAAGACATTCAAATATTTACGAGCGATAGACGGGACAAGACGAAGAAAACCGTCATCCAAAAACTTTTTACTACTTAGTAACAAATCGTTCTGTCTAGTGTCACATGCCCGCTTGTCAGGTAGCATTCGTGTGTCAAAATCGAAAATGTTCGGGATCAAAATTATTGTATGAAAATGTTCCCAATGTCCGCTCTATTAGTCTTTTAGATCTCTTTGCCATCGCCGAACCTCAGTGTAGTAAAGTAGGCTACTTCGGCGGAAGGGCAGTAGGATCAGCAAAAAGCATCAGGGTGTGGTGGGTGTGGTGTGGTGTGTGAGCGGAGCTGTGTTGCAAACTATGTTCCACGTTATCCTGTCTTTTGTACCCCAAAACATGCAGTCAAAGTGACCTCTGCGGTGCCACTGACGAAGCTGTGGAAGGGGCAAACTTTGGGCTAAAAAAAACAAAACACTGTCGAGAACATGCCAGAGTATAAGAAGCCGTTATCGTGTATACCGTCGCCACTTAATTTATTACATCATCATGGCTTCCAACACTTTATCCATTTTCCTGAAAGGGTTACTTAGAAGTTATCTATTTGTGCTACATAAGTAGGCCGTATTTACATATCAATGTGTTTGCGTACACAATGTAACCTAAGCTTTAAGTGGTAGCTACTTACATTATGTGGCTGGTACTTACTTGCGGGTGGTTATGTTACATATATTCATCTCTGGAGCCAAATGATTAAATATGAAATAATTAGATCACCATCAACTCGCAAAGAATAAAAGACAAATATTGGTCTGTTTTATCAGATATATTTTCTCGATTTAGTGACTGACGTAATGAAAGCAAGATTTGTGCTATAAATTCTCCTGTGTAACGAATAGCCATGAAACATAAAGTAATATATAATTATGTACTAACTTACTTATTAGAAACATATACGGTTTTTTTTACATTATTAAAAGGGTGTGAATATACCCTTAACGAGGCAGAAAGGCACTTGCTCTTCCTGTCATGGCGATCATTTTTTTGTTCTGGGCCACACCTAGGAACCTTCTTGTTACAGAGATATTGGAGGTCAAAGTTCCAACTTTTTAGCAAGTTTTTTTTTGTAATTTGGTACTAGTTTTTTGCTTTAAATACCTCCATGATCCGTTCACTATTCAATGGATCCATCAGCACAATGTATTGAGTGCGTTACATTGAGTTTAACAGTAAAACGTGATTTTTCATCCAAAACAAAAAGTAGTTTCCCAGCTATCATTTTTGCGTAGGGTTACGTTTAGTTTGACGTAGAGAATGCTTGGCTGACGGCTCCGTAAAGGGGCCGTTTACACCTTGTATTAAGTCATAAATAAGGCTAAAAGTAATCGCACGCGACTGTACTTACATAGGTAAATTCAGTTAAACATTTGCTATTTTATTAGAAAAGCCTGTTTAATGCGGCTGTACTATGTCGGAGGCAATTGCGGCTGCTTACATGGGACTAGGCACGGGAAAGACTAGGTCATGGTTAAAGCTGTGCCTAGAAAATTGTAGTAATCAAATTTTTTTACTATGTAGTTTAGATTAAAAATTAAATTACATCACCTTGTTAGATTTTATTCCACCTTATTCCTACAATGGATATTGCTAATTAGACTAAAGAAATAATGACGTTCATAGGGATGTCTAGTAGAAGATAGATAAGTTGAAGTAGAAAAAATAACTTTTTTTTAACTGGCTTTTATTAAAATGAAAAGAAAAAAAACTTTTTTGCAAAAAAAACCGTTCACCGTACCGTACCGTACCGTTCCGTTCGTTCCGTTGGTTCATAAATGACGGAGATATGAGGTAACAAACACAAAAAAAAAAACATACAACCGAATTGAGAACCTCCTCCTTTTTTTGAAGTCGGTTAAAAAAAGAACAAAGTCTCCAGTTCGCCAGTAACAATTATTCAGCCTACATAACATTTTTGTCTACAGATTGAATGTGATTTTTCTCCGATTGTTTAGACAATGACATCTGATCTAATCACTTCTCCTATTAGGGATTACCGAAGTATTCCCACTTGAGCAACCATCAATATTTTTGCTAGTTCTGTAAAACTGTAAAATGTTCTGTAAAATATTGATGGTGTTTGTGAATACTTCGGATTACCAATATAATTTATGTGTGTTCATGTAGAACACGCTGATTGTGTGTTATTAATAATTATGTGATCACCTTGGACGAGAAAACCAATTTTCAATAAAGGTTTTCCGAAGAATGGTGCATTTAAATGAAGCGGACTTTGGAAAGCTTTCGCCTTATAATTACATCCACAATCTTGTTTGAAATCTCCCCACACACATGTCATCACACATCACGCTACTCATACAAGCGTTCAAACAGTGACATTGATTGTTCTAAACTAGTGATGATCTAAGTTTGAACGCATCGTATCGGGATGATGTTCACTCAGATGAGATAACAATCTGTACGGACCCTGGTTTGAGTTTATTGTTAATTATGGATGTAGGTACATAATATTGTAGGCATGACGAGTGTGCTGGTATCGGGCTGCATCCGGTTCCACTGAAGGCCAATTCAAATATACATAATTGCGAAAAGGTTAGGCAGAAACATTTGTTAATGCTTTGCTTTTGTAAGGTAATCGAAAGAAATATCACTCTAGAATGATTATTTCTGGAATCAAGAATCAGCAATATAACCAGGTTGAATTCCAGATTGTTTGATTGTTATTTTTAGAGATAATAATAAAATTTTAATGCTTACCTTTTTCTCTGATTGGTCCAATTAGTTAATATTAAACATTTATAATGTAGCAATCTTCCAAAGACCAGTATTAAGAAAAAAATCATTAGAATATACCCAATATTTTCTGCGACTTACATCAGTTGACCTTCACCTCATTCTGTTGACGCAGCCACGGAGCCCGTCCTTCAAAGAAGAACAAACACGCTACCCGACATCTTCCTTCGAGATCGGCTAATATTTATGACACCAATACTTGTATGTTGAGGGGGAAGATTATGTTTTTATACTTGAGTTACTAGAGGTGTACCGATGTTTTAGAGGCGATTTTCTTTTGTTTATGGCCTGAAGAAAAAATTGGTCCTTATTTTTTTAATCTTCTGACAGTCTCGTGTAATAACAGCAACATGAGTTGATCTCCAAGCTTAAACAACGCTAATCGAGGTCGGTGCGTGGATGGGTATCGTCGTATTACCCATCAACTGGGTTCTGGAGGTGAGATAGGCAATCGCTCCTTGTAAAATATTGGTATCCAGCTGCATCGGGTTAGACTGGAAGCCTAGTCCAACAGTGGGAAAACCCTAGGCAGATGGTGATGATTTTTGAATCTCTTTATTTTCTACACTATTTGATGGTATTTGGATTTTCTTTACCCACAAAAATAAATAGTGCTATACATTCGCTGCGGCAAAAAGTTTAAGCGTATAAAACATAATAAAATGAAAGGAAATAAAAAAAAAATGGTTCGTTCGAGCTACTGGCCTGTAAACTTGCCCACTGAGAGTGCACGCCGATAGCATTGTTAGGGGGTGAGCAGTGTGGGCAGCGGAGCGATCAAGAGCTGTAGATATTTTGTAGACCGGTTGTAAAAGAAGAAGAAGAACTATTTCTTAAATAGTTTAGTACGTCTGTGAATAATATAACTGTCTTGAATACGCGTTTATGCTTAGCCACTAATGCAAGTTTCAATAACTCAAAGCATGCATTTTTATTAAGAGATTAAGAGACTTAGATGTCACCTAGTAATAATGAAAACATTAATAAAACTACATACCAAAGAGATTGCAAAAAGTTCTTGATTGGCTCCAAACTAAGCAAGCCTGTGTCTTGGGTATATTGAGACAACGGGCATGATTCCTGTATTCCTACCAAAAATCGTAGTAAGTTATGCAAACTTCCTTCACCTGTCAGTTCAACATCAGAACAAATAAAACAATACAGCCTGTATGACAAGTAGCACTTTATCCACCACTTCAGCTAATGTACTCTCTAGAACGAGATTACTAACTACGTCGCATAACACAAATACAAGTACTACTTGTGTAGAAGTTGTACTAATCCATTATAATTCCGAAGTGCCTCTTGAGCTAGTAGAGTGCTCATCTGTGTGTGACAATCTCAGACGGGCTGTTGTCCTAAGTAAATAGTAGGACTTTTGAGAGCTGTGTTTAGTGTCAACATCAGATTAATTTTTACACAGATTTTTTTAAGCTTTTGCCTAGATGACTTCCTCCTTTGGATATATTTAAAACTACAAAGAATACAAGCAATTATATGCAAGACGAATAGTGAAATTAAAGTACTACTTTAAGCATTACCTTGTTGTTGGACTTTCGGGTTTCTGATTGCCCGTGACAACTACCGAAGGTTACTACCTCAATGTGAATACTAATAAAGTCAATGCCAAAAAATCTACATTCAAATACCCACTATTTCGATATCCATTTTGATCACAACACGATTACAATCTGTCTATCCTTTTCCCACCTAAGTTGAGGTTGGCCAGTCTAGCCGGATGCAGCCAAATACCAGTGTTTGACATGGAGCTGGACTTCCTATCTGATCTTCACGACTCAGTTACTGAATAACCATATCCCTTGTAAAGACTGCTTGTCAGATTTTAGGGCTGCTGAATATCCGTTACGACTGTCAAAAGTACTAGCATCGCACGGAAGCACAAGCACAGCTACTTCATCTCTTGCGTTTCATCGTCGCAACAAATATACAAACCTTCACAAAGCCCTCATTGTCCATATTAATTTAATGATATAGTAAATATCTACATGGGACAGGGGCAGGAAGATGATGTTAGTTAACACCCAGCTATTATTATTTTCATAAGAGTATTATAGTTAATACGATACACAGCAGCGACCAAAAGTATGCCAATTACCATAATTATGCGATATTATAAAGCTAGTATTACAAATCGCGCCCTGCTCCGCTCCGCTCCGCTCCGCTCACCGGTGTATCCGCTACCTCACCACGACTTATCGGCGAAGCGGATGGTCGCGCTACTCGTTTGTACGGGAAGCTCATTTACTAACTTTTAGACTTCCACTGCTCATATCTATAAAACATATAGCGTTTTATAGCTGATAGAAACTGGGACATTTGCATTGCGGGTCATGCCGTATGGTTTGTGGGCAGAGAGAGAGAGAAAAACAGTAATTGCATTTAAGTTGTAAATTAAATGAAAATACTGTTTTTCTGAATACTGACTACCTTTACCTACAATTTTTTTGGAAATTAACTTCTATTTTTGGATTCCCTCTTAATTATTAGGTGCCTTTAACTTACATCGCTACGAAATCTGAAATCTTTGAGATTAGCAATAATTACCGGTAAATTAAATATTAGGGCAGTGGTGGCTCAGTGAAAATGGTAGCAACTTAAAATTATTATTGGTCATAGATTCAAATCCAGACAAGCACTTTGTGCCAATTATTTCATCAGCACTGCTCCAAAAACGGTGAAGGAAAACCAGCATGTTCTAGAAGTAAATAATCAAAGAAATATGGTCAATTCCTTCTCACAAACAGATTGAGTCTCAGCAGTGGAAACATTATAGGCTGATTTTGTAAGAGAGAGAATAAAATTTAGCTGATTTTGGCATATATCAAAACCGTCGTAAAGAATGGTAATCATTAACAGTAACTGCCTGGTCTGGTCTGCTCCTGTCTAAACAACGCCCATTAATTGAGTCTAACCGAAATCTTAGCTAATGAAGTTATCAATCAAATTGATTGGACTTCGCAACTTACGTCATTTATCGCTAATTACTAGCATTTACGATTGACTGATTGGCTTCATTAGTTGATATAGTGAACTTTCTTAATATATTTCAATGAAGTTGCTTGCTGTCGGTTTGATCTAGATTTATTTTCACGTTGTTAAGTTAACAAATATTGATATTGAAGCGGTCTATAAAGAAAAAGAAATGAAAAATCTGGTGTATTCCCGTTGTCCCCACTGCCATGTCCCCCACTGGTGGAGACAACGGGAATAGTAAAAAATGGCGTTTCGTTGTCCCCATTACCCTTCCTCACTCACTGGTGGAGATTACGGGAAGTGTGCAAATTTATTCCGGCTGTCCCCACTACTCCTCCCCACTGATGCTTACGCCTATAAATGAAAGAAGAAGATTACGTTTTAGGAAATTGGCAAGAAGTATTATCTTCATTGCTTGCTGCACGATAAAAATAAATAAATAAAAATAAAATAAAATAAAATAAAATAAGCCTTTATTGCTGTTAACTTATTTGACCAAACATAACTTAAAAAGTTATAACAATAGAGGTAAGAAAACTATAAATTAACTTAAACTAAAATATATTTTCGGCATTCGACTTTGTATCTTCCCTCTTAATAGCTTGTCTTTCGACAAAGGCCTCCTCTAAGGATTTCCACTTATTTCTGTCCTTTGCTGTACGTAGCCATTCTGGCCCAGCTACTTGCTTCAAATCGTCTTCCCATCTCTTTTGCTGTCTTCCTCTACTTCTTCTGCTTTCTCTAGGGTACCATTCCGTTATTAGTCGCGTTCTTTCTTTTCTCTCAACATATGTCCTGTCCAATGCCATTTCAATTTTCTGCATACTGATTGAACTTTTCCAAGTTTAGTCTTTCCTTTGATCTTTTTTAATTGTATTTTGTCCCTTCTTATTACTCCCAATACGCTTCTCTCTATCCCATTCTGACATATAATTAATTTATTTTGTTGTTGTTCAGTTAAGGCCCAAGTTTGGCATCCGAATGTAAGACATGACTACTGCCATGCCTAACGAAAGTCTTGCAAGTATGCAAGCATTGAAGAATTTTCGTTTCTCCGCCATATGCATTTCTTTATTTTTCATTATTTCGCTCAACGACCAGAATCTCTTCCAAGTGTTTGCTATTATTCTTTCAATTTCTTTCTGCATACTCTCTGTCGGTGATACTAATTGCCCTAAATTTTATTCGCTTACATATTCTAACTGCTGGTTATTAATTGTAATAGCATTTTTTGTGAGGAATTGCTCATTACTTTTGTCTTTGTTATATTCATTGTGAGCCTTGCATTTGCACTTTCGATAATTGCTATAGCATTTTATCCAAGGTTATCGGGCATTCGGAGAAAAGTCAGAGAATCAGAGAATCTCAAATGACTACATTTTTCTCCGTTCACGTTAAGTCCAAAATTATCCCAACCCAGTCTCCTAAAGATCAACTTCAACACAGCTGAGAATATCTTCGGCGACACCTTGACAAACGCCTCTTTCTATCGGGAACTCTTCACCTGACCTTTCCAGTTTTATTTGTGCTGTGCTTTTACCATAAATGATTTTTAGTATGCGTATGTACTTTTCATGGACCCCTTGTTGTTCTAATGTATGAAGTGGTGTTCCAGGGAATCAAACGTTTTGTTGAAGTCTACGAAACCCAAATAATATATTTTGTTGTATTCTCTGTATTTCTGAAGTATCTGGTGTAGGACGTGTCGACGTGTGGTCAATGGTCGCGAAGTTGCTCCTAAATCCAGCTTGCTCCTTCGGCTGGTTTTCATCAAGGGTGTTAGTTAGTCTCAACAATAGTATTTTAGAAAAGACCTTATATATGTATATTGGACATTAAGCTTATTGGCTTATAATATAATATCTCCTTTTTCTCCTATTTTGTGCAACAAAACTATCATTGATTTCGTCCAATCTTCTGGGATAACTTCTGCTGTTATTATTTCGTTGAACAAATTGGTTAATTTAGGGACAATTACCGGCATGGATATTTTAAGAACTTCATTGGTGATTTGATCGGGACCGGGTGCTTTTCCTAATTTCTGCGTAGTAATAGCTCTTTTTGTTTCTTCTTTCAGAATAGGTGGTATAGGTTCAGTATCTTGCGTGTCGTCTGTCATAGTCGTAGCAAGTTTATTACTTTTGCTTTTATACAGCTCCTTATAATATTCCGTAGCAATATTTAATATATCTGATCTTTTTGTAGTACATCTTCCTTGTTTATCCTTCATGTTTGGCATCCAATTCTTCTTCGATTCTAATTCTTTGAACGCTTTCTTTACTCCGCCTGTTTTCTTAATATGATATTGGAAAGTGTTTGCCCTTTTTTGCTTTCTGTCTTTTCTTATATTTTTGTTGATATTTTTACTTATTTCTGCAATCAATTTTCGTGTTTCTTTGTTTTTCTTGCCTTGTAAAAGCAATTTTCTTTCTTTAAGTAATTTTAGTTCCTTTATTTATTTTTCTTACTTACTAATTACATTTTTAAATATTCCTATAAAAAAATATTTAAAAATATAAAAAATAGTAGCCCACCGGTATCGGGAACAGGGTCCAAGCTACCAGCGGTCAGGGCTCCAGAGAGAGGAACCTCCTAACAATACGAGCCGTGTCCAGGAGTACCGCTTTCTGAATCAATCCCTTGATCCAGCCGCCTAACGAGAGCCTCCTCAGGTATTGGTCGAGGCTCTTGGCAATTAAGCCATGGGCTGAAACGACTATCGGCACAATGATCGCCGTGTCCACTTCCCACATGTCGACAACCTCGCGAGCCAAGTCAAGATACTTGATTTGTTTATAAAGTAATAAGTAATTTAATTATTTTGGTGGATAATGTTGCTTTATTATTTCTAGATACTTTTCGGGATTCAATTTTGAGAGTATTTACAAAACCGCAGTATGTCGCCTCAATTGGTTTATTGTTTTCTTTTTCTTCCCTATTCTCTCTAGAATTTCTTTTTAACCTGTTACTTATCTCTGCCTTATTTGTAATGTTCACATAGGGTACCAATTCAGTATGCAGCCTTCGTCTTTTGTTTGTATGTGTCCCTCGTAACGTGGCACAAATCATTTCATGGTCCGAATTAAAATTTAAATTATGTAAAATTGACAGATTATTAAAAACATTTGGTTGATTGGTCATAATGTAATCGATTTCATTTTTAAAGAGTCCATTCGGAGAAGTCTACGTCCATTTCTCATTCTTCTTCTTTTTGAAGAAACTATTCAGGATACTTAGTTTGTTTTCTAAACCGAAGTTAAACAATCTTTCTCCGTTTTTGCTCCTGTTGCCATTACTGTGTCTTCCTACAGTGTACTCTTCGCCACTTTGACATTCCCCAATTTGTCCATTAAAATCACCCGTCATTATAATATTTTTGTGAGCAGTATCAACAGTACTTTGTAGTTTTTGGTAGAATTCATCTGTTTTGTTTATATCTTGTTTTGTATCTGCTTCAGTTGGCGAGTAAACCTGAATAATTGACCATGATTCATCTCTGCTATTTTTTACAGGAAGTTTGATGTTGAGTATTGCTATTCTTTCGAATATGACTCTCAATTCCTCGATTCGGTCGGTATATTTCCTTTTTATCAAAAAACCAACACCTTTGTAATGTAGTATATACTTCCCGTGGTCTTCTATTCTTTCTCCTAGTCTTCTCACTCCGCTTATTCCTAAAATATCCCAATTAATTTCGTCGATTGCTGTTTCTAGTTCAATGAGTTTTTCTGGGGTTCTTAGTGATCGTGCATTAAGCGTCGCTATGTGTATGTCGCAGTTATTATTACTTTTTTGTTTGTCTATCCTTAGAGGGTGTTGGTCGTTTTCCCCCACGATGATCAGTCGGCTTGGGGGAGGGTGTAATTTTCCTATTGAATGTATTTTTGTTTCTTTGTTTTGTTGTATTTTCCGATTGCTGAGATTTAGTTGCTACTGTTGCTTGTTTGTAGGGACATTAGTTAGAGAGTTAGATCTTATTCTCATCACGTCAAATGCGTTGGTTCTATTGGCCTTAAAGAATACGGTGGCTTGCTGTTTTTTAGGTTGAAAGTCTGAAGAATGCGGTGAAGAAGACGTTTCCCGTTTTCTTTTATCGTTAGTTGCTTCATTTTCCTTCACTACAAGCTAAATATTTCAAAAACGCTATTTTACCCTTTTTCTTTTCTTCTATCAACTCCGCCTGTAATGCCTTCCTTGTGACCAGAACTTCTTTTGGGTAGTATTCAGTGACATATATCTCCTTAAGATCTTTCTTATTTCTCATTATCTCATTCTTTTTCCATCCGTTTACAAAAGAACAGAAGACTGGCTTGGATTTGTTCCCTTCTATACTTCTTTTCCCTAATCGGTATATGTTGTTTATTGCCTTTTCTTCGATATCAATATTTATGTCGCTTTTGAAGGTTTTCTTTATATTATCTGTTAATTCTAATGTTATTTTTTTTCTATTTCATCCACGCCAAATATAAACAATTGTTATTCCTTTTTTCTCTTTTCAAATATTCTATATCTTTCTCCTGAGTTTCTATTGTTAACTTTAAGCTTTTGTTTTCTTCTATAATCGGGATTAATTTTACATCCAGTTTAGTCATTATGTTATTTGTAATGGATTCAGTAGTTTCCGCAGATTGTTGTTGCATTTCTAGTTTCATTTTATCGAACAAAAGTTGGAATTGTGTCTCCATTTTGTTGTTTACTTGAAACGAAACGTAATCGTAAAACGATACATTTTTATTTTCAACACTGGCAACACTAACGTATATGACAGTCGTTAGTTATCCGCAAGTTACTATTTTTCTTGTATCTGTGGCAAGTTATCAGTTACTTCACTAGAACTGTCAAAGTCGAAGAAATATCACTTGTGAAATAGTCTATGGTCTAACCTCAAAACGTTGTTGATATACTTTCTTATTTGCTGTGATGTAATTACACCTTTGTTGATATCTCCAACACTTTCAGGCCTCCTTTTTGTTGTTGCACGGTATTATTTTGGAGCTGCACGATACTCGAAATATTAATTTGGTTATTTGAGATTCCTATTTTAATTAGTGGTGAGGTGGCACGAACTACCAGGAGATCAGAAAATGAAGGAATGAAACAAACCTTAATGATGTCAGTGAGAATACCGAGACAGATGACTCCCTTTATTTTCTGTAACAGTTGCCACTTTCAAAATTCCTCTAATAAACTCATTCCTTACTTAATCCATTCCCAGATGCCTACCACTCCACAAATCCACCTCAAAGTTCTCATCTCCGTTACATGCAATCGTTTTTCATCCATCTCCTTCACATTCCAGCATTCCGAACACCACTCACCTTTTTACGGAAACAAAAAATAGACATTCCGATTCATACTGTACGACAGCTCTGATCACGTTATTGTATATTTTCCCAGAAAATTGCCAGTGAGGCATATACAACGTGGCATCGACAATATGACAATAAATGAAAACACCGGTAATACTAGTTAATAGGGACATTTTTAAATTATAAAAAAAAATCCTAACATCGAAATAAATAAAAATTCAAACAAACTAAATAGCATAGAACTGTTAACGAAAAAGAACACCATTTATAAATATTGGTTCACTAACCCAAACTTTTAACTAAGTTAAAATTTACACAAATTCGCATCTGGAAATACAATTTATGGAACGAATTTGGCAAAGGTTTTTGAAGTAGCGAGTTGGCAACATGTGTTTAGTGTTTATATATAACGATGCAATGCGTAGAAAATGCTTGTTAGCGGCGCGATACGACATTGTAAGAGGAAGTGCGCGGGGTATGAGCGGAAGAGGGGCGAGTCTCGGACCGCCACATTTTTTTTGCTAATAGACAGTGCCATTACAAACGCGACATGCAACGCGCGCTTCCTCCGCCAAAAGTTTTGTACCTACATTAAGAAAATATAAACCGTTCTGCACAGCTCGTCGTTTTCATCTTGACCCACACTTAACATTGGTCATTCGAACCGGATCTTGAATGTATAAGACTCCGCCGCCAAGGTCAATGATGGTAAATACCCGCAGTACCATTCGAAAACAAAGAGAGGAGAAGGAATTGGAGTCAAAGCTACAATTGGCAACAGGAGCACAGGAAATGCCACCGCCTACACCAGTAAAGAAAAAGGATGATGAACTTGAAGTAAAAAGTTCTTGTGCCGCGAGTGTAGTGAAATCGGAACGAGCTGGAAAACAAAATCCGCCTTCACATGCATCACGTCAGTCAGGCAGGTCCAAGAAACCGTCATCATCACAATCGATACAAGCACAAAAAAGGAGACTGGAACTAGAAGCAGCCCAGGCGAAGGCGCGCATAGAAATGGAACTCATTGATAGAAAATTAGCGGCTGACCTAGCCGAACTCGACGAAGAATACAGTCCACCATCAGAAACATCGGAACAAAATGACGGCGCGGGTGACATCGAGAAGTGGTTGGAGCGCAGTCAACATGAACTACAGCAGCTTGACAGTGATAAACAGAAGTCGCACACGAACCCGACCGACACAGAAGGAGCAGTTCAACAGCTTACAAGCGCATTCAAAGATCTCGTCACGTCGTCAGCCATCCAGCAAAATACCAAACTGATGAGTCGTCTTAGCACACCGAAAGAACTCCCTGGTTTCAGCGGAGACCCAACAGAGTGGCTTCATTTCGAGCAAGCTTATATGGAATCCACAGAGGTTTGTAACTTCACCGATAAAGAAAACCTTTGGCGGTTACGTAAGTGTTTACGCGGCGCCGCTCACGAACCTGTAGCTGGCCTGCTTATCAGTGGTGCTTCATCTACAGACGTAATGTCCACTTTGAAACTACAATTCGGAAACGTAGACGTCATTCTTTCTCGCATCGTGTCAGACATAAAAAGGATGAACAATCTTTCTGCAGATTACCATCGAGAACTAATACCATTTTCCGTCAAAATAAAGAACTACGTCGCAGCTGTACGAGCCCTCGGTCGCCATGAATACCTGCAAGGCATGGAAGTAGCTAACATTATCCTATTTAAGCTACCTACCACCCTGCTCGCGAAGTGGACAGACTATAGTTTCCCGTTTATCACCGCCGAATCACCTAAACCTAGACTAGATGTATTATCAGATTTCCTCACCGAAGAAGCTGTGAAAATATCAACCTGCAGTGCTACTTTATTACAACCTAGAACGGACAATTTGAAACGTAAACAAAGTGATAAAGTGAACAATATACAAACTATTCTAGTACAAAATGGACAAAGTGAAGAAAAGTGTCGTTATTGTCGTACCGGTACTCATAAATTAACCGAGTGTAAAAAGTTTAAAAAATCGCTACGAAAGGACAGATGGTCGCACGTAAAGCGTAACGGTATTTGTTATCAGTGTTTAACAGCGCATCATCGTAGGGACACATGCACCGCTCCCAGCTGTGACGTAAATAATTGTGGACAATCTCATCACCGATTATTACATTATGTGGCGCGTCAAAACAATAGTGAATCCGTGCCAGCGGTACAACCTGAAGTTCCACCCGAAACTGAAGTTCCATCCGAGACAATAACAAATATTAATGTCAGCTGTTCCGTTATGTTAAAGATTGTACCTATAAACATTCACGGACCCAACGGAAGTGTGAGCGCGACCGCTCTGCTGGACGACGGTTCGACTGTGTCGTTGGTTAGCGCTTCGCTGGCGGAGAGAGTGGGGCTGCGCGGCCGCCGGGAATGTCTTCGTGTGTGTGGCGCGTGGAACGACACGGAGCTAGTGTGCAACGCACAGCGCGCAAAAGTGACTTTGTGTAGTGCTGATAACAAGATGTTTACAATCGACGCGCGAATCGTTGATGAATTAAACTTACCGCCAAGTCTGTCCACAGTAAATAGTAAAAACTACGCGCACCTAAGTGATATCAGCCATAATTTATGCACAGAAACACAACTACAACCACAAGTCTTAATCGGACAAGATAATTGTCACCTTCTCTTACCTTTGGAAGTGAGGTTGAGTAAACCCGATGAACCCTGTGCCACCCGGACGCCTCTGGGCTGGTGCCTGCATGGAAGGGTACCTAATGTTTACTTACCTAATTCTGCTGTACGCCACTCCTCATTGTTTGTCACTAGTGACGTCATAGACGCAGAATGTGAACTACGAGAAATCCAGGAGGAGGTGCGAAGGTCGTTCTCAATCGAGTCTACGGGCGTATCTGGTAAGCCAAGACAGAACTCAGAAGACTTACGCGCTGTTGAAAGTTTAGAACGAACTTCAGTACTCATCAATGGTCAATGGCATGTTGGCTTACCTTGGCGAGACGAGAAATGTGTGATGCCGGACTCGTACCCGACGGCTATGTGTAGACTGAAAGGAGTAGAACTGAAATTAACCAGAAACAAAGAATATGCAAATAGGTACAAAGAACGCCTACGACATCTATTCGATAACGACTACGCAAAAATATGTAATAACTTAAATGTTACACCGAAAACTTGGTACTTACCTCACTTTGGAGTCGATAACCCCAACAAGAAAAAACTGCGTTTAGTGTTCGACGCGGCAGCTAGAACAAATGGATTATCACTTAACGACTACTTATTGAAAGGCCCCGACCTACTTATGTCGTTATTCGGCATTATGTTAAGATTTAGAGAAAATCGAGTAGCCGTGTCTGGAGATATCAAAGATATGTTCCTCAGAGTAAAAATTCGACCAGAAGACCAGGACGCCTTCCGATTCCTATACAGAGAAGAACCAGCGGGACCTATAAATACTTATGTAATGACTTCCCTAATTTTTGGTGCTAATTGCTCGCCCTTCGTAGCCCAATTCGTAAAGAACAAGAACGCGAAGCAGTATGAGTCATCAATGCCCGCTGCGGCTTCTGCTATATATAAAAGCCACTATATGGATGACTATATAGACAGCCTACCTGACGAAGAGACCGCGATACAGCTGATTCATGACGTCATGTTAATTCACCAGAAAGGCGGTTTCGAAATGCGGAATTGGACGAGCAACAGTAAACAAGTACTTGCGAGCTTACCTAAAGATTTACTCGGCGATGCAGCCGTTAAATTTAAAATAGGTCAACAGTATGAAGGCGAACGTACGCTTGGATTGATTTGGCATCCAAGTGATGATACTTTGAGATTCGACGTATCTTTCAAGCGGATACCCGAAAATATTATAACGGGAACACAAAAACCTACCAAGAGAGAAATGTTACGTGTGGTCATGTCTATATTTGACGTATATGGCATCCTAGCACCGTACACCATAAATGGAAAAATTATTCTTCAAGAAACTTGGAAATTAAATATTAATTGGGATGATTATATACCTGATACAGTGTTCGAGAAATGGTCAAAATGGATCAATTTATTGAAAACATTACAAGATTTTGGCTTGCCAAGGCATTATCCGGCTGCTACCATAGGAGTGAGCGAGAAGAAAGACAAAATTCCCCCGCCATCCAACACGAGCGCTACGGCTACGAGTGCTACGAAGATTGCTACGAACGTAGCGGACGCGGAATCGGCTACGAGCGCTATGGCTATGACACACAGCTGTTGCATGTTAAATGATGGAAAGATTCTTACTCATGCTAGTTATAGAAACCTACAGATGCATATATTTTGTGATGCGTCTAGCAAGGCATACTGCGCCGTCGCGTATTGGAGATGGATTGACGACAAGAATATTATACGCGTAGCATTCATTGCGAGTAAATGTCGGGTTGTAGGAAACAAACCGATTACTATTCCGCGCTTGGAGCTTCAAGCTGCTGTCTTAGCAGCTAGATTAGCAGACTCAGTTGCACGAGAACATACAATAAAACCTGAGCGACGAATATTCTGGAGCGACTCGACAACAGTACTACACTGGATAAGAAATGATGCTCGTGATTTTAAAGTTTACGTAGCAAACCGGTTAGGCGAAATTGATGAGCTAACCAAGATGAATGAATGGCGATACGTACCAACAAAGCTAAACGCAGCCGATACTGCTACGAGAGAAAACTACTCCTACCCTGTACTGCCAAATGAATGGATATACGGCCCAACGTTCTTACACTGCGAAGAAGACGAATGGCCGCTTGACGTCATATCTGGTGAAAGGAAAGAAACACTATTGGAATGTATTAATTTAATAAAAGAAGATACACAACATATTTACTTACCCGTACCTGATGCTACTCGATTTAGTTCATGGCTACGCTTACGTCGATCGGCTTCTATGGTACTCAAGTTTATAAATAAATGCAAGAAGCTTACCTTAGAGTTCGACGACACTATGAAGAATGCTGAAATATTATTACTGAAAAAGTCACAAGCTGAATGGTTTAGCAAGGAGTTATCTGCGATAAAAAACCACAGATGTGTACCAAAAACAAGTAACATACTTACCTTGTCTCCTTACCTGGACGAACACGGAGTGTTGCGGGTCGGTGGCCGCATCGGGGTTGCTGCTGGTATTCTACCTGAAACTAAAAACCCTGTAATATTAAATGGAAGAAGTTATATTGCTAAATTGATCGTCAAGTATTATCATTACTACTATGCACACGGAAATCAAGAAACTATAGTAAATGAAATCAAACAAAGATATTGGATCACCAGACTTAGACCTACCGTTAAGCATGTAACATCTAAGTGCTCAACTTGTAAAATTAGAAAATCCAAACCAGAAGTACAAAGAATGGGAGACTTACCTGGTGCTCGAGTGGCCCATCACGAACGGCCCTTTACTTACTGTGGTGTGGATTTATTTGGTCCCATGGAAGTTACGGTGGGAAGACGTCGCGAGAAAAGATACGGCGTCTTATTTACCTGTTTGACAGTACGAGCAATCCATCTGGAAGTAGTTACTAATCTTACAACCGACTCCTTTATTATGGCATTGCGAAGGATGGCCGCGAGACGGGGATGGCCTCAATATTTGTATTCCGATAATGGAACAAATCTCCGAGGAACGAATACGGAGCTGAAAAAAGCTATAAAGGAGCTGGACGAAGAAGTGCTGAAAAATGAGGCCTTAAATCGAGGAACAAAATGGACTTTCATACCGCCTGCGAGTCCCCACTGGGGTGGGGCGTGGGAAAGACTCATCAGAAGCGTAAAGACCAGCCTGAGAGTAATCTTGAAAGAACGTGCGCCGAGAGATGAAACTCTTAACACTCTGTTGACAGAAGTTGAGAATATGGTGAACAGCCGGCCGTTGACTCACGTGTCTGTGAACCCAAATGATCCTGAAACATTAACACCTAATCATTTCCTACTGGGATCGTCGTCTGCCTTACCTCACATCGGAAAATTTGATGATTCAGACGTTTATCTGCGCAAACAATGGCGAATTGCACAGAGATTGGCTGACATGTACTGGCGCAGATGGGTCAAGGAAGTACTACCGGACTTGCTGCCCCGCAAGAGGTGGCAAGATGAACGCAAAAATGTACAAGTGGGCGACTTTGTACTTATAGTGGACCCAGACAGTCCCCGCAACTCTTGGCCCAAAGGAATTATTCAGGAAGTCATGCCAGGAAAAGATGACCGAGTCAGAATGGTTCGAGTAAAAACGAAATCTGGAATTTTGACTAGATCGGTTACGCGCATTGCTCGGATACCGGTAGATGAAGAGTGCTGCTGAGGCAGCACTGGGGTGGGGTATGTTAGCGGCGCGATACGACATTGTAAGAGGAAGTGCGCGGGGTATGAGCGGAAGAGGGGCGAGTCTCGGACCGCCACATTTTTTTTGCTAATAGACAGTGCCATTACAAACGCGACATGCAACGCGCGCTTCCTCCGCCAAAAGTTTTGTACCTACATTAAGAAAATATAAACCGTTCTGCACAGCTCGTCGTTTTCATCTTGACCCACACTTAACAATGCTGAAAATGTAAAATAATATCCTGTGACTAAACTGCTAGATATATTTGAATGGAATTTTGTTTTGTCGTTCCCAGTATGCAAGTGGGAACGTCATTAGGTATACACAGTTTAATCAACTCCCAGAGATTTTTGGTGTATTCCCGCTTTCCCCACCACCCGTGTCCCCACTGGTGGGGACAGCGGGAATTCACCAAAAATCTCTGTGACATGTCGAACTGGTCTGAAAAAAATAATAATAGCACCTACTCTCTACACGCCGCATGGGCGAACGAATGCTCATTCTATTACTCTTGCTCTGGTTCTACGTTCGTTTTGTCTAACATTTACAAAAACGCCCAAATATGAACACCGACACCTGAACATCTAGTTATAGGAGAACTCAAACAGAGATACGAGAAATAAAACAGTACAGTACCATCAGCTCTACTTTCTACTGAATCCGAAACTAGAGTGGGCTTAAAGATAGGCCTCTACAAATCAATCCAGTTGATCTCCTCCCAAAAAGCAACTTTCTTTTATTCTATCCTAACTCCAGTTTATTGACGAAGTATAAACACTCCTAAACCCTACATTTTATAGTTGAACATCAGAACGTACGCGACTAGTCTACGTCGCAAGTACCCGACACGCGCCACGCGGCGCTCCGACGGCGACGCGGCGTCGCGGCGCCCGCCTGTTTACTCGCTTATTGAACTGAGACATTATGTTGTGAGGTACAGAAGTATCACTATAAAAACCTATAGTAAACAATGAAGTCTTCATTGGCAAATGATGAAATATGTAATCATCATCACTGCTTAGGAGATTGATAACAAATCCCCCCCTTTGTACTAACTTCACACTGACTGAATCGAAAACATCGTAAGGAAACCCGTAACCGAGACATGCCTTAGAAGCAAAAAGTCGAAGGCATGTGACAGCCACATCCACGCGCTGGGCTCGCGTTATCATTTATACTCCAGCAGTGGGAACTATTTAAGCTGATGATGTAATTTCCAATTAACATAATAATACCTTGTTCATACAAACTTGTTTTGGCTATAACCATTGAACATAATTGTTTAGGAAAAGGTAGGTCCTGAAATTGACATGATAAAATTAGGGAGCACTTAACTTTTTGAATGCCAAATTAAGGTATGCTTTGGTAAAATCAGTGTTGGGCATATCTATCTATATATATAAAGTAAGGCACTGACTGGCTGACTGATTTACTGACTGCTCGATCAACGCACAGCGGAAACCGCTGGGCCTAGAAGCATGAAATTTTGCACAACCATTCCTTAAATGACGTAAGTGTGCACTAAGAAGGGATTTTTGGAAATTCATCCCCTAAGAGGTTAAAATAGGGTTGAAAGTTTGAATGAAACTTCGTCCACGCGAGCGAACGAAGTCGCGGGCAACAGCTAGACATTTCTTAAAAAAATACAATAAATATCCATTTTATTTTTAATTAAAATGAATACTTTTCACGATCACCTAAAAATTTGAACTAACTATGAATCTCTGAATAGATTGGAGCTTCTGCACCCAGTCTCCTTGAAACCCTTGAGCTCCACGTTTCGAAGAAAAATAACAACCCGTATACTGCCCGTGTACTCGCTGTTGTTGTGGCGTCATGTTATTTAATATGGCCGCCGGTTTCTTTGCTTATATTATCTGTTGCAGTAGAAATTTTTTGTTGATGAGCTTGGAGGTCAAAACAAATCTTTTATTTGCTAAAAATAGAAAGGGTCTATCAATCACGTTTTTATATATTTATTGATGTTTTCTTTATTTCTTTAAAAATATGTCTTTGTCGCTAGTGACATTTGACATTGACTTATTTTCTTTTTTTATGGATGCGTTCAGGAATAACATAACACTTAAATAAACCAAGCAAAAAAGAGGAATATCGATTTTGTGAGTCCACAAAGTGTAAAATAAACCGATATGGTCAGGAAATTTACCATTTATGTTGAACAAGTAGAATAATAGTTCCTTTTGTTGAAGAATAAATTAATCTTTTTTATGGACTATGGAATCTTTTGGATGTCCGTTTTGAACAGAGTTGCAAATTTTAACCTTAAAATTAGCAGGGAAATAGGCCTTTTAGCCTGTTTTTTTATTAGTAGAAATCATAGGATTCAACGTACTTAAAACAATTTAACCGATTTTTTTTTATAATATGGCAAATATGTCCTTTTGAACAGACACTCCTCATGTGAGCTATATGTAGCTAAATGATATTACTATAAATTTTCTTTAAATCCTCCTAATCCCCACAACCATCATAATAATAACATCTGCTTCCCTGTAACAACCCCATAGTGAGCCCCACACGCTCACAAAACCGCAACATTTGAATACATAAAAGCATTTAAAACAGCCATCCACTATAAGACGTAACGATGCCATACAAGCGCCCGGCGCTTACAGTAAGCACTGTAGGTACGTGCGCAATTAAAGCGGGAATCTATAGCATCGCGGAACACAACATATATGATGTAAAAAAGGTTTCACAAAAATGTCACTGAAGTAAGCACTGACCTACAACATGGTTTAGCAACCACGACTTGAGGGCCTAGATGAAGTTAACTATGATTAAACGGCTACATCCTGTTTTGTAACTTTCCCGTTTGGACAGCTCAACAAAAGACGTGCCAAACAAGTGAAAAACAGTGCCCTTTTGTAACTATTTTAATCATCATGCATTGAGTCCCGTTTTGTCAACCATAAATTTCAACTGTTTTTTGTACGGTACAGTCAGCTCCCAAAGCTACCTATGAGTAAACATCTTGTTGATGTTGCTATTTTTTGTCTCTCTCTGGCACACTAAGGTTTATTACGAGAGAACTCAATTTAGAATATAATGAACAGAAAGTACTAAGAGAATAGAATTATGTTGGAGAATAAACAAGCCAGTCTTAATTTAAACAGTGCAGGAATATTATGGATGAAAGTGAAATGGTTTTGAAATTACCAGCTAAAAATAATGTTTTTGCGAAGTTGTCCGACAAAGAGATGTACAGTAAATACGATTCAGTAGTGGATTGCATTAAGCAGCTGTCAGGTGTACAATTTCAAATTTGAGTTCTATTTCCAACTGAGTACAAGTAAGCCTACTGCTGTCTACTAAACTGTGGTTCCGAGGGTTGCATTAACATAAAACACACGCCGCATTTGCATAAAGTTTGTGTCGAACTGACGCGACGAACATACATACACATCTATATATACATGCGTCATTTGAGTTTCGCTTGAATTGCCGCGCTATAATATGTAGGTAGGTGTGTGAGTGAGTGTGATTAGCTGTAAGTTATGTCTAATGTGTTTGTGTGTCCATGTACAGTGAGGAAAATTAATGGATGATCAAATTCTCACACTACGTCAATTTGCAATGTGACAGTAGTAGACCATTTGTAATCCATTGCCCTAAACGAGTACTTGTACGTGTAGTTTACTTACTTGAATACATGGTTTTAAAATGTCAATTAAACCACGGTAATTTGTGTGATATTCCTTACCCTCTACGTCGTAGCAATCTGCTACGACCGCGTAGCAGATGTCTACGGGGTAGCTGTTTGTTTAGGTTAGGTTTCTTTGATCCTAATAATACCACGCTCCAATGCCGAGCTACGGAGTATAATGTTCAGCGAACAGCTTACTCAAGCGACGTTTCATTTTGATAAATATATCAAAGGAATGATGCCCTTTTGATAATAAGATATTTATATATCAGAAATAATAAATAAGCGATAATATGCGAGTTAATAGGCTTCTTTTGGGTTAGCTCGTTCCATCGTCGACTTCATCTCTGTTCTCAGGACAAGATTGAGGTCAAGAGTAAGCATCAAAGATAAAAAAAAAATAACTTAATGGGTACTGTGAGTGTACAGATATGCAAGATTTTAATTCAACGTTGAACTTCCAGTTTTCTCTTTTTTAAATTAATTATAGAAAAGTGTGCTTTCTATAATTAATTCAAATCTTGCGTAATTTCTGGGAGACCCCTTAAATCTATGTCGCGGATCACGCTTGACTGAATCAGATGAGGGTGGCGCACATTATGTCATTGCGGAATTATAAATGTTACCCGCATTATATATATACACACATAAATACACAAATATATAGAATGTACTTAACGATAATTGTGTTAGAGAAAGTGGCTTCGTTTGACGTCATTATGGGAAACTCTTACTTTAATCAAAGACGTGACTAAAGTTGAAGCAATAAAGGCTTTTAGTGTCAATAATTATTGTGTAATTTATCATAAAATCTCTATAAAACACTCAATGATTTGTTAAACAACCATGAGTTAGGTAATATTAATCAATCCTGTATATGATCGCCAACACATAACATTTTTTTTATTCTACTACTATTTTATTAGCATGGGCCGAAAAATTTACACTGTTAACTTTGGCTTTAATTTGTACCCCAAGAATATACTGGATTTAATTTGTAGTGGTGAAAGGGTCTCAAAATGTTGATAAAAAACACGGAAATAATATTTTCATGTCCAAGCCACACACAAATAAATTAAACGACACAAATACACGATTCTACAAAACTGACATTAATATGCTCACCTCCTACCTCACCATTAGACCTACAACAGTGTATACCGGCTTAACTTGTACTTACAAGTGGCGGGGAGACTGACGGGGCAAGGGTACAGGAGGGAGGGGTGAGGTAAAAGCTCACAAGTTAAAAATTTCTGATAAAAGATTCAGTAATAACAGTTTCGTTTTGCTGTTTAACTGTTCATCTAAACCGCTGAATTGTCATAAGTATTCTAAATCACATTTTTTTATATTTATTGAAGCCGAATCCAACGGTTTTTAGTTGTACAAAATAACCTCAAAGTATATTAAAATTATCTCCAACCCAAAATATCGCTATGATTCGCAAATTCACGTACAATTTGACAAAAGACAACGTTAGCCAGTCGTAACAAAACCCAATCTTTTGACATTTTATCTTTTAATACGACGGAGAAAAGAAAAGATCAGCTCTTTTCTTAATTTTATCAATCTTCAAAGATTTCTGCGAATGTTAAGAATAAAGGAGGTTGCTAGAAAATGTGTCACTTTTGGCTATTGTGTGGCTTTAGAAATAAGTGTCCGAATGGAAGATGAGACCCATGTTGTTGTCAAGTTAGCTTCAAGTTACAAAGGTTAAAGTTTTGTTTGGTTCACGAGAAATCCTTCGTTATTTGACGGCTTGTTCAGTCTTGTTTGTCATATTGTCGTCTCGGTCTTTAGTAATTGTCATATTGTCTATGGATAACTACAAATTATGGTTTGATTGATAAAGACCAAACTACTAAAGAAATCCAAAACCGCACAGAAAATAGTTGGAAAAGATATTGGTCGCTGAAAGAAGTGATGAAATCCACTGAATTTAGTATAGCAAGCAAGCGGAAAGTGTTGAATTCATGCATTCTACCCTGCCTCACCTTTGGATGTGAAACCTGGTCCCTTATAAAACACCACAGAGATATGCTCCAATATTGTAAAAGAGCCATGAAAATAAAGTATGATGAGTATCAGAATCCAAGACAGAGTAAAAAATACAACTATAAGATCTAAGACTCAGGTAACCGATGTACTTACAAAAATAGACCAACTGAAGTGGAGATGAGCCGGGCATACACTAAGAAGTGATCACAAAAAAAGGAGTAAAATTATCACAGATTGGTATCCTAGAGACGGCGAGAGCAGAAGAGGAATACAGCACAGAAGATGGGAAGATGAGCTAACATTAACAGCGGCTCCCAACGGAGAAGCGTCGCTAGGGATAGGAAACAATGGGAAATGTTAGAGGAGGCCTTTGCCAACAGGCACACTGAGCTCAGAGATATTCTGTAAACAAGAATTATTAACTGTATGCAAAGTTCCGGATAAGAGGCTTAATGTAATGTAATGGTTTGATTGGCGTAGATTTAAGTATTTAGGTATATTTTCTAAAGCATAATTAGAATTTCTCAGTTGCAGTCCGGAGTCGGTTGGTGGCAGTAGGCTCGTTTTATATTACATGGGACTTAAATATAACTGGCGAAATATGGAGGTACCCATTCGTACACCGACATTTCACCAGTTATGTTTAAGTCTCGTGTAATAAGGGGCGAGCCTATTGCCATCAACCTAGCACAAATCCAGGCTCCGTGGCTGCTACTGAGAAATTCCTGATGAAAAAACCCAATAACACTTTCCCCGACCTGGGAATTGAACCCAGGACCGCATTCTCAGCAGTCGCGCTTTAGGCCACTAGACCGAGACAGTCAATAGTTAAGGGGTTTAATGTAATTAAAGATATACATATTTCGCATGGCTTCAATAAAACTCGTCTAAAACTCGTCGTAAATATGCAGTACCTTTACTTAATCCGATAGTACCCTGTCTGTAGGAAATAAAAAAAACCGTATACAATTGTAGTAAAATGTTACCTCGTTAGCAGAATCGCAGTCAAAAGATTTACGTACCTGCATAATTACGAGTATATTTGCTAATTAACCATCTTTAGTCATAAAACTTTGTAAATATAAAATGTAGGTAGCTGCACTATTTCTCTTTCGATATCGGGTAGGAAAATGTTTGTGAACTTGCAAAACTTATACCATTCACTGGTTTTAAGGTGGAATGCTGAGCATGCATTTCTTACAGGTTCTTTAAGCAAAGTAGGAAAACATTTAAATTTTGTGTGATAACACGATATTTATGAAGTATTCAAGCTCGCTAATGTCATGAAAAACCTTCACGGTCAAAATATGGACGAGGCTCCGGACACCGGACTCTCACTGATAATATATTATTACCACTATACTCGAAAACTGGCTCTTATCGCACTAAGATTAGGTTCAACATGCTATGGATTTCACCCTCGTGGTTTTTTTCTTATATTCCCGCGTAAAGGCGTCTTTTTGTGCCAGAATATGATTCTTCCTTCTATCAGACGGAGATTTGTTCTCTTGCCAGTCTTCAAATCAGAAGGAATAACTTACATATTATTGCCTCAACTTAGATTACTTAAGTTCTCAAGTGATTGCCTAACTGCGAACATATGAGACATACTTTCTCACTGCCTTTGTTTTTGTTCTCGTTCACTAATATCGGGGGCTTTGACGAGGAAAACAAAAGAAAATTAGGTTTGTTCTAAGAATCTTATTACAGGCATGTGTGACTTGATTAATAAAGGACTCTTTTGTGACAGATTTTTAATCAAATTTCAAGCGAAACGTTTGAATGACATTCCAAGTTTACTGAAAGTAATGTATTTTCTATAAATAGTCTAGGTCGCTTTTCATGTTGGTCTGTGTGACCGAGTTGGTCTTCAAAACGATTCAACGGAATTTGATGGAATTGTCACCAGCATTTAGAGAATTGATTACGAGAGGTGTTTCATATATTTATATTTCATAACTTTATAATCTTTGTTTTGTCAAGTCTGAGAAACGGTATGAAGCAGGGCTAGGTAGCTAGTCTTTATTAATAAAATGAAAGTGTGTTGGTGAATCCCAGATATTTAATAAACATAAACATGTATTGAAATTAAACATTTCAGTGTTAGTTATTTATTAATTATGAAACATGAAATCAAATGAATTAATAGCATACGCAGAAACTGTTAATTGCTGACGATATTAAATTAATTTTGTTTTCAAACCTTTACAGATATAAGAAAGAAAGAAAGAAAGAAAGAAAAAGTATTTATTATATTTACTAAACCACTAACTTCCAATTAATACGATAACGTAATATTAAATTAAATACAGGTTTTAGTTATAAAGCTGATGTTGTCGTTTTATTACTTACCAAACTTGCAAAAGGATGTAACATTATAGATTATTGTATGACTCTTTTGAGGTTTTATTATCAGATATTCATTTCTTCTATATCAGTCTATAATAACGTTCCCAGTGCCACTGCTGGACCACAGGCTTCCTCTCTATGAAAGGAAGCCCAAGCGGTCACCATGTTTTCCAAAAAAGCAAGAAAGATCAAGCCTGAATAATAAACCGGGCACAAATCCATACTCGAGACTGCAACTGAGAAATTTTTGACGGAAAAACAATAGCATACCTGGGAATTAAATTCAAGACGTCATGTTCAGCGCTAGTGCTTTGTAATAACTAGCTGAACGAGGCAGTTGTGCAGTATTACAATGTATATTACATCATTCATTCAAATCATAAATCTACGAAGGAAACCTTTGTTCACTAGTTGCTGTCTTCTAACTACTAGAAGGCCAAGTACAAGGTCAACCACCTCACTCAATGTGACATAACACCTACGTCACAAAACGTCAAGCTACTACCTACCCGCCAAGTCCTTCATCATATCGATTCGCGATATTATTGTTACATAGTTCTGTCTGTATTTATGAAAACAACTACCCCTCGTCACTCGGCGTGTCACCCTTTCGTAAAGTTTTGCACACACACACACATAGATACACCCTACAACACAGTTTATGTGTGTTTGCGTTAGGGACTAGTATACAGAGTGTTTGATAGAAGGTACGACTGAACTATTTGATTTATATGGTGTCATTTGCTCACACAGTAAGTTATTTAAGTTATATTTTATTTGTTTTAATAAATTTTAAATTGTCTTTCCTGAATTCATTTTAAGGTTTTGGAAGCACATACATTAAAGTATTCTATGACAGCCTCAAACTAAAAAAATGACATAGAGGTGACATGTCGCGAAATAAAGAAATCAATCATATTATGACAATAGCCACGACACTTAAGACTTTAAATTCTGTGCGTGAAAACCAGGCTTCAGGCAGACTTCCCTATTCCTAAGAAAATCGTGTTGGTCTTACTACCAAACACCCTATACACGACACAGCCGGAACATCAGTTCTCAATCGATCGTGACTATAAATAGTGGCAGCCCTGACGCCGCCTCGTTAATATTTTAAGTCAGGGTTGACACAACAGCTGACGGGTTTATTAATGAAAAAAAATGCAACAGGGAGAAGATATTGCATTTTCATTTTAATTAACACCTGCACTAGCCAGCTAAGAATGTCAACAGAAGGCCGTTTGAATTTTCAAAAAAGAATCTGTTCGATGTTAGAACGGAAATGTTGTTAGACTTTTAGACAATTTTTTATCGTCGGCCGTGGCAGCTTGATGTTTGCGAATGTATGAATTTTTAGAAGCCCTTTACACTTTTCCATTTTTATATTTTCTTGCACATGGCAATTTCAAAAAGTTACATAAGACCAATTATTACCATACCATTTTGAAAATATTAAGGTCAATTACAGTTGAACTAATTGAATTTCAAGATAGGAACCTACTAGCTGCTGTTATCGGAAAGTAGGCACACGTTAAGAAAGGAAATAATTGCAAAACACTTTGCAAATATACTTAAAACCATCTTAAACCTACAGCACATTCACAAGATCTCACATACAGCAAAATAAACGCCCGGCCTACTTACTGTTCACAGTTGATCCCCACTATTTTTAATACGACAACCCTGATGCCACGTTAATATTTTAGCACAGGGCTGACACACGCTCGAAATACACACAAACCGGTGAAAAATTTAAAATCTATTTATTTGCTTTGACTAACGGCTGCAGGTACATGTATATGTTTTATTGGGTTTTCAATTTAAAGTGGTTTTACTAGTAGGTGGGTAGTAGGTATGTGTAGTGACGGCAGGTATTTGTCAAAGAGTGATAAAGGTACAGTGATTCTATTGAATTTCTCTTTTGGTATTGCGAATGTTTTCGTGAGATTTCAGTTAGGATTCTAATTTAAAGTAAAATAGCTTTCAGGGGACCTTTCTGTTTATTTTTAAATCGATTTTTGTTTCACATTCATTTATTTTTGGCTAGTTTTTACTTTAAATATTGTTATTTAAACTCGACTGCCTAGTTGGTGTAGTGGTTGCTAGTGCTGCCGGTCGGCATGAGCTCCAAACTACAATGTTCAGTTCGGGCAAAGTGTTATTCTGTTTTTCCACGGAGTTTGGTTCTGTGCTCCTTTGATATCAATAAGCTTGCCCTCTACTGGTAAAATGACACTAACCAAACCCGAACCCTTCGAGAATTACCAGCGTATAACATAATCCCACACACCAACAAGTTTCACATTATTTGAAACTTACCTTTGCCCATGACTTCGTTCGTGTTGTACTCAGATTAAAAAAAAGACATTTCTGTGGTAAAATGTAACCTATATTTTAAGTTAGGCATCTAGCAGTAGAGCGGTGAAAACTGCGTTCAAATCCATGCAGCAGTTTTTGCGTGATGAGCGTACAAACATACAGACAGAAAGACAGACAGACAAAAATTCTAAAAACTGTTTTTTTGGCTTCTGTTGCTTTAATAAAGACCCCCATATATATTTATTTTCAATATCTCCAATGTAAAGACATCGGCCTGTTACAATTTTATTATTTATGTATAGATAAAATATTAATGTTTCTACTAACCGTGGAAAATTTAACTTTAGTCAAAAATAAAAGATAAAATAACTAAACAGATGACATCATCATTGATGATTATTATAATTTGATTGATTGATGTCATCTCGTGATCATGGCGCTTGCAACAGCGTCGAAATATCGGAGGTCAATATAAACATTAATCGCGAAACATATCCCGTTGGTGACAGTGTAAGTTCAGTTATAAACCGTGAAAGCTTAAAACAGTGAAAGATAAAATATTTGCTCTTTCCCCAGCCGCAGAACAAAAAGAAAACCTCCGACTGAAACGTACCGACTGTACCTCAAATGTCTTTTTCATTCCAGCGCAATATCACTCCACTTTTAATTGAAACTAAAAGAGTCAATTACTCAAGAGACTCAATTGAATTGAAATACTTCGTCTGAACCGATAGAACCGTCTATTGAATAGTGGAACCCTTACACAGAGAATAAATATAAAACTAAAGGTGAACTAGAACGATCGCATTTAAACTGAAATGGTAATTTATTACTGAATGGGGCAATATAGTGCTGGGTTTCTAATATTATATACTAGCTGTGCCCGCGGCTTCGCTCACGAGTGCGCGTATTCTTTTGGCATTATCAGGAAACATTACATGGGAACGTGAAGTCATAGTATATAACATCTATCTTATATTCTCTACAAAAAAATATACTAATAAACTGACTTACTGTTATTTTAAACTAAAACCTGTTAGTACAAATATGTTTTAAGTATGAAAGGAACTCGTAGTCAATTTCTGGGGGGAATCAATTTAGATTGCCATCGGTACGCTCAGAAGAACTTTATGAACGAAATCAAATAGATACAATTCATGATCTATCACCGTCTCGATGATTATTATCCTTAAAAATTAAAAAACTTTCAGCTCTGAGAGCTTAATCATCCAATGGAAAATAAAAGTGAAAATATGCAAAAAAAAATCCGTTACTGGAAAATACTGTAAACATTTGAATTTGATGTATTTAGTAACAGGACCAAAAGGGTATGCACTTCGGTAATCTTCATGTTTTCGAATTAACACAAACATCGCGCCGTAGTGTGACCCCCGTAGATGTAAAGCTTCTAAGTTTGGTCTTTCAACGTATTGTAGTGACTTGGTCCCACTTCGTCTATTTATGTAACTCAAAAGTTTTGAAAAGATTTTAGTCGTAAATCTATGATATTTTAACCATGCTGATACATTATGGCATGTACTTCCCGGGTTGTAGCAGCTCAATGTGAATACAGACCTCCCGACCTGACCATGGCCGACTTGCTGGAGTGTTCAAAGTGTCACTACATCTGCGTTTTTGAGGATTTATTGCCAAAAACGTTACTGACGGAGCGATTAACGTTTTAAATGTAAATTTAATAAGACGTACCATCGAACGTACCTTAGATACAACAAAAAGATAGACAACCCAACAAATTCTCGGCCCTTATGCTTTTTGCCTATTTTCATTAAATTTTGATTTCGTTTGGTTTGGAAAAAGACATTAGTTCCGTTAATTTTAATAAAAAATAACCGACTTCCAAAAAAACACAAAAAAGAAAGTGGAAAATAACTTTACTTTCGGAAGACGGTGACTATTGTTTGTTTCATTGACTTTTTTGGCACCGACTTCCGAAAGTAAAATTATTTTCCACTTTTTTTGTGTTTTTTTTTTTGGAATTTGGTTATTTTTTTATTGCATAAACGTTTTTGCTTTACCCTTTTTAGTTATCGCATCACACACAAATCCTTGTCAAGTATCAATTTCGCAATTTCTTTTACTTGGATGATATGTTCCTCATATACCTCATATGTACCTCATATCAAACATATTTTTTCCAGCTATTTTGATTTAAAACCAAACTGCTGAACCGATTTTGATGAAATTTTTATGGGACCAATCGGGAAGTAGATCCATTTAGATAAAAGCAGAATTTTTCAAATCGGTTCATAAATGACGAAGATATGAGGTAACAAACACAAAAAAAATAATACAACCGAATTGAGAACCTCCTCCTTTTTTTGAAGTCGGTTAAAAAGTAACCCTGACTTAACTTTATCAGGCAACAAATTCGCAACATTATAATTGTCTACGTAAGTATTCAGATTGCTAGAAAACACTATTTTCATTCCAGATATGTAGACCGATCAGTGAAGCTCAATCTTAGGCGATATATTGAACTACCATACCATTACGCTTGTAATTTCCGAAGGGTGAGGCAGAAGTGTAGGTACCTAATAGTATACCCAAATTTCGCCAGTCATGTTTTAAGTCTCATGTAATATAGGGGGCGTATAAATTGCCATCAACCGGACACAAATTCAGACGTAGTAGCTGCTACTACGAATTTCCTTGTGGAAAACTCAATAACACTTTTACCGACCCGGATATTGAACCCTCGGTCGAGGACCTTATGCTTGCTTTCAACCACTATACTAACAACTATAGAAGCGATTTGCGGTATCAAACTTTTAATATCTTGCAGAGCTATCGTTTAAAATTCAAAACTATTTACATTATCAGGTCTTCTCATAATCCAGGCTTGTTTTTTGTTTGCTTTTACTTCTAGAATACGATTTGCATTCAAAATGACAGCAACAAAAAATCGAAAACTAAATTAAGGAACTCTCTGTGACATATTTAAATCCAAACTGCGTATGGATTACTGATGATTTGCAAATAGAGAATGAAAAAGACTTCTAGCACAGCAAGAACTTGTGAACTTATCAGACTTCTGTTCGCTATATTACTTTTTGGAGAAACCATCACCATCTTTTCCTGCCCTTAGCTCAACTTATTTGGGGTCGGCGCAGCATGTCTTCTTCGACACGTCTGTATTACTTTTTGAAGAAAAAAAAAATGGAAACAAAAACACGAATTCAAACAATGCCAATCCAAAAAAAAACAAATTACAAAAAGTGAAAATAATGTTGGGGTTCAAACATGCGACCAGTTGTTTACACAGCGGTCATGAAACCGCTAGGCTGTTTACTACGTTGACATTGGTTTAAAATAGCCGTCCTCACGCACGACATGACTTAAACGTCAAACAGTTGAAGAATACGGACAAATGCAATATTGCTCATTCCCTTAAGCAAAAAGCATGACAATATATAGCCCAAAATTCGAACAAGCCTGTCAGGAATATTTGTGCAAAAGAACAGAATCTATGCCGTACTTTTTGCACCATTTCGGAACATCGATTTGGATTTTTACCATTTTATTATATGTATATAGGATAGATATATGACTGTGATGTTGAAAGTGGTACAAGAATTCTTTTTATTTATATTTGAAACCAAAAAGAAGAATAATGTTTTAATTTTGTGAAGAGCAAACGTGGTGGTCATTGCAGTGTGTATTGAAATTTATTGTGTACAATTTAAATTTGCAGCTGGATTACATATTTGCCGCACTAATGATCCTTTAACTATATGGTTAATCAGTAAAAGTCATCAATCCACATCTATTTAGTTTGGTGAGAGTCTACTTCAAGGCATCTAAAAATAGCCCAGATTTCAAACCTTACAACAAAGCACACGAGATCCTTTGTAATATCAATAACATTAACGTTGGTAGAAGATATCGTTGGTAACAGGAAATGTCAAAATGACAATTCGTTGACCTTTCTTTTGTTTGAAACCACAATGTCACCCACACAGTGTTTTCCATTGAAGCTGGTAGTCGTACTGAGTATTATTATCTGCCTAGATTGTTCCATCCAGTGCTCCGGATGCTGCTGAATATCCATATTTTACATGGAACGGCTTCGTATCAGGCTTCTACCTATAATGACTGTCAAAGATGTATAAATAACTGCCGGGACCAACAGCTTGACGTGCTTTCTGAGCCACATAGGTGATATGTTAGGGATGATCACCTTTTCAACGACAACGTTGCCTTTACCTTGATGATTGGCCAGTGTGACTGTTCCTAAATTACCCTAGTTTTTCCTAAATCATGGTAAATAATTACCCTAGTTTTTAGTATGAACGTCGGTTTTCCCGAAGGGAACAGGGCCGCGCCCCTCCATCCGCACGGTCCTGTAAGGTTCGTTCCAGACTTTGCCTTTTGCCGGCTGCCTTTCCACCGACTAGATAAATGAATTCATTAACATGAAGAAGTCCAATGCCTCGTAACATTATAAGAACGAGGAAAGGATTGAAAGATATAGTAAATCAGACTAGGGAATTTATAGTTATTGAAAGTGGTTTCAAAAGGGTAAAACGTTACTGGGGAAAACCCAGTATATTTATATTGCAACCAATATAGTTCTTGTAAGTAACCCTTACGCTTACTTAATAGGTAATAGGTCAATAGTGACTCACACGATACCTTGCAACTACACCCGGAGCACTCAGAGCTATACTTCCATAAGTGACGTAAGCGGCTTTTCAGCGGCAATGCGTCGGTATCACGCTCCTAGTGAGCATTGTCTCTAGCAGCTCTTTCGAACTGGTGTATGTGACAAGGAGGCTTTTCAGCGACAGAACGTCAATTATCATGCTCATCAGTAGACATGGTCCTTAACAGGTTATAAAATAGATGTGATGTCAAACCATAAAAATCCCTCCCTATGGAAAGTGCACTTTTTGTACAACTAGCGCATATGCAAGACACGTGTTTGTGTCAGCCTGACCGAATCATTTGTAAAAGATACAGAATAGATTATTCTAGAATCACTATATGGTTAGTCATAATAGGGTTGAGAAATAAAACTCAAAAAGCAAAGGCTGAATTGTTAGTTAGAGCTAATGAATACATAATTCAAGAATTCCCAGATATTAGAGTTGATAATCAAAACTCAAGAATCATTTTGTAATATAGTTGGAGATCAACTCTATTGAAACCCTATAGACAGCCCCAAAAGCGCCTACCCTTCACCACTTCCTAGTGTTCGAGCTGGGGAGAAGAAGGGGCGCAACAAACTCCCCAGCAACACGTTACTGTCTGTTTAGTTTTAAGAACTTTGATTAAACCACTGATGGTTTAATGAAAGTTCCTAGGATAATTTGGACTCACCCAGCCGCTCACCAAAAAACACACATACTGGATTCGCCTAAACAGGGATTTTTAATCCAATATTTAACTCATTCAATCACTATCGCACTATTGAGAAAACCCATTTGGACATAGCCTCTCGCTATCCACCGAGTCTCCTAACTTAACTCCATTAGCTTATTTCGTCCGAACCCTATAACAGTGTAAGATCGACTGCTCCGAGTTCTCATCCTTTCCTTCATCCCCGGCCTCCCTAAAAACACCACGATCGGCTTATTCCTCTTATACTGTCACAGGGCTGTTTTATTGCCGTTTTTGTGCAAACGTCTTAATTGTTTTAAGAAACCATTTCAGTCCTCGTGACCGGGGTCTATTGCCACAAGATGTTAGCGTTTCTTAAGAATTCGTTAAAATATTAGATTTGGCCTGTCAGTCAACACTTGTGTCTAGTCCGTTTCCCATTAAATAAAGAATTCATGCGTTTGCAAGTGGTTCAATATTGTTTTACAATTCTAAGAAGGAAAGGGACGTTTTGTTATTAGTTACGGTAACTTGTCAGGCTGTCAAGCCATAAAATAGAGGTTTAATGTGTTTGTAAGTGTCCCGATACCGTGTGATGATTTTGGAATAAATATCGACTAAGATATTTGCTTAATAATTAGGGGTACGTGACAGACAGTCACACCAGGGTGGCTGTTATTATTTAGTCATGAGCCCTTGACGATCGTAATATGTATAGTACAAAGCACATCTCTCTAACAACAGCGATGTTAAATAAACCGTGGCCAGCCTGCAACAACAGCCGTAACTTACAATAACCTTTCGCTAATACCTTATCACCAATAATAATCAGTGTTCGGGCGAAGTTGGCCCGATCCCGCAGCACAGTATACAGTAATGTCGAGTTAAAACAACACTAAATCAATTAGCCACAGTGCCGGGCGGCAAGTTTTGATTAAATTACTGTTGATATTATCTGAGGAGCAATTGAAACCGAAACCGATGCCACTGGCTACTTGGGATGGTGGGGTAAATTAGGAGCGGAAGCGGGGATGATAATGACATAAGATTTGTCTGCGTCCGGGTTTCCGATTTGACCAAACATCAAGAGTGCCAGTTATGTTGGAGTCATCGATTCACAGTAATACCAAGGGTACCAAGCATAAATGCAGCTGCTTTCCCCAATAACATCAGACCTGAGGTGTATACAAATCAATAAGACAGCCCAGGGACTATAAAGCATACACTTCAAGTACTAAAAGTTTCTCAAACTAAAATTCCACTTATCTAATCGACTTAAAAGAAAACGTATGGGTTTTCAAGTCTTGTTTTCATCAATAGTAGAAGAACCTGTTTGTCCAAATAGCTCGCCCGGCCGCCTTTCACTTGCACCACGTTATCAGCAAACCTCGGCTGCTGGCACAGTTCGTGGCTAAAGTGGCAACTTTGAGATATTATTCAAGATCACAAGCTGCTGAAATACTGAGTCCAGTGCTATTACTTTTAAAAGAGTTAATCATATTTAAAGTACCGGTGTCTCGCGAAAATCATATTTCTTTTGTAAATTCGACTAAAATTTATCTCCACTGTTAATTTGACAGAGCTTTTAATGCCAAGAGGCGTATTCTAAATCGGAAGCCAGTCTTGACATTCCGATTGGGGATTAAACTGTCCTAGTTACGATTTCGTAGCACGCTGCTACGCCGTAGCAGTCACGTTGACCATTTGTAGCCTATAACAGTTTTCTTTTTCATAACGATTTTTTTACATATTTATTTATTTATAACATAACATCACGCCTGTAATCCCCGAAGGGTGAGGGTTTTCTAACCCTGTTAATTACTTTACGTTTATGAACAAACATTATGTATTCTCCTTCAAAATATTATATTAAGAAACCTTTACAGATTTATGTCGCATTCCGTACACAAAGAGCAGTAACGTGACTTACTTTGCTTAGAAGTTCGTTGATCCTCATATTGCTAAGCATGGGACTTAACTCGGAGCGAGGCATTCTGCACCAAGTGTTGAGATAATCTGTCTCACCTGCTTTATGCTATGCGATACTAGTACTCCATTTTGAAGTCTACAAAATTAATATGTTGATATTGGCATCTTCATATGAGCCTAAGAGAGTCAAAAGTTGAGAAAATCTGTCTCACCTGCTTTACGCTATTTGATCCTAGTACTTCATTCTAGAGACTTCTAAATTAATAATATACTGATATTTGCTTCTTACTTCATGGGATATTTATTCTTATGGAAAAGAGGAATATATTTTGAAGTACTTTTGGTGATTAACGTGACCTCAGAAGGATGATCTCTTAGAATAGATCCTGGCAGACGATACTGAGAAGGATAATTCCGAAACAAAAGTAAGTACCCTGCTACTTGGGGGATTTTAGATGGCTGAATGAATTGTGTCATAAAAAAGGCGGACATGTCTGTATGTCCCGGTTTACTTATCCTAGCAACTGATAAATTGCCTACAAATTCTGTTTATTTCATTTATCAATTACTATTTTACTATAGCTTGCCGCAGGTCTTTAATGCTTGTTTTTTGATTGTTTTTTAATTGAAATGTTAAAAAAATTATCAGTGATATTGAAAGCATCCACTTATGATATGATACTGGTGTTTTTTAGTGATGCGTTTTATCAGAAGAATTTTATGTTTTACGGTTTTATGAACTAGGTTTTCCTGATGCTACTTTTACAGGTGGGCTAATTATTGATACAGCAAACCAAATTCTACCTGGTAATACCATACCTGACCATAACTGAATATTTCAATCACTGACCACATTGACCACAATGGTGGCTCTCGATGACAATCAATTAATAAAGATAACATATTAGTTGGATTCTCTGCGTCAATTGATTGGGCGGGCTTAGCTGTCTATTGACGGCTATGTACGGGGTTATTGATGACTTTTGGTCTGTGAGTGAACAAAAACAGTGATGCATTGTTAATGCAGGTGTCAAAAGAAATTAGCTTTTATTTTATAGTTCAAACCGATACAAAAGAAGAAAGAGGATGTTTATTCAAAATTGCATTTGAGTCTTATCCAAATCTAAATATCAGAAGAACCTTTAAAAAACTGATATTGAAAGCGTCCACTTTATACGGATACTTTTTAGAGATAAGAAATGGAAAACAACGTACCAAGTGCGGTTTTAGGTGAAACTAAAACTGTTATTTTATCAGTAAAATCAGTTCGAATAAATTAAATTCTTTTATCACGTTCATAACACATGTATTGCAAGTTTTATTACGCATGCGCGTTACTATAGATAATTAATATAAATGTGAACCAAAGCTCTCAAAACGATGAAGGAAAACATCGTGAGGAACCGCTAGGTCCTAGAACATGCCTGTGGTTTTCACTAACCCTTGCTGGGCCTGCGTGGTGGATCAGGGCCCACTTCCTAGCAGTGGGAACTTTACAGGCTGATTATGCTAAGTTCTATCAACAATGTCTTAAACAACAAGAAACAACCTCAATTGCAGAATAAACCTTCAATGACGTCACCGACGCGTAAGAAACTCCTCACAAATGCCTGGCGCGTATTGACAAGCGCCATCAGAAAGTCATTAGAGACGGAGTATTACGCAAGAGCTTATTTTCACTTCACTTCCGTACCTTTCCAAGTACCTACCCATGTATGTATCTTGGAGGTGCCTCAAGCTAGCGGGTATTGTTCATGTGTAGCGGTGTTTGGGAAAATCTTCATCTTTATCTTGTGGTTAGTGCCTAACCTGGTGTCAGCGTTTTTATACCGCCCATGGGCCTCTGACTTGGTTTTACATGCCGTCGAGAAATATCTCTCTGGCATACTGGTTTCCTCACGCTGTTTTCCTTCATCGAAACTCGAAGGTGCTTGCTTTCGGTTCAAACTCGTGACCACACCACACATCACTGCCTAAAAAATAAAAATTGGGAAAATTATACTATTAGTGTATCTATCCAGGGTGTAAGAGACTATGACGTGTAAACAGTTACCATTCATTTAGCTTATGCTACAATCATGTGATGAATTCAAGGTAACAGTTTTTCCCCAGGATATAAATGTGTCACCGATTATTTAAAAAATGCAAAAGCTGTTCTTTAATATGTATTTAAAGTTTGGATTTTGCACTTTTGTATATAATAGTTTTTTTTAAATTAAATTATAACAAATGAAACATTTTACGCATGTCTTACACCCTGTATACATATAATGCAGGTACTATTATCGAGTAAAAACAGCGAAGTTTTTACACACACACACACACTTTATTTTATTCTTTACTACCTTTTTTATCCATAGAAAATATCTATCTTCTGTCAGTATCAAAGGAACGAGCATTATTTAATACCCAGTCTAATAGAATGTAAATGTTCTACATTGCTTTACTCTCGATATCGAATTAAACATCTTTTACATTAAAAATTTAAAATATTTTAGCACATCGTATAATATTCATCGTTAGTATTAATAACTAGTCGTAAATTGCATTTCACGGTAATTTCCCAGAGGCTCGCACTCGATAGACAATAGACAACGAGACCCCCCCCCCCTCCTCTCTCACGCCTCTTTAATATAACTGGTGGACCACGCTAGGGCTGCCAAAACTTGCTGAAATATTGTGTACATTTGTGCTAGTAAAAGTTTTTGAATAAACAAGGAACGGACGACAGACGATTCTTTTTGAAAGCAATTCCAAAATATTGAATAAACTAAGCAAGGCTGAGAATCAGCGCTTGTTAAACGTCAAAATTACATTAAATAGTCTTCCCAAACACCCTATTTTCTCCCCTTCCTAGTGTTTTAGCTCAGAAGAAGTAGTGGCAGAACAAATTCCCCAGTACTCAACACATTTTACACTACATCAATCATTATTGAATCAAGCTATACAAAACCAGTTTATGCATATCTATCATAATACGTGAAATCCATACAAAGCGAGGCCATGTTGTACTGGGATTGTTCAGCTTGATGTCTCGCTGTGTGTACTTTCACAAATAGGTGCTTCTTAAGAAACTAAGGCAATTCTATATTATGATTAATTAATTGACTGTTTGTAATTACTGCCATTCATTAAATATCCGCAGATAGATTAGTAGAAAAACGTGAGCAATTCAATTTACAAACAAGTTCAGTGTCAGCCCTATGGAAGCCATAGTACACAAGTGATAGTCCCGGTCTCTCAACCGCCACTAGTGCGTAATGTGTTTGATAATGGGGTTCGCTGGTATTGTCACGGGGTTTGTTTCTTGTCCAAGATATGTAATGTGCTGAGATTTAATCACTCGCGCTTGGATTCTTAGCCTTATTGTAAGTCAGCGTGACTTTGTGTTTTGGGGTCATATTTATTATTTGTTATTACTTATGCATGACTTTTAGGACGCTTTGCTGCAAACACACTAAGAAAATACGAATAATGTGTGTGTTCAAAACGCTATACTTTGTTCGATTTATGATTACGTTACATACACAACACGCAGACGTAGGCACATTATATGGTATTGTACTATTTGATATTTGCGTGAGAGCCGACTCCGGCTGTTCGTTCCTACAAAAAGTCAGAATCAGCTCTCACGAAGTCTTAGCATGCTTCAGGTTACAGGTTCCTTACGAGTAAGTCGGGGATTATATTTCATGTATTGTATAGTAAGTACGACATAACAACAAGTTTGGATTTTGCGAAAACGGCCTAGTCAACATAACTATTATATTAGTAAAGGTTTTACACATGCTACGACTCCTCCAACAACACCTGCACTTGCCTAAAAATAAACAAAGTCAATAACACTAAATACCTTGGTGTTATGCTCGACCAAAGACTCTCATGGCACTTGCACTTAGAACTAATAACGGGTAGAGTTAGGAAACTAATATGGACCTTCAAGTTACTTCGTCATGTGGCTACTAAGGATCTCATCAGGCAAATCTACCTCTCCCTAGCCTACTGTTTGCCAGTCTGGGGCGGTGCAACAAAAACAATATTTTTGGAACTGGAGCGGGCGCAGAGAGCACTACTGAAGGTCATGTTCTTCAAACCGTTGAGATTCCCCACTGAAAGTCTATACTTAACCTCGAAACTTTTGTCGGTGAGAAAATTACATATTCTTCAAATTGCTTAAAAAAAACATAAATCCCTACCCTTCATAGAGATGAAGACACACACATATATGTATATGTCTAGGAGGAAGAATAATGTCGCTCCAGAAACTCCAGTTAAAACCACATTCGCTACGAGACAATATACAAAACAATCATCACACATATACAATATACTGAATAAAGAACAAAACATATATTCCATGACGTACCACAACTGCAAAAAAAACTCTCATTCAATGGCTGACAAACAAAAGTTACGAAGAAATCGAGTTAATCCTACATACGATCACTTATTTCGCAAGAAACATACATTGACACAATCACACACACACTCACTCTCGCACACACTCTCACCCACACACACCCTGTGCACACACTTAACTTTGTTAATTTGTATTTCGATCTTAATTTGGGTTTTGATTTTGATTTTAAATTGGTTTGATTAGACTTAGATTTTTGATTTTGGTTTGTTTTTAATTATATTTTTGATTTTGAATTGATATGAATTATATTTAGTGTTTGAATTTTGATTGTGATATAAATACTAATCTTATTTTGGTTTTCGATTTGGATTTTAATTTTAATTTTGAATTTCATCTCGGTTTTATTTGAATTGTCTATTTGATTTGAATTTTGATTGTAATTTTAACTCTAATTTTAATTGAATGTATTGTTTAAATTTCTCACATTTATGTATACGTATTACTGTAAACCGGAAGAGCGGAAGTGCCCAACACAAGCAAATTTTTGCTTAAAAGTTCCTTCCTATCTGTATAATGTTATTTACATAAGTGGATGAAATAAAAGTCCTTTTTATCATTTATACCATAAATTCTTACCAGACTGTTAAATTCTCGTAAACCCGTACCTGTAACAAAAATACAAATAATGATTAATTAATATACCAGAAACCTTCATTAAACATAACATCATGCTTTTAATCCAGGAAGGGTTAGGCAGAAGTATAACCAACATTTCGCCAGTTTTGTTTACGGTCCGTGTAATAGGGGGCGAGCCTATTGCCATCAACCGAGCACAAATCCAGACTCCAAGCTGCTATTGAAAAATTTCTGGTGAAACAACCCAATATAATTTTATCCAACCCGCAAATCGAACCCAGGCTCTCATGCTCAACAGTGACGCTTGCAACCAAAGAGGCTGTGTCAGTAAGCAAATATATAAAGTTAATTAACTGAAGTTCATTAACAGCCGGGTGCACAGTGCGCCGCCATTAATTATTACGCGCCAAAAACTTTCATAATTATTACAGTAAGGCACGTGTCCCACCGCCCGCGCCGACTAGGAACCGATGAGCTATCGACTCTTTTCTCGTTGAAGAAACGTAGTAAAGATTAGTCAGTAAAAGAGATCCTATCCTAGCCTTTTCGCAACTAAATATTACGTTGGGATCCGCTTCCCGTCTAACCGGATTCAGCTGAAAATGGCAGTATTTTACCAGTCAGTAAAGCGATATAAATATAAAAAGTCGGTACCTAGGTAACTGTTCACTTAGCAGGCGAAAACGATGTCAAATTTTTATTTGCCAGCTCTACTCGCTTCTCGCTAATCGCTGGCGGTGGGACAGGTCCCTATAGGTTTATGTATATGCATTCAACTGAGAGTTAAAAACAAGAGAACATGAAGTGAATTAAAGTTAAAAGTTATTGCAACAAAATTACATCCGGAATTTTATTATTTTCAAGCGCGGATGTGGTAGGCGAATGCAACGAAAATTCCATTAATTATTGTTTTACCAAATAATGTACATTTTTGGTAAATCCCTGGAATCTTTTGTTAAATGAAACATCAGGAAACATCAATGTTATTCACAATCACAGGTATTGAGACCGAAAACTTAAAGCAAAACATTGTAAACATATGTACATATGTATAAAAACTGTAGATATCTACGTGATTTCGATAAAATCCAAGTTAGGTCTGCACAGTGAACAGTGCACTGTTATTAATTATTTTGGAGGAAATACTCCGCTGTCATATCGATTGGCGCCGCGCGGATTATAATACAATGAACTCGTATAACTGTTGACATAGCATATTGTGGCAATAAGCTTGTCCCTTAACATTATGCGACTTAGTTATTACTAGCAAAACGTGAATGTTACCTAATAATTTGGTGTATACAGGCAAAAGTATATGCAATGCATGTATGTAAGTTTTACAAAGTATAGTAAAGTATAAGAGATGGGTTGTAGGTTTGTGCCCGGTTGATGGTAAAAGGCTCGTCCCCTATAATATGGGACTGGAAGATATTCTGATTGATCCTTTAGGGATTGCAGGCGTGATGTTATGAAAGTTAATTTCCAATGGAGATACCCAAATGTACGACCGCCCCACTAATGGCTAAGTTAATTCATGAACTTTCTCTAACTTTACATACATAACATATTTATTTTGCGTCAGTGATGTATCTGTTTTATTTCATGTTTTTTCTATCCTAATACAAGAAACCTATTTGCTTAAAAGGATTCTCCCCATTGTAACTGCAATAAGGTATTTAAGTTGAAGCAATAAACATTTTTTTTTCTGTTATGAAGTATTTTGAAGAGCCATCCATCAATCTATATTGAATCTGTTAGATTTAGTCTGCCAATATATCTTTTAAGATTGTAAAGAACACTTAGGCAAGCGATATTCATTCGTGTTGTAAAACTTGTTAACCACACGAGACTCTTAGAAGTCGATGTGTATGAAAGATTTAAATAACTATTAGAAAATAAACAACGCTTGTTAAAAAAAAATACATTTTCTCTAACACCAAGGTACACCTAGACTGCCTAAATATGATAACACTGTTATAATATCAACTCTTAGCGTTGAACTAAGGATTGGAAATTCATCAGTGTGCAATAGTTAATGAGATGCGTAGTGTTAGTGTAAAAGGGGCAATAGGTAGAACTTTCAAATACCAACTCTATTCCTGGCAATAAAACGCTGTTTATTCTATTTTCAATTTTCTGAAGAAGCAAATAATATTTAATCACTTTAAAAATAACCCTTACTTGACCTTTTTAAAACTTAAATTATTAAAACAAACAGTCTTGCCAGTAATTGAACTTGTCATTTTGGACAAAACACAATCCCTTTGATTGCTTGAAAAAAAAAACTCTATTTAAACTAAAAAAGGGTATTCAAAAACTAGCATCGTTGGTTCAGTCAGTTGGACGCCCTAGGGATCCAATTAGGAACATGTTTAGCTTTGAATACCCGCCAGATAAAACCAGCAGTTATTTCTGCGGCACGTTACGAAATATTTCAATCGATATTTTAGTCTGTTATCAACAACTTTGTAGCTGGGTTGGTCGCATAAACAGAATATTTGGGATAAAATTTTAGGGATGTTGTTTACCTTTCTAAAACTCTTCAATAACCTGGAGATAGTTTGTCTGGAAAGGAATAGATCATCTTAAGATCATTTTAAAGTAATAAAAAAAAAAAAAAAACAACGGTTATACAACAACGTGTTGTTAATATAAATATAAACAACATTATCAAAATGGAATAGGATATAGATATACGTAGATAACGCAAGTATCACGATCCCTATGCAAACCAAGCGTACCACTTTTTGACAACTTATTATAACGTCATTAACTCATAAGCACTATTTAGTTACTATACAAAATTGACTACGTTTTTGTTCTTTAAATGTCTAGAATGAAGTTCTTGAGATGTTACGTAGTTGTTTTAAACAAGTTAGCTTGCTGCGACAGTCGCCACGTTAAGTATAAAATGCTTATGCCGGTGACGCGAAGGAGGTGATCTTGCGTTATCTAGGTCTATCTCTATATGTGAGCAGAACTCAAAACATAGTACTTATCTACATAAGTAAGTAACTTAACTTAGAAAACTATTTAAAGGACCGTTGGCGTTTTTCTATGAACTCTGCACGTAATACCAACCGAATAGAAATATATCTCAAATGGTAGCGAATAGGATTGAAATATTATTAGAATGCTATCCTAAATAAAACAACGGGGCGTAAAATTAAACAATCTATTTTGACGAGTGTTTGTCAAACACATCGATACAAATGTTATATCTACTTCAATCATGTCCACAATAATAGCGAAAACGTTACAATAATATTTTAATACAAAAGTGCCTTTTGTCAAAGGCATATATGTACATATGTATATGATTTACTCGTTTGTGTTACACTAGCTAATGCCAGTGGCTTCACCCGCGTGAAGGTCAGAAATGTTCACACCTGCTACAGGAATAAACTATTCGATGTGATAAACCGACATCCGTTCAGCCGGAGAGGGAACAGGCAGACAGAGTTACTTCTGCATTTATAATATTAGTAGGGATTGCTTCGTTACTGTTGCCGTGTAATATTCTTGATTGATAGCCTCCCAGGGACCACGTAATGAATATTCATGATTCATCTTAATCTTCGACGAAGTCAATTTAAAAGTTTGATTGATTCTGTATCTGCGACGTTTTTATAATAAGTAAAGAGTGTCTTTTGTTTAGTTTTCTACAAGTTAATAAATTTTTTCGCAGAAATACTGAGAGAGTTAGGTTGGAAACATTTCGTGAATACTATATCACATAGTAAGCTGGAAGATATCTTTGGAAAAAAGTATTTTCGTTCTCATTTATTTTTTCCTGTGTTTTATTTTGTGTGTTATCTCTTTCAGTTTACATGCGATATGACGTTTGATTACACATAAATAAGTAAAGAATTGTTTTATTTTTGCGATAATATAAAATTTCAAGATTAAGAAGATATTACTGATTACATAAAAAGTAATCACTTTTTCACAAACAGGGTAATTACAACATCATATACTCAACAACACTCGTTAATTTTAAAATTCGCTACGTCAACCTCTATAAATCCATAATTTCCTCTAAAAACAAGCAAAAATATAATCCTACGCTAATTAATTGCAGACAATATTAATAATACCAACAAGTCTGTGGTCCCTAATGACGGGGCAATAAATTGCTAGAAATTGCTTCAATGATGGCGGTTTATCCTCAAGGGATTACTAGAAAGCGCTTACTAAAGAACCCTTAGCTAGTAATTGAGGTTGTGCTAACCTGGATTACATCTTACTCTAAGTAGGTCGTTAAGGGCTAAAGGGTTGCTATTTGAATGTTCTTGTAAAAAGGGTTGGTCTGTGCCTGTGGTAAGTTTCGCGGAATTTGTCTTTATATGGGTGACTATCTTTTGTTTATATTATAAGCGTTCTGTCTTTGTTGTAACAATTTATTTGAAGGGTTATAAGAATGTATTTGTTAAAGCGAGTAAACACGACGCTTTTCTAGTCATCATATCTATTCACTTCTCACAATAAGAACTTATTTAAGATTAAAGTGGCGACGACATAAGCTTGTTATAATTTGGATGTGCTCGTCGGCCTCACTCTTCTGGAATCACACGCGTTATGTCATGTTTATGTATTATTTAACGAAAAACCAGACGGCTTCGATGTGTAGTTAAAAACATGGCGACCACAGTTTGGAACATTTACAAAATTGACGTTTCCAGTAAAATGCGACTTGTATTTCCAATCTACATACAACTTCAGAATTGAGTTTGGAAGCTAACATCATAAATTCCGTTTTGGTCGAACTAATAGCGTTTCGTTCCGAACGCACTCCATCAAACTGCGGACAGTTTCAACTGCACTGCAATCTGCAGTTTGAGGGCAGGAAAGTAAAGTAAAATTTATTTGCATGGATTGTAGGTACTTATATAAAATAAGGTGTAACAATAAAATGGGCGAGCCTTGTGCAAGCAACCCTTGTGAGTTTTAGTTAACTGTTAGTTTTAGCTACTAGTATATGTCGAAATAAATGGACTTTTACTGGATATAATGGACTTAGTGGAATATTCAGTCAAGGAACCTGATTAAAAATGCTTAGATATCCCCGAGGATCTTCCCTTCATATCATGTTTGTGAACTCAGTAATGAACGACTTCAAAAAACAAAATATCCGATAATCCAATCTTGAAAAGAAGAATGAGCTGTCAAAACTAAGTAAAATCAAACAAAAACAATGAATCCCAGAGCTACATGATCAGCCTGGAAGGTTCCCACCGCTGGGATACAGGCCTTCTCTTGAGAGGGACGAGGCTGTGGTACACCTCGCGGATACAGAGCGGTTGGTGGATGACAGAATGCATTTTCAATTTATTAAGGACGTACGTATCACTTTCCTCTAGATTTTTACCAATACCGTTACAAAAGTTGTCTTACAGTTTAACCGAACTCAGCTGAATACCGGTTCTTCACATGGAACGGCTGCCTATCTGACTTCCACAAGCTACTCACTGAGGAACACGACTCCCCTTGGAAGGACAACTTATCAAACTTTCGTCGGTCAAACCGGCACAGATAGATTTCGGACTGGACTCCGGACACCGGACTCTGACAGAAGCATGTACCGAAGTATCTGGTATCAACAGCCGCTTCATAATTATCTTCTTTAATCTGTCCGTGCTGGTTTCACCGAATCTTTATACAGTTGTTGGGCTGGACATACTTCTGCAACTCAACTCCTTAATAAGTAGAGTACGGCGGTGTCCCACGTCGGGTGTCGAGGCGATAAATCGCGCGTAACGACGGCTCACCGCTGCGCGCCGCGGCCGCCTCGAGGGATGGAAGATACGTTTCAATATCCTTCTCAACATTATAATACGATACTCTATTAATAAGAGAGGATTATGGAGTTAGCGCCGATTCGAAATTGGGACGACGAATTGATTAGGACGTGTCCAGGTTCTCTGTAGTTGGTGAATTTCATTCCTTTAGTCCTTAATGAATTTCTCAGTAGCAGCCACGGAGTCTAGATTTGTGCTTGGTTGATGGCAATATAACATTAATTACACCAAGTTTATTATATTTATCTACAAATCTTTATTCTATTAAAATTCGTCTCAAAACCACGAGACGTTACAAATGTTACAATTTACAATTCTAAATCATATACCAAAACTGGATTCAATAACACTACTGCAATAAAACTTCACGAGCGCTACTACGATTCAATAAAAACTCTCGCAATTGATAAGCGAGGGACAATGTAAAGCGAAGAGTGTTGGATGGCGACAAGTCGATGAAGTGAATTGTTTCCAGTCGAGCGCGGCGCAGTGTGCGGGGCTCGATTCTGGCGCGGCTCATTAGCTCCGGTGCGTTCACCGCGACAAGCGCACTGCTCCCTTGTATGCGTGTGAGCTTTAAAATATATATACTAGATTTAAAATATTTACCAAATAAAATGGTGTGTTAAATTGTGTTAAGATCTGGTCAAACCGAGCGGACTGGAGAGCTGACCGGACTGCAGACACTGACAGATACTTTACTAAAGTATCTCCCGTTTTCCGGTAAACTCAGGCGGTCGAGGGCAGAGATATTGTATGACTATCAATATTATTTCAAACAAAATACATTCACTGCAGCCCCTAGATTCATAATTATCGCATCCTGTTATTGTTAATTAATAAAATAAACGTATTTCAAAAGCCCTTTACTAATAAACTATCTATTGATTTTGAGAGTAAACATACTTGAACATTTAGTTGTTTTTTCTGCCCTTGACAATTTCGTTTATATTCCTTGATACTGAATAATACATCTGATTCTGGCGCAATTATGATGTATAATTTATAAAATAATGTGAGGTGTGTGTATGATTAATTGTGACGTCCAAATAATGAATTGATGTGGGCGTCGTGTCACAATTATTTATGCTTTTGGATATTAATTATGATGGTATAAAATTGTTGTTACGTTACGTGTCGCTTGCTATTATAGTAAATGACGTATTTAATATAAGTACAACCAATTTTAAGCTGGAAAAGTATTAGTCAAGTTTATAGGTGATCATAGTCATAGTGTAGTTGTGTGTGTTTTGGTTTAGAATAAAAAAATAATTCCCATCAAAATTGAGTCAGCCTCAATATTTGTGAAGAGAACTCAGTAAACGTTTCTTAACACTTCACCAAATTGATCCTTAACCTTTTGCAAACCGGCTAATAAAACCTTCAGTTTTGGGAAAAATCTCAAAAATTCTCATCTCGTCTTTAAATAAACATATTATGATCGCAGCTTGAAGGCGGAGAGAAATAAAATTTTATGCTCTCCAGATAAAGCCTCAAATATTCAACGAGTGCTCTAAATTAGGCTCTATGAAGCCGAGCTTTATTCATGCACTCGTTTCAGCGAACATTTCCTTTTCAGGGTTTCGTCAGCAAGTCGTGAAAATGAAGGTTTGTTTTTATTTTGTTTATGTGTCGCCTTTTGATGCATAATTGCAATACAATTGATTTTTAGCACGCTTCACAATTAGCGCTGCATTGCCTACGCCGTAGTAAACGTAGCAGATACAATGTAGCATCACCTACGCCGTAGCAGCAAATATGTAGCGTCATCAACGTTGTAACCTCTAAAATGTGGCATCACAAAACTTTCACTGTCACTTACGGCATATCATCTTATATCTTATATTTCGACGCTGTTGCAAGCGCCACGATCCCGTAAGTGATACTGAAAGTTTAGTTACAAACCGTGAAAGCTTAAAACAGGATCTGGCATCACATCAATAAAGTTACAAAATAATTAAGCATCGTTATTTCGGCTCCAACTCCTAGAAAGTTATGAGTCCTACATGATAACTGAAAAGTGGTCAAAGGTTCTGAAAATATGAAAGTTGAAGATATTTCCATTGGAACGTATGGGGTCGATATCAGATCATTATAAGTTTCTGCTCATGAATGGCCCGAGCTTCTCGACGAGAAAACTTTGTCGTCGCGCTGAGTCGCTGCCCTTTCACATAAACTCCTTGATACATTCACTTTGAATATTCAGATTTCTGTTTAAAATGTAAGAAGTTTCTACAGAATCCTAAAATAAACCGTCTTTTTAAGCTTAACTCGGTGTTTTTGCTTAAAAGTTGATACAGTTCTATTATTAGAGTACATGAATTCTATGGCATATTAGTAATTGAGATAGATTTAGTAATTGTTTTAAGAAAAACCATAAATCTTGTTTTATTTAGTTTATCTACTCAATCGTCTTAATAACCAACTTTAAACAAAAAAAAAGTAATTAAAAATCAAAAAATTCTGTTTGCGGTATAATAAACAAATAAATAAAAACTGATAAACACTGAAAAGCTAAGAACAAGCACATTTTAAATTTAAAAAAGTTGGAAGCTGGCTGGACCCATTTGAGTTTGAAAATATAAAAATATAACGCGTCCCGCCTGCTTCCAACTTTTTAAAATTTTAAATTGTCCGCAGTCAGGTTTTTTAGTTTTTTTAAATACTTTTTTTTTTTTTTCCAGCTTTTTAGTTTACAAATGTGAAAGATTCCGCAGACGATTTGTTCTTGCAGGGAGTTTTGGTCGTGAGGGTTATAATTCCAACTTTTATTTACTTTTATACGATTTGTCATTTCAAAATTACATTTAAACATAAAAGTTGAATATATTTCTGTGGTCACTTTTTAAAACCCTTCATTTTGATACCCCACTTGATGTATTAAAAGAAAAAAAATTCGACCTCCAAAATATGGCATCCCAAATCCACCATTATTATTTGTTTTTTTTTTTATTTTATTTTAATGTAGCCACTGACACAAGCACCATCAAGATGAATCTAACGACGTAGAATTTATCCAAATCTCTCCATCAGTTGAGTAGTCACGAGGGAACAAAGAAACGGACATACATACATACTTACATACAGGTCAAAAACATAACCCTCCTTTGGGCTTCGCCGCAGTCGGTTAAAAAGGAGACGAATTCATTTTTAGGGTTCCGTACCTCAAAAGGTAAAAACGGAACCCTTATAAGATCACTTTGTTGTCCGTCCGTCCGTCCGTCCGTCCGTCCGTCCGTCTGTCAAGACCGTTTTTCTCAGGAACGCGTGGAGGTATCAAACTGAAATTTCTATATGATACTTAGTTCTACTGTCCCTGGAAGCTGTAGAAAAATCAACCTTCTAAGTCAACGCAATCAAAAGATACAGCCACTTAGGCCGCAAATTTCCACAAATTTTCGAAACTCGCACGGGAATCAAAACCTACAGGGTACTTCCCGTGAACTTAGAATCTTGAAATTTTGTACGAAGTCACGTCTTATAGTACAGATATAGGAAAAATTACGAAAACCGTAAATTTTTAGTTTCGTCATATAAAAAAAAGTTACACAGTGGGTAGTATATACCCACAGGTTTGTACGGAACCCTCGGTGCGCGAGTCCAACTCGCACTTGACCGGTTTTTCCTTTATTTGGCAAGTTCTTCATCATCATCTGCCTAGCCTTTCACCAACAACGTTAGGGTTCCAGTCTCACTGGATGCAGCTTAAGGTGTGTTTTACAAGGAGCGACTGCCTACCTGACCTCCACAACCCAGTTAGTACTAGGTAATACCAAAACCCTTATTGAGACTGATCTTCAGACTTTCGAGTTATTGACTTACTGTAACAACCTGTAATGACCCGTAACGAGTTATTCGGCAGCCTACACAGTACATGAATGAATCAAGCAATCAAGAAGATTGTATATGATAGCTATTTCAACTCCTTTACAACGAAATTTTCCTCAATTAACATCACCATTTTAAGAAGGAAAGATAAGGATAACATTCTACATTTATCTTTGCTGTCATTGTTCTGCGGTCGTGCTCGTTTTAAATGAAATCTTCTTATTCACATTTCACTAAATATGCCTTTTACACGCTTTCCATTGATAATTTCTTACACATTATATAGAAAAGTTTGACAATCTATACTAATATTTTCTAAACATTTTGTTAAACGTTAGAACGAACGGCGCGGACGAAGACGCAGCGGAAATTACTATAAATATATAATTTAATGCTTTTCTTAAATCTCAATCTCCTAAGCAGCCCATTCGGTAAATGGAAACATATCTCCTAAAATAGAAGTCAGAAATAAACTTCAAAGGAGTTCATAAACTCTAAGTGGGCAAGCAAGCTTTCGTTTCAACGCACAAACAATTTGACCTTTTAAAATTAATTTTGTATTAGACCTTATACGGTCAACTGCACATCAAAAGCTAGATAAAGAACAAAAAACGACTTTATTGCTACGATGTAAATGTGTGTCACTGTCCACGAACATTTCAGTCGATTATACATACGTATTGTGTAGTAAGGGCTAAAACTCCGTGGACGTTGAAAAGGTTGAATGTTTTATTGTAACATTGTTTGGCTTGTGTTGGAGCCGTGGATAGCCGGACAAGGTAGGCTGTTCAGAGACTTCAGTGAGATGGCGTGTGCCGCTTTGTAACAAACACGAAAATAGGCTCTTAAAATCAGTTCGAACATAACCTTCCTATACCCGCGATAAACACTCTTTCGTGTTTTTTTTTTTTTTAAATTAATGGTGGCATTTTGTACTTCCTGTTAGCTGCATGATTAGTTGCTACGATCATTTCGGGATAGAGTGTCTTTGGGCGAATAACACATGTGACGTATTAGGCGAATATCAATCCGTGAGACCATTTGGCTCGAAGAAGAAGGTTTAATATTTATCTATTAAACATAGTTCTGGTTGGTCTAATTAGCCGAGCGATTTCTACGTAACTGACCACAAGAGACCCGGACAATACGCTTTAAATAGCCTGATCTTGACTTGGTCTGTACAGCGGGCGAATCTACGAGCCAGCATGTTGCCACGGACTGATGTCGACATCATCTTTAAGGTCGTCGATAAGATAATGTCCAAGGTACTTAAACTGCGACACCTTATCTAAGTTAACACCATTCAAAGTAATGGGTGGAACAGATTTAGGACAACTAAAGGCCTTAAAGACCATGTACTGGCTTTTTTTACCATTGTAAATAAGTCCGTGAGACTCGGCATAGGCGTCACAAACTTTTAGCATCTCTCTAAGCGCCCCTGCAGTGGGACTCAGCAGTACCATGTCGTCCGCGTAGCTGATATTATTAACACTAATCCCACCCACTCGGCATCCGACACGCATGCTGCTGAGTCCACTATGAGGTCGTTTACATACAGACTGAAGAGCTTTGGAGATGATAACCCCGCCTGCATCACGCCGCACTCCAGCCTGTATGAATTGGAAAGCGTGCCTGACCATTTGACAGAGTTCCTCTGGTTATTGTACCAATATTTAAATAAATTCAACATTTCCACCGGTATACCCCTATCACCCAACTTCCTCCAAAGCACCTCGTAAGACACGAGATCAAAGGCTTTGGGGAGATCCAGAAAACAGGCATACACCGATGTCTTACGATCTGTGTAGTACTGGACAGTGTGCTTGAGACTTAAGATTGCGCTTTCAGTGGATAGTCCAGGCCGAAAACCGAACTGCGCATCGTGTAGTTTTAGATACTGTTGCAAGCAAGAATCAAGCAAACTGTTCAGTGATCTTGGCTATCACGGTCGCGAGGGATATCGGGCGGTAATTATCCTTATCCGGGATGTCACCCGAATAAAGCCCCTTAGAAGCTTTTTTCGTCTATGTTTGCGAAAATTAACCACTAGACACTTTAAACTAAACAAGAAAACAGCAAATCATTGATGGAATTACTAACCACGACTTAAACAGGCTTAAAGTAACTTTTTCCAGTCTCTGGCTGTTAGCCAAAACCGGCCTGGAAGAAAATCATTTAAGTAAATGTGTCCAACCTCATTGAGTACTCGCACTCGTTACGTGAACCTCCTGCGAGCGCGGAGGGAGGAAGTTGGCGATCTCTGGAGAGACGACAATTTATGGCGCTGTGACCGTGGCTCTGAATGCGTTTTTAAATTAGAGTTTTGGAATTGAGGTCGCGAGTTTGGAGAGCATTATTCAATGTAAATTAATGTGAGGAGTTTGCCTTCTTTGTAAAAACTATAAAATCAAGTACCGTATACTTGATTTTAGTTTTTTTATTTTTACTTTTATTTTTTGCTACTTTCTAAAAAGACAAGATAGAAAAGAGGTCAGAACAGCGATTAAAACTTCAACTAATAAATCCTACCTATATTCAGTCTATCTGTTTAAGAAACCGTTCGAAAATATTCAAATTCGCGCCCCGAGAGTCCTAAACATTCTCCATTGTCTGCACATTCTTCTTAACTTTTCCAATTACCCGACTGTGCCCGTAAAAAGTACAGTTCGATTGTTTGCAATCACTTCTTTAAGCTGAAAAGGACGGTAATAAATTAAAATTTTCTCGCCCAGTGGGCCGACTCGCGGAAACTTGGTCAAAGTCATGACTCAACTCGGAACTATAAAACAGTTTGTCGAGTTTCTGACTTTTGTGTTTTTTGCGCAGCGTACTTATTGTGTGACTGGACAGGACAAAATTCGTTCTTATGTTTTTCCGTTCGTTGCAATAAAAATGTTTTTTCTTCTTAATTAATTACGTAACACACTTTTTATTACAACTTCAAGTAATCCATTGCCTAATATGATTCAAAAATCAAATTTTAATATGAATTTACAAAATTGAAGGCATGTTAGGTATGTATGATTTTTTTAGCTTTGAGTTTAAATGCCTATAATTTAATTTTCAGTCACTTTTTTATTGCAAAAGTATCAGTGAAAAACTTTAAGATGTGTTCCGCCACTACCCCGCAGGTCTACATGTCTACATAAACAGCTCAAAGTACTGGGTTAGAATTTGAAAGATTTTTTGGTATTTCAGACTTTATTATGAATTAACCATGAAATGCCAACTGAATGATAAAAAGCTAATACCAATCTGGGATTTAACGAAGCACTTATCCTACTCTTTCTTATGTTAACATGATAAAAGAGGATTAACTCATAATCCTCTTTTTCGGCTTCCAGAACTCGGATAATAAGTCTTTGTACCTCTGAGCTGTTGGAAGGAATTTAAATATGAATAAGATAATATAGTCAAAGAAATCCAAAGATAGCCAATTAGCGAGGCCTCGAGTGGCTCGTATGTTGTAGTCTCTCGGGTAAGGATTGATAAATTACCTTAATTATAATTATTTAGAGGTAGGCAAAGTGTCAGGAGAGGGACGAAAATGTATTAAATTAATATAATCATTGTGTTTTCATTGTGAGTTAGCCTATTTTTCAGCCTAAGAAGTGTTCAAGACTTACAATAATTTCAGACAGTAGACACCTTCAACTACAATTCCTAAATAGAGAGTTGTGAATTGAGATACTGTGTTTTAGATTGATGATTCATGATTTTCTTATTTATTTTTCTTGATCTTTGTCCCTCATATGTAATTAATAACACTTTAGCTATTTCTTACATCATAACAGCTGATTTCATTGAGCCTCGTTCACATATAAACCGTAGCTCCTCATAAACCTGGACCGTCTGCAACAAAGCCTTCGCACTCTATTTCGGGCACAAACCTCTTCACAACACAAGGGATAAGGGCACATTTCCTGTACTGAGGTCGCATTTAAAAGGCAAATTCTTCGATAAAATCCAAAGATAATGAGAATTTATGTTCAAACAGGATAGGGATCAAAGTTGCACGGCCGACGGAATTAATTGCTTATTCAAGATTTGGATAAGAAGGGTCACGGGTGTTTTGGTATTGGAAAAGAAATCTTCAAAATATTTGGGTAAGAAAGAGAATTGCTCGATAGGAAGACTCGGAAAGTTTTTGCCTATAATGGATAAAGGTTTCATAAATTCCCCCTTTTATCTTTAAAAATCCTATGAAAATTAAAGTCGATCAAAGGTGAATAAGCCATTTTAGTATTTATTTCTTGTTTCTCATGAACAACAAAAACTGACATCACTTAATTCCTTAACGAAGGTCCCAAAAAGACGAATTCATTTAAATAAGGAGTTTTGTTTTTTTTTTTAATTAGCCGTTTATGTACCGCTGCTAGGCAAAGGCCTCCCCCATATATTTCAAGGTAGTCTTTTTGTACGCCACTTCAAACCAGCCATCGCCGTGCGCGTCTATATCATCTCGCCACCTCGTTCTGGGCCGGCCTCCTAATTATTAGACAAATGATATTGACCAAGTATTCCGTAGAAGTTTGAATCGGCTTTGAGAATTAATTAAAAGAATCATCATGACAAACAAGACATCTGCCTAGCCTTTTTCCCAATTTCATTGGGGTCGGCTTCCAGTCTTACCGGATGCAGCTGAATACCAGTATTTTACATGGAGCAACTGCCTGTCTGACCTCCACAACCCAGTGAGTAGATTAAAATAATGTTTCGGTTATTTTAAATATATATATATATATATATGAATGTGGCTAAGAGGCGGAGAAGACCAAACAATCTATGGATGGACTGTGTGAAAGATGACATGAGTAGAAATGGGATGACTCATGAGAAGCCATGCTACGGCGACCTCAAATAAATTAGGACAAAATATTATGGAGTTAATCAAAATAATTCGAAAATTTAACTTAAAAGTAAAGCATTAAGACAAGGGTTCCTTCTTTTAACCCAAAAATAAAAATTAAGTGTCCAATGAAGGAAAAGAAAGATTACGTTCGTTTTGATTAAATTCTTCACGACTCAGATCTTAGATTTCCCAAGACGACGGACTACGAGACCACGTCGCACAGTGTGCTGAATTGTGACATGAACTGGAAAAACTTGGAAGAGTTGTTTAAATTGATTGCCTTATTATTTCTATTGCTGCATCCGGCTTTAGTAAATGGCAACCTTTGTCTGCCGTGCTTTTTATGAGTATTCAATTTTGCAGTCAAACTAATAACGAGGTGATGGAAAGGTACCTTCCTTTGAACTAACTCATTAAGGATGCTTTCATCCTAGTACGCGGTCCGAGTTTACACTCGCTAAGTCGCGTGACTGAGTTGCACTTTTGACAGCTACTGCACTGAAATGACACGTGAAGGGCTTATTTTTATGAAATTTCAATACGTCACTAGTATTTACAGTATAAAATAATAACGAACATCATTTTGTTCGTGCAAATAATGAACTCGTGGAAAACAAAAATAAAGATATTGCGTTTTTCACAAACAAAGCGTTGACTAAATTGTATTCGTTACCAAAAATGTTGTATGCTCGAAATGAATGCACAACGTAACGATGTTCATACGCAAAACAACCACTTTTTTTGTTTAAAATAATAAAATTAAATCAGATGCAGATTGTTTGAAACCAACAACTAGTTTGGAAAGTTGAACAAACATGAAAAAATAACAGGAACTGGAAAGTATTCATAAAAATATTCAACGCGCAAAAAGCGAAATGACTTCCGTAGCGGGGTGCGGGAGGCCGAGAGAGGAGAGGGGGGTGGCCGGTGAACTAACAACATAAAACTGTACACAAAGTTGTTACGCGGTCACCGCTGACACCCGCGTGGACAACACGCTCAACTTTGTGATAATTATTTTGTTAATTGTTTCAAGTTCTGTTTGGATGGAGCTGTGAATAATTAATTAGGTATGAAGTAAGGATAATACTGCAGTACCCAGTACTAACTGGGTTGTGGAGGTCAGATAGGTAGTCGTTCCATGTAAAATACTGGTATTCAGCTGCATCCGGTTAGACTAGAAGCCGACCCCAACATAGTTGGGAAAAGGCTAGGCAGATGATGATGATGAAGCAAGGATAATGATTTTGAAAGTATGTTGATATGGCAAGGAAGGTGACTGATGAGATGTCAATTAATAGAGAAGCATAAAAAAGAAAAAGTGGAGTGTAAAGTGTATTCTATTCTATTCTAAGCACAGAAGTAGAAAACAGGTCCGGCTGCGCCGACCCGAATTAGATGCAACCACCACCACGGTGGTGGTTGCGTCTGATAAGACGACAGAAAAATTGAATTTTTTTAGACAAGAAAAATCGTTGCAACTGCCATCACTGGTGGCCGACCGGTGGTGGCAGTCGGGAAAAAACCAAATAAATTGGTATAAGGGCAAGAGATTGGTGATGTTTGTGAAGAGTTAATTAATAGGATATAGCAAAATAAAAAAGAGTTTAAGATAAGAACAGCAGACAGTCATAATTAGTTTCTTTTTAATCTTAAATCCCGTCATCGATAGTCACTCACACACTATCGATCCTCGGCAAACGTAGCTTAACCTTTGATTGAAACATGTATGTAGCTATTACTATTTAGCTTCAAAAAAGACGCAAAGCGTAAAATAGTGTATTTCCTCTGAGCATTTATACGACTTTGTCGTCGGTTCTTTCTTTAACGCACCAAACGGACTATTATTCTACAATGTCAACAAATCTTTTAGAATTCAAGTTTTCCTTAAAATCGTAAGAAAATGTCAGGGCAAAATCACTTTAAAAAGAAATAAATAACCATTTAGTAAACGACTCGAGAACAATATTCGTGAAAAAAATAATTTAGCCGAATCTTCAAGAAAAGTTTGGTGAGCGACGAAACATCATCAGATGTCTATTACCATACAAATGGGAACCGAATCACCCTCAATATTGCGAACAACTCTATTATTCAAAAGGCGTGCACTGTGCGCCAATTACCCTTGACAAAGAGACATTGTGACAAAAAAAAGATTCGTAAAAATGCAAATTTTTCATTTTATTCAAATAAAAGCCAAAGCGGTCCATTTTACTTTTACTTAAATTAGTATAAAATGTGATGAATGTAATTGTTTGTCCAGCGGAAATCTGACGCATATTTAATTAAGTAATTAATTTAATTGGCACATGTCGTTGACAGGCACGCGAACAGATTTATTACCATGCACCAACCGTACCGTACAGACTGTCTCAGTGCTCTAGTAGTCGCTAGCGCTGCTGCTGAGCTTGAGGTGTTGGGTTCGATACTCGGCTCGTGCTAATAGTGCCGAGGGGGTTTTTTCACCCAGAATTTCTCAGTAACCTGGAATCTAGATTTGTTATCTGCTGAAATAAATGGACTTGCCCCCTATTACATGGGACTTAACTATAACTAGCGATATGTGAGCGTATTTTAGATAGGTACTGGTATACCGCTGTCGATCTGTTTGAGGATACAGGCTTGATGTTAGTTTTCAAATAAATGGAGTCCGCAAAGGAAATACAATATCATTTTCAACAGAATATTGAGACAAGCTGCAGACACCAGCCTGTATTCTCACAAATATTTGCAAAGATACGAGATCTAAACTTTCAATAATGTTGAGTTTCATGTACAAAATACAGCGATGTCTGCAAACCGATTTTGGTAGTCAAATCATGGCTTCCGCTTTGTTCAGCATCTATGTAGTTCACAACATGGTCGGCGGATTCGATTGCTGGACCGTGGAAACAGTGTTAGCCTTTTTTTGTGTCGAATATATTATCTTTCGATGATGGTAACATAAAGTTGTTTTCTAAGAAAATTGCGATAAAGTTGACGAAAGAAAACATATGCTATTTAACTTGTGACAAAGTAATATTATCGTTATTGGTAAACTTTGCTATTGAGGGAAACAAAGGACTACGTAAAGTTGAGAATAATTTAATTATTGTTCAGTTTTGTTTTGTCTCCCACAAATTGGATACTATTTTCCGAATTTAATTTATGGCTGGCGTAAGTAATAATATCAATCTCTAAATTCAATTCTATTTTGATAATTGCCAGTTAGCCCAGCCAATTTCAATTCCTCAACAGCAAGATGAAATCTCTGGCGGGAGCAGTTTGAACCCCCTGACCACTTCAACGATCCATCAGAGGGCCTTCCACCTGGGCACGCGTTGCCGTGGCCGACTTGGAAATCTTTAAACAGACTTCGAACCCAAGTCCGCTTTAGCAAATCTCTGCAAATGGGGGTTCACGGACGACTCAGATCTCAAGTGCGTATGTGGCGTTTCCCCACAGACAATGGCACACCTTCCATCTTGCACCGCATGCCCTATCACCTGCGCACTTGATGATCTGCTTACTGCATCAGTGAGTGGAGTTCGCGTGGCTGAGTTTTGGGCTAAACATAATATTTGAACTTATTTGCCATCGATAAGCTAAGAAGAAGAAGTACATTTAGGAACCAAGTGGTTCGGCTAGCCTCTACATCTCGATGAAAATGTTTATAAAAACATACAAGCTTTTGCCGCATGAAGGTAGGAAATTTTTACTCGGGAACGTGCTAAATGTCAACCCAGGTCATTAGGGTCTATCCGTATGCCAAAAATTCAAACCCATTCAGCCGTTAAGGCATGATAAGTTACTATACAGACGGACAGACAGTTTTACTTTTGCTGTATACAATTAAAGCTTGGCTACTGGTTCTAATTTATTCAAGATTAATCAGTTTGCATGCCTAGCTGCCCCGCATAACTTAGCTACCATCTATCTCTAGATAAACTATGATAGTGTGTACAAATAAACACCTGCCGTTACACAACATTGCCTTCCGCACTGATTGGACTGTGTGCTTGTGTGTATAACAATCTATTAGCCACGCGCTCTATTAATTAGTGGCGTGCCAAATGAAGCGTGAGTGCATTGAGTACAGATGCACCGAGCGTGACCTACGACTGTTGAACTATGAGGACGGATCAGTGCGCTGAACCATAACAACCATAATACTAAGCCTATAAAGTTTCTGCTGCTAGGAGATACACTTCCTCATTGGAAAGAAGTGAGCCATAACCCACCACGCGGACCCAGTGCGGATTGCTGAATGATTGTGAATGTCTACGAGTTTTTTAAACAATAATAAGAAACACGCCTATATTTCACAAAGGGTGAGGCAGACGTACGTAGAACACAAAATTTCGTTTCATGTTGTAAGGGGTGACCCAGGTGAGCCTATTGTCGGGTAAATGTCTATCATGCTTGGAAAAACTCACTAACACTTTGCCCAATTCGGCGCACAAAGCGGCGTCCAATCAGGATGACGGTGATGGAAAACTCGAAAATATATCGGAATGAAATAATCAACCGAAAACTCTATACAAGGTCTCAGACCCGGAAACTGAACAAAATTTGTTATATGAGTTCGTGAAATTCTCAAAATAAAATTGGACTTTCTAAAGGAACTGAAAAATAATCGAACAATAGTTGTTCAGTGCATGTCAATCCTGTTGAAGTTTCTTGTAGAAATATAAAACGTTTTAGAAGCGATTGTCAACTGTCCCCTATATATGAAACCCTATTTATCCTTTATTCTGAAAACTATTGGATAGAACAAATTAATTTGAGCTGCCTTGATTGCTCATTCTGATGTGAAGCACCTCTTCATGAAGCGATTAATGCCTTCGTTACTTGGAGCCCTTAGAAATGTTCTCATTCAATTCGAAAACCAACCTACGAATTATACATGAGCGTCATGTATACTTCGTAGGTTGGTTACTACAAGCTACAATAATAAAATCTACGTAGTTTAACGAGCGTAAGAAATTTTATTCATATTTATAATATGTTTTGAGCCGCAACTTTGAAAACACGGCCATTAAACTTGTTCCTTTTTAAAAATCACATAAACTTTAAAGCCGTACCATGTTCCTCCGTACAATGTTACTCAGAGATAAACGGCCAATTCAGACGCACTAACATACATTGCTGCATTTCTTCGCAGTAACTTTACGTGGCCTGATTTACGGCACAACTTCTATCTTGTATTTTCTGTATACTCCAGATTTACGTGAGTTTACGTCAACTATTCATTGAATTGGATGAAAGTCGCGTATTACGCGTTCACTGACATTGTAAAGTCCAGTCGTCAAAAGATAAATGTTGGCAAATAAAATAGAAAGCAATAAAATACGTCTAAAATACAAATGGCCATGTTTTGTAGAAAAGTTTAAATTGTCGTCACGAAAGGTTTAATGATTATTGCTTTTAGAAAGAGTGTTGGTAAGGGAGTGAAATATAGCAAGTTTGATTACAAGCGATAACTTACTTGGATAAATAAAGTTTCATTAGGAAATGGCGGTTACAGAAATGATTTTGAGTGACGAAAAGACGGACAATGTGGTAGAAAAGGATATAAAAATTCTACATACACAATGTCGATAATTTAAACACAAAAATATCTCTTGAACACACTAACGACGCACATAAAAGTACTAGAACATAACTTCGCACAACATTTTATGTTTCTTTTTACATATTTTTCATATTAAACGTAAAAAGTGCGCATTTCAAGTTGTTTTACGCCGCCATCTTTATTTTTCCAACACTTAAACTGAGCCTCATTATCACACACCGTTGTACAAAGAGAGGAATAAAAGTTTTTATATATTTTTAATGTTATTTTTTAATGTTATTTTTTAATACTGAAATGTGGCCCTATAAACACACAGACCTACATATATACTATAGTCATCTTCTTTTCAATTTTTTTCGAAAAAGTTGAACGAGAAAGTCCATCACTAAGTTTTCATGAAAACTACTGTATTCAGTTCACGGTCTAGCAGAATTCACAATTCTGGGAAATTGCAAAATTTTCTTTACTTCTTTTTAACCCAAACTAAATAAAAATCCTGAGATTTTTCACAAAATTTAGTCTTTGCTAAAATGTAATGATTCCTAAACTCCATATAGTTACCAAAAACACATTAACTGATAAAGGAACTCGGCCTACTTCAGCCTCAATTGTTCATTTAATAAATTGTAGATATAACGGCATACTTTTTTGCTGACTCTTCAACCGCAAAATTGGCTTATTTTTTGCCGACCCTATCAATGGCGGAAAGCCAAATTGGCTTAGTTTAAGCACGTTTGGTCTAGAGCACGCTCAAATTGAAAATGAGTCTGTGAAAGACGTTCTCGACATCGAGTTAGAGTTAGAGGTTCTATTAATCTCAAACTCGACGTTTCGGTGATCGTTTTAAAGAAGTTATAACAAAGATCAAAGTCACTCACAATGTGAGAGGTTTCTAGAATTTTAGTACTTGATAGTACTTGATGACACCTAATAGGTAAGTTTTGTCTTTCAGAAAACCGTTCCGGCCGCGCAGATTTTTAACGGTGAACGAACGGTTTGAGCCTCTCATAAAAGATAACGTGGTTTAAATTTGGAGGAAGGCCTTTCTCCAGAAGTGGTGCAAAGCGAACTGGTGGGTAGACAAAAAGTAAATCCTCATGTTTTCACCATCTTCATGTTTCCACTGTAACGCGTACTCCGCGCCGTGAAGTGTATCCCACAGAGGCAAGGTTTCTCGGTTTTGTACTGCCTTGCTTTGTAATATTTCGCTTATTATTACACGTTTGTATAATGTTTTCTCTACTGTTCTTTGAGTTATTTATTCTAGTCATATAACTCAAAAGTGTTTGAAGTTTTTTAAATAAATAGTACTACTGTGTACTTTCATGATTGTAACAGAGGCGCTTTATTAGATCATATTATCCGCGTGTCAAGTTAAACGATGATTGACGAAGTGCATTGATTGGACTTGCCAAAATGTTCATATACGAGTATATATTGAGTACGGTTTAAACATGCAGATGTGTTAAATGCATGGCTGTAAGCTTAATACAATAATTATACTACCTAAGAGGCAGTAGACTCGCTAGACGTTGCTAATATCTAATTACCCGTGTTCGGAGCAAGCCTCAAGGGGTTCCAGCCCCTTGAGTCTCTCACTTGATAATGAAATCTAGTATAATTATATTCAGCATCAAACTATGTAACTGCCTGCATGAAGACCAGCAAACCGACACCATCTATGTATTTTGGGATACCTTAAAAAAACTGAACAAAAATAAATATTAATAAATGTGTGTGACACGTGACATATGAAACTTTGCAAACAGATTATGATTTATTTGACTTCCTACATTTGGTTCTCGGCTTACGCTCACATACGCCATATTATGCATATACAAAAGCCAACCAGAAAGTGATGTAACTTTACGATAACTTTGATATTTTGGGTGAGCAAGTGCCTATGTTTGCGTGGTCTCAGTTGCGTATAAAAATATTTCAGTAACAGTTTATTCATCGTATCGAGCAAATTCTTACTTTTAAATTCACTAGTAACCCTTGTTTATCAGCTTTTAGAATAAATGAAATGACCTAAATGTTGTCCGGAAGTTGAAATCTCAAAAAACAAATACTTATTTTGACTGCTAGTCTGCATGGACTGTTGAAAAGATAAATTAACTTTCTTTATTAGTCGTAACACACATTTGCGTTCAAACTTTTTGTTAACTCGTTTATTCAACGCTTTAACCCTATAAGCAACTTTACGTAACCCGATTACCCAGTCGAACTAATGTTTAGGACATCATTTTCCCTAAAAACCTTCAAACAGACGTTATTAGTTCGTCTACCATCCGCTAGATGGCGGTGGTAGCACCGGCGCCATCTTTGTTTTATTTTACGAGAGGCTTTCAAGCGTTTTTATGGTTGTAAGCTTACTTTTCGGGGTAGCGTGACGTAGGGTTAGGGAACTATGGTTACGAGTGCGTCTGAAGTGGGTAACTGGCTTGGCACGCGAGGGTTAAGTGAAGGTAACTTTAATTTTAAATTGTGTTTCAGGTCTATTTTTTATTTTTTCCTGAAACACTCATCATCATCGAATATAAAAATATTCGATGATGGTGAGTAGCCGTGTTTCATCTCGGGTAATAAGCTAAAATTGCCTCGTCACTCACTAAGTGATACCTTGAGGTCTGAGATTCATGATTGCAGTTGCATAATTACGTTAAGGCGTGTTTCTGATTCCAGAATCGTCACAATTTCCAGATAAAATTACCGAAACCTATTCGGAGATGATCAACTACAGGCTGGCAACTAAACCCGTTCCCATTTCATTATAACACATCTTTCTCCTAAAGAAAGTTACAGAAACTTCATCATTGCACCAATAGCAAAGTTCCCGCTCCCCCCCCCCCTCTGCCCCCTGCTCGGCACATATCTCGTGAATGTTTACTCAGTTGCTCACAGTTTTCAATCAGGCACACCTCCAGCCTCCAGCTCGGTATAATCCTGAGATTGGTTGCTGGAATTTTTGAGTGTTCGATTTTAAGCTACATTTCCGGAGGATTTCAACACAAAACACATATATAAACATAATGGAGTTCTTGTGCCTTGCCATTCATCATTCACTTCAATTGAATGTTTCCTATGACTGTTAACATAATTTTGTTAATATTTGTATCTTTCTACCAGATTGCTCCAATGTGGTATTATTCATACTTAAATCCTTTAGCAAACCATCTTTTTCCAACAGTTTTTATTTTTTAAAGTGAACTGATTCATTGTTCAACAAAATCTTGGATTGGTAAATCACACTTTCATTGTTACATAAATTCCTCAATCGAAGCGTTTTTTTTTTTGTGCATTTCCCATAGATAAATATTGTATTAAACTTACTTTTCATATCGTGAAATAATGTAATTTTCTTTATCCTCAAAAAACAGTGTTCACCCTTTCATACCAATTCAACTAAGACAAATAAACCAAAATTAGTAAGTACATACATAATTATGTACATGAAATAGTAGCTATTTATCAGAAATCCGTACCTTCGTCGATACTCGCCTACGGCGTAGTAAGCCCACTACGCCGTAGCCAATACGAACATAATATCGCGCTTATGACCCCAAGCGGGTAGGCAAAGTGCATCGAAATGTTATAGTGCGATGGCAAAGTGCCAAACTACCGCTCGAGACCCGTTTAGCATAAATATTGAGGATAAAAGTTGCTGAAATTGTGCAATGTAGGTGGTTTAAAGTAAATACCTGTAAAATTACCTTCATATTTTTTTTTTAATATTTATATATAACTTATATTTTAAACTTGCCCCATCCTAGGAATGAAAGGCCATACAGATTTTTTTTCTGTGCGGGAATTGAACCCGTGACACGCAGTGCAGCAGGTACTGCGCCAACCGTGCTGTATAATATGCCGAAAAATACATGTATTTTTTAAAATTTGAATTGATCACTAAGACTTTATAGCCGTTTTAAAGTGAAAAAGGGCACTTTTGGAGCAAATAACATTTAAGCATCATTTAACTTTCGTTTGATATTAGTACGCTTTTATTTGAGCATTTGGGTAGGCCCTCAAAAAATCTTTCTGTCTAAGAACCAAGAATAAATATAAATTTACCCAATAACTAAGTACTGAAATATGTATGTACTGAATTAAACCGATATGTGACTGATGCGCAAATGACATGATTACAGCAATTTATGTCGCCGCAAACTCCGTAATGAACTAAAATCAATGAATTATTCAGTAATTCATTGATTTTAACTGAACTGAAATGTAAAATATTTTGTTCCATATTTCATGAAATTGTAACGACAGCTTATTAACTGGGATATTAACATCGATATTCGGAATATTTACCGGTATGATATGTTGAAAACAAAATAAATTGCTTGTTTGGAATTCATAAGTAACAATGAGAAATCCTTCCAACGTACGAAACTGTAACATTAGTTCAAATCATAGATTTGATAAGACAACTAGTTTCTCTAAGGGGATGCTTGTTTGATTCCCGCAAAGAAACCAAATGTTAGCAGGATTTGGTGCATTTTATATAATTTTTAACCAAACTCCCGTTAGAGGAAATTCACTACGAACACAATCAAAACTACGTAACGTGAACAATGACACGAATTAAGAATCTACAGTCCTGCATCGCGCAATCTAAGTTACCCTCCAGATAAGGATATACAACATTATTTTTAATATAATTATGCGAAATATGAATATAGTTTGTTCAGAATAAGTAACTGAATCGATTTCAATAATTTTTACACCTTGTTATTTTTTGTCCCAAAAATATGTGAAAAAGGTTACGAGTTGGACAGAGTGACACTAAATACCTATCCGCAATCATACGCGCACAACAAAGGCGCGGGCGCACAGCGGGGCGCGGGTAAAACCACCCCTGCAGTCGCCCGGATGCTACAAGTTGACACGCACGCGTCATGCTCCCGTTCAGTTACATCACGAAATCGCGAGCGCGCGCCCACCGTAGGCATTACAGTTGTGTTTCGGTTGATCGTATGTAAAATGTGAACCCATGTCTTTCTCATACACAAACGTTCAGTACACAGATGAAATGGTACGTACATTAGCGGTTTGTGGTGAATGAAATGTTATCAGCAGTTGATTACAAATTGTGATCAATGAGCGCAAGCGCAAGCTGACGCTGGAGGCGTGGCGGCGCGGGGCCGCGGGGTCACCGCGTGGGGAGCATGTTTTTGTACGGACAACCAGGTAACATAAAAAGCTTATAATTTTGTTATCTTTCATGATACAGTTTTGAAATTTTGTACATAGATTCTTTACACAAAAATACTAGATACGTGTTTCGAAACACGTAGTATTTTTTTTTGTTTTTTTTTTTCGTTTTACTTTTAGTAGTAAAACTGATTTTGTATAGGATGACTGATCATTAGTGATCGATACTTAAACACGTGATTGTACCCATGATAACAAACAAATTTCTCGAAGATTTTTTTTTTATGCCCATCCACTTTTAGCCGTATGCAAATTCGCGCGCGCGCGTCTTTGACCTATGAGCTGCCTGTTAGCCGCATGACACCGTTCTGTCTCATAACTATCGTACCGTGCAACAGTGGGTAGGCAGAGCACCCGCGTGGCTCGCAAGAGCAGAATTTGTCTGGTGGGAGTATCCTCCCTTATCAATGGTGGATGAGGAACTTTACACCCTCATACTATATCTGGCATTTTTCAGCCAACGATGAAAGAGCTTATTTTGGATGATGCGATCTGAAAACGGATTATCTGTATCTACGCGAGCCAATATTCCTAAATACAATTTTTCAACGAGCTAACGAAATAACTAACGAAACGTGACAAAATCCCGTCCCGGTATTATCGGGTAGAATACTACCGGGACTCCGGGATGTTTCATTGTGAGCTGTGAGCTGCCGGGAGTTAATGAAATAGAACTACGGTCGGTCACATCAAGTTCAGTTTCGCTGATTTAACTGTTACAGGTTTAAGCCTAAGCTTAATGTAGTTCAACGGATTCGTTTAGTAGGTGTTAGCTTTGTTTCATGTTGCAGGTAGTTGAGTTGTCTTTTGGCTTATTTTGTCTTTGTTTCTTGTCACATTGTGCAAAATTAAGACGTAGCTAATATTTTGCTTAAGTATCTGACAATGGCCGGTATAAACAGCCATAATCACCGTCTCCATAAATTGTCAAACCGGTAAGTCAAGTCACTCGTTCAGTTGTTTAGCTATAGACACTGTCTCAATGTCTGTCTATCTTTTGTATACTATCACAAATGTACGAAACATTTGTAGTGACATCTCATCGTTGAACATTCGCCTGTGCCACAGCTAAACCGAACCTCCGACTCATATCTCACAGTTCATCTCGTGTTACCTATGTACGTGCCCCATCACTTGGTTTCTCTCAATACTCCGAATTTACATACATATAGCGAATAATGTGAACAATATACTAGCCTAGCATATTGCTGCGTTATTGTGGCCATGATGGGGACAGATGGATCTTATTTTGAAATAAGAATATTGTGAGAAAATATTAGGTTGGTAATAAAACAATTTGTTTAAGTCAATTACAGAAAAACCATGTACTACAAATATAGATGCATACCAATTCTGTTCCGAAAAGTATTACATAATCGCTACAATCCTGTCAGCTGATATGTTTCTAAGATAACTTTGGGTATCTTGATGGTACATAGTATAGACATTATAATTATCAGACATTGCAAGTATGTATTAACAGATTTAATCTATTAATAATCTTCATGTCAATTACTGATCTACGGCCTCACATTCACAGAACTCACTCAAGGAACCATCTGACAAAAGACAGGCATAATCACTGTTGTTTGAAACGCGAATGAGTGAAAATGAGTTCAATTTCTATGCGGTCACATAAATGTGGTTCGAACATAACTCGAAGAGTATGAACATTGTCAATATGAATTTCAGCATCAAGAAGATTGTGTCCTATTTTTTTGGCTTACAAAATAAAACCTTACCCAGATATTACGAAACAAACAAAAACGTTTGCAGAAAAAATGGCAAGTTACGGAGAAATTGTCGGGTCGGCTTATCGTAAATAAGGTACAGTAATTGTTCCGCGGTAAGCGAAGGGAATCATGAACGTATGTTAGTGCGGGGGGGCTTGCGTGCTAATCTACAACATTATAACGTGTATTCTAATGATACATGATCTAGATTTGTGGGTGCTTTTTGAGTTGTTAATTTGTTAATGGCTAGACAGTTACGTTAGGCTAAAAGGTTTTGAAGTAAAATTAATAATCTTTTTGATATGACTGACTTACGAAAAAGTGTTTGTTCGTGCGAATAAACAAATGTTCACATTATGATAAACTAAAAGCTAAGTTCAGCCAAGAGCCTGTCATAGGAACACAATTTTGCTCTTAAATTAAAGCTTAGTCAGAGAGGCGAACTGAGAGAAACATTATCATCGTCAATCCAATCAATCCTTGACTTTGCCAACATCGTCAGAATACCAACTTGTTTAGGCCTTCGGAAAACTCAAACCAGACCTAACCCATTACCTAACAAGTCTCATGCTATCTATCACAAAAAAAACAAATAACCGTTTCGGCTAAAGAGCAGCATCAAATAGTGCACCGTAATAAGCAGTGTTCGAAGCTCATGCATTACGAACAGCCGCTGCATATTAGAAAGGAGGATGATACGATGTAGAGTTAGGAAGTGATGCAACTGTTCAGTTATGACTTCTTAATGATAACTTGTTCCTGCGCGCAATTTAAGATAAATTTGATTTTGGAAAAAGTGGCAAAAATTTTTGAAAACCATAAGCAGTGCCTCCATAAATAAAAGTAAGTAAGTTTTTAAAAGTGGTTGTTACCTTAAAGTTGACAAGATTTCCTAACATAATGAGGAAAAGAGCGTTAAGTAAGATTTGTGAATCTAAATGTTTGACAAGATTCTCCGATTGCTTAGGTATGTAAGTCAAATACAACAACAAACATTTATTTAAGAACCTTTTCCGCTATTTTCAAAACACAAGCACCATACACAACAAAAACTTTATCTCACAATATCCTTAACAAGCGTGATCTCCATAACATGCACAAGCGAGCAAAGCCGCGGTGTTCAGCGGTATCACATAAAAACTTTGTCATTATACAGGCTGTTCCCGAGATCGAGAGCCACCATTCTCAGTCAGGGCTGGCCCGAGATACATTTACATGCAAAGAAAGCTGCTGGTACAGCTAAGGGAAAAAATAAGCACACATTTTTCTAAATTGTCGAAAAATATTGAAATGCAAAGATTCACAAAAGGATGTGTGTGAAGATACTTTATTATGCAGAATACCTCACAATTTCAACTTATGCTTTAGGTTGAAACCGAGGAAAGATTTGAGAATGTGGATGGCTGTAAGAGGAAGGAAAGACCATAGAAACGATAGATAAACCATGGGTAAACACATATTATGTCTGTAAACGTGATAATATAGCTAGTAAGGAAGTGCCTCAAGAGACGACTAATAGAGAAGTATGGAAGCAGAAGCAGTCGTGTTGCGCGACTCCAAGTAAAATGGGATAAGGGCAGTGAAATGATACTGACTTTAAATGGAAACCGTTGTTAAAATTCTGAACTGACTGTTATACTCGTACGGGTGAGATCTTAGTGAAAGTTGTATGTTCTTTTACCTTTGTAAAGTTTTACCGCGTACGTAGTGGAACTTAATAATATTGTAGTTCGGAGTAAAAAGCGGCGAGAGTACGAAGACGTGTTGTGTTACCTGTCTCTGAAATTACCCTTACAACCTTTCATAAAACCCTGAAAGTTATAATTTTGCCGTGGGCAGAGTTCCAAAAATAAGAATCCCACCCTACAACCGTGTGTAGTAACAATTACATGAAATGTTTCGTGTGTCAATATACAGAACATTCATTTATCTCATCTCAAAGAAACAATGACAGCTAAAACAAATTTGTCACTTCTAATTACTACGAAAAATAACATCTTGGAAAAAAATCGTGGAACAAATTCTGTAAACAAAAGAACATGAGACAATATCTTAGTACGAACAATTTGTTAATTAATCAACTTTATAAAAATGTCGCTCCGAATAAGGAAGGAAGAAAGCATCATTCTTTCTAAATTTCCTCCGTAGGGATCGGTGAGGTTCCGCAGAGCCCTGCCACAGAATAGGCAGGTACAGAAGGTCAATTCCATCTTTTTTTTCTTGTCGTGTCGATAAGCCCAAATTATATACATTTGGTTCAACCAGAACGTTGGTACCTGGACAGTTCTGTCATTCAAAGAAGAAGTGCCAATCAGTAAATACGTTGTCAATGTGACACGTGCAAACGACAAGCACGCACCGTGTGACCAGAGCTGTGATTTTAAACAATGCGTTGCCATTGTAACACAGCGACCCAGTCCTGTTGTAGAATAGAATAGAATTTAATTTTGTAAATATGGGTAATACACAACAGTTGATAAATAAATATCAAAGCTCAGCCATATTTTACCATTCGGCATGCAAACATTAACTTTATTTATAATACATGTACTTACATTTTAAAGACCAGATTCAATTATAGTATCATTCTCAATACAATTATAATTCAGTTACAGTTGTTTATCTACTAAAATTTTAAATGTTTATGTATAAAATGTGTGAATTCCAAAGTTATTTTTCAAACGCATTCAAAAGATTTGAAAATAAGTTTTAAATGCAGGATATGTATGTCACGTTGTAATGAACTCACCTTCTGTCTTGCCTTCTGGGTTGTGACTATGAGTTTTACCCTGAGCGGCGAGACAAAGCCGTTGGCAACCCTACTCGAACGCACCGCGATAAGGTTCGCCGCTCACTTGTCGACGCACTTTGATGGCGCGATAAAATTAATACGTAATCTACTGTGGCAGAACTTTTCAATTGAAAAGTTATGGAATCAAATGTTATTTATGCAAAATATTTAGTTTTAATCCCGCAAGTATTTCCAGGCAAAAATTTGCAGTAAGTCTGCCAAATAAGCATGCAACATGTAACCAAAACTATGCACGACATGGGTTTAACCCTCGAGTAGTTAATGAGTGGTTCTTGTGCGCATACTATCTATAATTTTCCCATTAGTGTTAGTAAGATTCTGCTTCAATATCACGTGTAATTTTTTATTCTTCATGTTAGGACAAATATTTTATCTTTGCGCAGTATACAATTCTTTGCATTCCGCGTAAATGTGAAATACGTATCGTTTTATTCATCATTCCTGTTACTGCAAAAATTTCATAAAAAAAATACCCAACGACGTTGTCTGTTCATCCGTTGTGCACAGAACCGCATTCTTAACAAAGCGGATAAAAATGGTTGTGTGTACTTTTTTTATCCATTTTGCTTCAAAAATAGTTACTATAAAATCCGTCGTTCCCTGGAAAACGCAGCCCTTGAGCTCAAGAATCCCCGCGGCGGCTCCTTTCCGAGCGCTTCATAATTGATGCGTTTTTTATTTATGACTGCCCTCCGTCCCCCTCCTCCATCCTTGCAGCGGATGATAATGTTGATACTTGTCCAAACTTATCTGTATGTTGTTGAGTTGATGAGTTTCGACGCAGTTTGAAGGGTGTATTATGTCCGCATGTTGCTATATTTTAAACTTTGTAATTGTAGATAATTTGTTCATAAATTCGTGTTCAAGGAAAATATTAACTAAAATGTCAACTTCTAGCTTCTGACACAACATCATAATTTGAAAGAAAGAACTGTTTGAGTAATAAACATAAATATTATAGGTGATGGCATAGACGAAAGTGCTACGCTGTAACAGATTAGCTACGAATCGCATCGGACTGTTTATCATTGCAATTCAATCTAAATGTTACTAATCATTTAGTTTAGCCGATAAAGTATTCAATATGCAGTATGTTTAAAAAAAGAAGGTATTTATAAATTGGGTTTTTCAATTAATAAGTCAGACCGAAGGTAAATTTGTAGTACCTCATAGTAAGATAAATTAATACATCTATGCCAAAGTAATATCGTCATCTCATCGTCTCTCTCATCGCTTTATAAACTATGCAATATCACGTTCGTCACAGTCTCTATCAATGAAGACATAGCGTCACCACAACATATCGTATGCAGAGAGCAAACTGATCTATTTGCGGCTCTATTGAACTCTACCGTGCTCTACCAAGCTCTACGTGACCGCTGACTCTATGCATTCTAGCGGAGAGGGTAATTCTATTGAAACGACTCTATTTGTGCTTGGTTTTAAGTATTTGTTAGATGTGTTCGGAATAATATACGATTGAATTGTATTTGTGGGTTTACTTCGTTATTCAGTTATTTAAGAGCAAAGTATTTTTGTAGAAATATGAGTTTGTTTGTCACGCCTTCACGGTTCCGACGCCTGTGCGAGCGATGCCGCGGGCAATAGGAATACTGCTATTATTTTCTCGTCATCTTTATCGTATATCTTTTCTGTGCATGAATACTTTTTCCGTAAGCAATAACTCACCAATTTACACCACTATTTGCAGGATGTGAAATCAACTGACCTGCAACAAGAAAGACAAAACATTAAGATCAGCGAATGATTTAAAGCATTTCGATTTGTGATATTATTTAAATAAACTATTCTTATTTGACGGTTTGAGAATTAGTCCAGTTCTAAACCACTTTCAAGTTTTCAAATCAATGTGTTGTAGATTTGAAAATTGATTAGCGGCCTAATGAATGCGAACCACCAAACATAGAGAATAACATCAAACTGCAGGTTACAGGACATGCTCGTTGGAAGCCGAATCACGTATAGTACCCCCCCCCCCCCCCGCCGACGTTGGTTCACCCCCTACTAATTGTGGAACGAAGCTGAAACACATCCGATAGAGGGTAATCAGAGGTCGTACACATATTGACTAGTAAACACTGATAATACATAATTATCGTCCTCTGAATTAATTAAGATCTAAGTTTGAGGTAGAAATGTGAGGTGTGTGTAAGATGTAATGTAATGATATTTAATTTAGTAACATAAAATAAAATAAAACTTTTTCTTTAGTGTGTAGAAATTAAACCAGCTAAACCCCCAAAACATTCTATTACAATATCTGAATTATCTGTGCATAATAAGGCAATGTTATGTTCCAAAATACCAGCTCCTGCATCAGAAACTCAAGCTTACCTCGCAGCAGATTCCCCGAATCCCTTCAGCTCAACTAACATACATTGACATTTACTAATAAATAAATTTACTGACTCAGTGACAGCAACGGTATACAGATACACATTCACCGCCTACAGTTCTACTGATAACGTCACGCTCGATGTAGTTAATCTGGTATCAGTAAGGATGCATTTACTATATCCAATTTGTCTATAGTACGTCAATTTGGATGGTGAAACCTAAAAAATTGGAGATGAATATAATTTTTCAACGTGGTAGGGAACAAAGATTTTTTTCCGTGTAAATGGCAGTTTTACAAATGGTCTTAGTTAGTAGTAATGCCATTTTTGCGACAGTAAATCTTTCTCTCGTGTATACACGAACTCGTGTTCTATAGAACGCAAGTGTTTATAATGATAACATCTGGAAGGGACACAAACTTAATTTACCCATGTTTAGTTATTTAAATGAGATTTTTGAAGTAAGCGGTTATACTACAGGTGCACTTCTGCCAAACCTATCGTAGACACAGGCCTTTGCAATGTGTTTTGATAAGTACATCGACGTTGTATTTTAAATTAACTGTTCAATTATTAAATAGATACTTCTTATTTCAAATAAAATAAGAGGCATAATATTCTGAATGCTTTAAAATGCACCCATAAACCAATCAAAGTTTCGATCATCGATATACCCATGCTCAATCAATACAATACGCACAAAACTTCGTACCAATCAAACTTGTAACAAGAACAATCTTGGCACGTCATTCATTTCGTTAACAGCACAAGTTCCTTCATGTCATTCGTTCACTCTCGGTCGCATGTCATTCGTTCACTCGGTCGCTCGCTCATCAATCATAGCTCAAGCACTTACAAGTAAGTGAATTGCGTGCTGATTTGCTTTTTATTAAATTCTTGGAATAAAGTAATATTACAAAGTACTTATGACATGGATGAATCGTTAATATTGGTGATTTTTATTGCTGAGATTACACACGATGACGATATCGTGCAGTGGTGAATGATTACACCCCATTCACGACCCCTTGCGTTGACACGCGCTAGCTTCAATTGTTTCCTCCGCGCCAGTACTGCTGCGTCGCAGGTCGCATCGTGACGGTGACTCGAGCTATCAGTTCTAGACACTTCCTTTCAGTCGCTGTTGCAAAACGCGTGTGGCTCATGGCCATGCGGTTTGCCTCACATTACAGACCGATCCAACTTGCAGCAGGTGAGTAATGTTTGCGTAGTTTAGCATAAAAATATTATTATTTCCGTTTACTTTATTCACGCAGCTCAGAAAACCAGACTGGGATAACGCTTTCCTTACTAAAATACGACATCAAATACTTTTAGTGGTATATTCCAAACAGTTTTCAAAGAATTGTATCTATTTGAACTTTTCAGAACATTTCAAAGATTTTAATCCAGTGCCATTACATTCTCAATAAATCCCGAACAAAAGGTCTTAACACCAATAAACAACTATTATCTTTTGTCGTGCCAAACGATAAACTTGAGTAAATTCAACAAAAAGTTTATTTACTTGATTCCCAAGTAAGACTTAATTAATTGCTTTGTTAGGCAATTTATAACTTAATTGTACCGGATCAAGGTACATTGTTTCTTGTTAGGCATTGTTTAAAAAGAGCGAAAATTGGTACGGAATATTTTAGAAAGTGATTATTCTTCTCTTATAATTTTATTTAGTTATTCGAAAATCTAACAACTTTCGAAGATATGATCTGCATAACCCTTCGGGGATTACAGGCGTGATATTAATTTAAGTAATTGCTTCAAAAAATAGTACTAAGTCCTTCACTAAAGATTAATCTTACAATGTATACATTTTATTTAAGTATTTTTGAACCTTATCACAACGACTGAGCTACGTAACAAAATAAAACAAACTTTCACTGTTACACATTTTATAATACAACATTATGTAGATCGATCCATTAGGCTAAATGTTCATCACAACAGAACCGTAAACACAACCTTATTTCATAGGCTTTACAGATTAAAACGCAGTGAAAAGCCACTCTTTAATTCAGACTAGACTCGCCCTCCGATTTATTATGCTATCACCGTAAACACGACCTTATTTTTTAAGGTGTTAGGGACTAAAGTTTAGTGACTAAACACCTATAACTCAAGACACAGACCCTTGCTGACCAACACACTGGTCGATAAGAAAGTAAGTCTAAGTGAATTGAAATTGCGCGTGTTTACTAGAAAAATATCGAATAAATGGTTTATTTTATGTTCGTAAATAGGTAACGACTTCGGTAATAGTTCACCTATATTAAACGTGTATTGACGTAATTATCTTAATGATGAATTAACTATCGTGATTGTATTCACAATCTGCGTTCGTGATTTAGTTCCCGAACATACATAAACATTTTCATGACTTCTTCATAGATGTACTCACCATAACCCTCTGCTAAGTTTTATTTGTTATAAAAAGCATTTGTGTTTAAAACCCAAGAAAAATGTATCTTGATATAAAAACTTGTCGTGTGCCACCAAAGTCAAAACATTTTTGTTTATCATGGACAGAACAGTTTGATCTTGCGGCTGCGTGAATAATTTTGATTTTCACAGAGATTTTTGGCAAACTTGGACCATGTGTCTACTAGTTTTGAGAAACTTAAAACTTTAGTAGGCGAATTAAAACGTCCGTTGTTCAACAAATTCACCTTAACACATGTCAATAAGGATCGCTGAAGCTCACGGAAGCTGTCAGCATGTATTACATGTGCCTAATGTTATGTACAAATTGCGTTATCAGCCTGTGCGAGGGTGACAACAAATTGCGTTATTTCGGAGTACATTATTACGGTAACACAATCAGGAAATATGATGGAGAGGATGCGAAAGTGGAAACTTGTTAAAAGCTAATTGTGTTTGAAGAGTCGTTATATTGCAATATTTATCTATTGGATTTTAAACGCTGAGGGTGCTTTACATGTTGCAAGTAAATGCAACTGCTCAACAGCGTGGTCGTCCCGAGTTCGTTCCCAGGTCGGGCAAAGTGCTATAGCATTTTTCCATCAGGAATTTTCTCAATTGCAGGTCGGAGGAGATTGTAGCTACTTTACGGTTCGGTCGAACCGGGACGGACCGGTTGCGAATACTGGACACTGATAGATACTTCAGTACGTTATCCATATCATATCGGTTTGACTGAACTTATACTGTTTTTGTAGAAAAATAAAGTCATATTGAGCATTATATACTAATTTTTGAAATTTTGTTTTAAAAGACTTCAGTACATTGAGGATGAACATTTACTAGTATTTTTTACCTGAAACTCAAGATTATCTTAAGTACAAACACTGCAGTTCTCATAACATTCATGGCTCGTTAAGGATGAGCCTAAGGGCCACTCGTACCTTACGTGCTTAGGATCGATTGTGTCACTGCAAAGGTCGTTTTTACAAATAATAAGCAACACCTAAATAAAAGCGTGCTTTTCAACGTTATGTGCCGATAGTTGTAAATCGAACATCGAATCGTAATTGATCATCTAGTATGAGTGACAACAGGCACAAATCACCATGACAATGGTTCTCTAAATAGTAACAAAATGCCCTATAAACTGGTATAAAAATGTGTTAGCAAAACGCCTGAAGGCCTCTCAAAACTCTTACCTTTGTGTTCTCCACAATTGAACCAATTAGTTCATCAAATTGAGACTCCTTTTCTATTTCCAGCTCACAATTTATGCCTGAATATATATTATCCTACAATAGATTATAGACTTTATAATATTGTTATGGAGTCTGGATTTATTATCGGTTAAGCCAAACACAAATACTACTAACTTGTTCAAAAAGAGATAGGTTTGGATCTAGTGTTTTTCATTTGTAAAAGGGGCAGTGGTTGCCCAGTGATTATGGCGATATCGAACACTGCCTGGCACAACGCTTTGTGGAATTTATATATTATCCATCACCACTGTTCTCATAAAGGGGAAAAAACATCTAACTAGAACCGAAATTCAAGGACACGTGAATTCCACCAAATCACAATGCGCCAGCGGCAGCGTGGTGGAGTGTGGCGCTCCTTGTCACCGAGAGAAGGCCTGTATCCCGGGGGAGGGGGGGACGACGACGACGTTGTAGCCTGATTATTATGGCATACGCACGTTATCACCAATCACAGTTGTTATGGTATACTCGTGTGCAAGCTGATTGTATACTTTTGTTCAAGCTACTGGCTAGTATGTGTATTCTACCTTTAGTAGAAATTGTTTGGCGTTTTCAACTTTTAACAGGATTGTCATATAAGCCATTCGGTGGCTCATGTCAATCCAATACATTTTAGACCTATCATTTATATCGAAAGTATCGCTGTTAGACTGTAACTTGGAAGAAATCCCTAAAAAACTTAAACAAAATTGGCGAAATGTGAATGGAATATATACCCCTGCCTACACCTTCGCAGGATACAAGCTCGATATGATGTTATCGTTGTAGCAGTAAGTTATTTAAGGCACAGTCGTACGGCCTTTGAATAAATGAGCACATCTTTATTGGCCGCGCCTCGCGAACGAATCACGCCGGCGCATTAACTATTTACTAGGAAAGAGATATTTCTAGCCTGAGGTACTTTAAGATATAGGTGGAAAAGCTATTTCTAAAGAAAAAGTTTCTGAACAAAAATTTCATTCGCTTCTGATATTAAGCAAAAGAACTTTTTCTATGCGTTGGTCATATGATCGACAGACCTGGTTATAGCTCTGCAAAAGTAATTCACGGCCTTAACTACAAATTTGAAAAGTTTTATGGACCTAAAATCTATTCTATAAATTAAATATTCAATCCAGAATAAATAATATGCTACTCGGGTGCTATAGGTGCAACGAATCACTATTCTAACAATAAAATACCATAAAATAGATATTCTTATTACAATTTTTTATATTTTCAAATATTCATGTTAGTAATAATTATTATAAAAAAATAAAAATATAAAAAATTGTTGCCCACCCGTATCGGGAACAGGGTCCAAGCTACCGGCGGTCAGGACTCCTAACAATACGATCCGTGTCCAGGAGTACCGCTTTCTGAATGAAGCCCTCGATCCAGCTGCCTAACGAGAGCCTTGTGAAATATTGGTCGAGGCTCTTAAGCCATTGGCTGAAACTACTATTGGCATAATGATCGCTGAGTGTACTTCCTACATGTCGGCAACCTCGCGATCCAAGTCAAGATACTTATCTTTTGATTTGCTTATCTTTCTCGGCTCTCACGAGGTTCTCGTCATGCGGGACATTATGTCAACAATCACTGATCGATCCACCACCACTATATCAGGCTTATTGACTACCATAGTCCTATCAGTGATGATGAATTGAATTAATTAGCAACAAAGGTCTTTATTAAAAGGATTTTTTTGTGGTGTAACGTTTGTATTTTTTTAACAGTTTGCGATTAATTCAACAAGGTTGGTACATTCTAATATTAAATCAATTTCATAAACTGAATTAGTGGTGCAATTAAGTCAGTAATTCAGTATGAACGATTATCCCTTTATAAGGAAGTATTTTTTTAAAAGATTTTGTTTATCAATGACAAGAATGGTAATTGATAAACAAAATCTTTTTTTTTTAATTGTTTCACCAAACATTTTATCATCCCTATCGCTTCAGAATCAATTCTCTTACCATACATCACACACTTTACGTTACACGTATTCATTTAAATAATACAGCTCGGTCCACCCGCACCGATAGTATCGATGTGATACGTTACCACTAAGTGAGGGGCTCATGCGAACATTCGTGACTGCCGCGATAAGATACACGAGTCAAGACTAAAGAGACATGCGGAATAAATCATTACAGGGAAATTATGTTTAAGGTACAATTGACTTTGTACCTAATTGCTTTACCAACCAAAGATAAAATGTCATTTTCATTTCGTAAATGACAATTTTATTTGTCTGTGAAAAGATAGCAAAACTGTGTTACATCCATTCTAATTCACATCAGTCCCAATCTATCAACCTCTATAAATGTTGTTAAGTGCAAAAACTAGCGCAGAGTTATACCTGTCACAGTCATCCAACTGTCAAACTATAAGTGCAAGACGAGACGAAAACATGTCTAAGCTAAAATACACGGAAAGTAACGTTTATAGATTTCGGCCTTAGTTATTTATCGAGTGGACCCTAACACACAGCAGTCAAAAAAAGAGACAAAACGCCTAAAAGTGTCCGAAACGGATAATTAGATAAATACTACCAAAGAAAAGACAAACGTACAAAAAACAAAGCTTTGTCAAAAAAAAATAGCTTGTTTCAGCCTCAATTGTGGAATAAGTGATAATTTTGTTTAGTTATACATATAATAAAATATTTTGTCAACGCAGGTTTATGAAACGTTACGTTTTATTCATGCGGATGAATAAGTTAACGATGAATGACGTTTATTCTGTAATTAAAACATTTCAGTTGACTGCTAGCAATATATCATTGATAAGAATTATTCATGTAAACTTTATTCAAAAAGTGTTTGCACAAATTATTCACACTCGTTCATTAACGTCAGTTTAATAATTATTTCACTCATATTTTTATTTGCTTTTATATTAGCAAGAGACAACAGTTACAAGCGCATGCGTCATTTCAGCTTTATTAATATTTGAAAAGTACGGACAAGAAACTTCAGGGTAAATCAAGTTGTTATATTACAACCGTTACTTTAACAAATAAGTGAGTTAATGAAAACTTCATGTTTAAACTACACATGACACCTATCTATACACCAGAACTTTGTAAAAATAGCGTACACAATTTAAGTCAGTAAAATCAAAACAATAAAAAAAAAATGTCCTGCCAATCAAAACTTCATTTCAAGTCAAGACGAGAACTGTATAACTTGACATGTTAGACCAATTTACGAAGCCCTACAACATTTTAATATGAAAATGGGGCCACAAAATCAACCTTATTATTAAAAATTACGGCAGCACTTCACCGCACCTACCCTACTTAAGCTAACGTTTACCCTCGCATTAAGTCGGCTTATAACGACTATAAAGCCTTGAACGACGTTGTCGTGTATGTAGATATCGAATTTGTTTATTCATTTCAACCAGTCCGCTCGTAGCTGCCTACGTCGCCACGGTGCTACGGCGTAGCGTGACCGTAGCTTGACGCTACGCCGTAACAGTATTGTGTAGCGGAATAATTGAGGGGGCAAGTTTCTTTGAAGTTAGGTAATGCGGAAGGTAGTTTGGCTGATTTACTTATTGGTAGAATTAGGTAAACGCGCATCAGTTTAACTTTAGGTATTTTTAACCGACTTCTAAAAAAGGAGGAGGTTCTCAATTCGGTCGTATGTTTTTTTTTGTGTTTGTTACCTCATATCTCCGTCATTTATGAACCGATTTGAAAAATTCTTCTTTTATCGGAATGGATCTACTTCCCGATTGGTCCCATAGATATTTCATCAAAATCGGTTCAGCAGTTTGGTTTTGAAATCAAAATAGCTGGAAAAAATTTCATCCAAGTAAAAGAAATTGCGAAATTGATACTTGACAAGGATTTGTGTGTGATACTATAACTAAAAAGGGTAAAATAAAAACTTTTTTGCAAAAAAAAACCGACTTCCAAAAAAAACACTAAAAAAGTGGAAAATAACATTACTTTCGGAAGTCGGTGCCAAAAAAGTCAATGAAACAAACCATAGTCACCGACTTTTTTGCAAAAAAGTTTTCTTATTAATTATGTAGTAGTTGCTTTCTGAACTTATAGTTACTTTGGAGAACTGCATCTTATAGTAACCTAAGCTACCGCATGCACACATAATGAATCCTTATACATGCGTATATAAATGCACTATGAGTAGTAGTGGTACATAATTATTGTGACTTTAAGAATTAGTTTGTGCCAAGAAAATATTTTAGTGTTGTACACTACGAAAATTCCTCAATACTCACACAATATCACTGCATAGTGGCTATTATTTGAAACCAAGCTCATACTAATAAAATGCATATTGCCTTCACAACAATAACATAACTATTGAAAACCAAAATTACGCAACCACAATACCTACCTAGCGCAATAGTTGCCACAACCGCAACCCTAACAGACCCCAATATACCATGCACATAATACATAATGTACTTGTCTGTATGAACATAGTATACGTAGGTATGTGTACAAACAGTGTTCCACCACGGCAGGTCATGACCCTGCGCACGAAAAAATTTAATTTCCCACGAACGATGCAAATGAGAGTCGCGATGTACCGCGGCTCACGAGTGGAGGCATTTCAAATGCACTCGATGGGTCTAGGTATACACTCAGTTCCACTTGAAGTACGAAAATCCCTTCTAAAGCTTCATTTACCGAAGGCAAAAGCCTCCCTACTGTGTTTTTTTTTCTTATACTTCCATAGTTTCATAATCTTTTCTTTTTATCTATTGTTTTTTTTTTAATTTTCGCTCTTTCTAACTTCAAAACCGCTCCTAATTTCTCAAGTTGTCAAATAACATAATATTCTCTTTACATACTCACCTGTTTCCTGTCACATTTCAGGTGTTGTTGGGCTTATCAGTCAATATGATGACCCGCGGAGCTACAGTTCGTGACATGAGTGACAAATTGAAAGCAGCGCTGAGAGAGCTGGAATCATCTAGAAATGAGTGCATCAAGCTGCTGCGGGAACAAGAAGACGGTGAAGTTGAAATTGAGCAAATAGTGACAAAAATACTCAACTCAAGAGCCAGCTTGCAGAACTTCACACCCAGCACATGGATATACTGAACCAGCATCACCATCTCCGCCAACTAGTGTTAGATTTTCAGCAATGCCATGACACTCATGACCAGGTACTGAAGCGTATATCTGAACTAGAAGCGGAATTGTGCAAGGCACACAACACCATCTACTCCATCAACTCTCTGAAAGCCAGCGAAGAGGTCTCTAACACCAATAACCAACGAGCTGACTGATAGGTACCCGGACTTTAGTATGACAAGCCCACCATTACTATATACCTAACAGGGGATGATACCATAACTAAATGTAGAATTCTAAGTAGCCATAATAAAATTAAGAAATATATTAAAATCAACAAAAGTATAAGAAAGTATAAGAAACTCTTAAAAACTCAAATGTCTATAAATACAATGTTAATTTCAAAAGTGATTTCAGAAAATTAGAGATCCAATTAAATATATGTCATAGTAAGTTAGAAACTAACAAACGAATTTATGATGTTGACATACAGAATCTTTAAAGGGTATTAGTGAGTAGGGAAAATTCACTTAAAGAAATCTTCTATAAATATGAATGTAGTCAACAGATGTTGAGTGAACGTATGCTGGAGGCCTGTGAGCTGGTGAAACTGGTGAAGTATAAGGCAGAGAGGTATGAGTCACTGACTAACAATGTCACCTGTGGTTGTGCTGCCACTGCGCTCCCACTCATGTCACAGCATGTTGTTCCTACTGCTTTACCCATCTCAAATCATACTTCAAACCCCACCCAAAGTTATCTTAGTGTATTCTGATAGATATAGATTAGGAACAGGTTTTGGATTATTGTTATATAACCGTTCTAAACATACAGTAGTAAACCATTGTTACCATAACCTGCATTTTAACGAGCTCATTCATAAAATTCAACATACACAATTGAATGAGCTGACCACCGTAGTACTTTTAATTGGAAATAACCCGAGTATATCTAAAAGCGACATAGTTAATGGTATTGATACCTTACTTAAGTTAAAATTAGGCAAATTTATATAATGTGCATTGCCATACTCAGACAATCTACTTGATCAAGAAAATGATTATATTTGTAATTTAAATAATTTGATACATATTTTATCGCGTCGTCATAGTGACCGTTTATTGTTTTTTGATACTAACAATATTGTTAGAGATTTTGTTTTGTTTCGGAATTATATGTTGCTTCCTAATAATAACCAACATTTATTAGCTACCCTGTTAGCTTATAATATACACGCAGTTATTGATAATTAATTTAGATGAGAGTAGGTTAAGTGATGAAACAATTTTTTCTAGTATATATGTATAATAATACTGTAGTAGATTCTTTAAACTACTAGAGCCGACAAAAGAGAAGACTAATAGTAATATTTTACTTTATCACCAGAATATTAATCGCTTCTCTGGCAAAATTTTAGACGTGGAAATGTTAGTAGATAAATACTTTAGAAACTATTCAAATATATTCAAAATTATCTGCGCTCAAGCAAAATTTCAAATAATAAGTAATAAAATTGGTATTTCTAATAATATAATAAAAACTGTATGGCAGGTAATTAACAGAGAAACTGGAAAGACACAACAACGAGATCAGAATGAATTGTCTTTGAAAATATATAATCAAACCATTTTTGATAAGCTAGAAGTCGCTGAAACACTAGCACATTTCTTTACCAACATTCCGTTAGAGGTTACGAAATCTCTCCCCTCTTCATCTAAATTTGCTGAAGCTCTTCTTAAAACTTTACCAAGGACATAACAAACTTTAAATTCAAGCCAATATGTATTGCTACAATTAAAAACGCATTCAATAGTCTCAACATAAAAATACTGAAAAGTTATGGGGGATATCCGTTAAGGTTCTTGGAGGTATTATTGACTCGATTGCTCCTGTTCTAACAGGCATATTTAATCAATGTTTGGACAGCGGCAAGTTTCCTGACTTGATGAAACATAGTAAAGTAGTACCAATTTTCAAATCGGCTTGTAAGAGTGATCCTTCTAATTATAGACCTATATCTGTGTCCTTCCAGCTTATAGTAAAATCTATGAAAAAATCATGCTAGCCCAATTGTTGTTTCATTTCAACTTAAATGGAATTCTGCATAGTCAACAGTTTGGTTTCACGAAGGGTAGGTCGACAACGGACGCGGGAGTAAAACTCATTAATCACATTTTGGAATCCTGGGAGAAGTCCCAGGATATATGCCATTGGCATTTTCTGTGATCTCTCATAAGCATTCGACTGCGTTGAACACCAGTATCTGTAAATTACACGAAATTCGTGGACAAGCTGCTGATCTTGTTCTCTCCTATTTATCAAACAGGCAGCAAAAAGTAAATGTAAATGAGGCGACGTCTTCGAGGTTTCTAGTCAAGATGGGCGTGCCCAAGGTTCAGTTCTCGGCCCTTTCCTATTTCTTGTTTACATTAATGATTTCCCTTATATGATGGCCAAATTATCGGATATAATTCTATTTATTGATGATACTTCGCTAATTTTTTAAATAAATATAAAATACACGGATGTCTTACTTGTCAACGAAAGTCTAACTGTTCTCTCGAAATGGTTCGCAGCTAATAATCTTTTACTGAATGCGAGCAAAACAAAATGGTTAAAGTTCTCGCTACCAAAATGTACCTCATCGTGATCTAAAAAATCTTGACGGCAAAAAATTTGATGATAAAGCGGAAACTGTATTCTTAGGGATTACTATCGATTCAAAATTGCGGCGGGACGCGCACATTAGAACTCTTTCGGGTAGGTTAAGCTCTGCTGCATATGCAGAAATGAAAATAAGGCAGTTAACTGATATAGGCTAGATTAGTATACTGTGCTTATTTCCACAGTATTATGTCTTATGCCATTCTACTGTGGGGATCGGCAGCAGACGTTGATTCAATTTTCATTTTACAAAAAAGGGCAGTCCGCGCGATCTAGAAAATGGGTCCTCGCGAGTCCCTCAGAGAAAAATTTAAAGAGATCGATATACTATCTCTGCCTTCACTTTATATTTTAGAATGTAATTTATATGTCCGCAAAAACCGAGGACTTTTCAAAATTAGAAGCGACTTCCATAATATTAATACACGCAGTAAACACGAAATTGTAATACCAAAGTTCAAATTAACTAAAACTAGCAAGTCTTTTCTTATAAACAGTATACGCTTTTATAACAAGTTGCGAAAGTCAGATATATAATTGACCGATGGGAAGTTGAACATGTAGTTTTTACAAAAGTGTCAAAAGTGTAAACATGAATATATCGTAAAACCAAATGATTTTAAAAGAGTAACCATAGAGTTTCTTGCCGGTTCTTTTCCATGGAAACGACAATGCGAACCATGATCGACGTTTTTTAAGTGCCCAAGTAGGCCTATGTGAAATCAAATATTTTTATTTTGATTTTTGATTTTGTGAGAGGGACTCGACAATAATCCAGTACGCAGGGCCAGTGCGGGTTGGTGGATGTTAATGCCTTCGAGTTTTGATTCTATTGGTCATGCTGATTTCACCACGATATTTCCTTCACCCTTTTGAGAGCAGTGGTCATGAAATATGTTACCTGTGTGTGTTCGAATCCACGACCCGTAAGTCAGACCCGTTACCACTGGGCCACCTCTGCTGTACACGCACTGCCAATGTCAAACTGTATATATATACAAGGTGTTGCTTTGCATTCTCGTCAAATTCAAGAAGATAACTATGCTAATGTTTCTCGACCCGAATCAATAATAAAATGGGTAGGTATTTTTTTATATTTTTTTCACCACGCGTATTAAAACGCGGCCCGTCTAATACTAGCCCTATAAACGCTTACACACACAAACGTTTTGTCGATAAACGGGTGATTCTCCTCTTTTGAGAAGGGCTTCATTCTGAAATACTGTCAAATTAAAGCAACTAAAAAAAACAACATTTATTATTATTGGCCAGGTACCGTAATTCATTTTGATTATTTACGTCTTCTCTTGCAAAGCAACACCTTTTATACATGGTTAAATTTACGTTCGGTTAACTCGTCAAAATGTACTGAACAGCTGATTTTTTTTACGCGATTTCAGGGTTGGTCCCATAGTAAAAGTTGTTCGTTATAATGAGTACAATGACCCTTAAGAGCATTAAAACGACTTATATATATTATATATATACATATATATACGTGCGGTTCAGTGTTCCGTGGAGGAGTATTGTATACGACTCGGCTCAAGAATAACGGAGACTGACAATGCACGGGTTTTTAAATATTTTGTGGAGCTTCTGAATTGGGTCGTTGCTCCGCTAGTTTTTTCTGTTGTTTAATAGTTGGTCTGAAAATAAGGCACTTCGTAGATGAAATATTTATGGATATTTTAAATACGTAAGCTGAATAGCCGAATCTATTAACAATGGCATTGCCATAAGGGTGAATTTGTTAATGAAACTAAACCCGGTTTGCACACCAAAATTGCGTTTAAGAGGTGCCCGTACTAACATTTCGCATCAAAGGTTTCAATTGTGATTTAGGCCCCAAATGTTCAAGAAATAATTATTCAAATAACCTGAGTGCAAGTTATTCAATATCCACCATACCTACTCGTACATGCTTCACAAGCAGATTTAATATTATTAACTTGAACAAGATATAAGTTATAAATATAATATTTTAATGGCCAGTTAAAAGTTTCCACTCAATATTGAATAAGACTTCGGCTACGAGTAATACTTTACAGCGATTTATGAGTTTAATTTGATTTTATCAGAATTTTCACTTACAAGTTAACATTCATAATTTATTAGTGCAGAAGATAATTTAATTAAATAAGAGGACAACAGGTTCAAAAACTAACAAGTTTCAGATAACTATGATTGAGGTGAAAGTTGAATGTAGAGATAGCCGATTGTACACTTGTTTTATATATATTTATTGTGTCCTTATTTATTTTTCTAACTTACTGATTACATTTTTAAATATTCTTATATAAAATTCAAAATGATTAAAACATTTAAAAATGTAAAAAATAGTAGCCCACCGGTATTGGGAACAGGGTCCAAGCTACCGGCGGTCAGGGCTCCAGAGAGAGGAACCTCCTCACAATACGAGCCGAGTCCATGAGTACCACTTTCTGCATCAATCCAGCTGCCTAACGAGAGCATCCTCAGATTTTGGTCGAGGCTTTTGGCAATTAAGCCATTGGCTGAAGCGAGTATCGGCACAATGATGGCTGAGTTCACATCCTACATATCGACAACCTCGCGAGCTAAGTCAAGATACTTGATTTGCTTATCTTTGGCTTTGACGAGGTTCTCGTCATGCGGAACCGTTATGTCAATAATCATTGCGCGCCGTTCTGATCGATTCACCACCACTATATCAGGCTTGTTGGCCATAATAGTCCTGTCAGTGATGATGGATTGATCCCAATACAGTGTGATATTGCCATTTTCGAGAACTAGGTCGGGCACATACCTATAGTACGGCACTTCCGATTCCACAAAGTTGTATTTTAGAGCAAGTTGCTGATGAATAATCCTGGCTACAAGGTTGTGTCTATGCAAGTACTCTCCGTTAGCTAGACGAGAACAACCAGAGATAATGTGACGGATTGATTCGCCCGGACGGTGGCATGCCTGACATATGTCCACCGTGCCATCCTTCACGATAAATCTCCGGTAGTTATTCGTCATCATAACTTCATCCATAATTGCACAGACAAAACCATCGGTTTCTCCGAAGAGGTACCCGGAACATAGCCAGGCTACGTACGCTGATAGGTCTACATCGGGCCCATGCAGGGCCCGGAAAAAGCGCCCGTGGAGCTCTTTACTCTGCCATACCTCCCTATGGTCGCAACCTGTGACACTTCACAGGTTGTGCCAGTTCTCTTTAGCCAAGGAGACCAGGGTGAGGCCCTTGTCCACTGCAACCACATCTTGATGCATCCCCACGTCGGCTTCAAGGGAAAATTCCCTGCATATCTCGCGATTGTGGAGAGTCTTAGCGTTAAAAAAGCCTCGACCTCCGCACACCCACAGCATATACAGTCTCATTATTATTAGTTCGTGACTAATAACTCGTAGCAGCTGCACATGTTGATCTTCAAGGTTAAACAGCGCTTGTTGGAGTTGGTCCCAGCTATCATTTGTAGATCTTTGGCAGTCGTTACAAGTTAATGGCCTGAAAGTCTGACAACTAGTCTAACCAAGGGGTTCAGTTCTTACTGGGTAATACGATATAGTTCTTTACATGCGACTGCTCCATGTAAAAAACTGGTATTTAGCTGCATCCGGTTAGACTGGAAGTCGTCCCCAAAATAGTTGGGGAAAGGTAGGCAGGTGATGATGTGTGAAGTATTTAATAAATTAATAACGAAGTTATTTAATAAAAATAACTAAGTGGTCTAGTCTGAAATACCTGTAAGCATTGCATGTACGGTGATTAATACTTGTAATCTGTCCAGCAGAAAGTACTTAACATTACAAAATCCTAATTCCGCATCGTTTATTACCAACCAATGTACATAAGGTGGGTGGACCATGGAAGGCCATGCTCCTTCGAAGGCCAATTATTAAAATTTCGTAGTTATTGCCATGTGATGACAAATTCCTTCTATCTACATATACATCCATCGAACTAGAAATCACAGACGCGGCGGTGAATCGCTCGCGCCACTATTTTGGCAGTACGGTCCCTTGCTTCATTGATATCGGAAATCGGCGACGTTAAAATAAGGTGGGTGTACCATAGAAGGCCACTCTAACAAATAAATAGTTATTATTCGTTTATTTACTGGATAAATGAAACTAACAAATATTTAAGTAATACTTTGTTTTATTACGTAATATATAAACCACTTCTTTTTATTGTAGATTTAATGGCTATTTATTAACTTTTAGTTTTAAATGACTGATTTATTATAATGGCCTTCTAAGGAGCCTTGTTCCTAGCAAGGCCATTTTTAAGAGTTCAATGAAACTTAAGTTTAATCAATATTGATCAAATCTGAAATTTAAAAAAGTGGTTTATATTTTACGGAATAAAACAAAGTATTACTTAAATATTCGTTCGTTTCATTTATCCAGTATATGAACGAATAATAACTGTTTATTTATTAGAGTGGCCTTCCATGGTACACCCACCTTATGTATGTCCCTATATTTAATTATTACAAATCAAGAGGAAAAGTTTATATAAACGAGTGTTATAAGCAAAGTTATAAATGCCGGCAAATTGACGCCATTGCCCATCTGTTTGACTCTTACCATCGTGATCACACCCCGGGGACACATTACATGTACAGACAGCGCCGCGATTTAAATTAAAAGCTGCAAAAAGAGATCGTTTTTTGAAAATAAAAGCGTGTGTAGTAGAAGCCCTATAAATAAAAACTAAGCGACACTATAATTAAGTAACTTGGAAGTAAATCAAATCAGCGAATTGCATGCATGATGTAGGTACATAGGTTAGACTTAAGTTAAAGTTTCCGTTACATGATAATTAGTTCATATTTTGCTTAATTTATGTATGCATCAACTGGAATTGGAAGTTTAGTTATTTTGAGTTTGAGTTCTGTTGTCCTAGCGATGGGTATAGGTATTATAATTGCGAATGTTAATCTGCCGGTCTGTCTGTTTGTTACCCTCTCATGCCTTCACGGCCGAACGAAAAGAAATAACGTCACGAGCCCCAGATTACTTACTCTGTGATTATAATTGATGAATTGTTAATCAAAACAAAAAACTGCATGATTGCATTATGCTGACTGAATAAATATCGCTAGAAAAATACAAAATCTCGCCAAGTGAATAAACAGATCCCAAGTTCAATTGAAAAATCCGTCGTTAAAAGAACAATGACACGCCACAGAATCCTTGGCGGCGTTATGAAAGAGGTCACAATGGCTAATGTCGGCGCCAGACGGGCGCTTTGTGTCGCGCGACTCTAGTCGTGGCCGCGATACCGCACAATGTGGACCCGCGGTGTGGAATGACACTTATTTTAGGACGGGAAGGATGAAAATGTGGTGTGTATTGGGTAATGGATCGGTTGGAGGCTTGAGTTATTGTGCGATAGTATTATTTTTGTGTGTTGAAAAAGGTTTTTTAGACTAAAATACTTGACAGCCAGATGAAGAAATTATTTTAACTGATGAATCTGCTGACTGTATACAGTAATGTTGACATTTAATTAACTAAATAATTCAATTCATGTATACTGTAACTACTTGTATTGACATAACTCTGACAAAATACGCATGTAATTATTGACATAGCTAACATTTTGTGTAATGTAATTTAATAATTGTTATTCGAAGATTTCAGTTATTTACTGAACTATATTATTGTAATTTATTGATATTAATTGTTCTGATGTTGATGTATAATTTCGTGTAATTTGAGAAACATTTTGTGTGCTTAACAGCGGAACATAGTTCGTTTCTGAATTACATATATTTTGCCACCTATTTTTTACTACTGTTCACAAAATAAATAAATTTGAATTTGTTTACAAAAATTTCCAATTTAAATAGCATACGAATAAAAACAAAACATTGGCTAAAGAATTTGAGCATTGATACAGCTGCAGAGCTAGCACACACGATACAAATATGGAAATAACAAAAATGGTTGCAATGTTTGCTCGCGTTGTTCAAAACAAGCTTTAACTCCCTTCGCTCCGATATTTTGTAACTCATACTGGAATACCGTGTGAGAATATTTTGCAGCATGCCATACCTCGTTAACAATTTTTGTTATGGATTTTTTCAATATGGTCTCGAAATATATAACTGTGTACTTTTATTCACGCCTTACTTTTATTAAGTTACACTTTGTGGATATAATAGAACTTACGGAACGGCTTCTTCTAATTTTGATGACAAACATAGAACTCAAACCCTAAAACTTTGAGTATTAACTTCAATTAAACCAATTACAGGCAATTTCGAATTCAAGACAGTCAAGAAGTGGTTCAGTCAGAAAAGTTAAAATAATTGCCCATTTTAAAGCGTCTATCTCTATGGCAAAGAACAAGGAAGAAAATGGAGTGTTTTCGTCATTCTTTTAAATGAAGATATTGCTGTACTAATTTAGCCACTAAAAAGTAGTTAAAATGGATTCATAATTTCAGCTGTGACGGTATTTGTCATTTTGGTCTTCGTCTATTCCGTCTGCGACACGTTTTTCTAGATATAAACTTTTTTTATCTCGTTCTACGCAAATCCAGCACCAGATTACACTATTTATCGCAATTCGAAAGATTTTTGTGGAAATTCGTAATGATCCACAGTTCGATTTTGTACAGAAAACGAGGTGATTGTTACAAATTGTTTGTTGTTGTGACTTTACATTTCCAAATCGGTTTTGTTGATCGGATGTACATTATGTTCATGTACTTTTTGTTGGTTGGTTTGATGCAGAATTTTGTGATTGCATGTTTGTTTTAATTAGTGTATGATGTAGGTATTTCCATTTATTGTTTGACGCAATGTGCCATTGCCAAAGTTTGGATGAAAAATAAAGAATAAGTAATGTTTAAGCTTGCCCCTTTTCATAACATTTATCTTGCGAATTCTTTCCCACAAAACATTTTCTCGCCTTAATTCAAGTAGAAACCCTCGTATAAAAACAGTACACATTCACAAACATTAAATAAAAATTTACTAAAAACGAACCCTTACAAAAGTTAAGTAAATCACAGTGCCAGCGATAAAGACGCCGAGACCGCTATAGAATGTCGTTTAATAAGCGCGGTGACGAAATGAGATCCATTCAGAGCCCGCAATGTACAGTGCACAACACATTTGCAACGGTTTAGTTCGAAAACATTATTTATTTAGATGGGTAGTCGCGAAGCGTATTTGGCTATGTTTGAATATTCTACCCTTATCACAGCACTTGGGTACTTTATTTTTGGCAAAGAAATGCAGAATGTTTTCAATTTAGTTTAAGCACAGTGACACGCCATGCATATTAATTTGGTCTCAAGTTTTCGCTAAAATTAATTAAAAGTGACTGACATGAGCATATTTTCAAGGAGTTTGAACCATTTTGTTTTGATTTAATAACAACTTCTTGTGATCAGTTGATCACCGATCCATTGAAAGTCAGAAGTGGAACAAGCCTAGAAAATGAACTATACGGGATGGAAGGACACCGACGCGAAAACGGAAACCACATACTCAGTACATCATTCTAAACGCCTCCATAAAATGAATTTTTCATATTTTTTATTAAAAAAAAAATCAGCAGTTCCATACATTTTGACCTTGTAGGTATGGCACTTTTGTAGGAAACAGCAGATTTTTTTATATATTTTTTTAAATTATATTATATATTGGAACAGAACTATGGCGTCGTAACATAATTATGTATAGTGTATTGTTGTGGTTCTGGTGAAATATTTGGTTGTGTTAGCTCGAGGTTTCCACCATATTACTTAGAGAACATGCAATACCAGGAGCTAAGGTACTTGTTGAAATATTCGTTCCAAACCAGCACTAAAACCGTAGTTAATGACAAATGCTCACGCCTATCAAACGCCCTTTTTGCAAGACACTCACAAGGGGAAAATAAATAAATCAACTTCCAACACGACCTGACTAGCTGTACTTCTCCAAACGACCGTTTCAAACCAGCACCACTCTATAATAAATGAAAAATGCTCACGCGTATCAAAACACGTTTTTAAACACTCATCTAAACGGAAAGCAAATAAATAAACATCAACAATCCTGCGCGATAACTAAATTAAACAAGCTTTAAAATCAAATGTATAAAATTCCGTACTAACCAATAGCAATCGAGGTGCTCTCTGCGCACAGATATGCTCTTTAATGTCTTATATCGCTGCCCGCTGGCTCGACTCTGACATTGAATAAATAAAGTGTCTATCGGTTAGTTGTTCACAAACGAATACGTCGCAATTCATCTGACACTTTTATGTTTTGGAAACAAAAGACTACGCTATTTCATTTTCAAAGTGATTGCTTCAATATAAGCTCGGAAGAACCGGTACATACAAATTGCGGACGTGGCGTTATTTGTCCATACATAACAGATCCACTATGAACGTAGTTTTAAATAGGAGGCGATTATTCTCAATTATTGAAAGTACCATTAAATATTATAATGACTAAAAATACATCTCTAAAACAACTGCGAGCCTAGAAAAAGTGTTATTGTATCAACAAAAACGATAATGTAAGCAATAAACATGTGTTGGACTTGTAAAAGCTATCAAAAAGCTTAGCTAAGACTCGTTGTCCAAATGCGATCGTTTTGAAGTAGAACAACCGATTTACCCAAATCTGTCTTTGTGTTAAGTTTAAATAAATAAACATCCCAATAGTTTCAAATAATATTCCAAAACAAATTATGTATAAAATCCACTTAAAGTAAACCACTACAGTTTACAAAGTATTTTCCTTTAAGTTATTTTAGCAGTTAAATTACTTTACAATGAGGAGCTACTCGATACAGAGCACCTACTTGTAGTGCTTGCGCGCACGAGTACCTACGGCAAGGCAAGTGTGATGATGGTACTCGCCTAACTTTACAGCGGTAAGGAGATTAACTTTCTTAGTAGGCAGGTGAAGTGTGGCAATGAAAAGAAATACTCAGATAATTCTTCTTGTGTTTTTTCTTCTTTTGTTGATTAATTCTTGGTATGCTTTGAATGGAAGAATTTAGGCAACAGCACCTTTTAAGCTCTCAATTTTTGGTCAAGGTTTTCAAAGCTAAGAAACCCCTAAACAGAACTTATGAATCATCTACATCATCCATAACCTGAATTAATCCATAGCCTCTCTTTGCTTGCATGCTCTTTCCAGTATTCTGGTTTACCTGCGACGGTTACAGTGCCGTCTACCCATTTCTGTCTCTCTGAATTTGTGGAAAACCTGGCAAATTGCCTTGATTTCAAACGGCAAATGACCTAAAATAAAATGTGATTTGTCTTGATGGGCTTACTGGGTATAAACATAAACCAAAGAGCCGTACGTTCTATCGCAATAAAACTCTATTATTATCAAATTGTTCACATGTATTTATAACCAGCTTTCGCTTCGGAGAAGAATTCGGGAATTATCCCACAAGAACGTACTACCGGGATACAAAAGTATCCTATGTCCCAACCCAGGACATTGTTCACCTGCGTGCTTTTCTCTGGGAAACTCTGTCTGTTCATAAAATTCTCCACGAGATGTCAAACCATTTTCTTTGTACAACATTACCCTTGCACTGGCAAGTTTATTGTGGCCCCCACTGTACATGAAGCGGAGTGCATACCACGACTCCTTCAGAACACAATTACCCATTAAACATTTTTCAGCTGAAACGTCGCATACAAAATGCAGTCCTCCACAACTTTACGATGGTCGTCAGAACTTCCAGCTGCTGAGTGCAGCGCTACTCTCCGCTTCAGCGCTACTTTATATAACACACAATGAGAATTCTTCTTAATTAAAATAACAGCACTTAAACCCGTTAAATTTACAGCTAACATTTCAGTTAAAGTCAACAATCTTAGCAATTTTTGATGAAATTCTATTATAATTATTTCAAGAATGTGAAAGAATTTTTCTAAATACTACAGTGTAAAAGTAAATCAGGTCTATTAAGTGTATTTCTTGTGTTTCTAAGTGGAGTTTTCAGATTGTTTTTCTTATAAACTTCTAGTAGCTATCTGAAGTAGTGTATTTAATAACATTTGGCCAATTTTGTTCTTATTTATTTTGGAAATTGCTGAAGAGAAAATTGCTTTAATAACACTGTACAGATTTCTTTGGACAAACATTGCTTTACGGTTCAAAGAAATCAACATGCATCTCTCTTAATTCAACATGTTTTGAAGACTTTGATTATGTAGTATTTTCTTTGAACATTTTGCAAGTATCGATGGCAAGAGCAAAAGGAGTACGTAAGGATCGTAGTGTTCTGTAGTTTCTACCCAGCCTCGTGGGAAACAGAAATAAGTTTATATACCTAATTATGTATATGACGTTTGTGTACTTTTGACTAACTAAGTACTGACATTTTGCTCATCAAATCAAATCAACTTTTTTCTTTGTTTTCCTTTTGCACGTCGCTCATTTTATTTCTGGTTTCCTACTAAATCGGATCGCGTTCCTAATTCCGTATTATAACTTGAATCCGTCCGCGAGTTTCAACGCAATGTAAATGAAGACAGACAACCTGTAAAAGCTTTGACTTTCTCAATCTCCCGCTAATGCCTCCGACACGGACTTCAAGAGTTATATATTGAAAACAAACCGCTCGAGACTTGCTATCTATACTAATATTATATTACGTGAATAAATCTGTCTATTACCTTTTTTATGTCTTTACATCTCATCTTTACATCTCGGTAGCACGATCCCGTGGAATATTTTCTGATTTCCACGTGGGCACAGCCGCGGGTAAAAGCTAGATATAATATTTGGGTGAGGTTTACACACTAATGAAGTGTTTAAACCTCACAATAATTAAGTGTTTCAGTTAATGATACACGTGGCAGAGGTAAAATAAATCCGCAATTTCTTTGTGGTTTAATAAAGAAGTGTGCTTTAATTTTCTACGAAGTAATGTAATATTATGTATTTGCTTCGTGGGAAACACAGTGGGCTTGTAAAATTTTTGACTTTTCATGAATAGATTTTCTCTTTTCGATGATTATTCTAATGTTATTTTTGTTTAAAGGTTAGATGCTCTAGACATGGAGATTTTTTGGGGGTTAATTGTATATTTACCTATTGATTATTGGAACCTGATGATATCCACAATTTGAAGCGGCAAAGAATCTACATTTTGGAGCAATCATGTAAGTTTTTTCGATCGGAATACCTACTTAATTCATACAAATCGCGGCATCGACAGATATTCCGAGCTAACCTATAAACCATATAAATTGATAGTTTGGGCTCTATGCACGTGCAAACATAAACTAGTTTATAGTCACCGTGTTCGCCAGCAGATGGCGCTATTTCAAAACATGTGCCAAACACGATCCTACTTTATGACGGAGTAAAGCCAGACAATTTCCCTTTCGCCGTCTAATAGAATATCAGATTGTACATGTTCAACCAGACAGGATGTTGTAGACGGGGAGACAGTTTTTGATCAGAGATGGCGAAAGAATTGATGTGATGGAAAGTAAGGAAAAAATACTGTAAATTCAGGAGAAAATACTAGCGAAATTATTTCTTAAACTGAAACTAGCTTACCGGGATAAAAAATATAATAAGGATAAGGACTGGACTTACGGTATGGTAAGGACATGACGTTGCAATTCTGTGTAACCTTAAATAAAGTCTTCTTCTTAGCGTGTCGATGGCAATCCAAATTGTGTCAGCCCAGAATTGAGCCACTAGTTTGGCGCCTTCAGTAGCGTCCATCAGTTCCTGTAGTGAACAAGCATCAGGACACGCAGGACACGAAATTAAGTGCCCCATCGATTGTGGAACAGCGCCACATTTACAGTCCAGGGCAGAGTCATTAATGAATTTCCACCTGAGCAGATTTTCCTTGCTGCGACCAACCTGGGTCCGGAGTCTATTTAAAGACTTCCAGGTCAGCCATGACAACTCATGTCCAGGTGGGACATTTTCAGCAGGTGGAATGAATGGGTCGGGTAAGGATGCACTACCTCGCCACAGCTTTAGTCTTTCCGTAGACCGCTCGCCAGTGAGTGGGTTGACACACTTCATAAAACTGTTTCGGCTTTTCAGCCTTTGCGACACGAGGGTATTTAGGTGTAAAGCGTGTCGTGTGTCTGAAACCATTTCGGCTCTTTCGCTAGAGCTTGCCACTGTTCTGCGGACTTCTGGTGGTGCTATCTCTGCCAGTGGGTACAGCATCTGTACCGGGGTCGGTTTAAGACAACCAGTGATGATCCACCGACGTTTCATTCAAAGCTGTATCCACTAACTTTGCATGGGCTGATCGGCTCCACACGGGGCACGCAAATTCGCCAGCTGACAAAGATAGCGCCAGCGCAGTAGTCCGCAAGGCATGAGGCGAAGCACCCCACCTTGAAGAGACTAGACGCCGTAAGAGACTGTTGCGAGTGTGCACCTTCTGCTTGATGGTATTGCAGTTTTTGCTGAAAGTCAATGATCTGTCCAGAGAATACTTTGATACTCTGAGATACTTTGGAAATTTACTGTGTTCGATAGACACCCCACCCCAAACAAAAAAAAAAGTAAGAACCGCAGGAGTAGTAATATACTTCCAGTTTTATAATTGATTGCCTTAATCCTGAAGTTAGAGCCAGAAAAGACCAAAATAGCCGTCATCCTTTGCTATGTGTATGTTTGTTACGTTTTAACGCCTGAACGGTGGAACAGATTTCAATGTTCGGCACACAGGTTAGACTCTAAACGCACCCTGACCTAAAAGCATCCTGAAAGTATCCTTTGACCCACAAAGGATACCATTTATCCAGGTAGGCATTCGCATAAAACAAATTCCAACCTCCACGCGAGTGGAGCCACGGGCAGAAGCTAGTGAGACATAATAAAACAGCAGCTTTTTTCTTTTCTTTATAAACACTTCGTTATTACTTTATTTACTGCGACATTATTTATCTTTATTTTTCTGTTTACCACCTGAAGGTAAACATCCCCGCGTTTTGTGTTTGTTAACGTAACATGTCACCCCCTGAGTATGTGTTACGTTAATATAATATGCGCACAAATAGTGTATATCAATTTAATCGCTTGGGGAACAGAACCGATACCTATTATGTATATTGGGTTCGGTTTATTATGATTGAAAATGGAAACAACCGTCTATAATATCACTTTTGGAAATGTCAAAATCAAATAAGTTCTAGGTTCGTAAGCTATGTTTAATTCTTATGTAATAAAGGGCAATTGCGTGTGAATGTATCTGATCTATGCATTAGTAAAGTAAAGAATAAGGACAAAATACATTATTCGATGTAACCACACAAAAAAGAGCACCTTACAAAACCATGATTCAACGAAAAAGAAAAAATTACTTTTAATTCAACAAACAACATGAAGGCTACCACTAAAGACGTCGATCAAAAAGCCGTTACTGCAATAAACAAAGACCCACTGTAATCAGTAGCCATTACAAACCGATTTAATATAATTTGTTCTAACCACATTTGTGGCTACCACACATATAGTACTGATGGTAGTGGTAAAACAGATGAGGGTGCGACTGAAGTGGCACTAGTTAGTGCGACCGGTGGTACGTCATTGTCGGCTAGTGATGCATGAGGGGCAGCCACTGTGCACTTGTGTGGTTATAAAGTACATAGTCCAGGAGACGCAGTACATACTGGAGCTAATAAAAGTAACGTTAGTGAAACAAGAGAATGTGGTGGTGAATGTATTGCTGCTGCACTTAAATATATTGTTATAATGGAACCCCAAAAATCTATGTCTATGTATAAAATACAAAAATTGATTTTACCTACGTCCGTTATAGACTTTGAAACCATCCAACCGATGTGCCCCAATCCGGTTTTATTAGGAAGGCAATAATGCGAAGATGGTTTTAGACCACTAAAACAATGCATTAGGCACTATAGCGTAGTAGCACACGCAGGGTATCCACTAGTTTATGATAACTCTGATTGTTGAGTTTCACATACTGGTCGAACCAAGTTCGAGAGAAATTGACTCGTAAAGAAGTAGAAAAGTAACTCTAGTGTTTAAGTTTAATACAGACATTATTTTTATTGTGTCGTGGCTTGGCTACAAGTGCACGGCATATCATAGCTGAATATTCTTTACGAAGTAGAATACCAAAATATTATTTTAACAAATGAAAAAACGTGGCATTATTGTCAGGTACCTAAACCCGTTACAAGTATTCGGTCTTAACCGCGACTGCTGAGCATGATTCCCGGGTCAGGCAAAGTGTTATTGGGCTTTCCATCAGGAATTTTTGAGTAGCAGCCACGGAGCCTGGATTTGTGCCCGGTTGATGGCAATAGGCTCGCCCCCTATTTCATGGGACTTAAACAAAACTGGCAAAATGTGGGTGTACTATTAGGTACACCTCTGCCGAAACCTTCGGGGATAACAGGCGTGGTGTTATGTATGTACTTTGAATGTTATTAAAATAAATGTCAAAAATCTCCCTGGGGTATTCTGCAGTGTATTTTTGACGCTTATTTAAAAAAAATCAGTGGGATTTATAAAAACATCTCTAAAAATTCAAAACAATACAAAACACTGACAAAAACTACTTCCACCGACCCTTTCCCCTCCCCTCCACACCCCGTGCCGTTCAGGCGTACGATTGATGACGTCACTGGAGCGTGCGTGCGAGGGAGGCCCATGTTAAATCATTACGGATTAGTTCAGACTGCGGCCATGTTATCTCCTACCAGATAATCGTGACAGCTTCGGAGCAAAAACTATGGGTAGATACGTATCAAATTGGTGGTTTGGATTGCCGTTGGAGGTAGAGGTGACTCGTAGATTTTATCAGGTGGAAAGGGCTGAATGCTAATGGCTTATTGGAACCCATAAGTTTCTTCTATAGTTTCCATTCGAAGGATGTTGTTATTGACCATTAGGCTTCCTACGAGTATTTAAATTTTAGAATTTGTATAAGCTTAGTTGTCAAAGGACTTTAAACTCAAATTGATGTTTGTGATAAGGTGGAAACGAATCCACACCGGTTCCCGAAAACCACACATTGACTGAAAGTGGAAATCTAGTTAAAAACATCCCGCTGATAAACCAAAAACACTAGATACTGACTATCTTAATATTATGTAACATCATCAGTACCCAAACGACGTTTACTTTACCGACACTGTAACAAATGGTAACTACTTAGAGCAGTTTCGTCGACAAATAAATGAGTCCCGATTTCAATCGGTGACGGGGCGCGACAAAAAGGTTCCCCAATAAGTTTGGTATTGTACCCAAGGAAGGGAAATGGCGCCTTATCTGCCGCCAAAGTATCGGTGGAGGAAATTGGCAGAAATATGTCGCACTAGCGCCAGTGGGTAATGGGGATAGGTTCTAGCAGATGCGAATTTTGAAGGTTGTTCTTGTCTTCTTAGATGATGTTATAATTTTGCATATTGTTGCTATTGTCAACTAAAGTGGATACCGAAGTGTAAGCTACAAGCTTTTTTACAAAATACAGAGCATAATGTTTGCCAATAATAACATAACATCACGCCTGTACTCCCCGAAGGGTTGGCCAGAGGTGTATCTCAAATAGTACACCAACATTTCGCCAATGATTTTTAAGTCCCATGTAATAGGGTAGAATGTCGTGATGGACCAGAGGTTAAGGCCTCGCCTCTAATGCACGAGGTAATGGGTTCAAACCGAGCAAGTGCAAATATGGCTTTTTCAGTTTATCTTGGACATCACAGACATCCTATAAGGAAAACATCGCGAGGAAACCTGGACTTATAATTTATATAAGTGTGAAATCGCCAACCCGTCTCCAACCTCATGCTCAGCAGTCGCTTGCGACCACTACACCAACAACTAAACAATACAAATGCAACTGACTGTGTACTACTAAAGCCTACACAAACATAACAAATAGTATTCCAAACAAATCAGAACGTATTAAACATAATAATTCCGTAACGAACTACAACAAGCCGATGAAATACACACAGAATATTCCATTACCTCAAAACACAGGATTGAATTAAATTCATTTCATAGAGGACCGTCAATGTATATATTATCACGCGTTGCGGTTGACCGCGGGCCTGATTTAGTTGCACGTAGCCGCGAGCCTTGAGTGAAGCTTTCATATGGATTTAATCATGATTATATTTTGAGTATTTCATTTATACTTCGTATTTACTTGTGTAGCTATTGTTGGTATTATTTTGGCTAGAAACTACCATTTGGAACAATTTAATAATAATTGTTCATGAATTAACAATAATTTCGTCTTCAGATCACTTTTTAGAAGAGCGATTTTTTATAACAACGAACGCCGCAAAACTAATTTAATTCTACCAGCACCTAACTACAAATATACAGCCAGAAAGTATGTGTAGCCAGAATACCGAAGGATACAAATTTACTACAATAAATTACCTGAAAATATACAGTCCACGAAAACACTACGTGTTTTTAAACCTTCCTTACCTTCGTTACATAATCTAAGTTATATTAGGTAATAGATACTCACTGCAATGTTATCAGTTTTAAGTTATCTTGCTACGCCCTACGAGTAGCAGGGTCATGTACTCACCTGGGTAGGTTTAAGCCTAGTGCGTAACTATTTGTACATTGTGCAATAAATAAATAAGGAATATTTTAGAAGTCACTCTGACTCTGCAAGAGAGTAGGCTGCTAATCGCAAAAGGTTTGCACGTGAAATTGGATAATTGGCTTAATATGACACCATCTAAAATTCATGGACGGAGTGCTAATTAGGGTAATACGGATATTAAAATAGATTTATGAATAGGTGTTAGAACCACGACCACAACGCAACCAACCCAATATAGCGCGACCAACGCAATATAATACGCGGCAGCTGGCTCTATTAATTATTGAATTGGCTGGCATTAACTATGTATTTATCCAAACCGCCCATTATAGGCATTGCCTAATTGATCATTAAGCTTAAACTCAAATATGAACACAAGACCAAAAAGATAAATAAAATTGTGTTTATCGTAACTGACGTTAGCATTTCCAAAAGAGCCAGTTATTAATACAACAAGTTTATTGCCAACAGATAAACCAACCTCAGCAACTACACGACAATAAGAAAATGTCGAACGAAGCGAAAAGTTTTCCACTCAACGGAGTCAATCGATCAGTCTCGTGACTGCGGACAAAATACTCCACATTAAGTCAACTGGCCGGTTTTATATCGCTGTTATTCGACCGAGTAATCACGGTTTAAATTATGTCGACATCAACATTCAACACAGATTTTTGTAAAGCATTGATACAGTGTTCATATTCAAAATAATCATTACAGTATTAACCACATGTCTCGGAGGAGCTCGTGGCTAAATAATAACAGCCGCACGGGTCGATTTTTAAGGAAAAGCTGCGATTGCCAAGGTCGGTCTGTTGATGGGTGACTATTAATTACACACCGAGGGTCCTCCGTGCTTCGGAAAGCACGTTAAGACATTGATCTGCGCTGCCATTTGTAGATTTCGGTTGTCTCTGACAGTAGTTACAGGTATTCTGTGGTCCCAAAAACCTGACAACCAGTCTTACCAAAGGGTACCGTATAACCCAGTACTAACTGCGTTATGGAGGTTTGATAGGCAGTAAAATTCTATGTAAATTACTGGTATTTAGCTGCATCCAGTTAGACTGGAAGCAAACACCAACACAGTTGAGAAAAGACGCAGATAATGATTCAATATATTCATTTTGACCGTTTTAGATAAAATTTTAGCCTAGTGGTGTGACCGTCGGACTGCTAAGTCATAGGTCTCAAGTTCGAACCCAAGACCCGCACTCACATTTTATTTTTCAGATTAATGTGCGTATTGTATAAATATCACTTGCTTCGGTGAAGGAAAACATCGTGAGGAAACCAGCATGCATGAGAGATATTTCTCGATGGCATGTAAAAGTCAAGTCAGAGGCCCATGGGCGGCATTTAAACTCTGACACCAGGTTAGGCACTAACCACACGATAAAGAAGAAGAAGATCCAATTTAAAGCATTTGTTTTATTTATTATTGTTTGAATGGCTGTTCTGATTTCATTATTAATTATCATTCGAGTATCTCGGAGGCGTGAAGTGTCTTAAACAAAGCCAATACAGATTGTCTGTTTTGTGAAGTAATCAATCACATCTCAACAATCTTCGTTTTCTATTGTTGTTCTGTCTTACTTCTGTAAGTACTGATCTGATTTTAAAACAATTTGGCCAACTTGAGATGTTTTGCTATTTGAAGTGGTTCTCTTTATAGTTATTTTTATGTTTTATATAAATCGTCTTTTATTTTGTCACATCATCCACGTCTGCATTTTTTAACTTCATATTCAAATTCAAATTCCCCATTATAATAAATTCCATAGAATTAGCCAAATTCAATTTTCACATTTTGCCCTTAGCCATCTAGATTCCGACATTGCGCTGATCATTTACATTTCCCTCACCCTTTCTGATAATAAAATCGTGAAAAGAAATAAGTGCTAATATATATGTTAATATAAAATAGCGATCCAATCATCGGGATAGCTAGCATCGCAAGCAGCGCGGTATTTTCGCGGGGAATCTCCGCGGGAACGTTCGGCCAAGAGTGGATTTTCTCATTATCTTCCTATTGTGTTCCTTTATTTCGTTTATTGGTTATCAGCTGAATTAGTGGATACGAACGTGAGAGGAACCGGAGATGTAATACTTGATGAGGTTAGTGGTGAAATAGATCAAAGCGAAGCGTAGATTGAAGTTGATGAGGTGTTTGGAGTAAAGGACCATTCAATTGTAGTCCCTATTACATGGGACTTAAAAATAACTGGAGAAATTTGGGATTAGGAACAACTCTACCTAACCTTTTGGGAATTACAGGATGAATGTTATGTTATATCATTTGTAGTTTAAGAAGAATTTTAAGAATCTTTCAATAATTGCCACAGAAATGAAAATAAATGACGCAATTGAGAATGACAAAACAATAAGATACATTACTTCAAAGTAGGAAGTAACAACAACAAGACAGAAAAAAATTACGATTGAAAAACAGAATTCACAACACAGCAGTAAAAATAACGAAGGTTCAAAGAAAAGCAATAAAGATATGTCTCCAACATCAATGGAAGAGACGACAAACAAAAACAAGCTTCACTCTTAAATATGGAAGAACATCGAACGACAATTATAAATACCAAAGAAAACTCTATTAAAGTGGTAAAGTTTAAAGATAAAACATAAAAAGCGCAGCCTGGGGCGATAAATTACTACTAGCTGCACTGTGAGGAGAGAGGACGGAATTGGTTTAAAATTATTGCAGGATTGCAGCAAGTTTTTGTATGTACTGGGTAACCGCTCGTTCCAATATTTTGTCGTGAAATACTTCGGGCGCGAGATGTGGGAAATATAAGGTTTTTCGACGGTGAGATCATTAAGAATGGAACTTACACGTTTGCAGCGTGCTTTTAGTGTTGGCGATCAACGACTTCTACGTTCAGTCGTGATAGCAAAATCGCGTGATCACAGATGCTAAGAGAAGAATGACTGTCTGCTAAGACCCTTAAGTACGTACTGAAATACAGGTAATATTGAAACTCAATAGTCATGAATGTCCGCGATATAATGAAAATTGATTCGACTTGAGTTTTCTTAGAACAAAATGTTTCTTAAATGGGAAGACACTTTGAAGATGTATTTGTTTTCACTCATCTTATTAATAAGATATATTATATAGATGAGAAAGCAAATAACATGAAACATGGGATTATCATTAATATGATGAGGAAAATCTCGATAAAATGAATCGTGCGTGCTTCGAATATGAATCACGTTGATATTACGGGGCTATTTGATTTCGTTCATTATTATTATTTCTCTCATAACTGAAGAAAGAAAAACATAAGGTTCTATAATTTTCTAAAGGTAACCGAATCTTGATACTTCAGAAAACCACTATTCAAAGATCACGTCACTTCAAATAAAATTAAAGTACGTTAAATAGAATATACACAGCAATCAAATAAAAATGAAACCATAAATACAATAAAAACCACATATTCGTGCTATAACTCATAAAGTAAGCATGACATAGTAGCTCTCATCAAAAACTTCGCCGTTCGCTGACAATCATAAAAACAACATGAACATTCTCGTAAACCACATCTCCTGGCTCGAAATACACGTATTATCTGAAATTTTCTACGTTTCTTACTATTTGCTGGTCTACGTCCTACGACTGGATAGAAATAGAAGGCCAATTTAATCTGCGAAAGCAGGCGCACGCACCCATACACACATAGACGTTCGGCGGTCTCAAGCTACTGCCGGTCGCGGGTGCGCTTGCACTCGCTTTACGTAAAGCGTGTCTGTGTGTGCGTACGTTTTCGCTCGTTATATTCACTTGACCTTCTGTTTCTTTCTATTCTGTGGTACTTGATTGCCAGACTGTACCACACACTTGAATTTTATTGACACTTTCATGGATCGTATGTGGCAAGAAACATCTCCTTTAATTGGTGCCCACTTTAACCTAGAGCTTTAACCCCAAATTGAGATGCCTATAATTTTATGGTAAGGCCCTTTTATGTTTTTAGCTACCTCTTACTTTTATATTGAGCAAAATGTTTCTTTATTTTTAGTTAAAGGCAGGCATTTTCCACGTTTGAACTTCACAAAGAAAAACCATGTTTGAGTCGTATTGCAGGATACGAAGCGGGAAAATGAAAATGTGAAGAAGAATAATATTTTTTCAGCTTACTTAAAGTTCCAAAACATGAATAAGAGCTTGGAGAGCTTGTTGGAGACAAGCTCTTGGCTGAAGACATGAAAAGCAAAGCAGAGGTATTCAATCAAGATCTATTTTAAACCCAACTTCAGCCACTTTAACAAATTCTTTAACATAATGCGTTTTTTCAAGAAAATAAAATCTTAAAACTTTAGTGCCTAAGTTAGGAGATGTAAGAACAAGGCCTATTTCTATCGGTGGCGCGTCGCGAAGGGCGAGCGTTGACCTGCTTAGTAAGCGATCGATGTAGTTGGCGTAGTGCCAAAGTGACAGCGACTCGCGCTGGCTCCGCGCCACGTCTGCGGCCCTGGTACTCCTCAGATGCCTGCGACCTTTGTTGAGAATATCAGACGGTCAGATCTTGAGAATTTTTCGAATCAATTGAATTGCGTAGTAAACTAACACCATCCTTTTCATTATTTGTCGGTATTTTATTTTCGTTGCAGTTTTTAGGTCAAGTCGGCCGTTTTCTTTACAATTTAGTTTAAAAGAAAAACATTGACAATACAATTTAAAATCGGAGAAGTGTAAAATGGTAATTTGAACTACATTGATTCAGATCATATTTAATTTGTATAGAAAGCTCATATAACCTAAAATTCGGGAGGTATTGTTTATATATTTCTGCGGGGCGTACGATTTAAGTTCCGGGCGCCATAATCATCCTTTCCGTAACCCAATTCCACATCGTCCAGCTTAAGAGGAACCCTTATAAACCTATTAAGTCCATTTGTACCTGGACTTATTAGAAAGGTGCGTGCATAAAGGGTCAACGTAGACTGGTCTCCACATGGCTCGAAGGAAAATGTTGATAAGATCAGGGATTTTGTGAATTTATCGTCGCTGTAATTTAGGGAAGTTTTAATCTTAAGTATTTAGGGGACTGCGGCGCTGACGAGTGACGCGGACCCGGCCAATGTAGATGAAGCTTGTTAGGTAACCGACAACTGAAAACTGCTTTTGTTTAAATTATAATATCGCTGTGATAATTTTATAACAGGAATCAAGTAGTAAGTATACCTATAAACAGATAGAAAGGTAAAGTTTCGAATTAAAATAATGCGGAGTTTTCTAGCTGAGATGGCTTATGTTTTTAAAAAGAAATGTCAAAATAATTCCATAACTCCGTCCGAGTTCCGTCCGAGTTCCGTCAGAGTTCCGTCCGTGACGCCACCGCGCACTTACATACATACCCGTACTTACCCCCGTGTTTTTAATTCTAAAACTAAGTAAAAACTGCATAAAACAGCGACAAAACTATACAGTAATATCTTACAGTGAACGAGTGACAAACTAAGTGCAAAATAACAGTGAAATAATGACACCAACTTCGTGTGTGAGCAGTTTTACAATCATAACGAACTAAACTTTTTAAAAGTGTCAATTTTTCGGATTTTGAACTCATTAGATACACAAAGGAATCACGTACACCAATCCTGACCAGTAAAGCAACGCACAGCAAACCACACACGTATTTCAATTGGTATTATAATAATACGCTTAGCACTGTGGAGTAGTGCGTTTCTATGAAATTGATTTAAGCAGTCGCTAGATCGAATCCGGTACACTGCATTTCTTATTGCCTTTTATAATTTTATTTTATATTTTTTTCCGAATTATTTTCTTATAAATTCTGCAACAATATGCACAGAACTCCGCCTAAAACAGGTTTGAGTCTTGAGAAATCTGTTTCCGAGCCCGACATTCCGACCGTCTCCACCGAAAAAGCAGACAATTTAAATATTGATATTTAAATCGTCTGCTTTTTCGGTTGATCAACGTACGGAACAAGCGTCAACGTCTTACCGCTTATTCGACGAGGTATACGCCGAGTGATCCACAGCATTTTCCGTTTTCAAATCGGAATTAATGGAGATGTTACCAACCTGGAAATCCGAGCAAGAAAAGCTGCTCACATCATGGAAAGACGATCAAGCTGCAATTTTATCCAAACTGATCAGGGAAGTTGCCGACCTCAAACAGAAATGTCTTTCGATTGAGGAATGCAACACCGAAATGGACCGCAGCATGTCTTTTATAAACGATAGATACGAAGATCTGAATTCTAAAGTCTCGAAACTGGAAAAAGTAAAAATTGATAACGAAGACCACATTAACCGTCTACAGAAGCAGATACAAGATCTGAACTTCCTGCCACGACAAGCTACTATTGAGCTGCGTAATATCCCAATTATAGAGAAAGAAACGCCTGAAGATCTCATTTCTACGGTATCAAGCATCGGTAAGACTGTTAACATGGAATTTCAGTCACCTGCTTTCCGGGATGGGTATCGTATCCCCGGGAAATCAGGTTTATGCAGACCGATTGTTGCGGAATTTAGCTGTCAATATGAGAAACGAATTCCTTGCTAAGGTGAGGAAGTTTAATAAAGAACGTCCCATTGAAAAGTCCCAAGGAACTGAACACACCACTGATCAGGATTGCCGGGGAAAAGAAACCAGTTTACGTTGACGAACACTTACCTCCCGCAATCAAGAAATTGTTGTATGACGCCCGCCAGTTTGCTAAGGCAAGGAGTTACTCCAGCTGGTATTCCAACGGAAGAATTCTCTTGAAGAAAGACCAAGCTGATAAACCTGTTTTTCGTTTACGCACTGTATGAGGAATGTGTACATCCTTCATATCGTGGTATGTTTCAATACGCATACCTTCCCTATAAAACTTCCCACAACATGCGATTATTTCACAAGCCACCTCATCCATTGCTGCGTCTGACCCGACACCAACACATAAACATGGAACATCCCCTTCATTGGTCGGCGACAGCGCGGTGTCGCCCGCAACAATTTGTCACTTGTAATGAAATATACGGCCACTCACCCTGCCTCTCTGCCACTCGCGCGGGATTATTTAGATGGATGAGTTTTGTTCAAACTTTACAACTACAGGTTTTGTGATAAACCTTTTGTTTAACATTTTATGGTAACAAACAGTAATACACTTATTGCACTACTGATACGCACACACACACACTGCACTTGTACTTATTTATTGTCTAGGCTCCAGGCCTTAATATCTTACTTTGTCTATTACGTTATTGTGGTCGAATTCATCAGTCATAAATATACAGACAAAGGATAACAGTATTTTGGTAATTGTTATTGGATTGATATCTTACTGAACACTCATTTTTGAACCCCGACTGTTTGCTATAAATTTTAGTGTTAAAACTGAAAAGTTTCCATTGCACATCTGAACAGATTGATATAGTTATGACACTGTTTCAGCCGAGCTAAGAGTGTACAAAAGTTACATACCACGTACTATGACGAAAGGTCAAAGATCCCGTGACCGCGAAATCTTTGACATTTTATAAAATCTGAAACTTTTTCCGCGGAAGTACCTTATTACCGGTAAGAATGATTCCCTATTATGAAAAGACGGTTGTGGTGGCTTTGGCAGGCAATAGATAACAAAAGTGTGCTAAATAGTTGCTTAGTTACGTCAAATTATTTAAGTATACCATAAAAGTTTGAGCGTTGAGTTAGTCTGTCGGTCACGGGATCTTCCTCTATCAGTGTTATTCTAATTTCCATCGTAGAACTGTCAAACTACAAATGCAATTCATCTTATACATTAGGCAAAATATCCATCTGTACAATAAAAACAGTGATATTCACAACATTAACACTAGAAATAAGCATAAACTACGTGCTCCCTTTCACCGGCTCCATAAGGTTCATAATGCATTCGTAGGGCTTGGTATAACCTTTTATAACAAGCTACCGTCTTCTTTTCTAGACTTGCCATTTAATGCATTTAAAGCTAAAGTAAAATCTAACCTTTGTCTAAAGGCCTACTATTCCATTAACGACTATTTAAACGATAAGAATAGTTGGCCGCTGTGTTGAACTCAAGACAATGTTTATGTTCTTTCTCCAAAATGAGCTTAATGATAATAATATGTTATCTAGCTTCATATTTTATTTGATAAGGATTGAGCGTGGCATATTCCAGGGTGATAGTTTGAGTCCATTGTGGTTTTGTCTAGCCTTGAACCCTCTCAGCACATTGCTAGAGGGTTCAGGTCTAGGTTATTGGTTGAGGAGAGATGGTCAGGTCATATCTCACCTTCTTTACATGGATGATCTGAAACTCTTTGCCCCCAACAATTTGCAACTGATGAAGCTACTGAAGGTAAGGTTTTGACAAAAAGCTAAGGTTTGTTGAGCATATTGACAGAATTATACTAAAAGCAACAAAAATGCTTGGTTTTGTCATGAGAGAGTGCAAAATCTTTAAAAAAATTAAAACCAAAAAAATTATGTACCACTCACTGGTCAGAAGTCAACTTGAATATTGTAGTGTTGTCTGGTCCCCTAAATATGATGTGCACATAAAGCGTATCGAACGATTGCAGAAAAGGTTTTTATGGCATCTGACTTATCATTGCAATATGGGTAAAAGTCTCAAATCGTACCGGGAAAGATTAAAATATTTTAGGATTGTCTCGTTAGAGAAACGAAGAGATATGTTGGATTTAATTTTCCTTAAAAAACTAGTAACAGGTACTTTGAACTGTCCTGAGTTGCTCAGTAAAGTGTCCTTCCATGTGCCACGAAACCTACCTAGACGGTCTACTAGGAAGCTGTTTTGCACGCCAAAAAGCTATACAAATTTAAGGCAACATTGCTCACTGTGGAGAATGTATGCTGTATACAAAGAACACGACGAAGACATCGACTTATTTCATACATCAGTGCCTACTGTAAAGAAAATCCTAAATCATACTTCGCTTAACAATTAACGTAATTAAGTTTAATTCTGTTTGGCCTACCTTCACATTTTGGATATTTCTATTGTTTTAATTCTGTTTTAATTTGTTCTTATTCTGTTTTGTTTTTCTTTTGTTTTTTCGATGTTACACTAGCTGTTTGGGCGCATAACATAGTGCATGTAGTGCTCTTCTTTAAGTGATGGGGCACTTAGACTTAAGTTTTGAAATGTTATCCTATTTTTATGTAATAGTGTACTCATTGTTGAGGAGCCAAATTAAATAAATAAATAAATAAATAAAAGGTAACAGAAACTTTCAGTAGTTCCATCAGAATGGAATTTGGTGTGGACAAATGTGCAGTCATGCATGTGAAGCGAGGACAGATTATGGAATCCGTGGGTACTCAACTCTCGGATTCCATACACCTTAGATCCCTTTCCTCAACAGAAACCTACAAGTATTTGGGTATGTCGGAAGCATTAGGCATCAATACTTCCGACATGAAACAATCGTTGAGGGAGCGCTTCTTTGGCCGCCCGAATAAAGTGCTAAGCAGTCTTTTGTCAGGCGGAAACAAGGTGCGCGCCTTCAACGGTTGGGTCATGCCGGTTTTGATGTATTCTTTCGGCATACTCAAATGGACTCAGACGGAACTTGATGCCTTGGATAGGAGGGTCGTCGGTGATGAGACTGTATATCCCGCGGAAGTGCGGGGGTCGTGGCTTCTTAAATACTAAGATCCTGCACAACCGTGAGGTATGCAGTCTCAGAGAATACTTTCTAGAAGCCGACGTGAGGATACACCGAGATGTGGTCTCAGTGGACAAGGGCCTTACCCCGCTCTCGCTGGCTAACGAGAACTGGCGCAAACCTATAGTATTAGACACTAATGACCGCAGGGGTATATGGCAGAGCAAGGAGCTTCACGGACGTTTTTACCGGGCCCTACATGGGCCCGATGTAGACTTCTTAGCGTCCGTAGCCTGGCTGCGTTTCGGTGACCTCTTCGGGGAAACCGAAGGTTTTGTCTGTGCAATAATGGACGAAGTTGTGATGACGAATAACTATCGGAAATACATTGTGAAGGATGGCACGGTTGACATATGTATGTCGGGCATGCCACCGTCCGGGAGAATCGATCCGACACATTATTTCGGGGTGTTCTCGTCTGGCTAACGGAGAGTACTTGCACAGACACAACCTCGTTGCTAGGATTATCCACCAGCAACTTGCATTGAAGTACAACCTTGTGGAATCAGAAGTGCCATACTATAAGTATGCGCCCGACCCAGTTCTCGACGATGGTAATATAACGTTGTATTGCCTGACAAGCCTATTAAGCCTGACATTGTGGTGATAGATCGATTGGAGCGTCGCGCAATGATCGTTGATATAACGGTCCCGCATGACGAGAACCTCGTGAAAGCAGAGAAAGATAAGCAATTCAAGTATCTAGATCTTGCTCGCGAGGTTGTCGACATGTGGGACGTGAATACAGCAGTCATTGTGCCGATAGTCGTATCAGCCAATGGTTTAATAGCCAAGAGCCTCGACCAACATCTGAAGAGGCTCTCGCTTGGCGGCTGGATCAAGGGCTTGATTCAGAAAGCAGTACTTCTGGACACGGCACGTATTGTTAGGAGGTTCCTCTCTCAAGAGCCCTGACCACCGGTAGCTCGGACCCTGTTCCCGGTGCTGGTGGGCTACTATTTTATATATTTTTAAATGTTTTTTTTTATAGTGATTTTGTATAGGAATATTTAAAAATGTAAAAATATGTAAGAAAAATAAATAAAGGTATGTTATCTAGCTTCATATTTTATTTCTTTTATTTTTTCGTCTGTATGTGTAAATGAATTTAGTTTTTTTTCATTCAATGACCTGATCTACTCATTACAATGTTCTTGATGAGTTGTATTGCAATATGTGGTTAACTAGCGACCTCGACTATTGAATGTAATTTTGTTTTTTTTTGCCTCTTAAACCGGCAGCAAGTTCGTTATGCTCCCTCAGCTCGTGAACGGGTGCTGGGGTGCTGTTTGTGGGGTCGTCTGTTTGACCTTTTGTTACTGTTATTCGTTTTTTATTTTAGTTCGTTGCACTGTGGTCCTAGTTTAGCATTTGTGACTTCCAGTTACTGCTATATGTATAACCCAACTGTACGGTCTACGTACATTGACCCGACTTCTGGCTGACGAAGCGAATCAACTGGTTCACTTGTCACAACTAATATTTTTACTCAGTGTGCAACTAACCAACACGCGGAACAGACATACATGTAGGAATCACCAATCTTTATTACGGTGTACGATAATTGTGATAAATAAACTATTGGGTTACTACGTGAAGAGTTTTACATGTTGGCCACACTCACTACTTAACAACCGAACAATTATAGTGTACAGTTCAGGAACTAAACTGTCCCGTACATTTAATGGTCCTTCGAGCCTTTCACTGTTTGGGGTTATTGTATCTCTGGAAACGACAGCGAATCGGCTTGGCTGGCCTTCCACAAGCGGATCTCACCAGTCAAGTTGAGAATGCGCGCATATTCGTAGAAGGAGTACAAGAGCTCTGAGCAAACAACGAAGAGTGAATACTTTGGAACTTCTTCGTGAATCAAGCGAACAAAGAAAACTCAACTACGTCAACCAGCCAACTACTACTGCGGCTGCTACGACTGACTACTACTACTACTAAACTTAAGGTACGTTACTACTACACTTAAGTCAAACTTAAAACTACTGACTTACAATGGCACTACTTACCAAACAAGTCGGCATCTTTGAAGACATCAAAACGTTGTGCACCAACTACAAAAAGGACAGCATAACTAGGAAAAACGTTGATTACCTGGAGAAACGTTTAAAGAACTTAGAAGAACTGTGGGGAGCCTTTGATGAGCAGCATCAAATACTGTTGGAGACCACTGAACATAAAAACATCGGATACTTTAACAATGATGTTTACACGAAAACAAAGATTATGTACGAGTCAACTAAAAGGCATATTATGGATCTATTGGCTTTTCACAAGAGACAACCAAAACAAGACCAAAACTTCGATCTTTCTGGGCTAATGGATGAAGAAACTGAGGACGACGTCAAGAAGCTCATCACTCAGCAAGAACGCAATTTTAAGGCTTTAACCAAGGCTATGTCAAAGATAAACATTGACTTCATAACAGAAAATTGGGAGTTCGAAGAACATCTAGCAACCTTAAAATCAAAGTGGCAATCCATCGACAAGATACACTGGGAACTTGAAGATGAGCTGAAGGTGTCTAGCCTGAAAGAAGATTACAATGAAAAGTACGAAACCATTGAACATAAATACGACAACTTGAAAAGAGATCTAAACAGTAAGATTTGGTCCAAGATTCATTTACAACAATCTACACCTAAAATTGAAATCCCGGAATTCACCGGTAAATATGTTCACTGGATTACTTTCAAGGACATTTTCCTTGAAACCATACACACTAACCCGAGTATTCCCAAGGCGCAGAAGATGCAACACCTGAAGACGAAACTAAAAGGTGAAGCAGAACGACTCGTCCAGCATCTGTCAATCAGTGCGGACAACTACGATTCCTGTTGGGAAATACTATCTCACAGGTATGACAATCGCCGACTACAGTTCACCTCGTTTATGAGCACTATGCAGCACTTACCCACCATTCAGCAACCCAACGCCAACAACCTGAAAAGGATGCATGACGTGATAACCGAGTGTCTAAACGGCCTCAGCAACATGGGAGTTGAAGTCAGCAGTTGGGGCCCGATAATTGTTTATATGATGTCGCAAAAATTGGATCCCACAACACTCAACGAGTATACAAAGGAAACGCAAAACAATAGGGAATTGCCAAATCTAGACGAATTCCTTAAATTCCTGGAACTCAACTTCCTCGCTCACGAAACCGCAAAGAGCTGCTTTAAGGACTCGGGTGAGAATAAAACTACACAGAGACCGAACAATAACAGCTGGAAGCATAACTACAAGTTCAAAAGCAACTTTAAGAAGTCAGAAGATCCAACGAAAGTGGGTTACTCTAAAACATTTCATGCGTCATTTGGAAAATGCCCTCTCTGCAATAACGATCACGTGCTGATGCAATGTGACAAGTTTGTTAATATGGATATTTCGCAACGAAACAAAACAGTTGCGAAACTAAAACTTTGCAAAAACTGTCTGTACAGCCATGGCAACAACAATTGCAACTCAAGGAAAACGTGCCGCGAATGTAACTCAAAACATCATACACTACTGCATACGAAAAACCCCTCTGACTCTGAACTGACTGTAGAAAACAAGGATGAATCAACCAAAAATTCACGACCGTCGACATCAACACAACCGGCAGCTCACCACTTGGCTACCGATAATACTGAAATCTTATTAACTACAGTCCTAGTTAAGGTTAAATCAGCTGACGGAACTTACGTAACACTACGGGGTCTCCTAGATCAGGGATCTCAAATAAACTTAATAACAGAGAATGCCGCTCAACTATTGCGCTTACCTCGAAAGAAACTGGACGCAGCTGTGACTGGAATAGGTTCTACATCACGAACTTGCAGGGGACTCCTGCATCTCAACTGTCAATCGATACATTCCAGCTATAAATTCAACGTGCAAGCATTAGTCCTACAAAACTTAACAAACAAGTTGCCCAGCTGTACCTTCCAAAGTGCGGGCTGGACACATCTTCGAAATTTAAAGCTGGCCGATCCTAACTACAATATGTCAAACTCAATAGATATTCTACTGGGAGCTGACGTTTACGCAGACATCATCCTGGACGGAGTTCTAAAAGGCGACCAACACTCACCTATCGCTCAGCAAACTCATTTGGGCTGGATCTTGTGTGGAAAACTCAAGACCTTCAACTGTCACTTGACCTTACTCGACACTACAGATCTGTCGAAATATTGGGAGAGTGAAGACATTACTCCAGGTGTGGAAGACATGCAGAGAAACGATCAATGTGAACGTTACTACCAAGAAACCACCAAGCGAAGCTCAGATGGCAAATACATAGTCAAAATGCCCATGACCCAAACTTACGAAAAAGAACTTGGAAATTCCAAGTCAGCTGCTATTGCGCAATTCCTACATCAAGAAAAAAGACTAAGTAAAAACGAACAATTTTCAATGATGTATAAAAACTTTATCCGCGAGTACTTAGAACTACAACACATGAAGCCTGCGGATCAAATTACAGCCAACCAACTTGAATGTTATTTACCTCACCATGGTGTCCTAAGGGACCAATCGACAACCACTAAACTAAGGGTGGTTTTTAACGCGTCACAAAAAACATCGAGTGGCAAAAGTTTGAACAATCTCATGGAAAAAGGGCCTAACCTACAAAAGGATATTCAAGCCCTTATCCTGAAATGGCGAACCTATAAATATGCAATAACTGCTGACATAGAAAAAATGTACAGATGCATTTGGATAGCCGAAGACCAACAGCAGCTTCTGAAAATTATATGGAGAGACTCTCCGGACGAACAACTACAAGAATATGCTCTACGGACTGTGACATACGGCACAAAATGCGCGCCATGGTTATCCATGCGAACTTTAAAACAATTGGCTAGCGATGACGGTCACTTATACCCTGACGCAGCGAAAATACTACAAAACGAGCTATATGTCGATGACCTAATTAGCGGCCACAACTCTCTCGAAACTGCTAAGCAACTACAAAATGACTTGATACAACTACTTCAGCGAGGAGGTATGAACTTAAGGAAGTGGTCCAGCAATTGTACAGAATTACTAAAACATCTTCGGGAAGACCAAATTTCTAAGACTAACTTCGACTTTAAACAAGAAGATTGCACGAAAACACTTGGCCTTGGCTGGAACCCTACGGCGGACACATTTACGTTCAACTGGAACCTGAAACAAGACTCACAAAAGGGACTGACTAAACGATCCCTACTGTCTCAGATTTCACAACTATACGACCCCCTCGGCTGGTTTTCACCGGTCACTATACGAGCCAAGCTAATTTTTCAAAGCGTCTGGATACAAAATTTAACTTGGGATGAACCGGTACCTATTAGCATACAAGAAGAGTGGCTGAAACTGAAAGATCAACTAGACGAAATGAAAACTATAAAAATAAATCGCTGGATTGGAAACATGCAAAACAAAATTGAACTTCTTGCATTTTGCGATGCAAGCGAGAAAGCATATTCTTGCGTCATCTATACACGAGCGTTGAGCGAAGCCGGAGAACCTAAATTAAGCCTGCTTGTAGCAAAGACTAGGGTTGCTCCGCTCGCACAAAAACTTTCTCTTCCAAGACTTGAGCTCAACGGGGCACTACTTCTATCACAGTTGGTAAACAAAATCATCGAGTCACTAACAGGACACACCATAACTATATGGGCCTGGTGCGATTCAAAAGTGGTGCTAGCTTGGTTGCAAGGAGTGACATCCAAATGGGAAAAGTACGTAGAAAACCGGGTCGTCAAGATCAAGCAAGTGGTACCAGCATCCCATTGGTTCTACATAGAATCAAAAAATAATCCTGCAGATTGCGCAACCAGGGGGTTATATCCAAAACAATTGGTGAATTTTCCCTTGTGGTGGAATGGACCTGCAACACTGAGAACGTTTACAGACAAACCCGAAGAGCAACGTAGTTGTCTATTTACAACTAAGATGGAACAAAAAATCATCGTGCCAACCCTAAGACAATCAGAAAACTTAATAATCAGCTTATTAAACAATTCCAGCAAATTAAACTGGGTGACGCGTATTGTCGCTTGGATTATGCGATTCAAGACAAATTCACTTAGCAACGCAAAACAAATGAAGAAATTTGATGCCGATCAACCGACACAACACAATGACCTAACGGCCAATGAACTTAATTACGCTACGAACATAATAACAAGAAATGTTCAACGATTAGAATTCAGCACAGAATATGATCTATTACTAAAAAATCAACATGTTCCATCAGTTCTGGAAGCACTGGTCCTCAGACTACTTAACATCGCTACAGGCTCGCAGTAAATGGCTGAAACCTACGCCTAACATCAAGACAGATGATGTTGTCTTAATAAAGGAAAACAACCTCCCACCAGGAAAGTGGGCCCTGGGACGCATAACCGAAGTGCATCCGGGCAGCGACGGACATGTCCGAGTCGCAACTATAAAAACGCAAGGTGGCACATTGAAGCGTCCGATTACAAAATTGTCACTGTTGCCAATTGAAACTATGCACTAAACTAAGCAAATAAATACAAACAACAAATCGCTACGCACTCACTTGCTCAAAAAAAACCGCGACATACTACACTGAAAACTCGACAAAAAACAATCTTGAAGTCATCATGTTAACCAAACTATCATTCATCAACTTGGTGACCAGAATACAAGGCAGTGTCATCCCACAAGAATCATCAAGTGTTCAAATAACAACTTTAGGAAGTGATCGCCCCATATACTACGACACCATTGGAAAAGTACAGCTGATCCATGACGAATGGCGATTGCTGATGTACTACAACTTATCAACCTACTGGAGCGGAGTACAAAGGTTCGAAAACTACTTACAAGACATTTCGGACCTCTGCAATAAGTTGGAACCAAGATTTTGTCAAACCACAATTCGTCAGCTTTCGCACGAATTGGACCTTCTGCAATACTACAACGACATACTGCTGGCCCCCCATAAACACTTGGCGGGGCGCAGCAAGCGAGGTCTGATTGACGGAGTGGGATACGTGGCAAACAGTCTCTTCGGAATTCTGGATCAGAGATTTGCAGACCAATATCACAAGGATATACAAACTAAAACAAAAACCGACTTCTATAGTTGAAATAGAAAACGACATCTTGAAGAAAAACGAAGAGAACATCGATCAGCCAGACTACTAGGTCAACATTCAACCTTGCCATGCATCACGGAACAAACGAAATGTGAAACCGCCTGGATCGAATTACATAACACGAACACATGGCTGGTGATGCAACACATGCACTATACGTACGGTCTGCAACGATTATATCAGATCGCACGTCATCAACACGTCGTCTATAGTGTCCCTGCAACAAGGATGCCTTCTTCAAACAAAGGAGCTGAAAATACACTCCCACAACAACTACGACAGCAACGCCAAATTAAATTACGACATCCAAGTCCCTACCCTGGACAAAACAATAAATGGCATCATAAATACTCATACAACACCTCTGCTGCAAGTAAAACACAACGAAGACATCGCTGTCGTCGAAGAACGACTGCGGTACTTGAAAAGTATGGAACAACTTCCGGTAACACTAACAACACACGATATACATCAGTACGTCATTTCTTACGTATTACTGACTGTAATCGGAGTTGCAATAATTGCATGGGTGGCAAAAAAGCGCGGTTATTGTACGAAGACAACAGATGACGCAAATCGTGTTACTCGACATAGTACCGCAGACGTGGAAATGCAGTCCAAGAAACCTGAGGCTAGGATGAGAAGGCTGTTCAGGTCGCGCTCGCTACTAGATCGCCCGCCTTCAAAGAAGTCAAGAGATGAGGGAGAGCGGATGACGAGCGGCAACCATCCACCGATAAGGTCCACAATGGATTCCAACACGGATATTGAATTTAATTTTTAAAATTCTATTTTAATTGTATTTTTAATATTTTTTACTTTTTACAATGTTACATTTTTTACTATAATTTCTTCCTTTGTACTGGTGATTCTTACATGGTTATATTCTCCTCATCCCTTGCTTGGGTTAGGAGTATGTACGGTCTACGTACATTGACCCGACTTCTGGCTGACGAAGCGAATCAACTGGTTCACTTGTCACAACTAATATTTTTACTCAGTGTGCAACTAACCAACACGCGGAACAGACATACATGTAGGAATCACCAATCTTTATTACGGTGTACGATAATTGTGATAAATAAACTATTGGGTTACTACGTGAAGAGTTTTACATGTTGGCCACACTCACTACTTAACAACCGAACAATTATAGTGTACAGTTCAGGAACTAAACTGTCCCGTACACAACATTGCACGTGTAAGCGGGCACGCCCTTCATGCTTTATTTATGCTTGAGTATTTATATATTATATATATATACGTATATATATATATGTATATATATATATGTAAATTTTTTATTTTATTATTGGTGTGATTCTAGAAAGTGGCAAAGGGCGGGCGTTTTGGGGGACTGTCTCTTGTAAACTCGATGTTCGAAAAGTGCTGATTATCAGCCTAATTTGAATAACGTAATTTAACTTAACTTAACCTAGATTTTGATTTTGCAAGATACCTACAGTGACAGCAACATGTCTAAGTGGCAACATGTGCTAAGTAACGTTTGTAGATCTTGACCTAAGACCAGCGTTACAATTCTTATTGCCAATTGCTTAACGTGTTTTACTTTACAATCTTCAAGAATATAACAATGTAGCTAAGAGATATATTTTTGGTGTTGTCGTATTAACACGTAAATAGATTTGTTTTGTCTTCTTTGAGAAGATCAACAGATTAGTTCTGTGTTTATTTTTGTATCTGTAGTGAGAATCTAATTAAACAGTGAATAGCAGTTACATTTGTCAATAAACTCACCTTAGTAAAATGTAAAAGATGTGGAACCGTTGACTGCGCGATGCAACTGTAACAAACAAAACAGACTTCAATGAAACTAATAATTGCTTCACTAGACTGCAAAATTAAAAATGTTATGTATTGTTATCGTTTTTCTCACGTTGAGATTCGCGTATGCAAACCCGGTTTCGGTTCGATAGTAAAACCCGTTTTTCTCGGGTTGTACTATGGGACCGAAACCGGGTCACGATGCTCTGGTTGAGTTACCAGATAGCAGAACATGCTCGATCGCGCTATTTGACACCCCTAAGAGCGAAGCGTTACGTCGTCGCAGTGTTGCAACGCTGCGTCATTTTCCATATAAATTTTAAAACATGCCACACTTCTCCGTTGCGTTCTCGAACGAAAATCTTGCGCTGCTACGTCGCAACGCAACGCAACGGGGCCGGGGTAGTGTGGCTTCAGTCTTATTCGTGTAAGTTACGGTAAGTCTGTAACTGTCCAAGCCCATGTAGCTTGTGCTTTCAGAGAAATCATAGAAAATCAAAAAAAGAAAGCTTTAAGATTTTTACAAAAGTGCTATGATACGTACTGACTGCCTAGTTGGTCGAGTAGTCGCAATCTAACACGTTAACCGCCGGGAACTGTATAACGGGTGACATCCGCGTCACGGGTGCGTGACGTGAGCGCGTGTTGCCTTGGTCGGCCCTTTTAGTTTACTCGTGTAGTCCTTGTGTCTGTTGCAGGCCGTTCACACGGCGACGCTGATACGCTCGCTTCCGAAAAATCACGGAACTAATGTGAACACCAATTCGCTTTTTTTTTTGCCCAACACGATTCCGTATGCAATGTGAACGTCCATCCGTCATGACGTATCATTTTTTGTGACGGATCGTCAATGACGGAAGCCGTGTGAATGAGCTGTTAGATCGGGTGGCAAGTGTCGTTTAAGAAAATACATACGTACATAACATCACGCCTGTAATCCCGGAAGAGTTAGCCAGAGGTGTACCTGATAGTACACCCACATTTTGCCAGTTATGATTTAGTCCCATGTAGTAGAGGGCGGTCCTATTGACATCAACCGGGCTCAAATCTAGACTCCGTGACTGCTACTGAAAAACCCGATATCACTTTGCCCGACCCGAGGATCGAACCCAGCACCTCGTGCTCAGCAGTCGCGTTTGTTATCATAGAGGTACAAAAGCTTCGTGGAACTTAAAACGAGGCTTAGTAATCTAAGCACACAAAAGCAAATGTAAACACCTAACAGCTAATAAGCCTGTCTTTTAATAGCCGTGTCAACATGACGAACTTCTTGAAGCTAATCAGCTTGCCTCACGAAGTAGATAGTGTTTGACCGCGCGCCCTCCGCGTCGCGCGTATCGTAATCGGCTAATGGAATATTGTGCAGGTTAAAAGGTTCGACACTTTATACAATAGTCGGTATTGCGTGGAGTGTGCCGTCGATTTATACAAATAATGGCTTGTTATGTCTTTTTTAAGTGGTATCAACCGAAGCTAGCGACCCGAGCTTTAAGCAGATCAGGTTTTACAATAACCGACTTCTAAAAAATACTAAATAAATGGAAAATAACTTTACTTTCGGAAGTCGGTGGCTATTGTTTGTTTCATTGACTTTTTAACCGACTTCAAAAAAAGGAGGAGGTTCTCAATTCGGTAGTATGTTTTTTTTTGTGTTTGTTACCTCATATCTCCGTCATTTATGAACCGATTTAAAAAAATATTCTTTTATCTGAATGGATCTACTTCCCGATTGATCCCATAGAAATTTCATCAAAATCGGTTCAGCAGTTTGGTTTTGAAATCAATATAGCTGGAAAAAATTTCATCCAAGTAAAATAAATTGCGAAATTGATACTTGACAAGGATTTGTGTGTGATACGATAACTAAAACGGGTAAAATAAAAAAAAAATTGCAAAAAAGTTTTTATACCACCGACTTCCGTAAGTAAAGTTATTTTCCATTTTTTCGTGTTTTTTTTTTTGGAAAAATAGTTTTTATTTTATCCTTTTTAGCTATCGTATCCCACACAAATCCTTATCAATTTCGTCATTTCTTTCAGTTGGACGACATATTTTTTTCCAGATATTTTGATTTAAAAACCAAACTACTGAACCGATTTTGATGAACCAATCGGAAGTAAAAGAATATTTTTTCAAATCGGTTCATAAATGACGAGGATATGAGGTACCAAACGTTAAAAAAAAATACAAGCGAATTGAGAACCTCCTCTTTTTTCGAAGCCGGTTAAAAAGACGCATTTTTGTGTTAGAAACGACTATTTAGGTGACTTTACAAAACCAAACTAGTTCTAGAAATTGTGTATGTGGCAATTAAATACCATGTACTACATAGTCTGCAGGTTTAGTCTTCTGAGCCTGGGTTTAGTTAGCTTAGCTTATCGAATATGCATTTTTTTGCTTTTTTTTGTGTAAAACTTTATGGATGAGACACGCGTTGAGTGAGCGATTGGAGAGGCCGAAGTCCAGCTGGTGTGGCGACTCACATTTCGGCAGAAGAAGATGGTCAAAACAGAGCCTAAAGATGCTATAGTTAAGAATGTGCCGTGCAGAATTGACCATGTATAATACAACATCTTTTATAATATTATTATATTTATAATACAACGATCTTTTGGCACTCAAATGACGTTGGCAGATAGGTTGCTGTTGTGAACATTTGTGAAATGTATTGAAAACCTGAGGTCCGGTTTGACTGGAAACCGACCCCGAAATAGTTGGGGAAAGCCTAGGCAGATGATGTTTGGAAAACCAATATGGTGGTGTTAAACACTGTGTTAAGCTTTCACGGTTTATAACACTGAACTTACACTATCACTTACGGGATATCTTCCGCGATTAATGTTTATATTGAGCTCCCGATATTTCGACGCTGTTGCAAGCGCCATGATCACGAGATGACTGGAGAATGCAGGTGGTTGCTAAAAACTTGTTAGGAGCAGACAAATCTGTCTACAGATTGCACCGATTTGTATCGAGTTCCAGTAGTGCGCGTAGCAAAAGACAAAGAAAGAGGGTAGACAGATTTGTCTGCACCTAACAAGTTTTTACCATTCACCCGCATTCTCCAGTCATCTCGTGATCATGGTGTGACTGCCTGTCACGTATTCCTAATTATTAAACGAATATCTTAGTTCATATTTATTTCAACATCATCACACGGTATCGGGACACTTACGAACACATTAAACCTTTATTTTATGGCTTGACAGCCTGACAAGTTACCGTAATTAATAATAAAACGTTCCGTCCCTTCTTAGAATTGTAAAATAATATTAGCTCACTTATAAATGCATAAATTGTCTATTTAATGGGAAGCGAACTAGGGATAAAAGCCGGCTGACAGGCCAAAACTAATATTTCAATGAATTCTTAAGAAATGTTAAAAAATATTCGATTCGTAAGTGCATTCTTCAATACTAGTGCCACATCTGATTGCCACGTTTTGGGCTGGACCGAAGTGAACCTTTAAAACAATGGAAAAAGGGGCGTTAGGCGGGTGTGGTATTTTTAGAGTATTTGAAAAACTCGAGGCAGTCGGTCTTACACCGCTATAGGGTTCGGACGAAATAAGATAATGAAGTTAAGTTAGGAGACTCGGTGGATAGCGAGAGGCTATGTCCAAGTGGGTTATCGCATAGTGCGATAGTGATTGAATAAGTTAAATATAGTTGGGTTAAAAGCCCTGTTTAGACAAATCTAGTATGTGTGTGTGTTTGTTGGTGAGCGGCTGGGTGAGTCCTTTATTACAACAATTATCCTGACATCCAAAATAATTATGGTGGTTGCTTGCACGGTAGATAGGGAGGAAGGATGTTTTAGTTACCTATCTAATACTTGGTTTTTACAATTCATTCAATACATTTTAGATATTATTGTTAGAAAATATTTTACTTACATAAAAATCAATTACTTGTTACCAATTACCAACAGTTACTGTACATATATATTGGTTACCTACAGTTCTTACATTTCAAGTCTAAATTAAAATAGGTTTTGTTCAATACTATAAAAAAGATCAATTATACTAATGAAAACAAACAAAAATGATCCATACCATTTGTACCTACATTAACATTTTAGAGAAGGGAAAAGTAAACTGGATTGGAATAGAAAACAATTGAAATAAAAATTAATTGTTACTCTGATATTGTTGGCAATTTGAAATGTTCAATAGCCCACAGCTGAGACCACCATCACTACATAAGACATTTAAGGGATAATATCTGTCGAAGGAAGTGATGACAGCCTCAACTGTGGTAAAATTTCTATCAAATTGTTGGTAGTATAAGCCAAATGACTTAAATTTGACTTTGGTTTTCTTCAATTCTTCTTGATTCCCATCGCAGCCTCCCTCTTGAGATATTTTTTTCCCAGTCTGCTTCTGGTGAAAGGTAACAGTGAAAGAGGGACGGTAGATGCTGTTGTTGCTGAAAATAAATAATTATAGTCATATATTAAATTGTGCCCATATGAATTAATTAGCCAAAACATTGCATCTTTAAAATAAAAGTAAAATGTACCTTGTATGGAATAAGATGGCATTAAATCCAACATAATTTCATCTGTGGTAGAAATGTGGGACGGACTGACAGTATGTACCGAATCTCTGGTTGTTGGTGGTATAAAGTTTCTGTCTGATGGTGGGTCCTGAAAAAGATGAAGAATATAAATTTTAAAAAATTACACTTGTGTAAAAAACAAAAAATAGTAAAGAAAAAATCTAACATCAAAGCCTCTTTCCTCTCCAACTTGACCAAGAAAACGATCTATTGATTAAGTAAAGGGTCAAACATAATTGTTTTGTTTGTTTCTTAAGTATTTGTATTAGTTCATGTCGCATATCACGTCATTGTTTATGTTTCAAGCTTTCAAGTGCCCGAGTATGATAGATTTTTAAATAACAAAGGAAGCTATTTACGAACCAACAATTAATTTATGTACCTTTCCATGAATTCCAATAAAGCTGCGAACGGTGTTGGGCTTGCTCGAGATCTAGACTCCATCCTGTAATAGCTGCTATCACTTCATTTAAGGTATATTTTGTTCAAAGGCAGGATCATGTATAACATTTCGACTCACAGTAATTTTTTTTTCATTCCGCACTATGATATTAAAATAAACCAATTATAAGAAGAACTTGTATCTCAATTCGCTTACTTTTTATCACAACAATTATTCCTTTCTTTAACAAACCAAAACAAAAGTTCAGCCCGCGCACAAACACAACAACGATTTGAACTGTAACTTTGACGTTAATTTGACGTTAATAGGAACGCTTGCCATAGACTAAAGTATAGGTTTTTTCTATTGACATTGTAGAACGAGCGATCGACTCAGTCGTGTCAAGTTGGCTAGCAACTTAGCGTTTTCACGTATCTTCCCCAGCCACTTTTATGAACATATTAAGCTGTCAAACGTAAAATTTTCTTTGGTTTTGCACGCATGGTGGGGATAATTCTGGTGCATATTTTCACAATCGCTTACGCCGAGGCGTTAACGATATTGTAGAAAGAGATTCGATACGAAACGTTTGTAAGTTGGCTAAGCCTACAGGATGGGACATGATGCAACTCAATGTTTGTGCCCTGTCGTGGCTATGGTCAAAATAGACCTATTGGTGTAATAGTTGCTTGAACCACGGAACTATAATGATGATGAATGAGTAACCCAAACATGAAGTACCAGGCAAGTATGAAGTGTGATGAGTATTAAATAGATGAGTTTCATCACAGAACTCATTATGAGTCGCTCGATGAAACGGTATTACATTATTATATGCGAAAACACCGCGGGGGTAGAAGTGGCAGGTGGGTTCCGTTTATCAAGCTAAATTAATTTTATTTGCCTTGTTTGTCTTACGCTTTGAGCTTGTATTTAAAAATGTTGACACTGCCTGTTATTTTTTAATGAAGTAAGGCAGCCTCGTTGCAGTTGGTGTAGCAGTCTCAAGCGCTTCTGCTGTAAATGAGATCTTGGGTTCGATTCCAGGGCCCAGTAAGATGTTGTTACGTTAATCCATCAGGTATTACTCAGTAAAAGTCCGGGATTTGGATTTGTGCCCATTTAGTGGAAAATGACTCCCCCCTTAAATAGGTCCCCGTCCCCGTAATCAGGAGGTTGTCATAGAAGACGTAAATAATCAATACAAATTACGGTACCTGGTCAATAATAATAAACGCTGCTTTTTTTAGTTGTTTTAATTTGACACTATTTCAGAATGAAGACCTTTTCAAAAGGGGAGAATCACCTGTTTATCGAATAAACGTCTGCGTTTGTTTGTGTGTGTGAAAGCGCGGTTATAGGGCTAGTATTAGACGAGCCGCGTTTTAATACGGGTGGTGTACACTTATTGATTTCCGATATTAAGAAAAAAATGTAAAAAATTACCTACCTACCCATTTTATTATTGATTCGGGTCGAGAATCATTAGCATAGTTAACTCCTTGAATTTGACGAGGATGCAAAGCAACACCTTGTAGAATGAGACTGTAACATAAATGGCGAAATTTCGGCACACCTCTGCCTTACCCTTCAGGAATTACAGGCGTGTAGTTACATTATTTTTAAATATTTGTAAAGCTGATCAAAACACTTAATGATAACATTTTTTTTAATCCATTGAAAAACAATGCAATTTGCATCGTCCATCAAAATACGCAAATATTTTTCATCACAATATTTAATGAAAAATAAAATAATTTCAAGATCAGCACTACATAGTTTGTTGAAAATAAATCTCGCATTTTTACTGTACTTCGATTATTATACAATTGTATTGTTTACGAGTTACTGAACAGAGTTTTGTGCGAAATAGAGAATGTTTTAAAACAAAATGTGTTGTAATTTCTGAGCGGACACGAATGCACAAGTACCGAAAAGTTTTAATCAAAAAACGTGTATTCGACTTACTGCAGTGCGAAGTAATTATAGTGTTCGTATAACCAACCATTTTGACATTAACACTAACGGGCTTTTTGTGCCGCAGCAGATAAGACGGTTGTCGTAGTGCGACTCGAGTCTTACCACTGCACCGTCTTTGTACCTGACGTTAAATATTATTATTGTTTTCAATACCCTTTGTTTTTTTTACTTCTGCTGAACTCGAGCCGTGTTCGTCAACAACCTATTAAACTAAGTATTTTATTGCTATAGTACACAATATTCATGGTACCTAAGGGAGTTTTGTACCATTTCATTTGTTAAATTAAAATGTTAACTTTGAAATAGTACTATTTCTTTTCATTTATGCCAGAATCTTTGCTGCCGTATCACAACGACAACATGTCAACATCGCCCCTCTTGTCTCACGTGTCTAGTTTTTGTTCTGTATTCGTATACGACAAGAAAGATTTTTCATATTGCGCTAGCAATTTATTGTTCTCAATATTTTCTCCGGAAAAAGCTACTGACGTGCGAAACATACAACCACACTATTCTGGCATATAATTGGGTAGTCCTGTTTTTGGTTCAAGTGTTGTTAGAATTAAGAAACGATCTTTTCTTACCCACCTACTGCAAAAAGGCGGCTATGATTTTAATGCTAAGTGATTGCCACTTATCTCCTCTTACAATCTCCGACCACATTGAACTCAGCGCTCTCCGCAGTCTCCACAATGCTCCCTTTCTATTCCTCACTACCGGTACCTGTCAAACAAAACTAGGCCACTCACACACACACGCACTCACACGCCCACGAACGAGCCCAATTTTAAAGTGAACGCGTTACTCTGACGTCACTGACATCGAAGTGTCAGGAAAGTTGTCAAGTGACATCATCCGAAGTCTTTGAACCAACTAAGATTGTGATGAATAAGTCAAGGGGGCAAAAGGGGCTGAAAAGGGGGTGAAGTTTATGGGGGTGATTGAAAGACCGATACAATTGTGATTGGATGGGATTGTATTGGATGGGATTGTTTTGAATGGTTTTGTATATTATATTGAATGATTGATTGATTTTGTGTATTTTGGGCACAGGTAGGTGAATACGGGGATAATGAAAGGGAATTGTTTGTTCAGGTAACTGTATTGTATTGTGTAATATTTGGTCCCGTTGCTCGAAAAAAGTTTTAGGGAATAAAAAGTGTGACTTGATTTTCTTCCGAGAAAATATAGTTCATCTGAGTAAATAGATCTACTGAGGTACATGATGAGGCCTTTATTCTATTAGCTAATAATTGAAGTGACAGTGAAACTGTTGGAGTGTCGTAGTCGTGTCGCAGTAGATAGTGATGCTTGCGTCAACATCCAATTGTGAACCATCATCATCATTCTCCTGCCTTCGCCCAACTCATTCGTGGTCGGCGCAGCGAGTCCTCTGGTCGATACTCCTCGATAACTCGTCATCTCGTTTTATTGGTCTTCCTCTTCTCTTCTTTCAGATTATAAACCCTTGGATTTAATTCCCAAAGCGCTCATAATGTTAGTCTTACCTTTTCTTTACTAATTAAAGTTATTTGTTCCGTGCTTAGTTTTTAAGTTGCTGTCTGACTTTGTAAAGTTTCGAATTACTTGTTCAGAAGCTACTTTTTTTCTGACTTTAATTAATACCTACTTACAGCTTATTTAAGTTTACAATAAGTTAATTGCTCATGGAATCACGGTCGAAAGTAGTTTAAATGTAGACACATAGTTAAACTTTAAAGTAAAAGTTTAAAGAAGAACTTGTTTCATTTGGCGAGAATAATTAGAAAACTATTTTAAAATCAAAGAAGCTCTCTCAGAATCCCTATAAACTCTTTGTTTTGTAAATCTGTATGTTTTGTTTGCGAGATACGTCCTATAATTATTTATTAAGACATAGGTACAGTAATCTGTCCAAAAACAAACTCTTTACAACCCAACACCGGATTACCAGCCCAAAAAAACCTTGCAATATTAAAATGGCAACACCACCATGATAATTTTAAAACAGCACTTCCGTTAGATAACTACCCTTCCATCAAGTTGACGGGGGTCGCGGGGGTGTGCGGGGGTATAAGAGGGTGCGTGCTGCCAATACACATCACCCCTTACGAGGGGTTGCTATTAATTAAATTTTAATCACGGATGTTTATACAGGATGTCTGCCTGTCGCGGTCCTGACGACGATTCTTAATGATCAGATTCGGATACCAAAGTAAAGATTATTTTACTTTACTCGTTGATTTTATCTATTTACAAACAGTCAAGGCGACGAACGATTTAACTTAATTGTTCTTTCAACATTCGATGACACTTTACTAAAGTATCTGACAGAATCTGGTGTCCGCAGTTTGTCCTTCGTAGTTGGACGGATCCTTTATTTGAATACTAACTGACATAATTTATTAGTCAAATGAAATATTATTTATTTATTATTTATTTATTATTTATTTATTATTTATTATTAAACTTACACACTATCTAAATAAAAAATCAATATCAATATCTTTTAAATCTGTCAAACATTTTCCTGAAGGTAACATTCGGAAGACGACCGCAACTGCGACAAAGCCTTCGGAAGTGTACCTGTATTGTACAATGTCCACAGAGCTCCTGTATCCAATCCAACTCGTCAATACATCAAGATAAGGGTCGTCAGCTCTCCTATTAATTAAACTGTAATCACGGCCGCGGTACCCGTGTCCGCAAACGTAGTATGACGAATTGGGACGATGACTCGCCTAAATCGATGGGATCTGTCGTAATTTGTTGATGAGATTACTTGTTCGGATAATTTACCTAAACAATTTGTTTTGCGAGTTAAAATTGAATCTCTTGTTTGAGAGTTCGACCGTAGCTAAGTGCTTTAGATACCGCTCTGAAGCCATGCAAAAACATAGATAAACAACCGTAACCTCGCCTTTTGCCATTGAGGATTGAGGGTTTCTGCGATCCTTACAAACTCCTTTCGCGTCGTCCACGTTCATATCAGGTCATACTACGCACCTGACCTATCTGAAGAACATTAGTTTATTAAATAAATATAAAAGCCATGCAGTGAAATATTTGCCTTACTTAGGTAGTAAGGCAAATATTTGACAGAACAACTTGAATATTTTCGAAATGAATCTTTAAGTTTTTCGACTTATTTATGTTTTAATGTTAAGTTGTTTCTGGCCGAAACTTTTTGGCACGAAAAATAACTAATAAAAGGAAGGATTGCTAATATATCAGACAGTTTCGGGAGGAGAATAATTACTTTATTCCCGGTATTACGGTCAATTGACTTCTTTTGAAATATCTTTACAATAAACATCGAAATACTGACAAACATTATACGCAAGTTGTTGTATTTGTATTTAAAACCGGTACCCATAAAGGCATACAAGAGCTTACAGATTGTTGAAACCGCAATACGTCTCGCGCATTGACATCCAACCGCGATTAATTGCCGGCCGGCTCTCGCAAGGTACTCTGACGGCAATCGACGGCACTCTTCCGGCACTGACGGCACTCGCTGCTAATTATCCGGGCTCATTCAATCCTACGCGGCCGTCCGAAGCCTGCCGGACGCGATGACAACTTTACTACACGGTTCCTGATTGTTTTTCACTCTGTACAAGTGAAAGTGATTGTAACGAGAGAATTTAAAACTGTGCACTAAGCCGAAAAATACAGAGAAACAAAAGCGTTTCTGTTTTTAAATTGAAAAAAAAAATATATATGTGAATTATGTCAATTTACTCTTCAAATAGAATTTCGCCGTGCCAGTGAAGCTATAATTAAATGGATTAATCAAACTCATAATAATATTGAGTACGAAATAATTTAATTACTTGGCATGGTACATCGACGTTTTAATGTATGACGTCCTTAATTAGGGAGACAAAAGAGACGAGTGCTTGAAGCTTGTACCGGCGGCGTCATGTAAGGCCGTGTTCAATGGGAGGAGTGGAACACACGTCATGGCCGGATAAGCATAAGCATGGCTAGATAAGGGTAGTAAGTATACTCTACTGACACAAGCATAGGATAATCATCATGTCTTGCCTTTCCTCTCTTTTAAAAAGTGAATAATGTTGTACCGGATGGTTAGTGTCCTGCGCTCCCTTTCTATATCTACATCGTCAATTTAAAATCGTCGGACAGAAAATGACATAACATATTCAAAAGTGGACACTCTTTTAATTTCTGACCCGTTTATAAGATGCTCCGGTCCCTCTACACGGCATTTTCCACCCATCTTAAAGACCATCTATTCACACTTCTTAACATTGTAAGTTAAATCATATGCGGTAGCGTGGGCTTCACAAGTCAAAAGTAATTTCTCGACTGCCCCCGCAGATGGACCTAGCAGCAATATATCGTCCGCATAGCTGATGTTGTTAATGCTAACACCACCAACACTGCATCCGACACGCATGCTGCTGAGTCCGGCTATGAGGTCATCTACGTAGATGTTGAAGAGCCTGGGATACCGCCTTGTCTCACCCTACACTCCAACCTCAGAGGCTCAGAGAATGTACTGTCCCATTTCACATGAATGCCCTGGAGAGATCAATCCATTAATGTAGAAAGCCTTTTTTGCCAACTGTGCAGGGATCAAGAAAAATATTTCCTAATTTTTTTAAGCAGCAAAAATAAAAACCCCCGATTTCTTATCAATGTTCTGTAGGTGTGTATTTACTCTTCTGTAGCACGATTGTGCTAGTTTTTTATCGCACTGGGTTTAGATTGAACCTTTTATATTCTTGTTTCGTGCGACACGGGAAGTTTGCATGGATAGAAAAACAGCGCAGAAAATATCACGCCATACAAAGGAGATGAGATTGTACATCAAAACGCTGTCAAAGAAGCAATTTATATTAACCTGATCTAATTCCATCCCTCTGTGTATTTGAACCTTCCTTTCTTATATTCAATATGAAATGTGTTGATATTTTTTTATAATTTGCACGAATACTGAGCGCGTTTCTTTCCTCCCTACAAGATCACGTCGTGTTCCCTTTAGCTACGAGTATTTTTGAGATATATGTGACGGCTGTGTGTAACAAATAATAAACGCCTAACGCCTTCTGGCATAACATAGCGAACTATTTATTATAATATACTTTATACCATTATTTTTGTACCTACCTATGTTAAACAAATGAATAAATGACTTAGGGGTTAAAGTTTGAAATTGCCGTTTCATAGTTGGCATTAAACCTTCATGGTGTGAGATATTCGAGTGAATTTTTTTACATTACGAGTATACCTATGAGATTTTTCTTTTAAAAAATGTGCAACATTCGATTTTTGAATTTCAATTGCTTTTTTATTCAGCTTAAATGGAAAAGATGGATACTTAAAAAATCCGAGTAATTTTTGAATACGAGTTCCGACGCGGAACTAACGCGGCAGAAACGGCTCGCAATATCAATGCTGCGTTTGGAGAGGAGATTGCTTATGAACGCACCTTGCTTTTTTGGTTTAAACGCTTTCGTAATGGAAACTTCGACTTGAAGAACGAACCGCGTGGAAGACCGCTCATACAGGTGAATAACGAAACTGAAATGGAGATGGTGGAAGCTGATCCAAGTCAAACTACCCAGAAATTAGCAGCATGGTTTAACATTACCTTACCTGCAATATTGACTCATTTGCATCAAATCAATAATATGAAAATATGAAAAATGGGTGCCTCATGATTTGACTGATCTGCAGAAAGACACGCGTGTTGAAACTTGCGCTGCCTTGTTGAATCGGTACAGAAATGAAGGAATATTGGATCGAATTGTGACACGTGACGAAAAGTGGATTCTTTACGATAACCGTAAGCGAAAATTGCAATGGCTGACCTCAGGTCAAACGCCGCAACAGTGCCCTAAAGCAAAGTTTACCAATAAAAAGGTAATGGTAACTGTTTAGTGGTCTCTTCATGGTGTTATTCACTATAGCTTTCTCAGGTCTGGTCAAGCAATATCAGCCAATGTTTACTGTGCCGAACTTCGAACAATCATGGCGAAACTGACAGTGAAACAGCCCCGACTCGTGACTCAATCTTCACCATTATTGCCCCATGATAACGTAAGACCTCACACTGCACGGGACACCGTTGTAACTCTACAGGAGCTGCAATTAGAAATTATACCTCATCCTCCGTACCGAACTCCAACTGACTACCATTTTTTTCGAAGCACAAAATGCTTTCACAGTTTGTTAAATCTAGATCCCAGAATTCTATAGCAAAGGTATAAATGAACTTCCGATTAGATGGCAGCTATGTATAGATAATGGGGGTAAATATTTTGAATAAATAAATATGTTACATCTTGGAAAAAAACGAGTTTTAATTTTGCAGTATAAATCGGCAATTTCACACTAACCCCTAATATGTAATAACTGCTTGTTTTAGACGCAATATCGACCACTACTGCGAGTATGCATTTTTTGGTGAATTCAACAAAATTAGTAAAAACATGTAAAAGTAGTACACAGTGTTTTCACAGTTAATTTACCTATAATTTACATATCTTGCCGGAGATTTATCTACAAATGTCTAGATATTTTGTCTTAGAGATTTATGACAGCTTGCAGTGATGGCATTTTTACCTAAAATGACGATTGTTATACCTACAAGTAGAATAAACAAAAACACATTAAATTACACTGCCATGTAAAGATAGAAAAGCTGTACTAATGATATTATGATGCAATACAATATACGAACACGAGTGACATTATCAAAGTAAACTCGAGATTAGTGTCCGATATCTGTAGATAAACATTGTGATAACGACAAACACATGCCGCTACAGATTTATATTACTGTACAGCACATGCATTATCTAGTACTTTTATATTATAACCAAACAAACGCGAATTTCTACGTTCTTTGTTATCGTTACTGTATCCAGAGAAATCCACACCACTGCACCATCCTCGAATTTCGCAAATCGTGGGTTTGAATTACACAACCAACCTAGTACCTGACTAGGTACTTACTTTGTGTAATTCATTTTATCACAATCGCTGGAAGGCTACAAATTCACTGACAGATGGCTTGCTTAGCGCCCACAGGCATGCTACTTCGATACGCGCTAGCCGCCAAATGAGGCGGCAAGCACACCACCTGTCAGTGCGTTCGTAGCCTCAAAACGGTTAAAAGGAAAACAACATATAATATCTTACAATCAAAAATGTACAGACATGTGGCATCTACCAACCCGCGCTGGGCTTGGTTGGTGGATTACGGCCCACACCCTCGCACAGAGAGGAAACCTGTATCCCAGCTGTGGGAACATTATGGGTTGGTTATGGAATTTAACCCGAAGATACTGTCGAGTTCTTTCAGTCCCTACCTGTTAGTAAAAGATGGCAAAACTTCTGTTCCAGCTCAGTTGGTGTTCAACAGGATCAGTGCCAAAATCAATTTCATTTTCTCTAATTTAAACTTCCAAAGTTACTTTTCAGCGCAGCACTGCGCGATGAGTTTACTTTATTTTTAAAGCTAGCAACACTGCCATGTCGTCATGGTATTATTAGTGGTAGTAACACTGGCGCAATTGCGGTGGGGTATGCATGTATGTGAAAGCTGTTAAATATTGAACTGCATAATTAAAGTACGTTTGCTAATTTTGAAACCACAGCACGATCACGTGCTACCGATAGACATTAACTTTCCTACAGAATCTCTGTTAAATACTTTTCGATTTGCGCGTATACTTTAGATATCATCATCTTCCTGCCTTTCTATATTATACCCATCTATATTATTCTATATTATATGCGCGTTACTTTATTTAGATACTAAACATAAAAGTTTTTTGTTCCGGCTTGCAAAAAAAAACCACTAAAAACGTCTAAAATAACTCAATTCAATTGAATTGACGACCCGAATGGCGCAGCGGTAGTGAGGCTGCCTTACGTTCATAGGGTTCCGGGTTCGAATCCCGGTAGGAGCAAGTGTTTGTGTGATGAGCATAGACATTTGTTTCCGAGTCATGGATGTTAATATGTATAATAAGTATGTATTTACAAACAAAAAGTATCTATGTAATATATCAACTATCTGGTGTCCACGACACAAGCCTCGTTGCTTAGTGTGGCACTAGATTTATATATGATTTTATTTATTGAAATTTCTATATGATACTTAGTTCTACTGTCCCTGGAAACTGTAGAAAAATCAACCTTCTAAGTCAACGCAATCAAAAGATACAGCCACTTAGGCCGCAAATTTCCGCAAATTTTCGAAACTCGCACGGGAATCAAAACCTACAGGGTACTTCCCGTGAACTTAGAATCTTGAAATTTTGTACGAAGTCACGTCTTATAGTACAGATATAGGAAAAATTACGAAAACCGTAAATTTTTAGTTTCGTCATATAAAAAAAAGTTATATACCCACAGGTTTGTACGGAACCCTCGGTGCGCGAGTCCAACTCGCACTTGACCGGTTTTTTTAAAGCAAATACGAATTGATTGATTTTTTTAAATTATTTCAATGTGATTCTTCCAAGTAAAATGCTCATCAAGTGTTACACCCAGGAACTTTGCATTACGTACCTGTTCTATATAATTATTGTTAAGTGCAACATTAAGGCGTACCGGTTTACTTTTAAATGTTTTGCAATGAAGCACATTGGTTTTGGAAATACATATTTATTTTTAATTTATTAATATCTAACCATTGTATAATTTCATTTAATGTTTGCTTGATTTCAATGTCAACATTTTGTAAATTTCTAAATTTAATAATAATGGTGGTGTCATCGGCGAACAATACACACTGATGTTTTATCGACTGAGGCAAATCATTTATGTAAAGAAGGAACAATAATGGCCCCAAGATACCGGACTACCTTGTGGTACAACACAGCAATTAATCCGTACTTCAGAATCAAAATCTTCTAAGGTGTTACTTAATTTGTTTAATTTCGTTAACCTCGTTACCTGTTTTCTGCTAGATAAGATTGAAACCATTTTTTTACTGGACCTCTGATACCGTATCTTTCAAGTTTTTCTAGAAGCCGCGCATGATCAACACGATCAAAACGCCTTACTTAAGTCTAAGAGTAACGCACAAGTATTTTATCATTAAAATTCGTCATCATTGCTTTCACTAGCGTAAATATTGCAAAAGTCGTTGATTTATTTTATCTAAATCCGTATTGCTGGTCGACAATAATGTTGTGTTTAGTAAGAAATTTCACCACTCGTCTGTACATAATTTTTTCAATTTTTTTTGATAAAATGGGAGTGACAGCGATAGCTCGGTAATTGTCAACGTCTGATTTCGACCCTTTTTTGTATGGCGACTTTATCAGAGACAATTTTAGCCTATCAGGAAAGCGGCCCTGTTCCAAAGATAAATTGGCAATGTAAGCCAATGGCGATGCTTTATGTTGAGCTATTTTTTAACGAGCTCGGTTGTTATGTTATCATACCCAGCCGATTTTGTGTTTTTTAAAGACATTATGAAACGATATATTTCAGAATCGTTAATGGCTTCTATAAAATTTGACTCTATTTCACTTTACTTTAGGAAGTCGGTGATTTTGTTTGTTTCTTTTTCTTTATTGCACATAAAAAATAAAAGATGCGCAAATATTTTACAATATAGCTTATGTACAGTGGCGAGCATAACCCAGAATTGGGTTTTCTTACAGCTAACCTTACTTGGATTGCGAATGTGTTTCATTGACGTTTTTACCTTTTTTTAGTTGTAGTATTCCAAACAAATTTTTGACATGAATTAATTTTACATTGTAACTAGAAGTTATTAAGGAACCAAAATACGAAGAATCACGTAAATCGGCCCAGTAATCAAGGAGTAATCGGTGCACATACATAAAAAAAAAGATGTTGGTGGAATACATATCCTCCTCCTTTTTTAGAAGTTGTTTAAAATACATTGGCTTTAGCTAGATAGATAGGATACTCTTTATAATATATTATAACTTATAGCTGGCCAAGTGGCAACCCTACACGCACATGCATAGTGCTGGCAACCCTGCTGTAGTGTCACCCCGTCACCCGTGGTTACCGCGCGAGTGTCGAGTGCGAGGCAGACGGCAGCTAATTACTTCTGTCACACATTTATGTAGATAGACAGTATTTGATATGCTTGTCTGTGTGGCAGTCGGTGTAGCCTGGAGGGTTGCTATAGCTGTAAAGCCGCGCTCGCACGGGCAATAAATTATTGACAACAAAAATATTCGCGGCACAATGTCGGAAAATCAAACGCAGTTTTCCAGTATTTTCTGACAACAGTTGATAGTAAAAGGACTTTTTGGCGTAAAACTTAATTACGACGAGCCACCGACTCTTGATTGGTCTACCAACCATCGAGTTTGACTCCAAAAAGCTTGAATTGTTTTGCTTCTGGCCACTCCATTATCAAGTGTTGTATTGTCCATCATAATAAGTTGCTACTTATTGTTCAAAATACATAGAGTAGTGGTATTAACAAAAAAAAATTTGAAAAAAAATGTCTGTAATTACTTTTAGCTAACATAGTTTTAAAAGTAATTTAAAAAAAAATATTTAGTACGTAGAAACTTACCTAAAAATAAGAAATATTGTTAAGAAATAATTTATGGCAGCTGCTGCTATAACTTTTTAACAAAATTAAATATCTGTTAATTTTGTTTTATTATTTGTACCTACGCCGTTGACGGAAAACATAGTGAACTCTGAACTTTAGATTTAATTTTACGCCTTGTACACCTAAGTTTAAGTAATAAAAAACTTTGACTTTGTATATGTAACAATTTTTTTTTTTAAATAAATAGCTTGATTTTGTGATGACGTCTTATTTGACTACTATTGTCCACAATTATTGAACAACTTCAATTGACCGTTTAACCACAACTTTATGTAAGGGGACATTTATCTATATGATATACCTGTCAGTTGGTGGTCGGGTGGTACAGCCTGGAGGGCAGCAGTCGGAACAGACTATGTTTTAAATTGAATTTCCTCGCCCGAATGTCCCGTCGGTCTAGCGGCAGTTTACGTGCAACTACTGAGCTCTGGGCCCTGAGGTTATGTGGCAAAATGTTATTGGTTTTTTCCACTATTGTCTCAGTAGCTGTCCGAAAACTAAATTTGTGTCCGGTATATAAGCTCGACTCCATTACTAGGGTGGGACTTGGACAAAATATGTGGATTGTGTGTGTAAATACTAATATACAACTACGTAGAAGCAAGACGTTTTGAAAGAAGTGAAAGAGAAAACAATGTTTAGAATGCCAAAACGGCCTCAGCACCGCATAAAGTCAGGCTAACACAAGAGCTGTTAACACAAGCTGCCAACACAAGATGCTGACGCTCATTTTCAGCCGCAACCCACTTGTGTTACCTACCGCCTAGTAGACCAATAAAACGATTATTCGAACAGCGTTCGCTCATTAAATCCAGCACTACCGTTACGATAAATAAGCAAGTGCGAGTGAACTGAAGCGGTCCCCCGGGCCCCGGCGAGAACTAACTTCACTCATTAGGCGACTGATGTCCGCATACATACCAAGGAGTAGATAGGTACAGAAGGGCAGCTATATATATATATAGCCATGCAAACAGTAGAAACAGCATAACCATATCAGGCCTTATCACCGTGAGAGGGGATGGGTCATAATCCACCACTGTGGATTTTGTGAGCCAGTGTGGGCTGGTGGATTGGAATGAAAACTTGGAGTGCGCAAAATGGAAGTTAACGAACGGTTATGTGAATCCATCTTAAGATTCTGAAGATGTATTTCAGACCAAACAAATCCATTTTTTTAATCTCCAGCCAGCATTGTTTGTGTAAACCGGCACCAATTTAAAAAAAAAACTGGCTTTTGTTCAGGTTATATTTTCGTTTAGTTCGTGTGCACTCTCTGTTAAGTGAGTCTATGTGCACGGACGTTTTGCAGAACTTCTACTGAATCTTCTGTACTTGTCTATCTTATGTCCACACGGAGCCGAACGTCGGCTAATTGGACTCAGGAGCTGGATGTAAACAGCGCACAAATTAGCACACGAACCTTACTCATGACTTGAGTTAGAAGGAAATTCGTGCGATTTCTGGGAGATTTCAAGTCTCGACTGAATGAGTTGCTTCCATAATATCTTCAAAAATACTGTTTGACAATACTTATAGGAGATATACATAATCTACTTGAAAAGCCCTATCCCATGGTATAGCGAAGGTTTTGTTTTTCATTTTCTGGTGAACAATGACGTATGTTAGAACATAGGATACTTTTTATCCCGATGGTTTGTTCTTATGAAATAATGGTCGACATAAATGCGGGCAAAGCGGCCAAACCTAGTAAAAAATAATTTCTAACATGGTACGTGTCTCGCCAAATTACACAGTTCAATAATTATTAGCAGCTAATCCGAGCACGTAGGCAACTTATACACGAGGCTCCTATACCAATCGATATGGACACAATACCGACTTGTGTGTGTGATATATATGTGGGATGCCTATGTACCGGCGGGATATAAGGAGACTAATTGTTTATAATCACGCGACCTTGTAGGTACTGGAAGTGTACACGTTATATCATAATTTGTGTTGATTTGATATTATTCGTTTTGAATTTTTTTGGGTTGTATGGTTAATTTGTATTAGCTATTTTTTAGCTAGGATAATGATCAAAAAAATAATTGCTCAATTCGAGGCAATATAACCAGTATTGCCTCGAATTCACCAATTATTTTTAATGCCCGTGAATGCGTAACTTTGCATAGAGTGAAAAAGATACTAGAGGTCTAATTTTACCAGTAAAGCTGAACTCAATCAACACACCTAATTGGCGGGAGCGTTTGAGACCTGTCATTTGTCCAAAGCAATGAAGCAGCTCAAAATCGCAGTTTACGTGAGATGATCGAGTTAAATTTCATTACTGAAAATAGTCCTTAGTCTGCTTCGGCTTTAGTTCAAGTCAAAGCAGCACCCAAGTAACGGAGCGACCACAAATTAAATAGCTGAGATAAGTTCGTGAACTCTCTCAGTGGAGCTCGGAGTAAAGTAAAGTAAAGCTAGATAGATCCGACGCGTCATGCGAGAACAACTTTTGATTGATGGCACCTTCCTTCAGTGCGGGGATAATATGTTCGTTACGAACTGGGAGAGCAGATAGTGACGCTTATCTGATGTGTAGAGATGAATGACCTGAGATTTAGTTACATAACATCGTGTCTGAATACCTTAAATGGGTGGGCAGAATTGTATAATAAAGTAGAGTCACATTTCACAAATTATTGCGTGTTTAAGGGTTTTTTTTTAACACGGAGTGAATTTTGTTAACATCTACACTTCGGACTATTGGGGATAATTATTTAGCCATGGAAAACCAAGTCTGGATATCGAACACAGGACTTCAGGTTCACCAGTCACGTTTGCGACCACTACATCAACGCCAGTCAGTTGAGAAAGGTTTAGTATGCTCAGAAAACAAACACACGCAGCTGAATCGAGGACCTCCTCATTTCTGAAAAAAAAAACGGTTAAATTGAGAACATGTTTGACTTTCAAATAATTCATTTTGATTTTGCTAGCGCACCAATGGGTACAAAGGGAGGTTTTAGAATAACAAAAGAGATGGTACACCTGTGTCCTGAGCAGAGACTTGTTCACTATAATATTTCCCGCTTCGATGGCTAGTCTCCAATGACATTGGCCGCATTACCGAAACCGGTCGGCAGACTACAAAGGGATTGGAATAGTTAAAAGCCTTAACTGTAATCACGTGATGCCGCCTCGCCGCGCCGATCAGAGCGATACGCTCGCTCGATTGAGCAGCCTTGTACGGTTTCCGATGAAACCTTTTACATAGTTAAGTCACTAAACCGTATTTTTGATGATTACCGTATTTACTACGTAACAAGGGCAAAGCAACGCGTAAATTAATGAAAGTGCTATAACTTAATGTGCTATTTTTATAGCCGGTCTTGGTTACTGCTTTTTACAACCCTAGCTTTGGCGAAGGTTTATCTAAGATAAGAACAGTATTTTTAGCAGTTTTCTGTCCGATCTCTAATTATCGCACGAGAAAAGCTAACAGTTTTTATGACTCTATTCGTTCCTTATTCCTTACATTTTACGACGCTCTAGCTGAACCTACCTATTGTATTAATAGCTAGCTCAAATCTAGAGCCTGGGCGATTGATAATACTTATCTAGAATGTTTTTGGTTTGTCCAACCTTTATGCCCGTTTTCACCAAAACTAGGCAACGCCTGAATGACAACCCAAAGGAAACGCATTGTTGGCTATTTACAACGCTTGGTGCTGACGCGTGACGGTAGAAATGAAACTTAATGAAGACTGGCTCTTGTGTGACTTTACATTTTCATGTTTTTGACGTTTTTATTCATTTCTTCATCAGCTTTTTTCCAGTAACAATATTATTGTGGTACTTTTTCTTGCGACAAGCAAGAGCCCCCTTTAAAAACACTCAAATTATAAAGCTATTCCAGTTCCATGCCTATCCCGCTGATAATTCCCGCCATCCCGCCATCCCGGCAACGTCATTTTAGCGCCAACTTCTGCAACATTACAGGCTGCAGACGTAGGCGCGCAACCCACGCAGCCGCTTAACGCGCTTTATTTGCCCGTTTAAGACTAAACAGTCATTCTGCTACATTTGCTATTCTATTATATTATCGCTTCGTTAATCGTTCGTTGGTGTAGCTTTAAGCTTCCATTTGTAAACTACAAATGGAAGCTTAAAGCTACACCAAGGAAGGAGCACAAATGGTACGAACGGAAAACATTTATTTTTTTTGTTTGATTGTGGTCGATCAATTACGGCGCCGCGTTGTGTATCTGAATCCCCAATATGTCATTTCAAATTTCGTATAAGTACTATCTTTAACACTGATAACGATATTTTTACCATGTTTACTATTTGTAATGTCGGGAACTCAAAACAAACAGTAAGTAGTAGTCAGTTTAAAAACTTGTTTCGTATTAGTACTTTAATCCTTTTAAGACTGTATCAAATAAGTGTCTTTAAAAACTGCGACGATGAAACCACAATGACAATGACATTATCACAAAATGATTACCCGATTCATTTTCAAACATATTCATGTGTAAAAAGATTTCGCTTTATACATTATTCTGTTGTCTACTCCTCCGTGTTACGCGTATAATCAAAGCCTACAATATGTATTTCTTTTACAAATTTTCCGAGATAACAAGCCGTAGGGCGGGGAATTACTGCGCGATCTAATTTACGCTCGATATTAGGCAGACTCCAGACCAAACTCCCTAAGGACAGACAAGACTTTCTCGAAAAGTTTAACTTTAAGTGTGTGGATGGCCTTAGGACTTTCTTCGGTGCCACTAAATTCTAAACACATTTCTAAATACATTTGAACACAGAGCGCTTTGTGTTTTATGACTTGGTATTATGATTTTTAATTTGTTTAACCGTGGGCATGTAAAGGATCGCAACCGTAGCAAACAAAAAAGGACCTTTTATCGTTGTAAAGTGTCACATTTTCCCTTTCCCCGTGTCAGCCCATAGCGAGGATCGTGAGTATAAAACCTTACACTGCCTTTAAATTAGTGCTCAGTCAGGGATCCTAAAATCCTGATTAAAAATTTAAAACTCGTGCTCTTAAGTTCTATTAAAGAAAGCACAAATTCCGTTTAAGCTAGCTTTAAAAAGTATCACATATAAGAGACCAAAAAATATATTCTCTTATAGAAGATGGTGTCGATAGTACAAACTTGGCTGGTTTCAATCAGAACTTGATCTAAGATCTGTACGTATCTGCTCGCCCCAGTTCGTGTTGGTTGGCGCGATATAATTATGTTGCCCGTAACTATCGATGAGAAGGCGCCAAATAAAAAGAAATCTCGTTTTTTTTTTGTGGAGAAACCTATTTATTGTATTTTATAGGCGAAGTCTGTAGATACATTCATTGGCCCACATTATTTGGGAAGAAAAGAGTTGTAAAGGTCGTAGAATAATCTCTTAGAAATGACAGAATTTGGAATCTTGCCAAGAAAGAATGTCCATACATAAATGTAGGTCTAAAATACGTATTTAGTTGGCATTCCAGAGCCGAGCAGTCTCTACTGTTATTGTGCGGCCGGGAAGTTTGTGCCGCCACTTCTTCTCCGCTAGGAAACCTGCTGATTTTCAGCATTATTCGAGTAAATGACATTTGCCTTCATTTCTAAAGAAATATTTATTTTTATTTTATGTGCACGCCATAGTGTGCACCTGCCGCACTAAAACCGTACCGCACGCGGCACATCACTACATCGGCGGTCATCTGGCAACACTGCGCGCCGCGTCATCTGGCAACACTGCGCGGCGCCCGTCATTATAATATTCGAACTGCGGCGAGAACCGGCGCAAGCGACGAGGCACGTCAATATAAATGTACACGTGTCTAATACTTGTAAATGCAAGAATCAATAAAAGTTTATAAAAGAAGAGGACTTTAATATCAATCCCCTTCAAGTGGCGACCGTGAAGATTTGAAGCTGCTACGAGAAAACCCATTACTGCTGTCGTCGATCGGAAGAATTCAATGTGTGACTAAGATGGCGGCGGCGTCTCAACAGCGATAAAAAGGAAGTAAGCCCGTTCCTTATTCTATCCTTTTCCCTATTTCCCAGCTTTTGGTTGCGTGTAAATGCCGTGCTGATTTGAGGCTGTGGGGGAGGTGCCTAGATGCGTGTTTTAATGATTGGCGATAGCTAGACGCTTGCATATTCCGCTAGGTGTGAGCACGCGGCACGAAAATACTCTAAATAAAAAGAATAGTTCATCGTTTTTGGTTCCTAGGTAAACTAAGATTGTATTTATTAGTTGTAAACAGTTATTTGCCGAACATTCCAGAAGTTCCTGCGTCGGTACGCGGCGGACTTAACGTGCTGTCCGCGTGCTCGGCAACGGAGCCGGCAGCGGCGCCCTACGAGTGCTGACCGTCCGGTTGACGGGCTCGGTGGCAGCTGCTGCGAGGTTTGAGCTGGTTTGCACTCCTGGATCCCTCGGTTAGAGTGAACATTTTAATTAACTTTACACCTTTCTCATTGTTGAAGTTAGTGAAGTAAGCCTGCGTAGGCGTTCTGTGGAGACTTCGGTGGTTAAGTCACAGTGTAATTCGTAGAATTCATAAAACGAAACAAAATGTCGGACAGTGAACAAGATAACGATAGTTCAAATTCCACTTTGGTTAAATTAATCCGTAAACGAGCTGGTATACGCAGTCGCGTAACGTTTTTTAAAAACTATATTACTAAGTTTCAAATAGACAAGTTGGATAGCATAACTAGTATAGATATAAGAGAATTATCGGTAAAGTTAGCACAGTTACAAGAATTGGTTCAAAAATTCGATGAGGTTCAAACTCAAATAGAAGAACTCTCTGTAAATGCAGAGAAAGAATATACAGAAAGAAATACCACTGAAGGTGAATTCAGCTCCCAAATTGCGTTAGCACAGGAAATAATAGATTTGTATTCAACTAAAAACAAAAATTCGGTTAATGATTCAATAAAATCCAGTTGTGGAGTAAATGCTTCCATAAAATTGCCTACTATTAATCTACCAAGTTTTGATGGGAACTTTGTAAAATGGTTGGAGTTTCGAGACACGTTCCAATCTCTTATAGATGACAATGACTCCATACCATTAATAAATAAATATCATTATTTGCGAAATTCCTTGGTAGGTAGCGCTAAGATTGCTATTAGTTCAACAAATTTTGCGGCTAAGGATTATAAAAACGCATGGCAGGCTTTATGTAAGAGATATGATAATCCAAATATCCTTATGAACTATCACTTAAACGCATTAGTAAATATTGCTCCTATTCAAAAGGAATCCTTCACTGCGTTAAGGGATATAACAGATGTCATTTTTAAAAATTTAAGTGCGCTAAACACCTTAGAGATTTCTACAGATGGTTGGGATCCATTAGTAATACATTTGGTGGCCGCAAAGTTAGATCCTAGGACTAGGAATAAGTGGGAAGATCATAAAGCCAGTTTGTTATCCCGTCCTACACTTGAAGAATTTCAGGATTTTTTAATACAAAGAGCTAACGTTTTGCAAACAGCTTACCATAGTAATGGTAATAATGATAGTAAAAACTCTTCTAGGGATAATAATAACAAAGAAAATAAATGTGTGAAGTCATTTGCTGCCGTTACAGATAACACTCATAATAAGGCATGTGTTGTGTGTGATAAAAACCATTACATACATCAGTGTTTTAAATTTAAAGGGATGAAGTTAAATGATAGGCATTCCTTGGTAAATAAACAAAAGCTGTGTATCAACTGTCTTCGTAGTGGTCACACACATGCAGAATGTACTTTGAAAGGTTTGTGTAGGAAATGTGCAGAGAAACACAATAGTTTATTACATAAAAGCAGTACAGTTATAAATGTAGCTACTGAAAATGTAGAGACTTCAGCTACTAGCGTCCCTGTTAGTTTATCTGCAGTCTCGCCGGGCCAAGTCTTATTGTGTACTGCACAGGTTGAAGTAGTTAATACTGAAACAAATTGTACTTACTTAGCTCGTGCTTTGCTGGATACGGGAAGCCAGTCTTCATTTATGACTGGCAACCTGAAAGAAAAGCTAGGACTACAGACTGAGAAGTTGAATGTCTTTAATGTAACAGGCATAAACAATGTAGCATGTGAAATTAAAGAAAGGTGCAAAATTAAATTAAATTCAAGAATAGGTATGTTTAGTGCACATGTCAGCTGTTTTATTCTTCCAAAGATTACTGGTAATTTACCTAGCATTCAAGTTAATGTAGAAAGTTTAGGTTTACCAGATAATATTCAATTAGCTGATCCTCTGTTTTACAAGCCATCTGAAATAGATATTTTGCTGGGTGCAGATCATTTCTTTAATATTATATTACCAAATAAAATAAGTTTAGGCACCAACAGACCTGTCTTACAAGAGAGCATGCTAGGTTGGATAGTGGCTGGGCCCACAGGGGGGAGTCACAATAACAAGAAAATACATTGTAACTTTGTTCAAAACGGTTTAAATATTCAGCAAGATTTAAATGATTCTTTAATTAAATTCTGGGAGGTTGAAGATGTACCTTCAGAAGCTAATATTTATTCTACAGATGAACAGTTTTGTGAATCACATTTTAATAAAAATACTTGTCGCTTACCTGATGGTAGATTCTCAGTAATGATGCCGTTGATGGAGGTTCCTGAGCAGGCTCTTGGCAATTCATTTCCTTTAGCAATTAAGCGTTTTCTTAATTTAGAAAGTAAATTAAATAAAAATCCAAAATTAAAAGAACAATATGCCAATTTTATAAATGAATATGCTAAATTAGGGCACTTGGTTGAAATTGATAGGCCAGAGTTTGGATGTTTCTTACCGCACCATTGTGTTATACGCGAACAACATGAAACCACAAAACTTCGGGTGGTTTTTGATGCCTCTGCCAAAACAAGATCAGGCAAATCTCTCAATGACATCCAGGCAGTTGGCCCCGTTATGCAAAATGATTTGTTTTCAATACTTATCCAATTTAGATTACATAAATGTGTATTAACAGCTGATGTCGAAAAGATGTACCGTCAAATCGACTTAAATGAGTCGCAGCGGCATCTACAGCTGATATTGTGGAGAGACAAATCATCGGAGCCTATTAAAATTCTGCAACTCAAAACCTTAACATATGGAATGGCATCTGCTCCATTTTTGAGTACCAGGTGTCTGTTTGAGCTAGGTACTCAATGTAGTGATAAGGTTATTGCTGAGGTAATTAAGAATAATTTTTATATGGATGATGTAATAACTGGTGCCTCTTCTGAGGACGAATTAAAGCACATATATTTAGGTGTTTCACAAGCTTTGAATGCGGCTTGTTTTCCGTTAAGAAAGTTTAGAACAAATTGTCCTAAAATCCTCAATGATAATTCAGAGTCTAATAATTGCCTTACTTTTCATGATGAAGCCACTGTTTTAGGGTTAAAATGGACACCTTTGTCAGACAATTTACATTTTCCAAGTGACATTGATATCCCTAATAAGGCTACAAAAAGAATAATCATTTCTACTACATGTAAGCTATTTGATCCATTGGGACTGGTTAGTTGCTGTATAATCAAGGCTAAAATATTATTACAAAATTTATGGGCTCTCAAATTGGAATGGGATGACCCAGTACCAGAATATTATGTTAAAAAATGGTTTGGTTTTATAAAAAAATTACATTTGTTGTCTGATATTGTCTTACCACGCTATGTTTTGGGTGAGAGTTTAGATGTTCAATCTGTGGAGATGCACTGCTTCGTTGATGCATCACAACAAGCTTATGGAGCATGTGTATATATGTGCTCTACTAATAATATAGATAATACAGTTACGGTTAGGCTACTATGCGCTAAAACAAGAGTCGCACCAATTAAAACACTTACTATTCCACGATTAGAATTATGTGCTGCCTTAACAGGAGCTGAGTTGTGTGCTAAAGTAGTAAAGTCAGTTCCATATAAAGTTAGAAAAATATACATGTGGACTGACTCCACGGTGGTACTTGGATGGTTAAAAACACAAAATAAAGCCTTACAAGCATTTGTGCGTAACCGTGTTAATAAAATAAATCAACTTACAAAGGAAGTTCAATGGAAACATGTTCCGACAAAATCTAACCCTGCAGACTTAGCCTCCAGGGGTATTGATCCACAGCATGTGCAGGCAGCATCGTTGTGGTGGGAAGGACCTTCATTCCTAAAGGAAGATAAATCTAAATGGCCTACCCAGCCACAGCTTAGCCTTAATAATTTACCCGAAACAAAGGTACTAGTTTCAGTTGATGAAACATTAGATAACATTAATTCATTTATCCAATTTGATAGATATTCTAGTTATTTAAAAATAAAAAGATGTTTTGCGTATGTTCTACGTTTTGTACATAATTGTAAAAAGAATACTGTTAACGTGTTAGGACCTTTGCAAATTGAGGAACTTGATCACTCACTGACATTACTATTAAAGTTTAGTCAGCTAGAGTCATTTGCAACGGAGATTAAAATAATAAAGGATGGTAAAGCTTTACATCATAAAAGCAAATTGTTGCCTTTAAACCCATTTTGTGATAATAATGGCTTAATAAGAGTAGGAGGTAGGATAAATAAGTCTGATTGTAAATATGATAAGAAACATCCAATTCTATTAGATTCTAAGCAACATTTAACTAGGTTAATAATGCACTGTGAACATTTTAGATTGTTTCATGCAGGTCCCCAGTTACTTTTGTCCTCTGTTCGCGAGAGGTTTTGGCCGCTGGGTGGAAGAAACTTAGCTCGAAATATTGTTAAGACTTGTGTGGTTTGTACTCGATTTCGAGGTCAGCCGATACAGCCTTTAATGGGGGACTTGCCTAGTGTAAGAGTTAATCCTGATTTTCCGTTCAGTACATGTGGGATCGACTTTGCGGGACCATTTATGATATCCTCTAAAAAAGGTCGAGGTAACCGCGTCACTAAAGCCTACCTCTGCGTTTTTGTATGCCTAGTCACGAAGGCTCTACATCTAGAAGTTGTCAGTGACCTGACCACTGAAGCTTTTATAGCTTGTTTGCGTAGGTTTGTTTCACGTAGCGGCAAGCCTTGCGCTATTTATTGCGACAATGGAAAAAATTTCGTAGGGGCCAACAATGAGTTAGGGAGAGTTATAAGGGCCAGTCGTAAATCAGTATCAGATTTCGCGTCAAATGAGGAAATTAAATTCATGTTTTGTCCCGCCTACTCACCACACTTCGGTGGAATATGGGAGGCTGGAGTTAAATCCGCTAAACATCATTTGAAACGAGTTGCTGGTAGTGCCTCCCTTACATTCGAAGAATTGGCAACGCTTTTTGCGCAAATAGAAGCTATCCTTAACTCCCGCCCCATTTCCCCTCTCTCATCTGATCCTGCAGACATTAATCCCTTGACTCCTGGGCACTTCCTTATAGGCCGCCCGTTGATGTCTGTGCCGTCGTTACCAGCTAACTGCGTTAGACTCAATAGATACCAGCGCATCGAGCAGATCCGGCAGCAGTTTTGGGCAAGATGGCACCGGGAGTTCATGGCCGAGCTGCAGAGCAGATCTAAATGGAGGAGAGAGCAGCCAGCACTTCAGGTCGGCGACATGGTTGTGCTGCGGGAGGACAACCTCATGCCTCTCGACTGGCGCATGGGGCGCGTAATGAAGACATACCCTGGAAATGATGGGATTGTTCGGGTTGCGGACGTCCATACCAACAAAGGACTTATAAAACGGGCAGTCCACAAAATGTGTCTGTTGCCCACGACACCATAGCTGTTGAAATTGCTTCAACGCCGCGGAGTATGTGCACGCCATAGTGTGCACCTGCCGCACTAAAACCGTACCGCACGCGGCACATCACTACATCGGCGGTCATCTGGCAACACTGCGCGCCGCGTCATCTGGCAACACTGCGCGGCGCCCGTCATTATAATATTCGAACTGCGGCGAGAACCGGCGCAAGCGACGAGGCACGTCAATATAAATGTACACGTGTCTAATACTTGTAAATGCAAGAATCAATAAAAGTTTATAAAAGAAGAGGACTTTAATATCAATCCCCTTCATTTTACTTAACATAACATCACGCCTGTGATCCTCCGAAGGGTTAGGCAATGGTGTACCTAAAAGTAACGCACATTTCGCCAGTTATTTTTAAGTCCCATGCAATAGGGGGCGAGCCTATAGCCATCAACCGGGCACAAATCCAGACTACATGGCTGCCACCGAGACATTCCTAATGGAAAAATCCAATAACATCTTGCCCAACGTGGGAATCGACCCCAGGACCTCATGCTTAGATGAAATAACCTCGTGCTGAGAGCCACGAGCCAGGCATCGACTGCTACCAACCCTAATTGCTAGTTATGTTAAGGTTCCATGTACGAGTAGTACTCGCACAATATATTATTTCATCTGTTAAAAATTGATACTAGCCACTAAGGGATTAAATATTACGTGATAAAGATTACGTTTGGAATCGTCCCTTGCCTTCATAACGACATCGTCTTTAACTCCCTTACCCCAGCTGGTCCACGAGGCGGCATCGGCGGCCGGCACGACGCGCGGCGGCTCGGTGCAGCGGTGTCGCCGCCGCCCGGCCCTGCTCATGACTCACGCGCTCAGCTACTCGCCACCCATTTGTCATCTCGTTTTTCAGCTAATGACACTGCTGCTATTTGCTGCTAGTCACTGGCAGCTGAGATTGTAACGTGTGTCGTTAGTGGTGCATTTACACGCAACGCGTAGTTAGTTTTGTTTAGTAAGGCAATAGTAGGTTAGTGGAAAGCTAAGTTTATACAATTTTAGTACTTGTGATTAGTGCTTAATTTGGTGGGCGTGTCCCTAAGTACATTACAGGTTCAGCTCTCATTCAGTCTCCCAGGCAACTCCACGTACATTTAGCACTAATCTAATGTTGATACTTTAGTTATTAAGTAGCAAGTGTTGAGCATTAGCAAGCAGACACAACAAAACAAACTAAACCCTGGAGACGTGTTAACCAGCCTTTTGAAAACACTTTTTAGTTAAAAAGGGTTTTTTTTAATAAAATTTAATGAGTAGAGCTACATTAGTTTTGAGGCCTGATAATTTAGAAGAGAACATACATCCGCTAAAAACCGTTAAGTTCACGTAAAAGAAATCAAATCATACCGACCCCGTTTAGTTGATGACGTAAAGTAGCACATGTACTCGTCCCTACGCACCGGATACTTAGGTATTGGGAAAGCTTTGAAGCACAAGAGTGTATCTTACGATATTTCTTGTCTATAGGCCAAAGTTGCCTAAAAATAAATTAATGTTATGTTATGATAATAGAGCCCTTGGTCTCGCTCTATTTAAAAAATCTACTTTTATATCTGTAATTAATAAAGAGACCACTATCTATATACACGCACACATGCACATAACGCCATCACGATTCTAAACAACAAAGCCTAAGCCTATTTTATAAAATTACCATAGTTATTTTGTTATTGTAAGCTATAAACACTTTAATATTACTAAAATTAAGTAAAATCGCTAAACTACCTTATCAATAATTTATAGATTCTTGTCATCCCTGTTGATGCTCCTATCCCAAACTCAAAGAATATTGCTCACCAGCCATACAGTGTTTGCCTAAGAAGCAACAGTCATGTAAAATTAATTTCCATTTTCTAAACGACGTCTTCATTCCACTGAAATCAAATTAAATTAACGGACACTTCTGAAGATTCTTTAAAATATAAAACACTTTCGAGTTTTAAGGTTATATATAACAAAGGGATATGCGTTAGTCTGCGCGTTCCCAGTAACTACGAAAAAAAAATTTTCATTTATGAAAATGTGATGAAATATAAGAATTAAAAATAAATAATTTAGTACAGTAAATAACAATAGATTTTACCTTCATGCGCAACGTTTCCGAACGTTAAACGAAAATGTCAATTCATCAACTGACAACTGTCAAGCTAGTGTCAACAATGTGAAACTTCTTTCGTCTAAACTTCATTCACTCAGCGCTTTAGCGCTACATACATACATCAGTTTGCAGCTAAAAACTCTTACCCATAAAATCAAGCGCTGTAAAAGCTGACTTTTATAAACAATTATGGCGCTGCGGGATACGATTGAGAATAAAGTCGTGAGACCACTCTTTAAATTGATTACGAGGTCAAGAAGCGTCCGTTCGATTGTAACAATTGATAGTATAAGCAAAAAAAATGGAATTTATTGTATAGGTTGCACATGTGTTGGTGCATAGGCAGTTTTCAACAATGTCCTTTCCTTAATTAAGAGATTTCCGACGTTACCCTTTATTATAAAATAAAATACTGACTGTCTCGACTGTGTTCCGAGCTCGTGGGCTAGACCCCCAGCCTGGTCAGATTATCGAGTTTTATCGTTTCTACATAATTATTTAAAAAAATATTAAATGAAAACTTTATTTCCAAAAATATTACAAATAAAGTTTTACATTTGCCCCAAACTAGGCAAAGCCTGTATCTTGGGCACCAATATAGATCGGGGGACGACGAGGAACTGAGTTGAACTGACACGTGACAGGCCATCATTTTACAATATACTAGAAGTCTGACTTTTGTTAGGATGTCGGTAAGACGAGACTACTAATTACATCGAGTCATAAACTGGAGAAGTATATACGAAACATTTCTGCCTTCCCCTTCAGGCAATACTGATGTGCTACTATGTTTAGAACTAAAATACCACCCCTACATCTTACTCACAACATTACCTATACATTCCCAATGCCACGAGTCCACAAGCCCCAGCAAACTTGAACCCTGGCATTACGGAGCGAGAGACCACGGGCTAAATAGAGCTCGAGGCCGTGCCCTGATTACCCGGCCGGCGCGCGGCGGCGGCGCCCCATTCACCCGCATTCAGAAAGATAGCCGTGTCAGCTGACGGACGGAAAGAAAGAAAGATAACTTCATCTTAAACATTATGCGTTACACAAATAGTGAAAGGAAAACATGGGTGAGGTTATACGGAATTATGAATGGCGCCGTCAGTGCCCAGCTTTATGTGGCCCCTCTTTATCTATTCTTATGTGACAGGGCTCAGTAATGCAGAGCACTGACTTTTCTACTGCCCTACCATGTGTAATGATTTGCACGGCAGGATAAGGCACAAATGGTAACAAATTGCATGACATATCAAATTAAATGGAGGATTTAAATCATTGATATCAAAATATGACACATCTCTTCACCTTGCGAATTTAACATCATGAAACCGTCTCTTAAAAGTAAACTCTTGGCATATGCCCGACCCACACACGGGGCAAGTGGATGTACCACGTGTACGTTAGCCATCGCATGTGATATGAATGAAGGGCTGGAGCCGGATGCTGCTCATCTGATCATTTATTTAACAAAAGCCACACCGCAACGTTTTTACTGACGGCCACTGAATGGAAGCGCCTACCGACCAGTAGCAGTTTGTATACGATTACATACCACGGTTGGATAAATTATTTTCAATCTTTTATTTTGAAGTGATTATGAATTAAAAAGAGTACCTAACATGTCTGTAAATAACTAAGTAGCCAAATTATATGAACTTAAAAAAAGACATTTATTTACGGACTTGATTGAAAGAGATGTAAGTACGTGGATTCCTGAAAACTTGAACAATTCAAGATCCAAACACGATTATAAACAGCGTTAAAACGGCCAATTAAGGGTCAAATTATCATCACTTCAAGGAGCCTTCCTAATCTTGTTTCTTGCATTTTGTTGGTAAAAAATTCAGTAGTATTTAACGAAATTCTGATTTTGAATTCAATCAAATACGTCAAAATGGGAGAATTTATTCCACCACTTCTCCCCCGCTGCACTAGCAAGTGATGACGGGAACGCGTACAGAGGGACTGTTTTATTTGTTTTTGGCGTTAAAAAGCGCTGATTCTCAGCCTACCTATAATAGATGGATTGTTAATTTATCTTATAGGATACTAACTTGCTGCTGCACAAGACCTTCGTCTGCATGAAATTATTATGAAAATATTATTTCCCTATTTGAATCGGATTTGTTAACAATTTCATGAGTTTTATTATTTTTTACACGGAACCCTAATCCTTTTTCTAAAATAAAAGCCTAACTTACTCCTTATAACATCAGCTATCTGCCAGGGAATGTCCCGTCAAAACCAATTTATAAATACCGTATATATTGTATACTTTCATAATATGCATTCAGTAAAAACCTGTTATTTTGAAATTACAAACATACACTTCAATTTTATTTATTTACTAGTAGATCCGCGCAACTTCGTCTGCGTTACATTTTTGATTAATGTTCTGCTTCTATTGGTCGCAGCGTGATGTTATATTATAGCCTTCCTCGATCAATGGGCTATCCGACACTAAAATAATGTTTCAATTCGAACCAGTTCCTGAGATTAGCGCGTTCAACCAAACAAATATACGAACTATTCATTAGCTTTATAATATTAGTATAGATATGAAACCAAATACTTTTACAACAACAATTTAACTTTTTAAGACCACAGTTTTAGACCAATATATATATATATATACCAATATACCAAATATGAAACTAGATACTTTTAAAATACGAAACGAAAGACACCTAACAACCGACATCGTTGCAGTTTACCCGGCGAGGGTCATTCTTTCACAGAAAATCTTAACACCGCGATTCAGAAATTGGCGTCAAATGAACAGCGCCATCTATCGAGCACGGAGTTAAACTGCTAAAATAAAATGCATGAAAAATGATCGAACAGTCACTCTATATGTATAAGGTAGATTTTCAAAACAGCGCCATATCGAGTACCTTTTGCTTTCATAACTTTTTCTCTCGGCAGACGATTTAAAAGTAATCTTGTGAGCACATTTATTCATTAGTACCATTTTGGTTCAATAGATGTCGTTGTATGTTTCCTAAGTAATGATGATGATTGCTTCTTGAACATTTTAAATTCATATATCTTTTGATTAAGAGCACGGATTGCAATGAAAAAAAAAACGAATACCTTCTTTAAATTACGCACAATACTTGTGCATTGAAACTAACCACATTGGTTTTGTAATTTTCACGTGATACTTAAACAGACATACATAGCCGAAGACTCACAGACTGTAGACATACAGACAAAAATTCTAAAAAATTTAGAAATGGGTTCTGTTTGTTATCCTTGCTATTTTTTTTCTAAATATTTTCAATGTACAGAAACGCCACGTCTACAGGTTTATTATATGTATAGATATAGATTTGTATGTATGTATGGATAACACATAAAATACTGACATTCAAAAACCATATCCTTAATTCACATAATATCCAAGAAAATGATATTCCCAGCAGGAAACTCAAAACAGCGAATTTATCAAACTGAGGAATCAAATGCTTCGCTCGACGTAACGCGAGTCGGTGTGAGTCGGTCGGACGAGACGGCGACGCGACGCTAACGAGATGGTTTGCGTCGTCAGCGGTAGACAATTTCAAGAATTAGGTATTCATCATTATGATGGACATTTCTTTTCAGGAAAATATTCTGCCCGACATATATTTTCTTTCAAATAATATATATAACAATGAAATACCATGGTTGGAATATGGAACATCCATGAATAACATCACGATTGTAATCCCCGACAGCTTAACAGCGGTGTACCTCTACCTACCTAATATATATTGTACACCCACATTTCGCCAGCTATGTTTAGGTCCCATGTAATAGGAGGCTAGATTTTTGTCATCAACAGGGCACAAGTCCAGACTACTAAGAAATTCCATAAAGAAAAACCCCATTTCACTCTACCCCAGACCTGAACCCAGGACCTCGCGCTCAGCAGTAGTGCTCGAGACCAACGAGGCTGACATGTATTTTCACAAATAATACAACAATAGAATAACTGGCATCAGAATGTGGAACATTCATGAATATCCCATATATACTGTATATACCCGAACAACCGCCAGGGAACAATGACATATAGTGCCAATAGCTCAGCGGGGAACGCATAGCTGCAGTAATGGATCGCCGTTCGGTGCCGGGCGAGTAATGCTAACGTATGGCCGGACAACGCCTTTGTCTAGAGTCTCGCTATCGATATTCAGCTGTTTGGAACTACAGGCTGTGCGAATATGGATCATTATTCACATCACTAGTATCTGGTGTTGTGATAAATCTGCTAAAAGATATATTGGGAAAATATGACAAAAAGTGAACCGTGAAAGCTTAGAATTTCTAAATACGGAGACATAATGACCTAGCTTAAAGAAAAAAAATCCATAAGGTTTAAAATCGTGAGGCAGCGAAAACGTCGAATACAATTTTTAACCTTCCAAACGGCTTGAACTTTATTAATTTGAAAAAGAATCTTCACATAATAACAAAACGTTAGAACTTGTCTCTAGAACTTCACCACCTGTGTGCTTTGCATGTGAGCTTTCAAGTGATAATATTACTTCAGTGACAAAGATTCTGCTCCACAAGTTCATGGAACAGTGCCTTAGTGCTAATCCAATGATATTTGGCCCACATGTCTTCACAGTCTCTGGGAGCATTCCCAGGGTGTATTTTAATTGGAGTCGTGCATCGCCTTTGATACAATTTGCACGTTCCGTAGTTCTGAGGTTTCGGCTCCTTGAGCAGGGAGCGAGCCGCCTTTGTACTGAGAGCATGATATTTTCTTTAGCTAGTGCCTGTAGTTTCTGTATAAAGGTTCTGAACTGTGTAACAGTTCAACAATAAAGTCTTTGTTAGAATCGATATTTTTTGCTAGCCTAAGTGTTCGCGCGCGAACGCATCATGGCCACAGCAGACGAACGCGGGGAGGGTGAGGCGCGCGGGACGGCAACGCGGCGCGCGAGCGCGCCTCCGGTCGCCCGCCAGTGACCGTTCAAACACGCCAGCGAGCGGGCTTTTCTGTTCTTTTAACCTATGCAGTACCATTAAATCATCATTTTATACAGTCCACGTAGTATCATTGAAGAGCCATCACACCATCCCAAACACTAAGATACACTAGAAACCAAGAAGAATGCTACAACATTGTTCTAGCATTTTTGGGTGGGTGTTTCTTAAAAAGGTCATTATGTTTTACACTTTGTAATCCAAATTCGTGCAAATTTTTCACAATACCAGAAGAGGATATCGAATTAAGAAACATGGGTACTGATTTGAACCGGGACAATGTGCACGTTAGCAGAACGTGGGTGGCATACTGCCCCTCAATTTATCTCGCCCTGGTACCTCATACGAATAGGATCATTTGATAGAATCGGCAAATGTAGGCTATAGGTATGTTCTGACGTCGTTTACTTTAACTGCTTGAATAAGCTGGAATTGTTCCAAAGTCTACTTACAATTTTGCTTAAAGTTTCATACAAATTCTGAATGTTTGAATCCATTTTTTCAGTTGGTAAGTGGTAGAAGCAGTCAAGGCCTTCGGAAGAAAAGATCAATTAATTAACGAGAGCCATTGTTGGATGTACAACTAACAGCTATTGATTGTAATCAAATTTTCAAGTTGGATGGCAAAAAAGTAACCCTACTTCTAAATCGGTAAAAAGTAACCCTACTTCTAAATCGGCAAAGAGAGACGGGAAACGTACTCATCTTAAGAAATATTAGTTTAGCTGTTATAGCTGCTTCTTCAAGAGAGATGTCTGATGGCAGATACAATGTGACGAACCAAACCAACGACCAGTGCTCCACATTGGCCCTGGGTCGGATGAAGTGTGATAACGTAAGCTTACAGCTACAGTAACAGATACAAGATAAGGCTTAAACGATTTCAGAAATAAAGACAGTTACAAAGATTAATCGCAGCGGTCACCCACTTGTGTATGCATTAAAGCGATAAAACTCATAAATATATGGGCTCACTTCGATGGAACCCTCTAATAATGTTCCACCACTATAAATAATCGAGCTGGAGCAATAAGGTCGCTTGACAAACTTAATCGTGTCGGCTAGCAAGGCCCAACATATCCTGAACCGTAGCCACGTCCTAATGTGCAACACGCCCGGTCGTGTCCGTGAAGGAAGCGAGCAAAATGTATTGCCTTTATTTTTCCTTTTAATAGACGAAATCGTCTATTGGATTATAGCCACGAACATTTAAAAATAATAAAAATAATAATAATATATTTATTTGCGTAAAACATGGTATAAAAAGGTCTTACAGTACAAAAATAGAGCAGACATGTTTTGCCAAGATTAAACATAGCATGCAAATATTTGTAATAACAATTTTCTTAACAAAATTATTATTGTATTACACCAACACTATTTTCGTTCTAAGAATTGTTTTATACTATAGAAGTTGTTATCAATTAACCATTCATACAGTTTATTCTTAAAAGCATATCTCGAGTTTAACATTTTCAGGTTACTAGGTAATTTGTTATAAATTCGTACACACATAGTTATGCAGCTTTTATTGTACTTTGCAAGCCTGGGAGCATTGCTAAGTACGAGTCTGTAAGGATCTCGTCGGCTTCGAGGATTTACATCGTTTGCCATTTTAAATAAATTCTTATGTTTCCATACAAACATGCATATTTCATTAATATAAAGACAAGGTAGCGGTAACAAGCCAAGTTTCTTAAATACTGGCTGACATGATTCCTCAGGATGAAGTCCGTATATAGCCCTAATGCATTTTTTTTGAGCAACAAATGTTCTATTCTGGTCGGTACTGTTGCCCCATATTATAAGCCCATAGCGTAATATGGATTCCACATACGCATGGTAAGCTAATATAGCTGTTTTTAGATTAGTACTTTTTTTTAGTTGCCTAAGAGCATACACAAATTTATTTATCTTGCTTGAAACATTGTCTACATGCACTTTCCAATGTAGATCTTCATCAATAGTAACTCCTAGGAACTTAGTCTGCGTTACTGATTTTATTTTGGGTATATTTAATTTGAAGTTAAATTTATGATTATTTGATTTATTAAATTGTATGTAAATGGATTTGTCAAGGTTTATTTTCAAATTATGTTCAGAAAGCCAGTTAATTAAAATGTCAATTGTATTGTTAATGTCAGTTTCGTGGTCGTGAATTGTATTATTTTTTTTATTGGATGTCACAATAATAGAGATGTCATCAGCGAACAATATGCACTTATGTTTCGTTATTGTAATGATGTCATTTATATATATCAAGAATAAGATCGGCCCTAGTATGCTTCCCTGTGGGACGCCAAACTTATTACATCTATACATCGATGAGTGTAGCGTTACTTCTTTGTCTTCGTTAATGTTTGTTATGGTAACGCATTGTTTCCTGTTATCAAGGTATGATTTTATCCATTGTAAGGTCGGCCCTCTAATCCCGATTGCTTCTAACTTTTGCAGTAGTAGGTCGTGTGAAACTAGGTCGAAGGCTTTCGACAAATCAAAGAATAATCCTGTGGTTAGATTGTTGTCGTTGATGTTAGTTAATATAACATTTATGAGGGCATAGATTGCTAATGTTGTAGACTTGCCCTTTTGAAAGCCATGCTGTTCTTTTTTTATAATATTGAACTTTGTACAGTAATTTTCAATTCTTTTGTACATACATTTTTCATATATTTTGGATAAGATGGGTATTAGGGTGATAGGGCGGTAATTGTTCAAGTCATGTCTGTCTCCTTTTTTGTAAAGTGGTCTAACAACCGACAGCTTCAAAGCTTCTGGAAAAATTCCCTCATAGAATGACAAATTGATCAAGTGTGTTAGTACTTCAACAATTTCGTCGACACAGATTTTAATGATTTTTGTGTTAATTTCGTCGTGCCCTTCAGAATTCGTGTTATTTAAAAGCAGTATTTCCTGCTTAACTTCAGTTATCGACATCGGTTGGAGGAACATAGAGCCAACAGTTACATTATTGTTAGAGTTACCGGTGACGTTCGGCGGCATTGATTTGTTTGTTGAATCGATGTAATGGTTATTAAAAGCAGACGCTATTTCTACTGGATTGGTAATAAGTGTGTTGTTATAATTGATACTGTCTATATTATGTCTGGAGTTTGCATTATTTAGCTCGTCTTTTATAACATTCCACGTAGCTTTGCATTTGTTATCGTTTTTAGCTATGTATTTGATATTTGCGTTTTTCCTGGAATTAAAGATGCATTTTTTGAGGATATTAGCATATTTAAGGTAGGTAGTCTTATTAATCGCAGTTTTGTTTTTATAAAATTGATGGCGCAGTGACCGTTTTGTTTTACAACTTTTTTTTAAGCCTTTGCTTATCCAACTTTGTTTCTTTTTGTTGTTTAAATTTACTTTTACTTTTAATTTAGGGAAACAAAGATTGTAGAGTAGGCAAAACGTTTCATGAAAATTATTGAATGCTGAGTTTGCGTTATTAGTCGTGTGTATTTCAAACCAAGAAAGATTACTTAAGCATTCCTTAAACTTGTGGATATTATCTGAACTATAATCTCTTTTGTATATATAATATATTGCTTGATTTTGGGTTTTATGTTTTAAAGGAATAGTTAACATTTGTGCTGTATCGTGGTCAGACAAGTGAAGTGGCAAAACTGCAGCAGTAGCGTCGTGAATGTTACTCAGAATGTGATCTATACATGATGACTTACGTGTTGGTACATCAATGTGAAATTTCAGATTATAGCTATATGCCAGATCCTGCAATTGAGTAGTAATATTGCCTTTTTTAAGTAATATTGCATTTGATACTAATCGATGAAATCATCGATTAGTATCAAATGTTCGTCTCAGTACATTGTGTAACAAAAAGAAAGTGCACTTTTATAGTCAGGCTTAGATACATAATGATTATATCATCGAAGATTCAAGCCGTTAGATGTACCCTTACCATACTTAATTTCCTCATACATCCTACACGGAACCAAAGATACTATGATGAGAGCGCAAAACATTTTGTTGACCTGGTAGAGATAATCTATCGGTTTAAATCTTTGTGTCAAAACCATTAACCAGTGAATAAACAAATAGTCAAGTACTTAATAAAGTGATGGCTAAAGTTAGATAAACGTAGTTATAAATCTAGCACATCGCGAAAAGAACAGCTTAAAAATGCTATAAGAACTTCTAAACTTCGCACAATATGAGCAAAAGTTTCCTTTGTTTTAAAAATAAACCTTATGTGTTAGAGTAAGGACAATTTATAATGATATTTGTGGAGGAGGTCGGATACGGTACCGTACTGTAGTAGTGTATACCTACTCAAACGCTAGTTTAAAGCTTTTTATAAAAGGGTAGAATTTTCAGTTTAAATTATAATTAGAAACGAATAATATTGTAATACTCATAAAAAAATAGTTTTCTATCTAACAAAATTCTGTCTCCAACTTTACTTTTTACTGACTGTTCAGAATTTACTTTGTTTCTACAAACAAAAGTTCCTACAAATTAAATGAAAAATCTCGGTTAACTGTAATATGCAACGTAAAATGCAGAATTTCACGATACATTGCACGCCGAGTACTGGGTCTTTATCAAATATCTGTCTCTGATGAGGCGATGGAAATATTAGAAATAAGAGTACCAACGATGCACCAATTGGTGAAGTGCCTACTACTAATGTGGAATTTGAAAACAAAAAGTACCTGCAAAAATTCTGGTGCAATCACGTCCTCCTGCTCAGTCTTGTCCCAACTATATTGATGTCGGCTTCCAATCTAACCGATTGTAGCTGAACAACTGCATCTTACATGGAGCGTCAGCTGTCTGACCTCCACAATCGAGTTACTGAGTAACATGATAACATTACATAAACATCACGCCTGTGATCCCCGACGTGTGAGGCAGAGATGTACCTTACAACATACCTACATTTCAAAAGTCCCATGTGGTAGGGAGCGACCATATAACATGATAGTTCTGGTTAATAATCCTTGGTAATACTTGGTTATAAGGCTTTCGGGCTTCCTTCGTAACTACAAATACACTCGGATGGAAATAATATTCTTCCACTTTCCGTTCGATGCCCTGTGATCCACAGAACATCTTCACAGAACTGACGAGAGGTTTTGGTCGAATGCCCAATGGCAAACAAAGTAAAGACATTATACTACTCTGACAAGAAAATACCGGGAAACGATCAATAATACACAAAATGTTAGTTATTCATCCAAAGTTATTTTATCGCCTTCAAAGCATGCTCCTTCAGAAACGATACACTTACGCCAACGAATAATCCAATCATAAAAATATTTTTTAAACGCTTTTTCCGGAATTGAGTTCAGTTCTCGCCGCGAATTCTCCTTTATGTCTTGTACCGAATGAAAACGGGTGCCACGAAATGGTAATTTGAGTTTAGGAAAAAGAAAGAATTCGGCTCGAGCCATATCTGGTAAATAAGGTGGCTCGATGGTATTTGTTGAGTTTTTGGTAAAAAATTTGTTCACTATGATGGCCTTGTGTGAAGGCGCATTATCGTGGTGCAAAATCCATGAATTTTCTTTCCACGAGAACGTACTACCGGGATTAAAAGTACCCAATGTGTGCGGCGCGCGGACTGATATATGATGTTATGCTGGAGGATAACAAATCCTAAAATCTAACAATAGTAACGGAATACATAACGGAACGGAAAGTTACCTTCTTAAATGCCAAATATGAAGGCAACTGTAAAACGGAAATTTCAATCTTATTATCAAAAAAAAGTTAAGGTAAATAGTTACCTAAATAATTCAAATTACGCTTTTACTTACATTGTTATTCACATGGGGTTAGGACCATTTTTTTTTAATTTATACTTAAAGTACCTCTTTATATACTACATTAGATATCTGCCCACCCAGGCTGCTAGATGAGCTCACTCTCGAGCAGGCCACGTAAAACTGGCCGTGCGAGAAGCAGATCTAAGATCAATTCCCGCTGTGATCTTGCCTCAGTTGTGTGCACCGTTGACGGCCTAATATCTCAAAGACAAAGACATTTATTCGTAGGATACGGTAGGCACAAATTTGTTATATAAAATATTATGTTCAGGACATATCCGCCGCTAGACGCGGCATACGAATATTTACACTGGTTACATTAAAAAATTAACACTTTTTAATTTTACATAAACCTAAATCAGAGCTAACTTATACACTCTAATAAAACAAAACTTAAATATACAAACTCTATAATATAAGACACAAAATTAATATCTTAAACCTGGGTATAATAATAAAAAAAAAAACAATTGTATAATAATATCTAGTAGCTACTTATTTATGTTTAATATCTTCAAGAAATTCTTTAATTGAGTAAAGAGTCTTTTGAAGTAGTCACGATTTTAACTTCCTTTAGAAAAAATGCAGTGGTGCCTCTCTTATTGTTTTCGGAATGTGGTTGTAAATTTTAATGGACTAATAGCACGTTCAGACCGGCACCTCATGAGTAGGCACTTGGTATCCTACGGCGCATATCTTCATACGGCCACCGGTGGTACATCACCGCCCCATGAACCAAAATACATTTTTTCATCATTGATTTTTGCTTACTTTTCGAAATAATATCCACCTCCTGAGCTGCACTATGAAAATTTGACAATTTTACTAGGCGGGGTCGGTAAATACAACACTTTCTCACAAAGCGGCGCGAATTTCTTAAAAGTTCTTTCTTTGAAAGTATAGTGTGACGTGGCCACCGGTGGTACACCTCGCCGTGTCAGCAAATACTCCGTGCTCCACCGGTGGTACACGCCCGCCGGTCTGAACGTGTTAAGTAACTGTTTTTAGAACGAAGCGCACTGTTACAAAATTAGTTTTTTAGCTTAGTAAAAGTAAAAGGGACCCACCTTTTTGTGAATCTATTGTTTTCAGCTACTGTGGAGAAGAAGTGTGATTTTTTTAACAAATATTCCTATCTCTAAAATACAAGCTAGAGTTAAAACCTTGAACTTTTTAAAAACTGGTCTGCAGCTATGGAGGCGTGCCAGTAATTGCTCTCAAGCATTTTTTTTGCGCTATGAATGCTCTTTGGACATGTGTCGAGTTACCCCATAAGAGTATGCCGTATCTCAGTACAGACGCTACATAGCCATAATAGGCGTTGAGTGCGGCTTCTTCATTTGCTGTCTTGCGTAGCTCTTTTAGCGCGTATACAAATCTGTTTATTTTTTACATAGGTTGTCAATGTGGATTTCCCAATTACAATTTTGATCTAGTGTTAATCCTAAAATCTCGAATATATCCAGATGTCCAAAACCTACATAGCAAATCCATAGAGTGGCTGTGCGAGCGTGCGATTCTGACACCTAAGAACGATCAGGCTTCCGCTCGAGGTGAATCGGTGTAATATACACCGAGGATACCACTAATAACATCGGAGTACCCATTTGAGTTTACAAGGCTGCAGTTCCCTCTTAAGGTATGTTTTGCAATGACGATTAATAAGTCTCAGGGTCAGTCACTGAAAACAGCGGGAATTGATCTTAGAGGGGACTGTTTCTCTCACGGCCAGTTTTACGTGGCTTGCTCGAGAGTGAGCTCATCTAACTGCCTTCCTATAACATAACAATAGAAACGGAATGGAAAATTACCTACTTGCAAGTAATAGTAATTTGCGAAGGCAACTTTAAAGTGAAAATATTAAATCCTCTTTATTTTCTATCCTGTGAGAATTAGAAAAAAAATTGTAACGTAAATAATAAATTACAGGTCGGAAATAAGGAAAATTTAAATATTCTTATTCATTGGATTTCTTAGTAAAGTTATTGTCAGTATTACTAAGGTGTCTTTGGCGATGGCGAAAGTTGAGTTGAGCGATGATGAGTTAGTTAGGGGATGATGAACGCCAAAAGGCTTTTAATACCAATTTTATGGGTTAGCTTTCAAATTTACGTGTTTCCTGTTAAAAAATTTCATCCCCTATTTTACCCTCTTCTGGAATGATTTTCCAAAAACACTGATACATGTAATTATTAATTACCAACCAAAAGGCTAAATACAAATTTTCATGGTTTGAACTACTAACGGGTTTCCCATTTATACTTTCATCCCCTATATATTATAGGGGCTGATTTCCCAAAAACACTGAAACACGTGATTTTTAATTTTTAACCAGAATGATAAACACCATTTTTCATGATTGTTAAACTACAATAATGACGATTTTCCATACAAACTTTCATCCCATATTTAACTCCTTTAGGGGTTGAATTTCGAAAAACCCTTCCTTATTCCTTGTGTATATTATAAAGGGAACCTCTGTGCAAAATTTCAGCTTTCTAGGTCCAAGGGTTTGGGCTGGGCGTTGATGAGTCAGTCAATCAGTCAGTTTGGACTTCTCTTTTTATTATATAGATAGATAGATGGATAGAAGATTTACTGTTTGACCTTCCGGCAAGAATTCCGAGTGCACAACACCGCGATAGTCAAAGAAAACGGTCAACATGACTTTGACTTTTGATCGACTTTGGCGTGGTTTTTTCGGTTTCGGTACAGTTGCAAGGCGCCACTTGTTGACTAGTTTGCATGTCAAACTCGTAAACCCTCGTCTCGTCACCAGTAACAATGCGTTTCATGAATGTTGGGTCGAAATTAACTCGTTCTAGCATGTCCTCAGCGACTCTTATGTGATTGAGTTTTTGGAGAAAATTAAGGGCTTTTGGGACTAGCCGAGCGGCAACATGTTTCATACCCAAATGATTAATGAATGGTATCGACTCGTGAGATACAGAGAGTTCAGCGGCTATCTCTCTCAAACTTGAATGAGGATTTTCAGTCCTTCACTATTGCGATATTAACTTCAGTGGAAGACGTTGATGGACTACCAGAGCGAGGCAAATCTTCCATCACATCTCCGTCCGCTTTTGAACGCTTTGTACCACTCATGAGCACGTGTTTTTATTAAATTCGATTCACCGTAAGCCTTCTGTAACATTTTTAGGGACTCCGAACACAAAATTCCATTGGCGATGCAAAATTTAAGACAAACTCTTTGTTCGGTGTTTTTGTCCATTATGAAATTCGCAATACACACTAGAGATCTAACTAATAACAAACTGCATAAATAATACATGTAACTCAAACTTCACGCCAAAATGAAAACAGTTAATAAAACGTTAGTTAAAAGTGAGTTTAGTTAGTTGGTAATGCTTTAGCTGTATAATTTATTTTTTATTTTTTTATTATGTCTTTGTTTTCTGTTTGACGCGTACCAAACACCGAATGTTTGTATTTACTCTCCTAGTGAATTTAGAGAGCCCTGACACTCATAACACAAGTTCAATCTTAGCTTGGGTGTCAGAGGTGTATAAGTCTGAGTTAAGTACAATTCTCAACGTGACTTAAATAATATATTGCTGTAGCAAATAATTATGGACATTGGAATTGTAAACTGGAAATAAAGATTTTATTATTATTATTTTTTATTATTTATTAGTTGTGCCAATCTTACAAAATATTGAATTTGGAACCATAAACAAATCATCCATTCCCGATCCTTTTTTGACTGAATTTAATCAAAGTCAGAAAAAAATATAGTAAATATATGTCGGATCCGGATCCGGTCATTAGTACCGACACTGAATGAATCGCAAGCGCGCCAAGTGGTGGTGGACGCGACCTAATACAAGTCTACCCACACCTATAATAGCGAGCCTCTACAGAGTCGGTGATGTTTCGAGCTCGCAGCGAGGAAGATATAGAGTGTCTGATTGCAGCGGAGTCAAGACGTCCCGAAACCGTAACGATTCATTGTGCCCTGTGTTGTTGCGTTAAGTTGTGATTTCAAGTAATTGTAGTTTAATAAACGCAGTTTATCGCATCCAGTTGTGATTTCTTTGCACGTAACCCATCTGCTGCCCACACAATGCTCGAGTCTATCGGAATAAATCGTAATAATCGTGGTGAGCCGCTTATCATTTCTCACGATTCTGTAAAGTCGGATAAGGAAAAAGGGCTATTGTAGTAATATCAATGAATAATTGTTAGGTGGCCAGATACCAACCGGTGAATTGGCCATGAAGAACGTTATGGGGAATAAGAATTCTTATTATTCTCTTATTGCGTTGGTTTATATATTCTACTAGATTTATAATATTAGACTGGAAGCTGACAAGCATATAGTTAAGAAAAGACTAGGCAGATCATGAATAGGGTTAGCACTTACTTTCCTAGGTAAGTAACATCCTACCTTAGATCCGAATCCGTGAAGTCATTACGACGTAACTAAAAACATCCAAACTTTTTTCTAAAAATATACGTCTCTGTTGTATCAAACTGTGCCTCATGATTCGGTCCAGCCCTCATTCGACCAGCATTACGGCCGGTACTAAGACGGGGCCTTTGCGTCCATATGGCTCATTGCGTATATCAAGTAATGGCGTCCCGAGCAGACGCTAGACGGTCCTCCTCAAAGCTGGTAATACTGCAGGATTTGCCATCAAACACAATCGTGGCTTTATATGGCAAAAAACCTAGGGAGCCGGTGTATTTTAGCGTAGACTTGGGTGTGCTTATGTATCGGCTAAAAGGTTTTTTATGTTGGCACGACCAGGCTGGCTCAGCCCTGCCCCCCTGCACCCTGCCCCCTCGCCGCGCCGGCGACTCTTTATAGGTTTTCATGGCGCTGACATAAATAAACTTTTGTAATGTTGCCATCGTTCCGCCGTTTCTTATTATTTCATTTTGGCAACATGTTATTTCTGTTACGTGTTCAGTATTGGAAGTTATGTGGTTTATGTACATGTTTTACATTAGGCTTTTATTTTTTTCTCATTTTTTTAATCAATTTCTTCATCGCTACATGTTACTTAGGGTTGTTCACCAACTCGACATACAGGCTGTTAGCATTCTGAACATCAAACTAAGTACTTACCACAAAATTATTGCTGGGAAACGATTTTTTTCGTGAGACTAATCACGATTACGGTATGATGATGATGCATTGTATGTGTGTTGTTGTTTGTGTTGTATGTATAAGAGTCTAAAGTTCTTTTTTAACGTGTGGAAAAGTTGGAACTTTGACCATCAGTATCTGGTCGCCGTAACCAGAACGTTCCCAGATATGGTCCAGAACAAAAAAATATCGCAGTGGCGGTAAGAACAACCGCCTCTCGTCTTCGTTAGGGGTGTTTTGTTTTTATACCCATTATTTATGTTTCCTTTTACTATTTGCAAAATCACTGAAGCAGTTAAATGTTACCTACAAAAGCGGATTTCATAAAAACTCTCATTTCCCAATTCCTGTGAACCCCGACTACAGGTAAAAGTGTAATGTTCCAATCTGCTCGTTGAGTGCGCTTCTCGTAACATAACAATATGTTGTAGTGGCCATTTTGTGCATCGTTGGCGCCCTGAGATCGCACGGTTGCTTACTTATGATATAAGCCGCATACATAAGGAAATAGGCGGAAAATCAGACAAGTCATACAAAACAAACATTGAGGAATAATGCCATATTCGGTATTGGTACTATACGTGTAGCAATAGCCATAAAAATCAACTTGCAATGTTATTTTTATTCATCTGTATAACGGGAAAATAATAACAGCCACTCGGAGCAATCTTCAGGTTAAGCCGCGCTTGCCTAGGTTGGTCTGTGGATAGGTGACCACCCATTACATACCGAGTTTCCTCTGTGCCTCGGAAAGCACGCTAAGCCGTTGGTCCCGGCTGTCATTAGAAGATCTTTGACAGTCGTTATAAGTAGTCAGTGGCCAGAAAGTCTGGCAACCAGTCTTACCAAGGGGTATCGTATTACCCGGTACTAACTGGGTTGTGGAGGTCAGATAGGCAGTCGCTCCTTGTAAAATACTAATATTCAGGTGAATCCGGTTAGACTGGAAGCCGACCCCAACATAGTTGGGAAAAAGCTAGGCAGATGATGAACGTGAAAATCGTTTGTTAGGTATAAAAATCGTACCAAAAATCTTACCTTTTTGAAGTCAATTTCACGGGACATATTCAGTGGGACTATGAACGAGTGTGTAGGCAAACATGATGTGCAGCAAACGTTGTCATACTTTCAGAATTGGTGTTTCCTATAGTCTCTCTACACGTAACTTTCTGAAGAAAAGCACTTGGAGGAACAGAGTTCGTCCTTTAAGATCTTACTTATTGAACACCCTGGCAGTGAAGGCAGACCTGCCAATCTTAACTAATGCAAACAAATTAGTGAAATAACGACTGAAACAAAACTCGTAATTCATTCAGATAAACCCGTATCAGGTCGACCACAGAAAAAAGGGCCAAACAAAGAGGAAGCTATAATTGAAACAATTAAGATGAAGCGCTAGTATTGAGCAGTGTGCCAGTGTGCACGTTTGCCGTCCCGCGGCGACGCCTGCGATCCGTGGATCCGGAATTCCCGATACAATGACGTACCGTATGTGATGAACAAGGGACTATTAGAACCATTTATAATCTGAGAAGAAAATTATTTTTAGTTAAAAGAGTGATCTGCCTGCTTTTCCCTAATTTAGTTTCACCCTTAGCTATTGCAACTGGACACATTGTGCAGGTGGATGTAGAAGATCAACTCCATGTAATGAGGGTACTGACATTTTGTGTGGAAAATGGCATTTTAATGGAGGTGATGACTGTGATCCCTTAGTTGCAGAAATACTTTCAAGAACATTATTTTTGAGTCTTTGAGTCTTTGAGTCTTTGGCTTTCTTGGGTTCTTATAAGCTGTGGTCAAGTGCTTAAATTTAAAATAATCTAAGTGTCGATTTATTTACCAATCGTTCTTAAATTAAAATCCCCTTCTGCATAATCTGCATGCCTCCACCTCTTCTCACATATTGAGCACCCGGCGGAGGCGGGAAGGCCGTGCTCACTTCCCCGCATCAGATAAGACCCGACTTCCGAAATCGATTGGCTAATACCGCGTCGAGTGCGGGGTTTATGAAAACATTACTCTCGTGAGGAAATCCTGCCTTTAGAAACGTGTGCAGTGCGGGGTGCGGAGGGCGGGGGAGAATGTTCTTGTTCATTTTATAAGCCAGGAAAATATGAGTCTTGCTTTTACCGTGTAGTTTTCGGTTGTCGATTACTTGACAGATTGTTGTTCTAATACATAGTTGCAAACATGACTGCTTAACCTAGGGACTTAGGGTTCCAGTTCTTTCAGTAGAAAGTTCTCAGCACCAGCCTGAAGTTGGAACATGTTCCCGGTTACGGAAATGGCAATTTTCTTACACCTCTACACTCCTCTGGGAGACACGGGCGTGATATTATGTTTTTACAAGGTAAGATGGCAGTCGATGTATCCCAATTTAAAGGAAAGAAGATCAAAAACGTTGAAGTTGTTATAATAATTGTTATATCTTATTAGTACTCCGTATAAATGCGAAAGTTTGTGAGGATGTTTGTTACTCTTTCACGCAAAAATTACGGATTTGGATGAAATTGACACTTAAATATTTCATAACCTGGATTAACAAATAGGATACTTTTTATACCGGTGGTAGTACGATCCCGTGGGACAATTATCGAACTCCAGGCGGGCGAAGCCGTGGGCATAAGCTAGCGGTTTATAAAGGCACCCTCTTGCTGTCTGTCAGCATACGGCAAAAATCACCGCGTGACGTTCCCAGCGCTGAGATACAGGACTCCTCTCAGACGGAGGGAGTGGGCCGGGACACACCACGCGGGGCTAGAGCGGGCTGCTTGACCACACTTTCGTCAAATCTTTAGTTCTAGGTTTCCTCATCTTCACCATTTTGAGTACGACAATGACTGCGGGCAATGTGCTCTGCCGACGACAGAAACACCCTAACATCAGCAATATTAATGAGAATTATATAAACAAGCCGCGGCTATCGTCACAGTATGGAGATAATGCTTTATTTTCAATGAATTATACAAACCTTGGGTACGGATAATAGAATACCGCGCCTCGGGGTTATGATACAATTTGTTTGAGACGACCAAAATAGAATTGAAATCAAAGCTTTTACTCAGCTGTAGCGGAGCCCTAAAGCTGGCTTTTGTTCCAGTTTTACAATACTAAATGGTCAATATTCTAACAGGTAAACAACAATAATTAGATAAAATAAATATAAATAAATAAATAAATATCGGTGGACATTGCACACAGCGCCATCTAGTGCCACACTAAGCAACGAAGCTTGTGTCGTGGACACCAGATAGTTGATATACTACATAGATACTTTTTTGTTTGTAAATACATACTTATTATACATATAAACATCCATGACTCGGAAACAAAAGTCCATGCTCATCACACAAACACTTGCTCCAGATACATTATGGGCATGTTTCATAATACAAATAATACATATCTAAACAAATAATTGGTACTTATCAGCTCGAATGCATAATCTATGTCATATACTCATAACTATTCTTTTGCTATGACTTGGCAAACTTTCAAAAATAATCAGCAACATTGATAAAGATAAAGCTTGTAAAAATGTGACTATACATAGTTTATGTAGTTACGCATCCTCGTCAAAATTCAGGAGGTTGTCATAAAAGACGTATATAATCAATTTATATTACAGTACCTGGTCAATAATAATAAACGATGCTTTTTGTAGTTGTTTAAATTTGACACTATTTCAGAATGAAGCCCTTCTCAAAAGAGGAGAATCACCGTTTATCGAATCAACGTCTGCGTTTGTTTGTGTGTGTAAAAGCGCGGTTATAAGGCTAGCATTTAATCGGGTTGCGTTATAATACGGGTGGTGTACACTTACCGATTTGCGATATTTTGAAAAAACCTCGTTTTACCTCCCCCCGCTGTGCGCTCGCGCCCCTAATGCCTGTTGTGCGCGTATGATTGCGGATAGGTATTTAGTGTCGCTCGGTGTCCAACTCGTAACCTTTTTCAAATATTTTTGGGGCAAAATATAACAAGGTGTAAAAATTATTGGAATCGATTCCGTAACCAGTAAGTATATAGTTAGTATGAGTATATATTGAGTAGTAATGACTAAGTATATAGTAAGCGTCAGACAGAGGGAAGGGAGGGTTTAGCCCTGCAATGGGACACATCAAGCTCGTATTCAAATAAATAAGTGTAACTGAACTTACATTATCACTTACGGGATATCTTCCGCGATTAATCTGTTATGAACCGTGAAAGCTTAAAACAGTGGTTAAAAAGGTGTAATTTCTGCTAAACATTTGATTATTAGTAATCGTTTGAATGGAACAACGGTGTGTAGAAGAACAATTATTGTAACATCAATAAAATAATAAGTAGGTGCTTCGTACATCTCGCGAAAGCTCCGAGAATATTCTCAAAATATAAGACAGGCAGATTGCCCGCCGAAGCGCAGACAGTAGTAATCATTGTCATCTAAGCAGTAGCTGCAGTATTATCACGAGTCCCGAGCTCGAGCCGACAAGTGTCGCGTCGTCGCGGACATTGCCGAATGTTACCGAAGTTCCTGCAGCTTGCTTTGATTGCCGGACATTTGCCATTCTTGTTAGAAGACTGTTGCTGCTGCCAGTTGTGAGGTGGCACTGGTTTAAAGGAAAAGTGCTAAGAGTTTCATTTTAAGAGTCTGTTGTTTTCGGTAAGACTGATGCCAGTAGAAATGTGAAAGTAAGTGTGTTAATGCAGTATGCGTTATACTTCAGCTTTCTCTACGTTATCTTCGGGGGGGTAGAAGTTCAATAATCTGATCTGATCTGTTATGGTATTACCCAATAACTATGTTGTGGAGAGCAGATGGCAGCCAGTCAGTCCACAGGTATTCAACTGCAACCGCATAGATAAGAAACTGATCCCATCAGTTGAGAAAAGGCCAGGCCATAGATATAAACAGGGGCCAGGCAGATGTGACGTTGAGTTATATTTTCATAAGATAGTTGGCCCACAAGATAGATAATACATAAGCGACGTTAGGGCATCAAAAGCTACTGAAAAGCCTATGGCAATCTTGTTGATAGTCACTGCACTAATACATAACTGTGAAAGCCACTAGTCTCGGCCCTCAGCTCAATGAAACGAAACAAGATATTTTACAAGAAACGTGCTTCTGTTGGCAAAATATTAACAAAAGCTGGTCGCGTTTAATATTGTGAACATTCTCAACAGAATCCACGCTAACTACGAGTGACTGCAGTAAACGGAGACGGATCGCCGACTTAACCACAGGTATTACTGTTTTCCTTACTCCTAACTGGTTTAACTAGTCATTTCTTACGTCATATATTTTCCTTCATTCTTTTGTTGTGAAGTGTACAAGAAGAAGTGATTCTGTTTTGTTTTTTTTTTTATTATGAAGAAGGGTATTGACAATTATAATGCTCTGCAACTGGCACTGCTTCGGTTTGTTTACCAATACCTATTTTTATTATGTTTAAAGTGAGTGTCCTGATCGGATATAATTTGAGTCCATCGACACGCAACGAAATCTCTAATTTTCATAAAATAACCTTTTGTTTATTTACTTTTATAAAGAATGCTGATGTTTTGTTTCTAAACTTTGAATCAATATCCCAATTAGTAAAAATTTTAGAATATTTTTTCTAAACTGACTCTACACTCACTCTGTTTAAATAAAAAATACTACCGACTAATAAAAGCTGTATGAAATTACCACTACCTATGTGTGAGAATGAAACGCTTTCAAACGCTTACGCTGAACACATAACCATCAAGTAAACAAACAGCCTCCAGCAGTAGCCGCTCCAAACGCTTACTCTGCAATAAAACTAACAATTACCATCACGAGTAGTATCCTAATATTAGGCTAACAGGACGCCGACACTTACGTGGAATTAAGATTATCCGCCGCTACTTATTGCCGTATTCCACTATTCAGAAACCTTAGAACTGAATATTAGGTTCTAGTTCTTTGGTGACGTAGCGGTGACAGCCTCGACTCACGTGTCGTATCCACCGACTCGCACTGGGCCCACGTAGTTGACTATGGCCCACGCAGTTAAATATGACCCACCTCCTCTCACTGAAGAGGAGGCCTGTATGCTAGCAGCCCACTACTGAGAAGCTGCAAGATTGTTATGATTTGCTGATTATGCTATTCACGTACCAAAGGCAACTTTTGCAGAAATTCTCAGAAACATGTCTGACAACTTTGTTAGTACACTCAGTTACAAAAGTATGCGATCTTTATATAGGAACCGGTTTAATATTAAAGTCTTAAATTCTCCTCAAAAACATGACTAGGTATATACATAGTGGAGAACACTTTGAATGATACTCGTACACTTATTATACACCAGTAGGTAGTAAATAAAAAGGAGTGTCGGGTAGTGAGGGGAAAGCTGTGACAAGTCAATTACCGGTACAAGGCAGCGCCAATAGGAAGTGATTAGGTATTGTATTATAGGAGACGCGGATTTGTGCGGATTAGCGTGTTATAAGCACGTGGTACCTTGTCAAAATGTGTAAATATTTTAATTTTAATTATGTAATTATGGTACTCAAAAGTAACATAGCGGATGTTGATGCAATCATGCGTTTAAAGTAATCCATTTATGTATAAATCTACTAGCTTTTGCCCGCGGCTTTTTTTTTAGAGATTCCCGATCATAGCCGGAAATGATCCCACGGGAACGTTCGAAACATATCATATGGGACATACATATCATAGAGTCAAAAGTGGTTGGCGTCCACCATTGTATACAAAAAAGATGGCGACATTTCTGCGTGAAAAAAAAAACAAACTAAGAAGAAGATTTAATAAATACAAAAACCCAATGGATAAAATATCGATTCGTTGGTGTAGTAAGAGCTGTGACAGATTAGCAAGAAAATGTTACAACTCCTATATAAGTAGCATAGAACAGAGTATAACAATGAATCCCAAGTGTGTTTGGTCCTTTATTAAATCTAAACGGGGTGCTGTTAATGTATACCCGGCTTCAATGTCAAATGGCATTAGCCAAACTTATAATGGGTACGATATGTGTAACATGTTTGGAACCTACTTTTCTTCAGTGTACAGTCCAGGTGATCATCCGAGTAATGTAGCTCCAACATCGCCATTCTTGGAAAACCTAGTTAACAACTCCGACAGCTTTTCCTTGATCGAAATACCAAAAAATAAAATAGTTAAACATTTAAAAACTTGACGTATCCAAAGGTTCTGGAAGTGATGAAATTCCCCCTAGCTTCATCGCAACTTGCGCTGATTAACTGGCAATCCCCCTTTTCTTGATTTTTAACAAATCACTCAGCATTGGAATTTTTCCTAAAAATGGAAGGTGGCCAAAGTGGTTCCGATCCATAAAACGGGCGCTGAGGATGTGTTTGGCGGTAAAAATTTCCATTATGGGCCATCGATTTATGGGTCGGGGAGGGGGGGAGGGAGGGGGGAAGTGGGGCTACCCCCCTGTCCCATCCCCACCCCGCGGAGCCCCATGGTTATGGAGATATCCATGGTTAAAGTTTTGAGGTTAAATTAAGTTAAAACACTAATTTCCATCAATTTGAACTCAAATTTCCATAGATTTATGGGGCGGGGAGGGCGAGGGTGAGAGGTGCCTACCCCCCTGTACCAACCCCACCCCGCGGAACCTCATGGTTACGGAGATATCCGTGGTTAAAATTTTGAGGTTAGGTTATTTTTCGGATAGAATAAAACACAAAGAATATAGATAGCTCGACGGAGCCCCGCTCCGCGGGGCTCCTACTTCTGGGTGGTTTAAAAAAAAATAACCTCCAAAGAGGTGGCGGGGTCGAAGTGAGCGAGCGAAGCGAGCGAACACAGACCCCGCCACCTCCTTCTAACCTAACCTATCCGAGTCGGGGTGCCCTAAAATTCCGAGCTCGCTTCGCTCGCTCTTGGACTGACAATCCTAATCGTTATTTTTTATCTAAAAAAGTCAATGTAATTAACATAGTACAACGCGTTTTAGTGCACATTAATTACGTACACGTAATTTTAATTTACTATGTGAAAATATAATTATATTTAAAGACATAATATGATAAAATTAAATGAAACACACTTCTTGCGTCAACGGAACGTGAAACGTCAAATTTGACATCTAACATGACAATATATCTCTATAAATTGAGTGTTATTTTACAATTTATATGGAAAATTTAAAAAATTATATCTCATAAACTGTGAGTCTCTGCTACTTAAAAATTTTTAAAAAGCCTTCTGTTTATGAGTACTATCTACAAAAAAAAAATGAACTCTCAACTCGACGGCCCATAATGGAAAGTTTATCCTGTTTGGCAACTATCGTCCTATCTCTATCCTTCCGACGTTTGCAAAGGTTTTTGAAGCAATAGTATGCCCAGAAATCCAAAACTACTTTAAGAAGTACCTTTCTGAACATCAGCATGGCTTTACTGTTGCAAGATCTACCTGTAGTAATCTGTCCGCATTTGTCGAAAAAATTGCAGCTTCACTTGATTCTAACTAGCAAGTCGACGCCATTTACACGGATTTTAGTAAGGCTTTCGACAAAGTGTCCCACGTAGTGCTCATTCAAAAGCTTGCTGCGTATGGCGTTGATGGTTCTCTTCTTAAGTGGCTTCGTTCATATTTAACAGACAGATCGTTCTATGTCGTTGTCAATGGCTATAAATTTGAAACCCTAATTATAACCTCCGGGGTTCCTCAAGGTTCTCACTTGTGTCCAGTAATATTTTTACCTTTGTTAACGACCTTCCCTATTGCTTTGTTAATTCCACGCCATTCATGTTCGCTGACGATTTGAAATAACTCGTGTAATAAAGTCTCAAGTCGATTCAATTTTACTTCAAGATTACCTGAATCGGCTTATAATTTTTTTGCGATGATAACAAAATGCATTTAAACATAAAATAGTGTTCTCAAATAACGTTTACCCTGAAGCCAATTTTCTTTGATTTCAGTCAAGCAAAGTCGATGTGATCAGAGACCTAGGGGTCTTTCTTGACCATAAATTAACATTTATTCCCCACATAGACACTATTATAAACCAAAAAAAAAAAAAAAACGGTTTTGTACGTGTGTGTTTTTAAGTGGTTTTGTACTACGGAATGCAAAATGTTTTCGAAAGCCTCAAACTAAAATTTATCTGTACAACTGCCTCGTTCGCACCGTATTGGAGCCCTGCTCGGTTGTGTGGCGTCCCCGCTACGCATCACATAGTCTCATGTCGGAGCGCATGCAAAACAGATTTTGAAACCACGTTGCTTACTCGGGGGGAATAGCCAAAAAAGTTTCGAGCTATGCAAAACGACTAGAAAAATTTAATATGACTTGACTCGAAAAACGCAGAGATAAAAAATTTGTTGTTCGAAATTCTTCACAGCAAAATAGATTGCCCCCAGCTCGAAAGTAAGTTTAGTTTTAACCTACCACATAATTACCCGCGTCACCTTATCAAACTATTATGCTCCCTGTTGATGTGTGGTCTGAATTGTAGCCAGCCGGGATCATATTTCGGGATCAGGGAGTTTTCAATTAAAGTCGTTGCTTCGTTGTTCAGAAAAAGTTGTAATGACTATCAAAAAAGTTAACATGCTTTCAACGACAATTATAGAGAAAAATACCATAGATAACCAAACTCTTATAGTATAACTTTGGTTATCTTATTTTTAATTTTATTGCTTAAACTTATTATTAGAATCTAGTGAAAATGGTAAACTATTTATGTGTATTTAATATTTAACTTTTTTTTTCTTTAACACTCCCCATTCCGCAAAACTGTTTTAGGATCTTACTCCCCAATCCCAAGACTTTGCAGGCTTCTCAATAATATAGTGATGATGTTATAAATATTTGTTGCAAATCAATACAAAAATTCAAGCACCGAGTCCACCAAAAATAATCAACACTACACTGAATTATGTTACTCCTAACCTACATACTATACATATATTTGATTTTTTAACTGTCTAGGCTAAGTATGTGTAAAACTGTACAACTACTGTAATTAATTTTTAATTAAGTTTATGCATGCTGTGTCTATCGCATCATTTTGTACACTCGGTGTGTATTTTGGCTTGTATTATTAGATTAAATAGTGTAACAATTGTAAATATACCGAAAAAAAAAATTAAAAAAAATATCGGAGAAATTAAAAAAAAAAACAGTTAATTACTACTGTTGGCTAATGTTTAATTGCTATTATCATTTAATGGTTAATTACTCATTAATTTTGTTCTCACCAAAATATTGGTGGAACATTGTAATGAATTATAACAAAATTTATCATTTTGTGCTGAAACTGCGGCTCTGATCAAACAGCTCACACAACGACACGATAGCCGATGTGTCGAGCCAACATCACGCCTCCACCACAGACTGGACATAATATGCATTAGATATGCATGTCAAGATAAATATGCAAAGTATATGCATGACAGTTTTAAACTTAACATGGAAATATTATAAATTATAGGCATTTTAAAATTCAACTTAAGCTAAGTTTCCAGTCATATTAAAAAACGAATAAAGTTGTATGAAGTTCATAAACCCAAACCTATCATAGAGTGTCACTAATAAAAGTTGTTGTTTTCACAAGAGTTATTTAGTCGCTCAAGTGCAAATAATGTCCATTATTATGTATGATGATGACCGACACACATCTCACATTGTCACATTGTCTCACATTTTTTGTAACCTGTTTATATGGCAATAAAGAAATGTATTATTTATTTATAACGGACGCATCCCTATTTGCACAAAATATTTTCAAGAGGTCGGTCGACGTGAACTATTATGTAAACAAACACTTAATATTCAGGACTAACCGAACTGGAACATAAACAGATACAGGAATTCTTAAACAAAACAAAGAATAATCTTTTTCTTTAAGAAACGAATTCAATTAATTAAGTTTCAGCAGACGCAGACTGAAGAAAAACGAGTGATAAGTTTAGCTACCCTCCGACAATGCTCAGGTACAAACTAAGCCTTAATTTAATAACAATGAGACAAAACAACCGCGATGCCGATGCCGGAGTCTGGACAGATGAGATGAGAGCACTAGAAGTAGCTACAAGAACAAGGGAACCGTCTGCGAACCCAGACGACTATAATGAGCCCTAATGCTCACTTTTAATTCACTCTTGCATTCATAATTATTCGCTTTGCATTTGAATTTTAAAATTAATTTACGACAGTAGCGACATCTATCGCTTTAGGGTCATTAAAACTTTAGCTGCGGTTGCCAGATGTCGTTAATTTAAATATGAATTTTGGAGCGAAACTCTTTTTTTAAGAGCCCAGCCAAGCGTAAAGAGGCTACAAACCGGAGTCCTTTTTTTTCTCTAAAAACAAAACTTTACTGCTGGGTTTTGGACAATGTAGAAATCGCGAATTATATGCTACTAATTATAGACCATTAGGAGATTTACAAAGTAAAAGGGACATCGACACACAAACGATCCACGTATTCACTACATCATTCCAAACAGACATTTTTCATGTTTTCTTTTTTTAAATCTGCTGTTTCCTACTAAAGTGCAAATAAGTATTGCACTTACCTATAACAAATTGGCAACAAGTAGCATTCAATTAGTCTGTATGTGAGTATAAGAACAGGCCGCGTAAAGTCTTATACTATGCCAAGGTTTAAGATCTACGAAGGAATTCAATAAGACCAATAAACCATGTCATGTGTCCATAATTTTGCACGTATATAAGAAAAAAACATACGGTATTACTTAAAAACGGAAAAGTTAAATAACTTAGTTAAGACCGTTTGTATGTAACCATTAACCATGCTTCTACAGACGAGATTAAATTGATCGATGTACGCAAGATTAATACAAAATATCATGTTCTTGTATCCATTTCATTCGCCCGACAATACCTTTGACAGTCTTCAATAAAATACTTCTCTCTGAATTGCATTTTAACAAAGATCGCGAACGTTTTATTGATGTCGGATGGAATATTAAAGAAAGCAATATCAAAGACATTCCTTTATGCGGATATAAAGTAGATGTATAAGAATATAATACTGAAGACTTATGGGGGATATCCGTCAAGGTTCTTGGAGATATTATTGACTCGATTGCTCCTGTCCTAACAGGCATATTCAAACAATGTTTGGACAGCGGCAAGTTTCCTGACTTGATGAAACATAGCAAAGTAGTACCGATTTTCAAATCGGCTTGTAAGAGTGATCCTTCTAATTATAGACCTATATCTATCCTTCCAGCATTAAGTAAAATCTATGAAAGAATCATGCTGGACCAAATGTTGTTTCATTTCAACTTAAATGGAATTCTGCATAGTCAACAGTTTGGTTTCACGAAGGGTAGGTCGACAACGGACGCGGGAGTAAAACTCATTAATCACATTTTGGAATCTTGGGAGTAGTTCCAGGATGCCATTGGCATTTTCTGTGATCTCTCATAAGCATTCGACTGCTTTGAACACACTGATCTGTAAATTACACGAAATTCGTGGACAAGCTGCTGATCTTGTTCTCTCCTATTTATCTAACAGGCAGCAAAAAGTAAATGTAAATGAGGCGACGTCTTCGAGGTTTCTAGTCAAGATGGGCGTGCCCAAGGTTCAGTTCTCGGCCCTTTCCTATTTCTTGTTTACATTAATGATCTCCCTTATATGATGGCCAAATTATCGGATATAATTCTATTTGTTGATGACAATTCTCTAATTTTTAAAATAGATAAAAAATACACGGATGTCTTACTTGTCAACAAAAGTCTAACTGTTCTCTCGAAATAGTTCGTAGCTAACAATCTTTTACTGAATGCGAGCAAAACAAAATGTCTAAAGTTCTCGCTACCAAATGATCTTGACGGCAAAAAACATGTTGTGATAGCGGAAACTGTATTCTTAGGGATTACTATCGATTCAAAATTGCAGCGGGACGCGCTCATTAGAACTCATTCGGGTAGGTTAAGCTCTGCTGCATATGCAGTAAGAAAAATAAGGCAGTTAACTGATGTAGCCACAGCTAGGTTAGTATATTGTGCTTATTTCCACAGTATTATGTATTATGCCATTCTGCTGTGGGGATCGGCAGCAGACGTTGATTCAATTTTTATTTTACAAAAGAGGGCGGTCCGCGCGATCTATAAAACGGATCCTCGCGAGTCCCTCAGAAAAAAAATTAAAGTGATCGATAATGTATTTTATATGTCCGCAAAAACCGAAGACTTTCAAAATTAGAAGCGACTTCCAAAATATAAATACACGCAATAAACACGAAATTGTAATACTCAAGTTAATATTACTCGTCACTAAAACCAGCAAGTTTTTTCTTATAAACAGTATACGCTTTTATAATAAGTTACCAAAGTCAGTTATAGAACTGACCGATGGAAAGTTCAAAAACTACATCAAACGTGTCCTTATTAAAAAAGCATAGTACAAAATTAAGGACACGATAGAAGACAAAGAAGTTTGGCTTTAGTTCCTTCTGCGCATGCGGCCCCCTTGTAGCTCATAACCAGCACAAATATATGGATGTTTCTAACTATTCTCAATCTTATGTTTTTATTCTTTTATTTTTAATCAGATGTTTTACAATAGTTTTCAAATCATTTATACACCTTTTGTTCAGAATAGTTACAGCACTGATGACAATATTTGTGATACTTGTTTAATTTAGTCCTTCTATAATATTTAATTTGTTACGATGTCCTCCGATGCTTAAGTACCTACTAATGCTGTAATATGAATATATTGTAAAACCAAATGATTTTAAAAGATTAACCATGGAGTTTCTTGCCGGTTTTTCTCCATAGGAAACGACCAACGCGAACCGTGCACCTTTTTTCGACGTTTTATAAGTGCTCATGTAGGCCATGTGAAATAAAATATTTTGATGTTGATTTTGAATATACCAAGTGACAGTACCTAGGAAGTTATCAAATATCTTCACAGGAAACAGTTAAGAATATATTATTTTAAATGATCTAAAATATTTCAAAGCAGGTGTTTCTCATGATGTAGTTAGTGGGTCTACAAGGCGTACGAACATTTGCAGTATAAGTGGTATCGTACACGTGATTGGCATATTAGTGACAAAAATGACAAAACTGAATTGCGGCTGATGTCCGCCATAATTATGCTGCAACTCATCAATGCCATTTGTCTGCAGAAATAGGTGAAGCCTAGCTTTTTTTGTAATAAACCGCTCCATCATCTGCCTGGCTTTTTCCCAACTATGTTGGGAGTCGGTTTCTGGTCTAACTTCTGACTTTTTGACTTCTAATTACCCACAGCGACTGTCAAAGATCTACAAATGACAGTCGGGGCAAACGCCTTAACGTGCAACTTGCAGCACTACTACTCGTACAGTGCTCTTTAGGACCCATGGTGTTATTATTTAACTAAATAAACATTTTAACTATTTTGAAAGAAATAATTACCTCCAAGAACAGAAAAAACTCAATGTATCCAATTACCAACTGTTCGTCAGTTGAACAAAGCCCCCCTTCCCTCCCTTCACCCCTCTCTCGGGACACAAAGGGTTTCCGCTACGGAGACTTTAACTGCATTGACGACTAAATTTCTTAATCCTTTAATTCTTACGAACAGACCCGTCAATGGAGACTATACGTGCTATTTCTCACGTAACACGATCGAGTCACAATCACGGGGAATTAAGCGTAAACATTAGAAAATGAATACAAGTGGGATGTTAACACAAAATTTCTTTGAATTTGCGTATAGAACGAGGATGATGAATGGTACTTGACATCCGATAGTCGTCTAGAACAAGACTGTCGTCAGTAGTATTTCCTCATACTATTGAATATGTTGTTCAATACTATTCCAGCATTCATAGATTAACGATAACACGATGAAAGTTTTCATTAATTGCGCCGACGCACATAGTTAGAGAACATAATATAAAATCACACCTATATTTCTCGAAGGTTTAGGCAGAGGGAAAAGGTAGAACGCCCACATTTCCATGTGATAGGGGACGAGCCTATTGTCATGAACCGAGCACAGACCCAGGCTGCTACTGACAAATTCGTCTCATACACATACACTTACGTTATAGTTATGATCATATGAAACCCCAGAGGTTTCGTAGAATTTGTTATTAGCTTTCACCAACATATTATTATAATTAAATACCAATTTTCTACATATACAACATAACCTGCGACATAACGTTTCAGCGGCATTCGTTCTAGGAAAATATCTTGATTAGTAGGTAGGCATTAATGGGCAAGGTTTAGCCAATTTCATAATGATTAGTGAGGAAAAAGGAAAGACTGAAGCTTTGGCGAGAAAGTGTTTCCCTACCCAACCCTTATGTGCCACTTGCTGAAAATCTCCCACCTGGACACGAGTTGCCATGGCCGACCTGGAAGTCTCTAAATAGACTCCGAACCCAGGTTGGCCGAAGCAAGGAAAACCTGTTTAGGTGGAGATTCATAGATGACTCTGCCTTGGAGTGTAAATGTGGTGTTGCCCCACAAACAATGGGACACTTGATAAGTTGATATCGTGTCCTGCCTGTCCTGTTGTTTGCACATCATAGGAGCTGATGGACGCTACTGAAAGTGTCAAACTCGTCGCCAAATATTGGGCTGACTCAATTTTAATTGTCATCAACACGCTAAGAAGAAGTGAGGAATTTCATGAATGCCAAACAATATTGGCGCTAACTCTCTGACCTGTTTCGTTCCGCGACTTAGAACTGATTTTAAAATCGTCAGATCTTATAATTATCTGGAAAATAAACATGGCGGTTTCTATGGCGACATCTTTGATCTAAAATCTCGTCAAAACACATTTTTTTCGTCAGGTTAAGTTATCAGTAGATTGAAAATTTCCTTAAGTCTACAAAGCTAAATTAATCATACTTGATTGATTAACAAACAACACAATCTAGAATCATGATTGGCGCATCCTGGGCTGAGAGCCAGTACACTTGAATTCATAGACAACGACATGAATGCTAATTTAATGTAACGAAGCCAAGCTAGTAACAAGAAGAATATATTCCCGTCAATATCCTCGAGAAAGCCATATCTTTACTCCGTGGTTACATGTGTGAACAAAGGCGTCTGAGGCATGAGTCGTGACCTCGATCCGACAAACTTTGACAGTGAGCAATAACTGACGACCTTCCTCAGAACATCCGTCATCTTTTACACGGAGGGCCGCGGGAGGAAGTCCGCAGGGAGGGCTTGTGGTAGGTCTGTACAGTTTGGTGGTTCATCGGTCTTCACTCATCAGATGTTAACACAAGACACCACGCCTATAATCCTTGAAGGGTTAGACAGAAGAGAGGAGAGGAGTATATACAGGATTACTGGTAACTCGAAGTATTCCTCGCAGGACGTCATAGTAGGGTTAAAATGAAAAAAAAGCCAACAAATATTCTTTTAATTATAAATTAAGGTCTGCTATGGCATCAACTATGATAAAAACTGTTAAAAGTTTTTATTAACAGGTTAAATTTCAGTACAGTCGAGCCGTACATAATTTTTAAATTGGCTTCAAATGATTTATTTGGTGGCTTAATTTGTTTAATTTTAACCCTACTATGGCGTCCTGCAAGTAATAAGTTACCAGTAACCCTGTATAGTACACCCACATTTTTCACTAGATATGTTTAAGTCTTATACTCGTATAGGCAGCGATCGTGCTTGTAGTAATAAAAATAGTATGTCCGGTTATGGATGTATTTCATTTTGAAAGGAAGAAAAACGCTTGTGGGTACATTTTAATATTCGGATTAAGGTACGTAAATGTTTTACCAAGATCTTAAGCTTTAGATAACCTTCGCAATATGTAACTTCTGTAGATTATTGTTTAACACAATCTGTTTCCCTTTGTCTGCTAAGATAAACACGCGCTTCGTTTCTATTTTCCATTACGATTTTATAATTCTGGACCCTTTTCGAATCGCCAATGATGCTGCCGCCATCACTGACCGTCCCTCCATAATAAAGCGTTTAACTCCAACACATTCACCCTTCACTTGTTTCTTGACTCAGTGGCTGAGGGGTCAGCCCACCGCCCTGCCAAACTAGCGAGCTTCATTACCACGCATACCACACGCGAAAATATATCGAAAGTACATCAAGATAAGGCACAGTTTAGATCAGCAGGATGCGGTTTAATTATTGTAATTCATATCGCCCAGTAATTGCAGAGTTTGAGTGAAAGCCTTTCATTTGCGCGTCTGGGCAGCACTAATGGCGTATAATCCTAGACGCGGCCTGCGGATTCTGTCTGGGGAGCTCTAACTATGTAGGGAGGGTCCGTCAATGTCACCAGAAGCGTTGGAGTATCAGTGTGGAACAAGGTGTTTTTTGGCACTAGAGTGGCGGTCAAAAACCTGGCAATTAAGTATCAATACGACTCTTTGTATTGTACACTGTTGATTTATGATTCAAAACATTTAAGAAATCAATACTCAATACTTTATTGCATTCCATAATGTGTACATCATATAACAGTTGGTATGTGAAAACATCGAATGAATTACGGACCCTGTCGGGCACAGAAAAGTTAATTTTTAATAGGAGAAAGTATGAAGGCGCTTTTTGTTAAGGAAAAAATAAATATATGTATATATACATAATTATAATAAATTAAAATAAGTAGTATCGTTAAAATAGTATTATTTGCTTTTATGGTATTTGTATATTTGGTTTTAAGTTATATTTATGTATTTTTATAATATATTGCACGAATTACATTATTAACAATTATAATAAATTAAATATTATGTATGTATTTTAGGTATTATGTAAAAATAGTTTTTATTGTTGTTGAAATTTATCGCTAAAGTATTCGTCAATATTGTATTAGCTTTTCGTTATTAGAAATTGCTTTAATTTATTGATCAAGACATTATTTTCATTTTTATTTTTGATATATTTCGGTAACTTATTGTAAATTTTAATGGACATAACAAATGTACTAGAAGAGTGCATTTTTAATCGTGAAGTGGGTATGTTTAATCTGCTTTCATGTCTAAGTGCAATTTTTGTTTGGATATCTCCTCTTTTGGTATAGAACTGTGGATATTTTCTTACAAATTTACAAATTTCAAGTATGTAGAGGCAGGGCAGGGTTAATATTTTTAGATCTTCAAAGTGAGGTTTACAGGAGTCTGTATCTTTGATATTTATTAAAATTCGAATATTTTTTTTCTGTAGAGTGAATAATGTAGGCGCATTTGTACTATTTCCCCATAAGATAACTCCATATTTGAGCCAAGCAAATGCGTACGCGTAATATGTTACTAGTGCTGTTTTGAGATCTGTTTTCTTGATTTCTCGGAGAGCGTATGAAAACTTGGTTAATTTTGTTCTTACTTTTTGGATATGTGATTTCCAATCTATGTGTGAATCTAAGGGTGATTTTATTTACTGCTTCTAATTTTGATTCGTTGTATTTGAAATTTATACTTATAGGTATTTTTTGTCGGGGGTGGAAAGTTATTAATTTTGTCTTATTGTAGTTAATTTCAAGGTTGTGGTCGTTCATCCAGTGTGTTACAGTGTCAACTATAGAACTCAATCTTTGGTTTAAATTTATATTATTATCACATGATGTTAAGATAGAGATATCATCGGCGAACAATACGCATGATTCATTGATGTGGTTAGGGAGATCGTTTATGTAAACAAGGAATAGCAGGGACCCTATTACAGTTCCTTGTGGTATAGAAGCGCTTACGTTATGGGATCGAATTAATTCTATTTCTTTTGATTTATAATTGTAATGTTCTATGTCTACAACTTGTTCTCTGTTGTTTAAATAAGATGTGAACCATTCGTAACTTTTCTTAAATCTAGAGCAACTAGCTCTCAAATTACAAACACTCTCCTAAAACACCTCAAAGAGCAAAGCTTTGCTCATTATACAACTCTACCTGCTACAACAAGGTGTGATTAGTTTTACTTTCTTGGTTTCTAACATCATTGAACATTCCCGAGAATTTATTCCCATGCTTACACTATTGGGAACTTGTGTAGGTTTGCAGTTTATTGTACCAGAGCCTTGAGCAGAAAAAGGTGCTTCGATCCTTCGGACGTAGCCTATAAATATAAGGCCTGTCAGTAAATTATAAGGAGGCCATATTGTGTGCGTCAGCTGTTCCGTTCCCGCGTTGTGACGGTACTCTAGAGGTTTTACTTGGAAGGCTCTACCAACCAACCTCTATGATTGTTTGACAACTAACTGGCATCTAACGAGATAAATACTATTCTTATTTAGAATAGAAAATAATAGACAGTGTAGTCCTGACGGCTGACAGCAGCGGAATAATTGTTCTACGTACGATGGGGCACTTAATAACGAGTCTTGCGTGTCCTATGACGCTCATTTCGGGCGCCAAACTCGTTGGCAACGAGTTTTAAGAATTCTGGCTCGTCTCAGTTTAAATTGCCATCTGCACGTTAAGAAGAAGTATATAAATAATGTAAAAGTGCTTCTAAACGAAATGATTATCAATTTCATCTAAGTTTCCTTCTATGTAGGTAGAAACCCGGTACTCACAGTACTTACTTGAAGCTACAACATGGTAGTAAGTACGTGAACTGTACTCGAGTACCCATATGACACTCTTAGATATTGGCTGAATCATTCAAGGACTTTGTGCGGTGTCTATCGGCTCCTTTGTTCCTTACAATAAGGAAAATGACAATTTCAGAGATAGATTTATCATTTTTATGTGTCTACTACTGTTTCATATTACCCTCTATCGATAGGTTGGCAGAAGTGTAAAGCACATGGTTGTACTTTAGAGCTCTGCCTTATTTCGCTAGTTACGTAGGTATATCCTGAATCCAGGCTTTTTCTGAGAATTTCCTAATTACATAACAGCTAGAACTGTCTACATTCTTGATTTTAATGACCTTCGAAGCCCCGCTACACATTCTCTTTAATCGTACGGGTGTACTGTTTGGCTTAAAACTCATTGCTCGATTGAATTCCCGGGGCAGTGATCGGCCAGCTCTCGGGTAGGGTCGGGTCAAACGGAGCAAGGCACACAGGACTCGGGTCACCGATCAAAATATGTTAAGGCTACCGATTAGTACGATTGCTTTGCGCCCAAACGAACGTAAACCGAAGGCAATGGTACATGAGCAGCTTATTTATACTCATTGTTGACTACAGTTCCGCTAATTTCAGATTGTAAGCGAGAAACAAATGAAAATAGGAATTGCAGATGTTTTAGGAAATCACTTGAAGGAAAATAATAGCATATTGACGTGATTATAAGGAAATTTGAGGTTATCGTACGTTACGTTGCTCAGAATATGTCAATAGGAGCCCGGGCTAATTAGTTTTTCGGGAAATCGATTCGCGCACTTTTCAGTTCAGAGAGGGAATATGGAGATAGTGACATATTTACACAGATGAAAATAGCTTATTTTATGAGACCTAAAATGTAATGATATTATTCGTATTGTCTTATTTGGTGCATAACCTACAAAGATACTCCAAATAATGTTTGGGTATCAGCGGCAAGAAATCTTGCGGTTTCACATCGTCAGCTTCAAAAACATTGCGTTGTTTGACAAAACGCGCGCGAAACCGTGTGACGTACCCTTATTATTAATGTACAATTGTACAGCACAACATGATGCATGAGTCAGTCGTTCAGTACTCTATCACGTAATGTAATTAGTTCCCTGGAGGCTACGGCGGTCAATACACAACGATACTGAACGTCAGATCATCCACCTAGGAAGATCATATTTGTTTGTATATGTATTACGTGTACACTCACTATTATATATATAAAATGATTTGGTTTGCCATCACGCCCGGTTTATTGTGAAAGTTTTTACGATAGGAGGTATAATAAAAAGACTTACCTCTAGGTGTTGATGTCCGTGTGGTCGTGGTGTCGAGCGAGTGGCCAGTGAGGTTATCGGAGTGTTGTGCCGCGAAACGTGCGCTCCGCACGAAGGCCCGGCGCCGACTGGCCGCGTCGATCGATAGCCCCGCCATCGCAGCGTTACGTTTCCTTTACACCAATCATTTCGAACCAATGTTACTTTTTTATGACGTATTTTTTTCGTGGCATCGAAATTATTGCGATGTGCCAGCGATAGTCGCTGTGCTCTCGTAAAGTAAGGAGGTATTATCATTTACTTGATTCCGACACTCGGATATTGTAGTACATACGATGGCTGATAGGAATGAGCGCGTATTCCCCGATCGCATCGGAAGTGAGATAACATTAGCAGACCGAGCGTCTCCGACATAAACTCATAAAGCATACAATAAATTCTTTGTTTACTTGTGCACACTTGTAACCATAGATAGTGTGATTACTTTAGTGGAACAGCTGATAAGCTATATACATAGATATTCATAATATTTATTTTAAAGAGTATTTTATAAAAGTAAACTTTATACAACTAATCAAATATTTACTTAGATAGATACGTAACTAAACAACTCGTGTTATTCAGCTAATCACTATATTGACTTCTTCCATAACTCATAATATTTTGACAAGGTCTACACTTTTTCTACGACTCTACCACCAAGGTCAATATTTTGGGGTCAAGTTCAATTGGCTCTTCTTCGGTTGGTAGAGTTGGTTTAATTACTGTAACCGCCGTTTAACTGCAGCGATCGGTTCTAGGTGGCGTAGAGATGAGGCCGATAGAGCCGCAAGAGCCAGTTCGTGTAATAGCTCTGATAAGCTATCCCGATCGGTAAGATTAGGGGAAGTTATAGCGATTCTAGGGATGGAACTTGTTATGGGGTTGTATTTTTGAAGAAGTTGTCGTTGAAGGCTGTAAGCGGTACGTAATAAACTTTCGATAGGTTATTTTAGTGTTCCGTACGTTTGGAGTAACGCAAACTTTAAGAATGTTGTATTAATGGATGGCGAACAAGCCGTTGCAAAAACAAACCAGAAGTCTACAGCATTGCTTGACGGCACGAACCTATACAGTGATAGAGGTAGGTAGTCATTTCCAGGAAGAGCTTTACGGTAGAGGTCGGTAATGCTTGATTTATTTTCCAAAATAACTAAAGACAGGCCTTGGGTACCCGAGTATGAGCGGCGGTGTGATGGGATCGCCGAACTATTGCTTCAATAACATTTGTTGAACTTTATTGCTTTTAAAGGTACCGAACAAGGAAAATGAAATGAGTGGCAAATGTATGTATCTATGTATGTATGGTATGGTAAAACCAATTTAGATTAAGGTAAAGTGTTTATAAAATAATTATGTATTTGATTTAAATAAGTATTTTTTAATAATAATCCGTGTTGTTTATGATAAATATAAACATAACATCACGCCTGTAATCCCCAAAGGGTTAGGCAGAGGTGTACCTTGTGAAGGTCTGATAGTCAGTAGCTCCATGTAGAGTGAGCTGCATCCGGTTAGACTGAAAGCCGAGCCCATCTGCTGGGAAAGGCAGATGATGAGTCAGCGGTAAATTCATTGTTACACAATTAGGTTGCCTACTCACTGCACTATACGCAGCTTAGCATCAATAAACGAAATCTATAAAACAAACTAAATGTCAACAACTTCGATCAGCGCACATCACATCGCTAAGTGTAACAAACTTACCGACACTCGGCACTCGGCACTCGGCACTCGCCACTCGGCAGGAGTTCAATAACTGTTCCTCTAACGTTAACAATGAGCTGACCTACTCGCTGCTCTACTTGTCATAAATATGGTCACATGCACTTGTACGGTCCGGCTTTATTATATCGATAGAACGAAATTATTTAATTACAAGGAGTTAGTTTCGGTGACGAAACTATGATTCGACAGTTGGTGGACGTGTCGTATAATACAGTATTATAAATAATAGGAAGTTTGCGAAGAGAGGGCGTTTTGGAGTACTTACTATTTTGATGTTCAAAATGTGACCCTCAGGCTAATTTGAATTAATGGATTTTGAAATGATAACGAAATTCCATACAATGGATACCAAGAAAGAGTTTCTGGAAGAGCTTGCAGTAGGCCTTTGCTTAGCACTCTTTGCTTAAACTCCTGCACTAGGGAGTAGCACATGCGGAACACACAAAATGACTCTCTCGAACACCACAGAAACATCCGTTCCATTTTAAAACGAGTTCAATTTGGTGTTACAGTGACATGAACACTTCCTATTGTCAAAATTACCAAAGTGAGAGCACTGACACTACTGTTATCATATTAAGAGAAACTACCTAGTGGTTCGAGATATCACTAAGCGGTTAGTCGATTCTTTTCACGTGACCAGAGGGCTGGCTTTTTATTGGCCAAAGAATCCGTATTGCCATCCAACGTGGCAATGCTGCCAGTCTTCTGGGCACTTTTTCTGTTGATAACGATGTGAGCAATTTTTTTGACGCCCTGTAATTCTTATCCCATTTTGATACTTTTACATATATTTGAAATCTGATTTATAAATAGGTACTCTAGGATCAAAAAACTGTAGCCAAGCCGAGAATAACAAAGATCCACGTAACTTATTCGTTGACTAATATCACCTTGCTGTGACAAAGGAATAGAAAACTTCTAAAACAAGAACAAAATCCATATTCTGTGTGGTCGAAGTCACAGAACCTTCGCTAGATTGAAATCAAACTCCACGAACAAAACTCTTGTCATAGAACGTGACAGTGCTTGCGTGAATGTAGTAACGATTTATAAAACCATGTCTGTGTTAATTTCACTCCAGTTTGCTGCGTGTACGAAACGCGTTTACGAAAGTACTCGATGACGTAGAAGAGTTGATCTATTGATACTACGTAAAACAAACAAAACAATACGCGAATGACTACTTGTCGGTTGTCTAGTGGTTGCAAACGCACTTTCTGAATGAGTTCTGAGTTTGATGCCCAGGTCAGACAAAGTGTCCTGGTGTGTTTTTCCTATTAGGAGTTTTCGTTCAACACCCCAGATCAGACTATGTCCACCTGCTGGCGAATCCCAAGTATCTGTTCTCCGGCACCCTTGAAGATCTAAACAACGCTTCTGACGCCGCCCGCAATAAACGTGCCCACTTACTGGGCCCAAACATTATTATGAATTATGAATGGCATGTCGAAATGAGAAGAAGAAGAAGAAGAAGACTAAAAACTTATCAGTAGCAGTCTGGATTCTGTTTTTGTGGTGTCTGTATTATAATTAACTATAATTTCCTGGTATTTGGGGTAGTTCATACGTTTGTTCACAACAAGAAACAATCATTAACAAAAATGTCATTTAAGAAGTGATGTAGAGTATCGGCGTTTCATCTTATTGGAGCATACGCAGCGATAACTTGGGATAAGATCGTCACATAAATTTGAAAACAAAAACAAACGCAATTAAAATGCTGCAGTCATAAATGATTATCATCCACTGAAAGCATCTCCACACAATAACAAACCAATGGGGGCTATCGCGCATGATTTCGCCGCTAGAGGCGTTCGTGTAAAGTAAGGTCTTCAGAAAGTTATTAAATAAACTTTTTATGAAGTTATTGGTACTTTAAAGTATCAAATAGAATTAATGACAGGACCTTACTCGACAGTGGCCTCATTCGCAGCTCCTGACCTAATTCCGAACAGATCCGTACGGCTTCAAATATCTGCGTTCTTTATTTGAAAACTGTCTTCTCTTGTGCTAGTTAATATTCCAACTCGGAATAAAAATTGTGTGTGTAAACAATTCCGGGATTCGGGATTCGTGTTACGTAAGGTCGCGGGCGAGAGGGGCAAGAGGTGAGGACTCACGGGGAGGGGTGCACATTTATCTTCGTCCACAACACTTCGCTTTTGGCACCCAAATGTGCGCGGATTTGGAAAATGCAACAGACATAAGGAAAATTGCGTTTGCAACATTATTACATTCTTATCAGAGTAATCAATCGTAGGATTGTTCTTTTATGAGTGTTTCAGTTTTGATTGAACGTTTAGTTAAGACAAGAACTTTCATAGAAATATTTAAACAGTTTTCACAGCCTCAATCATCTCCTTGTTTTATTTATCTTGCTCCGTTTGTAACAGTTAATAGCGCACTAATCATTTTATTTTATTTGGCACCCTTGTTTTAAGGAACAACACTTTTTACTTTAAACCTCCGTGGAATACACACGTCGTGTATCTTATAATTATTTCGCTAATGCACTCACATTTCGCTATTTGTGTTTAAGTCCCACGAAATAAGGGGGAGTGGTGGGGCGAGCCTATTCCCATGACGCTATTGAGAAATTCCCTTACACTTCGCCCGACCTGGGAATAATACCCAGGACCCCGTGCTTAGCAGTGGCGTTTGTTTTAGAAACTGTTATTACAATAACTCGTTATGATTCTCATCGGTTCCTAAGAACGTCGCACAACCAAAAGCTATGACTGTCTCTGTGTTTTAACTTTACATAAATCCTTAAAAAATGCAGTGAAAAATATTTTTATTTCACCCGTAGTCGTTCGTAGTGGGTAAATTGCAGTATACGCTTTAATTAAAAACCTTTTTTACATAGAACTGTGGATGCTCACAAAAAGCGTAAAGAATGCTAGTTCATTTGTTCCCTGAACAAGTAACAAAGAAATCTTTTTCATTCAGGAGCTAGCGTTGAAAACTATTTCAAAACTGAAAAAGGTAGGTACAGGTAGGTAATTTTTTTATTCCTAGTGTACAAAAACAATGAACGAATGATTTCGTTGAAACATTATCTTGTTTCAGTGGTTTGTATTATTTGCAACGTTGCAGCACGCTTACGATAGAATAAATGTTGAAGTATGTCATTAGTAACTAGTTATTAGGTGGCCCAAGCAAGGATCCAAAACTAAAATGTAATACACGTAATTTAAAAAAGTTAATAACATCTAATAAACAGTAAAAATATTTATCACAATATTTTAAATACCCAAGCTCTCTGACTACTTCCTTTGGACACGTACTACGGAGAACGATAGAATCGTTTGTTCATGGTCATGGCGTGATAGATATGACAGCGCCATCTAGCGTCGCGGCGTGTTAACGCGGCGACGATTACATCGCTTGCCTGTTTGCTTGTAAGTTTATAAGTGGCATTTTAAGTGAATCCGCTGTTTTTTTAAAGATTTTATCAAAAGGTTTCGCCAGCTGTGGCTCAGTCGCCAGTCTGCTCTTTAGTCTGCCAGTGGCGCCGATCTGCCGTTGACAAGTTACTTTCATTTACAGAAGTTAGAAGTAAATAAAAGGAAGGAAGATCCTGAATCATGACAACATGACAACATGCAAACAAACATGACAAACATGACTACAACTGACTTATAGCTAAGCAGCTTATTAAATTTTGAACTGAGCCGCGATCAAAAGTTTTAAGTGAAAGCTCCCGTTTATCACAATATACATAATTATACACCTTGCGCCGGCCAGATCACTCCCCGAGAACGTAAACAGGACAGCAGGACATTGTTTTTTTTCCAAACGCAACTTGCGTTTGGAAAAAAAACATAATATGAACAAAAAAAAGCATAATATGTAATAAGACAACGTCATAAATGTGAAGTCAAACTGTTTGCCTCAAATGGATTGGAAATGAGAATAACAAAATAAAGTGTGGAAAAAGTAATTCAAACAAAAGAATTTTCAACAGGGTCGAATTGCTTAATTAACTCAAGTCCATTAATCTATACATACTTACTCATAAATTACCCAACTAATCCAATCAAAGTTTAACTTTGGCCAAATAATTTCAGCGCACAACTAATTCCATTAGTTAAACGTAGCACGATGCTTAAGTTTCCATGTATGCAGCACGGCTACCAGGAGAGCATAGCGACCGCAGAACATCGATCAAACTGCGAGCACGACCGAAGCAAACAAATGTACTACAGGCGCTGCTTATTGATACTCCTGCTATTTGTGTACCGGTTCCAACACTGTCGCACGGGATTTGTTGCGGGAAACTTTGCAGGGACATGTTTGCTTTCGACGTGTGATATTGTTTATTTTTGTGGAGATTGGTAAGGGAACTTGGTTTAACTATGTACGTAGTTTCTTTTGAATTGTGATATGTATATGCCAAATAACATTATGTAATGATATTCAACACTTGTGTTTGCGATTATTTTGGCATCTAGGTGATTCTTGTGTGTGAATTAATAAGGTTTTAGATTCAGCCACATAAAATTAACCTGTATATTCAAGCTTCTACCATAACTACATGAGGTTTACAGTTCTGTAGGTATCACAATGAATCTCCAAGCGTTTCTATTAGACCAGTTCACAACCTGGACACCTCCGGAGCCTGAAGTGCTAAAGAAGACTAAGTTCTCCATCACCCTGGACTGGAGTAGAGTGGAGCCGTTCCACTTCATCGCCGACCAGCTGCTGTACCGACTGGAGAAGAATGAGAAGATGCCTCCTTGGGTCGTCGTGTATAGGTAAGCGTTTCATGGTGTTTGTTATAAACTTTATGCTAATAAAATGTGCTCATTAAGTTAGCTTAAACTCTGCAATAAAACAAATTGTGTTATTAATTCCTTTCCTTTTGCTTCTATATTCCTCTTTATGTTTATCTGTTTGGCCTGGTGGTGGTGGTAGTTTGTTTATTGAATATGAATTTACTAACTTTGTAAACCTCAACCAATTTATTATAATTTCAGGGGCGGCAAAACATCAAAAGAAATAGACAACCTGGCTTCCAGACATTGTCACAAGTTTCGCCTGAGAGTCATAGTAAAGGCGACAGCTGTTCCTTCTCTCGCTGAACGAGCGATACAGTTCTATGGGGATGAAGCCTCTGTGTATGAGAACATGGGGGCAGTTGATAAGCAGAGAAAAGATAATAATGCTGATAACAACAGTAACAGTGATGTCAAAAGCGGTGGTGATGCAGCCGTTGAACAATCTGCTGTTACTGATGAAAATATTAAAGTAGAACAAAGTGGAGATGGACAGACCAAAATAATAGAAAAAAAGTAAGTTACTACACTCGGCGTCACAAAAATCGCACCTCTTTAAGAATTCCCTTCAAAGTCATTTTAACCCTATTAATCAATGGTAGACATATGACTATAAGGTATCATTGGAAAGGCAATTTATTTAAATTTCAGAATAAATCAATAGATTTGGTTTTTTGTTTACCAGGGAATAAAAAAAAGCAAGCTAATGCAAATGATTAAAAAGTTAAATTTTATTTTATCAGCAAAAACTACAACAAAGTCCTAAAAAACAACTTAAAACCTAGTGTTACCCCCCCTAGCCCTGATGACTGCTTCCATGCGTTCTCTCATGGACCTAATTAATGTGACAACAGTCTCTTGAGGAATGTTGTCCCATTCTGCAACGACGACGGCATCTTGGAGGTCTTGGAGAGTGGTAGGGGCAGGATCACGTGCCCGTACTCGCCTTTTCAGTTCATCCCAAAGGTGCTCAATAGGGTTCAGGTCTGGACTTCGCGCCGGCCAGCGCATAACAGGGATTCCAACTTCTTGCAGGTAGTCTCTTACAATTAAAGCGGTGTGACAGCGGGCGTTATCGTGCATTAACGTGAACCCACTGCCAACAAAACCCGCATAAGGGACAACCTGCTCCTCTAAGATCTCTGTTATGTACCGAGCAGCAGTCAGCGACCCTTGCCCGCGAGCACTTCCAGTCCGAGAAACACACACAAGGTTCGTTTTGCCGTCGATTGACATGCCGCCCCAGAACATGCACGAGCCACCTCCGTATTCCACTGTCTCTTGAATACAGGCTTGTGCGAATCGTTCCCCTTGCCTCCTATACACTCTTCGACGCCTGTCGTTGCAGAAAAGACACACCCTCGTCTCATCCGAGAAGAGCACAGCCCTCCATTGGTCTATTGTCCAATCCACATGGTCACGGGCAAATTGCAACCGGTCTCTCCTATGCTGTGCAGTCAATTTTGGCCCTGTAGCAGCCCTATGAGCTGCAATTTTCTTCTCCCGCATTCTTCTTCTAATCGTGGAGACGCTTACAGAAGTTCTGCGAGCTGATCGCAGTTGTTGTTGCAGCTCAACAGCATTGGAGAACCGATTACGTAAAGACGTCGAAACAATGAAGCGATCGTCTCTTTCGGATGTGCACCGTTGTCTTCCAGATCCACGTCTTCGGATATAGCCACCAGTCTCTTGGAAGCGTTGGAACACTCGTCGAACGGCAAAACGACTTAAGTTCAGTTGCCGAGCAACATCACATTGCCGCATCCCTGATTGCAGTAGTGCAATGACTTGAGCGGCTTCATCTGCAGTGGTATCCATCTTCTGGGGTATTTTTCTTGCTGTAGCTGTTCACGTGTGTTTACTTCAAAGGTTGAATAGCGAATGACCCACATCTTTTTTTTTTTTTTTTGTGTATGGCATCTCGCAGTTCAACCTAGGAGGTTGTCGTCTGCTCAACCGGACTATCCTGTGGATGCCTTGAATTTAAGGCCTCCAGCCAGGGCAAAAAACTTACAAACTAAGCGACTACACGCTAAGGGCACCCCCTGTGGGGCTCGGACCTCGGCTTAGGGCGTCGCTGAGGGAGGGCAGCAAGGGGACAGGCTGGATCTGAATGGTATTATTTATGGGCTGGTTTAAAACTACTGGCACAGCATCGCGGGCTGGCTCGAGCAAGGGTCGGGGAGGGCAGTTACCGGGACGTCGCGACGGACCTCGACGGCGAGGGCGGAAAGACGGCGGAGCGTACTAGTTTCTCTACGGCTCTCCTGGAGGAGAGTGATAGCGTCGTCGGGAGTTACAAGAGTGTGCCTGGGCCGGCGAACCTGACTGATACGCGAGGGGTCGTATCGGGCGGCCGATGCGATCAGGGGATTTCGGTGTTTTATTGCACGATCGAAGAAACGCTTGGTGAGGCGTTTCATGAACTGCAATAAGGTGAGCATCCTAAGGTCTACATGGAGACGTTCGTTACGTACGTAAAAGGGGGCACCTGTGACCCTACGTAAGTATCGGTTTAGGAGCGTCTGCATCCTGTGAATATAGCGGGGCTTGGTATGTGCGAACACAACACAAGCGTATGACATGATGGGACGGATCACTGCGGTATATAGACGCTACTTGCACTTAAGTGACAACTTGCTCTTAGCCGCTACCATAAAATGAAGCCTACTCATAGCGAAGGCAGCTCGGTCGCGAGCTGCTTTGATATGTGCCCCGAAGGACAGGTGACGGTCAAGTATGACTCCTAAGTATTTGGCTTGCTTCTCCCAAGGGATAGGCTTGCCGTACATAGTGATCGGACGGGGGCTGGGGGGATTGATACACGGTTTTGAGAAAAGAACCGCCTGACTCTTATCGGGGTTAACCTCGATCCTCCACTTCCTGAACCAAGCGCCGAGGACGTTGGCTGAGGTTTGGAGCGTTTTGGCGATAACGTTCTGACAACGACCAGTATAATAAATGGCCATGTCGTCCGCGAACAGGGCTAACTGAGCCTTTTTGCTCTTAGGGATATCGCTGGTGAACAACGTAAAAATGAGAGGGGAGATGACCGAGCCCTGAGGGACTCCGGCACGAAGCGGGTGAGGGGAAGAGAGAGCTCCTCCGACGCGATAGCGGAAGGTGCGATTGGACAAAAAGTCTCGTAAGATGAGCACGAGACGGTCCGGCACTCCCAGTTGGTACAGCTTGTATATTAAGCCGTTGTGCCAGACTTTATCGAACGCTTTCGCTATGTCGAAGAACAACACGCCCGTTATCGAACCACGCTGGAAACCAGCGCTCACGTGCTCAACGATACGGTGGACCTGTTGTACGCACGAGTGTTCGGTCCTGAAGCCGAATTGCTCGTTCGGAATGAGGCTCTTGGCCTCGGCATAATCTTTGAGACGTTTATAAATAAGCCTCTCGTAGGTATTGCCAAGGGCACTCAGGAGACTGATGGGACGATAGCTCGAAGGCTCCGCCTTTGGTTTGCCAGGTTTGGCGATACCGATAACAGTGGCCTCCTTCCATACCTGAGGGAAGATGTTGTTCGAAAGGGCGCCATTGAAGATGGCTGCCATTAACGCGATTAACTGAGCGGGTAAGACTTTAAACACCCTATTGGTGAATCCGTCGGAGCCGGGTGCTTTCCGTGGTGTAAGCCCTTTTATGATGTCGTGCACTTCTTCAGGTGTGATAGAAGGCAGAGGAGCATCAGGGTCTTCAACGGGAGGTAGGGCGGTTCTACGTTCGACCTCGGCGTCCACCTCATCGAGGTGTCGTTGGTCTACTGGTTGTAAACTGGGAGAGCACTGAGATTCCAGGCTGTCGGCTAGGCATTCTGCCTTTTCAGAGTCATCGAAAGCGACGCTCTTATCAGGACGAATGAGAGGAGGCATCGAAGCCTCTTCGGTTTTGCGCATCTTCCTCTGCAGTTGCCAGAAAGCTTGGTGAGTGGGCTCGAGTTCGCTCAGCGTCTTGTCCCATTGACTGGAACGGTGCTCACTGACGCGGTTCTTTACAGCGAGCTGTAAATTACGCATGTGAGCCTTGTTCGCGTCGCAAGGAAAGTTGCTGTAGGCACGGATGGCCGCGTTCTTCTCGGTTATCAGTTCACGTACGTCAGCGGGTAGTCTCCAGCGATGATCGCTCATTGCTGGGACTTCCCGTGAACAATCCTTCAGTACGGATTGAACGTGCTCTGTAAACGAGTTGATGGCGGCCGTCGTGTCTGCGACCGAGATAATGTGTTCGGGAATGGAATCCAGGTGAGGTGACGTGGTGGATTTCAGCTTTTCGCTGACTTTCCTCCAGTCGGTAATCACTTGGGAAGGCGGGGGCTTGCTGGGGTCTGAAGGACCTGAGCGGGGAACTAAGTGCACGAGCACTGGACGGTGGTCGGAATCAAGCTCGTGTAGCGTCTCAATGAGATGCAGCTTTAAGCTGACATTCTTGAGCAGCGCTATATCGAGCACGTCAGAACGATGATCGGGATCATGCGGGTAGTGCGTGTGCTCCATAGGAGCGATGGGGTCAAAGTTAAGGGAGGCCCCTAGGTCGAACACGAGACGTCCTCTGGCAGAGGTCGTCGTGCTGTTCCAGGCGGGGTGTTTGGCGTTGAGGTCGCCCGCTATAATAACGGAGTCGCTCAAGCCGAAGAGGACTGTGAGGTCCTTGGTGAGTAAAATATTCTCAGCGGACGAACCGCCGGGAGGGATGTACGCAGAGATTATGCTGATCGGTTGATGACCGGTCATGCCGAGCCGACAGATGGATACCTCGAGGAGGGACTCTAACGGAGCGGGATCTATCGGGATGCAGTGCAGCTCCTTTTTATAATAAACTAGCTGTCCCGGCGAACTTCGTACCGCCTAACAGTCAATGAATTCTACCCCACCTACCCTACCTACTTTACCCACCCTACCAACCCTATCTAACCCACCTACCCTACCTACTCTACCCACCCTACCTACCCTACCTACCTGCCTACCTATCCTACCCTCCTAGTACCTGCCTACATATCCTACTCTCCTAGTACCTGCCTACATATCCTACTCTCCTAGTACCTGCCTACATATCCTACTCTCCTAGTACCTGCCTACATATCCTACCCTCCTAGTACCTGCCTACATATCCTACTCTCCTAGTACCTGCCTACATATCCTACCCTCCTAGTACCTGCCTACATATCCTACTCTCCTAGTACCTGCCTACATATCCTACCCTCCTAGTACCTGCCTACATATCCTACCCTCCTAGTACCTGCCTACATATCCTACTCTCCTAGTACCTGCCTACATATCCTACCCTCCTAGTACCTGCCTACATATCCTACCCTCCTAGTACCTGCCTACATATCCTACTCTCCTAGTACCTGCCTACATATCCTACCCTCCTAGTACCTGCCTACATATCCTACTCTCCTAGTACCTGCCTACATATCCTACTCTCCTAGTACCTGCCTACATATCCTACCCTCCTAGTACCTGCCTACATATCCTACTCTCCTAGTACCTGCCTACATATCCTACCCTCCTAGTACCTGCCTACATATCCTACTCTCCTAGTACCTATCTACATATCCTACTCTCCTAGTACCTGCCTACATATCCTACTCTCCTAGTACCTGCCTACATATCCTACCCTCCTAGTACCTGCCTACATATCCTACCCTCCTAGTACCTGCCTACATATCCTACTCTCCTAGTACCTATCTACTTATCCTACTCTCCTAGTAACTGCCTACATATCCATAAAACAAAAGCGTGCGTGACGTGAGCTGTCAATTGCGGAAGATGTCAAATCGAAGTTAATTAAAAAAATCATTCTATTCTTTTTTTGTTTCCCGTGAAATTTTCTGACATGTTAATGGTTATTCTGCTATTCGGAACGGAGACGAATCCAACAAAACAACGATCATTAAAATCGGTCCAGCAGATCTCAAGTTATAAGTGTTGTAACAAACCCGACTTTGTTTTATATATATAGATGAGTGTACCGCCCTTGTGACAGCGTGACCGATCGTTGCGAACTATGCGATAGTTTGCAATTTTCGGATCACGGTGGCTAGGCTTTAGGAAGGTCTCCTGTATGAGGAGGATATCCAGTTGATGGTCGCGGAGGAATGTGGCGATCTCATCACGCTGGCCGTTAATGCCGTTGGCATTAAAGTAGCCTAGTTTTAGGGATCGGGGCTTGGTACACGCTATTAATTTGTTCCTATCCATAATAAAAAATTAATTGTGGTTAAGGGTGCGGATGGCTTTTTCGATAGTGGGGTAACGCTTAAAAATCTTGCCATATTCGATGGCAGATTTCTTGGCAGCCCTGATCTCGTTTGCCATTCGGTCCGCTTCCGGGGTACAGAATACCTGGAAGGCTCCGAGGATGACATCGAAGTTTGTTTCCTCCTCAGCGGCCACGGGGCCAGAAGGCGCGGGTGCGGTAACGGGGGCGACCATAGGAGAGGGCGCGGGGGCAGGGGTTTTGGGGAGCCCGGGAGTGGGGTTGGCTTGAGCCTTAGTGAGAGCTGGGAGAGCTCTTTGGTGATTCTCGGAGGTCCAGGGAGTGGGCGTCTGAGGACTAAGACGCTCGGGCATCTGAGAAGAGGGAATCTTAACAGAGGGACTCTCTCTCTGTTGTCGGGCGAGGGCACGCTTAGCCAGCTTCGAAGATGACGCCTTGGGGGCTTTGGGGCAGCCACGGTAGTTAGCCGGGTGCCCGGACTGTCCACAGAGAACACAGCTAGGTGGCTCCGTGCACTTGGAGATGTCCTTTGGCCGGGGACAGTCGGCCGTGCTGTGGCCACCTAGGCACTTTACGCACCTATGTGGCGCAAAGCAGTTAGCCTGACTGTGCCCGTACAATTGGCATCTGTGGCACTGACCTACTATATTTGAGCGGTATGGTTTCTCTATGGAGATGCCTGAAAGGGAGCAGACCGATTTAATCTTAAAGATTGGATGATGCCCATCGACCGGATCGCAGACGACCAGTACCATGTCGTACTGGTCGCCTCCTCTTGCCTTATGAAGGCGGTGAACGGTGATAACCGGGACACCCTGACCTTTGAGGTCCTCAAGGATGTCCTCGGTGGGGATTTCTTTTGGAATCCGCCTTATCACCACACGGGTGGGCTTCTCCTCAGGAAGGGAGTACGTGTGGAATGAGACATTCCGAGCACGAAGATGACGGGAGAGTTCCCTATAGTCGTTGGTCGTAGGGACAGTGACTTTGATGCCCTGCTGGGTGCTACGGGCGGATGTGTATTGGATCTTGCGATCCATGCACATCTTCGAGACTTCAGTCCACTTGGACTTGTCTTGGATGAAGAGCGGAGGAGGGGGCTTGAGCTTCTTAGTTGAAGCTGAGGCGGATTGAGTAGCCCTAGGGCTAGAAGGCCTACTGGTCTGGGCATCGGCGGGGGAGGGGGCGCGGGAGGACGCGGCGACCGGTTTTTTGGCCGAACTGGCCTGGGAGTTCTTCCCCTTCTTCCTCTTGCCCTTTCCGACGACTTGGTAGTCGTCTTCGGAGGACGAGGAGGCGGAGGAGGAATCCGACATGGATTCCGAGTCAGAGTGGGGCACTGACGTGTCCATCTTCTCGGAATCGACCTGAGACGCGGATTTAGCCATTGTTTCGGAAACAACGGCGGCTAAAGACTCCGGCATTTTAGGAATGCCTTTGTCCGCGGGCTGGGACGACAGCGGGCTGTCGAGGACATCGCTGAAGTCCGCGATAGGGTTACGCTGGATCGCAGCGAGCTTGGCGCCGTACTTCTTCTTGAAGTACTCGTCCTCAAATAAAACTTGCCGGACAAACTCCAAAAGGAGTTGGTCAGACATGTTTTGACCTAAATTGTCAGCTAAAAAGAACTGAACTGACATTGAGAGTGAAGCTCTCAAACCTACGCCTAACAACCTAACAACCTAGCTCCCCGGGTGGATGGGCCCGGGGGTGTGTACCCTCTCTGTCGGGTATAGGCAGAGAGGTGAGTACCTAAGGTGTGCCCTAAGCTGTGTGATCCCGCTGTCAGTCTTATTGTACAGCGGGTCCCTATTGGTCTTGCGACCAAACCGGGCCGAAGGGGTAGACACTCCCAACCGTCCCGGGTGCAGGCTGTAAGAGAACGGGGTTAAGCGTCTGGTCGCGACTAGGAGATCCCCCAAGGCCGCGGCTCCAGGGCCCTTCCGATTGATGCCTAGCCCTGAAGGGGTTCGGCGGGTGAGTCGGGTCAACACCCTCTTGGTTTCGTTGGCACCGTCAGGTTTCCACCAAGAACCACGAAACTGTGGCTTTTCCCTGAAGGGGCAAAGACGTTTTTGACGATAATTCCGAACAGGAATTGAACAAGAGTTGTCTTGAAAAAGACACCAAATGTTCGGGGGTGTAGTCGGCGACTACGATGACGTCACGAGGGCGCGACGAACCGATGACAGCAGGCAGCGGGTGGGGGTGCGAACAGGGAGAGCGGGCACGTCCGTACGCAGCGGCGGTCAGGCGGAGAAAAAAAAAATATGGACCCACATTTTTTTTTTTTTTTGTGTATGGCATCTCGCAGTTCAACCTAGGAGGTTGTCGTCTGCTTAACCGGACTATCCTGTGGATGCCTTGAATTTAAGGCCTCCAGCCAGGGCAAAAAAAAAAAACTTACAAACTAAGCGACTACACGCTAAGGGCGCCCCCTGTGGGGCTCGGACCTCGGCTTAGGGCGTCGCTGGGGGAGGGCAGCAAGGGGACAGGCTGGATCTGAATGGTATTATTTATGGGCTGGTTTAAAACTACTGGCACAGCATCGCGGGCTGGCTCGAGCAAGGGTCGGGGAGGGCAGTTACCGGGACGTCGCGACGGACCTCGACGGCGAGGGCGGAAAGACGGCGGTTTGAACCGGGGTTAAACCCACATTTAACCCGGGTCGCCCGTTTTATACCCTTTTAGGGAGGTGCAATTAGTGGCCGTTGTAATGCGCATTTTGACAACATTTTTTTTAACGTTACGTGCTAATGAGATCTGTTGTGTTTAGGAATTCTAACTGTTGTTAATTTAAAGGTCGTTAAACATACTTTCAATTGATACCAATATTAATTGGATTTAATGTATTCGTTGCTGGCGGACATGCTTGAAACTTATTTTCGAAGAGGTGCGATTTTTGTGACGCCGAGTGTATAAACGGCTACGAGTCTTAATAATGTTGATATAGATGTAGAGGGATAGGAAGACCAAGCAAAAGATGGATGGATTGCGCGAGGAAAATGGAGAAAATAATAACGTAATGGTTATCAGGGCGTAATGGAAGAAAGAAACGTGTTGCGCTGACCCCAAGTAGAATGGGACAACGGCAGGACGATTATAATTATGATTTACTAGCTGTGCCCGCGGCTTCGCTCTCGTGACCGCGTATTCTTTTGGCATTGTCAGGGTACATGACATGGGAACGTGAAGTCATAGTATGTTCCTAAAATCCTCTACAAATAATAGACTAATTTAACTGACTTACTGTTAATTTAAACTAAAACCTGTTAGTACATCTTTGTTTTAATTATTAAAGGACGTCATAGTCAATTTCTGGGGGGAATCAATTTAGATTGCCATCGGCACGCTAAGAAGAAGCTAATGAACGAAAGCAAATAATACATGCAACTCATGATTTATCCTGAGTCCCAAAAACAACGATTAATATCCTTAAAAATTAAAAAAGACGCTCATTTACAAATAGAGAAAGAAAAATACTTATACTACAGTAAGTACATGTAAACTTATCAGAATCTGTCCCTTATACTACTTTTTGGATTTTGAAGAAATCATAATCATCATTCTCCTGCCCTTATCCCAATTTATTTGTGTTCCATACTTCCCAATTACTTTATGGGGAAACAGTTGAAGAAAAATCGAAAAGCAAAAAATATCAATACAAAAAAAAAGGAAATCTCACAGCATCAAAAATTCAAACCAATCACAAAAAGTGAAATTAATAGTGGGCTCGTACTTGCAACCACGTAATTTACAGAGCGGTCATTAAACCGATAGGCCGTTTATTCCGTTGATATATGTAATTTATATGAATAGCCGTTCTCATGCTTGTCATGACTGAAATGACAAAGAACTGAAGAATACGGGCTTAATAAACCTCGTCAAGCACATACAGTGATAATTTCTACGATACTATTTGAAGAAGGCTTCAAATGGTAGCCTAAAACGGAATATTTGTAAAAATAAAGTTTTAAGAAAGAAATATTTGTGCAAAATTTGAACACTAGCACACATGCAGTAGTTGTTGCGCCATTTCAGAAGTTCGACACATCGTTTTGAATTTATACAATTTTAATATTGTTTATGTATAGATTTAGGAGGTTAATCAATCAAAATTTACGACCACATACTAGCGAGCATAGTTCATTCATGGAAAACCTTAACACCGCGATTCAGAAACTGACGTCATTTGCACAACGCCATCTATCAAGCACGGAGTTAAACTGCTAAAATATAATGCATGGAAAGCAATCGAACAATCACTCTATTTTATGTAGATTTTTCAAAGCAGCGCCATATAGAGTACATTTTGCCATCATAACTTTTTGAAAAACTCGGGCAGTCGATTTAAAAGTGATCTTGTGAGCACATTTTATTCATTAGTACTATTTAGGGTAAATAGATGTCGTTACCATGTATCTTAAGCAATGATGATGATTGTTTCTTGAATACTTTTAATTCATTTTACTTTTGATTAAGATCACGCAATGAAACAAAAATTAATACCTTCTCTAAGTTACGCATCATACTTGTGCATTGAAACTAACCACATTGGTTTTGTAATTTTCACGTGATACTCAAACAAACAAATATAGCCGTAGACTCACAGACTGCAGACATACAGACAAACAGACAAAGAGACAAACAGACAAACAAACAAAAATTCTAAAAATAGTAGAAATGGGTTCTGGTTGTTATCCTTCTATTTTTTTTCTAAATCAAAATCAAAAGTCATTTATTCAAATTAGGCTGATAACAAGAGACAGTCCCCCAAAACTTCGCTACTTCCTAGTGTTTTAGCTGGGAAGAAGAAGTGGCGGAACAAACTCCCCAGCAACACAAATCTGTCTGTTAGGTTAGAAGAACCAGATTCCATACAATAGCGTGTAAAATATATAAACAAAGAATCAATTGCATTCAATAATTGTGACATGTCAGCTAGCTCACACCAATAATAAAATAAAACATTAACATATATATATATATATAATATATATAGCATAAATAAAGTCACCAGGCATGAAGGGCGTGCCCGCTTACAAGTGCAATGTAGGGTTATACATATAGCAGTAACTTGAAGTCGCAAATGATAAACTAGGACCACAGTGTAAGAACAAAAAGAAACTAAAATAAAAACGAATTACTAATAACAGTAACAAAAACCTGGTCAACAAGACGACCAGTCACCACAAGTAGCACCCGTTCACGAGCATAACCGAAAGACCAGCCATCACCCCCCTCGCCATATTTGAGGAAAGGAGGTAACCCGACCCCCGACGCTACCGCAAGCAATGACATCTAAGGGAGCATGACGAACTTGCTGCCGGTTTAAGAGGCAAAAAATTTAATTAAAATCAATAGTCGAGGTCGCTAGTTATCCACATATTGCATTTTCAATGTACAGAAACGCCACGTCTACAGGTTTATTATATATATAGATATAAATAGGTTTGCCTGAACAGATTGATTCAAGTCAGCAATGGTGAGCACAAATGGTTAGAGTCTCAGTGGTCGGAGCCGACGTGGTCGAGCACCGACACGGACGGCACCTCCGCCGTGTGCTTCTGTATGGCGGTGCGCTGTGGCTACATCAAACAGGTATATGCGACATCAAACTACTTGGTCTTAGTAAGTTATTGACAATGGTACCATGTTGCCATCACACATGGTTGTTGAGGAAAGAATGCCACGGCGTTACGCCCCGTTCACGTCCTCAGGCGATGTGACTTTCGATGTTTCCTTCACGTGAGTAGTGTCACGTCGCGATAACCCGTGGCTTGCTCTAAGCAATTTCATGAATTTGTTAACAATTGAAATAGAAAATTAAAAGGACCAGTAGAGTTAACTTTCGTCTGCCTTATCTGTCGTTGTCTGTAGCAGTGAAATGTATCCAGGTGCAAGGCATGCTGGATGAGCGCCCCGCTCTCATCGGCATCATGAACCCTAACAACGGCTTCACGCCTCTCGCGACCGCCGTCAGGAAAGGTACAGTTGTACATGGATATTTTGGCGAGTGTTCTTTATTGGAAGTAACGCTGCCATCCTTTTTTTTCAATACATTTCCCACTGAAAATTTCATAAATATTCACCAACAGCGCCCTACCATCAGTGTCTTTCAAGCGCCAAAAGAGCCGTGCAGCACTGTATCGATCGCTCCCAAACCGTTCGCAACACAGTTCCGGCAAGAATAGCCGAATCTGGCTGTCCATTAGTGATGAGTTAGGTCAAGAGCCGGAGACACGAATAGAACACAATGTTTTATGCATGTTTATAACTTAGTATCGATCTAAAGAATTTGTAATGGAAGCAGAAGGCAAGTTACTTACTTATTGGTTCTGCCAGCTTAAGGAAGTATTTCTCCAGCTGCAGTCTGAATTTGCGAGAGAAAGTGTAGTGGGTTCGATACTAAAGTTCACAGACTACAAAGCTATAAGTTAGCAGGCACACAAACTCTTCTTAAAATTCAGCTACAAATGTAACTGAATAACAAACAAAAACAATTCAGATCAAAATATAAACAGAAACATGCATTTCGCGCTAAGGCCTATTTCAGATCGAGACCGGCGCCGGTTGCGTCTCGCTACGAAATAGGCCTAAACCGTGCGCGCGGCTCTAGCGTGAAGTTGATCGCAGTTAGCGAGTTCTTCACTTCACACCTGGACAGCTTTTAACACTTTACAAAGCACAAGTCCGATCCTGCATGGAGTATTGCAGCCACCTATGGGATGGCTCAGCTAAATACCAACTAGCCGCGCTTGACTCGGTGCAACGCAGAGCTGAGAAGCTCATTGGTGACGTAAAACTGGTGGATGCCAATCTTCACAGTTTGGCTCATCGACGCAAGGTTGCCTGTTTGTCGGTCTTCTACAGATTGTACTTCGGTGAGTGTGCCCATGAACTCCACAACCTCATCCCACCGGCCCCCTTCTACCATCGGACATCTAGACCCACTGCAGACCTCCCCTGTGCCAGCACCAGCGTGTCGTCAGCGTAGCACACTACGCTGACGCCACTAGGGAGGTCGGCGCACAGCACCCAGTCGTAGCCGATGTTCCACAAGGGCGGCGGACGTCACGGCCAACACTTAAATGTGTGTGATTACAACTGTGACCCTAAAAAAAGCATTTCTGTCATTCATTTTCAAAGTGTTCTCATGGTGTAGTAGTTTTGTTTTAGAAAATGAAAAGCTAAGCATTAACCGATTACTTCAGTCATTGGCTTTTTCATGAAGGAATCTGTGGCTGGAGATGGGCTGCCTCGTCGGTCTAGTGCGCGCGAGAGCGACTGCTGAGCATGAGGTCTTGGGTTCGATTCCCAGGTCAAGTGTTATTGGGTTTTTCCATCAGGAATTTCTCGGAGACGGAGACTGGATTTGTACAAGGTTGATGGCAATAGGCTTGCCCTCCATGAGATGATTGACATGGGACTTAAACATAGCTGGCGAGATGTGGCTGTACTGTTAGGTACACCACTGCTTATCGCTATAAGTATTGATTACAGGCGTCATGTTAATTTGAATGGCAATAAGCCCGAACAGGTAGCGACAGGTCCAAGGCTATTTAGTTTATGTTATGTAAGCTAATCTCTATATTATGTTTTGTCCGTGACAGGTGACGTCAACACAGTTCGATTTCTGCTGACCGCGGGCGCCGAGATCGACCAGCTGTCGTCCACCGGTCAGACCGCGCTGCACCTGGCCGTGCTCACCGCTAACATCCCTATTGTTCAGCTGCTGTTGGAGCAAGGCGCCGACTATGAGGTGAACATATTTTGCACTTGTAACAGGGGGTCGTCATAAAGTAACAACAGCCGCACATATCGACCGAAGATAAACTACGCTTTTCGAGGCCTGTCGGTAGACGGGTCCCGTTACTTAGTTATCGAGACTTCACTTTGCCCCAGAAAACAATCGCGTTCTAGCATTAGATCTTTTTTCATCCGGTCGGTATTTCCTTAATCTTTACAAGCATACAAACTCACAAACCATAACCAAAATCACAAATCCGCTGCTACGCTTTAAGCTAAATCATAATTAGATATCGGGTCATATTACAAGCTGTTCTGTTGAGATACTCACTGTTTTCCATCCATTTCGATATCGGAGCTGCAATATTCATAGTTTTTGTTCGTTTACTTGCTAAAGTTACTTCTACCACTAAACGTCTGCAATTGCTCTGAGTTAGTTCAGACAGTTGAACCTCCGTCCTCCATATGAGATTGGTTTTGTAACCGTGAAACAATGATTATAGATATATTATAATTATGATATATTGATATATAACTATGGTATATAACATATCATTTCTTACTTATTGCTAGGAGTGAAGTTCAGAAAGCCCTTTAATCTAGCTACGTTGTGACTGTCTGTCACGTTCTCTTAATTTATTATTAAGCAAATATCCATATTTATTTCAACTACATCACACCTTATCGGGACACTTACAAACACATTTGGCTTGACGGCCTGACAAATTACCGTAATTATTAACAAAAGGTCCCTTTCCTTCTTAGAATTGTAAAGCAATATTGGTACGCATAAATTCTTTATTTAATGGGAACAAATTCTTAAGAAACGATAAATAGATATTCGATTTTTAAGTGCATTCCACAATACAAGCGCTTCATCTGGTTACCGCATGTTGGGTTTACCCAAACGAACCTTTAAACACAAAAACTGCAATAAAGAGAATCCTGCAAAAGTATAGGAAGACGCTTGGCTCGTGATATTTTTTAGAAGGTTTGGGGAAAAGAAAGGGAACTCGAGGCAGTCGGGCTTACACCGCTATAGGGTTCGGACGAAATAAGCTAATGAAGTTATATTAGGAGACTCTGAAGATAGCAAGAGGCTATGTCCAATTGGGTTTTAGATCACGGACAGAGTCAGACGTCGTGGCTAGTGGAGTTAAGTCAGGATGGTTGACTTAAACCACGAGGTGCTAGGACGTCCTACGTTAGGCTAGTGAAATTAGCGTAGTCTTGGTACCAAGATACACATGTTCCAGTTGACTGTTGTAAGAGAGCGATTAATATCCTATAAGGTAAATATAAGTGGTAGTAATAAATCTAGTTAAAGTCAGTGTCGAGAAGTGGAAGGAGATAAGCTGTGGCGGAGGTGTAGCTGGTAATGTGTGCAGTATTCTGTAAGTGAGTGGTAGATTAGTCTACCTCAAAGAACACGTGGTAAGTGTTAACTATAATTAGCTAACAGTTTATAGTAGCAGTTTGGCAGTAGCGCAGAGATGTTATTAATAATTTATTCCAGCGTGGCGGAGCAGCTTCTTTATATTATCACAAAATATACTAATACTCATGTTTTGAGAGTCCACCTCCTAATCCGTACCTTGGCATATATTCGTCAGTTGAGTTTGGTTATAGGTATACGGGGAAAGCTTATCGCTACACTAAACACTCATCCCATTCATACGACATGTACACTAAACACAAATACACCCAACTATTGACAAATGTTGACTTTTATTGTGACGCATCACAAATGAAAGGCAGAACCGTAATATTCGCATTTCGATTAGAACAAATTATATTGTTCAATGGTGAAGACAACACCGTAATATTCACGGTTTGATCAAAACCGATAACATTGTTACGCCGACTTGTACTTGTAGTACAAATCAACCAAACGCTGCTAATGAATAATGCTTCCTATAATGGTCTAGCTCAGAAACATTGCGTTAAGATTGTTGGTGCAGATTTCGGGAGCGGGGTTAAGCATCACTAAGTATTCCAACCTGAATGGATAGCTACGTTCTAAGGAACGCTAGGGACTGTGTCTCGTTAAAACAAACTCTGGCATATGGTACGCCAATTACTGAATCGACACTATTTAGCGAGACACGCAACCACGACATGGGGAAGAGTAAGGAAATGTGAAGTGACGATAGAACTACCACTTCGGCGTCCACCAATAACAATCGCAATATGTTCTGCTACAGACTGAGTCTACGGTGCTCTTGTGCAAGTTGTGTTTAAAAGGAGTAAACCTGCCGTAAGGGTGTTGTTAACATGAGTTCGCGTGTAAATATAAACACTGAAAACGTGTCTTCCTCAATGGCAGTGGCCTCACAACCCACTGCCTTAGGATTGGGAAAGACATGTAAGCAGTGCTTAGCGAGCGTGGTCTGTTAGAGTTCGTAGCAGCGTCCTTAGTAGGACTATGCACCTAGGTCTAACAGTTCACGTAGGCCGGACAAACGTTGTAAAATGGCTCCATGATGTGACATGGAACCGTTTGCGTTTGCAAAGCGGCACCTAGTACATTGGAATCAAATAAAGTAACGTAAAGAACAAATAAACATTTTCTAAAGCACAAGCGCAACGTTCCCATTACCACCTTTTCTACAATATAATTATCACATTTTGCACCCTCTCGTCTTATTAGAATCACATGTTATTATTGTTTAGTCTTATAATATGATTTGATATTATTCATGTATGTGTCTTAATAGTGAGTTCCCAATACTAACTTCACCTTGTATCCCCTCCCTGTCCCCTAGCTTTCAAAGTCGGGACAGGGCAGCCCCAAATTGGGAATTCAGTCCACTTATTTGTGTTGGTGGGGAGGAATCCAGTCTGGGACGAACCTCACAGGGGCACGCGGATGGCGGGGCGCGTCCCTTTCCCCCTCAGGGTCTTTCCCCTCTTTCTTACTCACTAAACTATGTGATAATATTTTAATGACTTTAAGTAATACTTATAATATCCAATATTATATCATGACACTCATCCTAATGAATTCCACTGACATACAATTCTTTGAATTGAATTGATATTGATTTTGAATTAATATTAAGTTAAATTATTATAACTATTAAGACTAATAACGTTGGGACCAATGTGGGATGTAGTGTTTGTTTTTTTTTTCCTGGCTTTACGATCATTATTTAATTTTTGTGTTATATTTATTGTTAAAACCACTTCGACACAAATGTACATTTGTTGATGAAATGAAATAAATAAATTCATCAGGGAAACCGACGTTCATACTAATATTACCATGAATTGGGAAAAATGAAAATTTTATCCGCCTAGGGTAATTTAGGAACCGTCACAACGTGAAACATGCTTCAATAAAATTAACAGTATTCCTTCATAATGATGTCAACATAAATTGATGCAAATGATCTTTGCATAGAAAATATTCCCCCTTGCCACCTGTCGGTTGGAGAGAATGCACCGTCTTCCATGACAGGAGACTTACTGACTGGTTCAAGAACATGCGTCTGACCTAAAATGATTTAAGTCACCTATTATAGAGACAATGAAAAGAAATGTGATCCGATGTCAGTGACGGCTCAAAGCAAAATTACATTTGTACCGACAGCCACCAGTTGGTTGTTGCAAGTAGATAACGATTTTGTTCACGTTGGTGCAGGGTCGCGATCTGAACGGTCTGCGCGCGGAGCACTACGCGGTGGACTCGGGCAGCCTGGACATGCTGCGGTATATCCTGGACAAAGGAGGAGACGTGCACGCCGAGGACGACCACGGGTGGACACCGCTGTTCCGGGCGCGTAAGACATAGTACAATAATATAACATCAGATAGACAGCGGCGTTGACCCTTAATTTGACACATCACAAATTTAGTTTTGCTATTGAGTGTAAATTTACATCTGGGGCTACGGACAAATAATACATGAAATAAGATATTACGATAAATCCCAATAGATAGTTTGGCCATGATGAGAGCATCCATAAAGCATATGAGTGGCCGATGTCAGTAAAAACGCCGGGACGCCTTAGCTAAACAAAATGGACATCCACCTTAACATGTGGCTGGGATGTCACACTGCATGTGGAAGGCAGAGGGTAGGGTATTGCGGCGCTAGGAAGACGCTCATGTCTAGCAGTGGACTGCGATAGACTGAGTTAATAGGAAAGCAGGGGAATGATGATGATGTCATGACGATGAAATATTGTCCTGGTTTTCGCAGTATGTCAGAGCGCAGCAACAGATGTGGTGGAGGAGCTGGTGGTGCGCGGCAGCTCGCTGGAGATGGCGGACCGCGCCGGCCTGCCGCTCACCTCCGTCGCCAGGCTGCTCAGCGTCACCACGACCAAGCAGTGAGTCACATAGTGCGGCATCACTCAGTGCAGGGACAGTAGTGTCGCAGTATGTCAGAGCGCCGAACAGATGTGCTGTAACATGGCTCTGCTAAAGCTCCTGGCCCACCGCCGACAAGGAAGCGACTGGCTGTTGACTTACTCGCTCAAGAAACGTGCAATAGATGTAGGTCCTATCTCAATAAAGGAGATACATAAATGAATATTAATACACTACCGACTGTCCAGACTGCCGGTCGGAATTCTCTATCGACTAGTTTATCGCCATGACAAGAGGTATCAAACAAAACAGTCGCTCAACGACATCCGCTTGGCGGGCAGAACCCCCGCTGAGAGACTCGATTGGAACATACGCAAACCAGCAAGTGTCAAGGCAGTCATTTAGTCGGACTCTTATAGCCCAGCGCCGAAACCATCCGACCTACATACTCACTGCTCGTAACTCGTCAACTCGTCTTTGTCTAACGGTCGGCGCGGTGGTAGGACAGGACGTTCGTTTGTCAGTATTCTAACTAAATAATAAGTTCATCATTTTATTACTCAACCTTTCACAGCTCCACACTGAAACTAGTTAGATTCACTACCTTACCTTTGACTAGCACAAGATAAATGAATAGTCCTATTATTTCGTCGTTTTTGACAACAGTCTCATAGGCGATTCTGCCCGACCACGCAGACGACGTCGTGTGAGACTCGATTTAGTACTGTATTTGCTGTCGTGGCAATACGCTAGACAGACAGTCCTTTCACAGTTATATTACCTCTGAGTGTTTATCACTTTCTAAATTACAGTGATCTTTATAATTGCTATATTTTAAGGTTGCTATTGGGATCCTGCTGAAGAGCTATGTAGACGCCAAGGCGCTTTCACGCATGTTTGTGAGAAAATTCTTTTAATGAATTATATCTATTGTTGGCTGGGAGATGTAATAATTAAGTATGTATTGTTTTTTATATCCTCTTCTGCTTTGTCCTGGGCCTCAACAAGGCCTCCCTACTACTGTAACCAATCCGTGCTCGTTGCTCCACATTACAGCGGCCGCAGCCGCGACTCCGTGCTGCGCCTGGTGGACTCCAGCTACCCGCACGAAAAGGCGCTCGCCAACTTCACGCGGCTCACCAAGAAGATCTACAACGTGCACTCGCTGCTGAAGCTGCCCACTCCGAGCAAGAGGCAATGTTAATGCTAGAGCAGTTCAGCGATGTATGTAGGTAGCGTACAATTAGACATACAGACAATTGATACAGACCTTTGTTATTGTTTTACCTCTAACAGCAACAACCCAACAAACTTTATGCTACAAGAATAAATATCACTGTGATTTTGACAGACGTGTCAGTGGCTGTCACCCAAGCGACCGTAGCTAATTTAATACTGTTATTACTCCAGTCACTTACGCAGAAAAAGTGGTCAACCCCGGAATGAGAGATAATGCTGTAAACTCGTATACACCTTCATTTGATGTTCTAAAGTTGTCTCAAAAGTCTCATAAACTCTCGTCTGCGCCGTAAGTTATTCCAGGTCAAAGGTCACAAAAATCTGTTTTTCGCGATTATCTACAAATTTTGTTTCAATTTTTTTTTTAAACGTCCGGCCATTTTCGACATAGAGGGCGGAGAGCCCGCAACGCTCAGCCATACTCACTGTAATGCAAGGTCGACCGTGAATCTCAGTGAATAATACCTTGTATAAAGTTGTTAAATTAATTAAATATTATTAACAATAAATAATTTGTATTATATTGGTTAATACATTATAATTAATAACATTTTGCATACATCTAAATTTTTTGTTCATTTCAGGATTCCTTCTCTAAAAAAGGGCGAACGAGCATTGAGCACCACTATTCATTGTTCACGGTTTCATTCATATTTCTGCATACATATAAAACAGGTAGGTGTAACGGATCTAACGCAAGTGAAAATCGCTTTTACAATGTTTTGTATCTTTACACGGACTTTCAACAGGATCAACATTAGTTTGATTAATGATAAAAAAATACAATAATTTACAAGTGATTTTTTTTTGTATTTCGTTGACGACCCGAATGGCGCAGCGGTAGTGAGGCTGCCTTACGTTCATAGGGTTCCGGGTTCGAATCCCGGTAGGAGCAAGTGTTTGTGTGATTAAGCATGGACATTTGTTACCGAGTCATGGATGTTTATATGTATAATAAGTATGTATTTACAAACAAAAAGTATCTATGTAGTATATCAACTATCTAGTGTCCACGACACAAGCCTCGTTGCTTAGTGTGGCACTAGATGGCGCTGTGTGTAATGTCTAGCGATATTTATTATTATTATTATTGTTCTTGATTTTTTCATCATCATACGATAACACTTTTCCAAAACCCTAACATATAATTAGGTCGACCTTCAACACAGAAATGAAACTACAATGTTAAAATGTAACACTAATTTTATTATAAAATAAAAATATTTACAAAATCTTTATTAACTAACGGAGTACTGAATTGCATTATGCGTGTAACAAAGTGGTAACAGGTGTGGTTCAGATGAACACGAGAGGCGCAAAGAGAGCAGAGCGTGTCACAGCCCACAGCCGAACCCGACATTTACATATCCAACACGAAATGCATTTCATGGCAAGCCCTATACAATATCCAATAAATAATTAAATAATTAGCTTAAACAAGTTACAGAACTTTGATACATATCGTCAGTAGCAGTAAGTGCGTCATCCAGTACAGACGCAGCGACGTCGCGGCGCCCGTCGCCCGCTTTTCGTTCTCAAACTCGACTGTGTTCTTGGGCATGCTGTGCCCGTTGGTTTGAACTTCTTCTATTTCTCCCATCTCAAACTGAGTGGCTTTCGTGTCTCTTCGCCATCTCAGCTTCCGATACTCTCCCTCGTCCCCGTCAACATATTCCTCTTCGCTGTCATCTTCCAGTTGTGGTGTCGTCACCTCGACTTTATCACTACCTTCTGCTTTCAAATCCACAGGTCTTTGGATATTGACAAGTTTTAGATGTGTCGTCCTTGCATCGACTCCTTTTACTTTTTTCGATTCTTGTGTTTCTTTATTAATATGAGCAGCTACTGGTGCTGGGATTTCACCCTTGAAGGGACCGAACTGTGGTGTTTTTAACAACTGTTCGAAGTTAGCCGGTAACTTGGCAGAAAATAGTTTACTGGGGGCTTTACTTCCATCGGGGACACTCGTCAACGTCGCTGCTGATACAGTTTTTCCGTCATAGGTCGTGAAAGTTTGATCGCTGGATGAAGACAATTTCTGAGATTGTTCTTTTGGTAGTTTTGGGTCGGGAGGGAGGTAGTGAGGGCTGATTCTATCTGAGTCCATCATTAAGTCGCCAGGGACCTCCTTTTCCATGTTTTTCTCACTGAACAAACCATTCAGTTTAGTCACATTACTAAGTTTGGTCACATTTTTCAAGTACACTGGATGGGGTCGGTCTTCTTTGGCGTGATTAGTTGGGAAAACTTCCTTAGTTCTATCGTCAGTGGGCAACAGGTGATCCTCAGGGGATGGAATGAACATCGGCTCGAAGGTCTCGGTGAGCTTGTCACTGGAGGGGTACTGGTGGTTAATGGGTTCGACGTACGGCAGCGACTCATCATATTCATCTTGAACATCGGCGTCCTCACGTCTGTTGGCGTTGCCTTCGTATTCAGCTATCTTGTCTTCACCGGCCATTAGTGGTTCTCTAATTATAGGTTTGAAGCCACTCTCAACTACGATCGAGTCAGGTTTGAAACCAGTATTGACGGCAGGTGGTATCGTAGACTTGTCGGCAGATTCACCAATGAAATCGGATGACTTGATTTCGTTTTGTGACTGCTGTTCACTCTCTTCTTGCAAATAAATACTCGGTGTTGATTGATAGAAGACTGATGGTTGAGTGGGCGATGACTTCATACCGAGCTGCTTCGTTGGGATCATCTGCTGGTCCAGAGGCATTGGATTGTCCATAGGTTTGCCGAGTATGATCTGCCCCGGTTTGTTGTAAAATGTTTGTACGTTGCTATGCTGAGCTATCGCATCGTTGCCTCCGGGAGGCAACATTATTTGACTTTTGACTATAATATCGGTTTGACCTAAATTCAATGTCTGACTTGGAACCGTTAACTGTACGTTGGAGCTCGGTTTGCCCATTATTATTGACTGAACTGGACTACTCGGTATCTTCGAAAATTGTGGAGGCAGTGGAGGCACTGCAAATTGAGAGGGCGCTGAGTTTTGCGGATGCGCTGAATTTTGTTGATGTACCGAATTTTGATGATGTACCGAACTTTGTTGGTGTGCCGAATTTTGTTGGTGTGCCGAATTTTGTTGGTGTGCCGAATTTTGTTGGTGTGCCGAATTTTGTTGATGTGCTGTATTTTGTTTGGGCCCTAATGTATTATAGTTGGGTTTATTTTGCATCGGGGGCATAATTTTCATTGGTGGCACACCGTTCATGGGCGGTCGGTTCATGTTCGGTTGCAAACGATTTTGGTTGAACTTTGGCGGCGGTTTCTTCGGCGGTCCGTGCGAGCCGTGGTGGCCGGGGAGAGGGAGCGGGTAGCCCATGTGTATGTTGCCCTTCGAGTATGTTGGAGGAGGACGACGGAGCTTGATTTCTGGCGGCGCCGGCCGGCGGAACGGACCCGGTCGCATATTATTCATTGGCTTGTGAGGATTGTGTGGGGCTGGTCTTAACACTGACTGCAACGTCAGAGGTTTCTGGTTGGCCGGTAGAAAATAGTTGTCGGTGTTCTTGCCCGGCTCGAGGAAGTACTCGTCGCCGTCGCGCAGCGCCTGCTCCGCGAAGCCGTCGGGCGCGTCCTCAGTCACCTTGTACTGCAAGTGCGTCGCGTTCCGCTTGTCGTCATTCATGCTGTCCTCCAGTGTCTCCACGGCTTGGATCACCTCCTTGATTTGTGCGTTGGATATCGGCAATTCAGAATACTCCTGTCTCTTATTGTCGTACGGCGGCGTCTCGTCTATCCCGGGGTACACTTCTCCCAAGAGTCCGCTCTCGCTTTTATATCTACTGAAATCGTCATAATTCGTTTTCGTATTGATTATTTTCTGTATTTTCCTGCGATCATCTATAAAGTTACGTTTCGGAGTGACTCGTGACGGTACCTGCACGGACTCCTCGCCGGCCAGGTCGTCGGGCAGCGCAAGCGCGGGCGCGACGCGACTCTCCTGCGCGGCCTGCCCGTCCTGTCCGTCCTGCACGTCGCACTCGTCTAGCACGTTTATCTTCCACCCGAGGTGGCGGTGCGTGAAACACTGCAACAGACAAACACGTTAATCCCAGGAATTCAAACAACCGTTGCAAGCTAATGAAACTTTCACCGTCCAATAATATACATGGAGAAGTAATCGAGCTATCTCATGCACAGAGAAGGCTTGGAAGGCTGAAACAGAAAACAGATAGTAAAGATTATGTACATACAGCGTATGTCGCACAGTGGAGGCACAGATTTCATACTACATGTATACCACCTCCTTCATCTGACACCCGGTGCAGGCAAACTTATGGAACGTTTTGATTTTTCAAGTCTTAGTGGTCATGAAGCTAGTAATCTACAATCGATCTGTCAGGGTGGCTAACTTCCAGGGTTGCTGGTTTATTCGAAAGAGTTACTGTGGCCCTTGGCACAGGCAACTGAAGGAACACGGGTGGGTTTTAGTCAATAAGAATCTGACATGGCCTCCAATTAAAAAAAGCGGCACCGGGTATAAATTTTGAATCAGAACACAACATAAGCTGGGAGTACCTCCACGCGGTGAAGGCGGTAAAAATTTGTTTGGCTTATCGTTTGCGAGATCTTTCACATTTGTAAACTAAAAGGCTGGAAATTAAAAAAAAAAACCTAATTAAAAGTTGGAAGCAGGCGGGACCCATTTGAGCTTGAAAATATAAAAATGGAATGGCACCCGCCTGCTTCCAAAATTTAATTTAAAATGTGCTTGTTCTTAGCTTTTCAGTGTTTTTTTAAATTATTTTTTTTACCGCAGTCGGGTTTTTTAGTTTTTTAATTACTTTTTTTATTTCCAGCTTTTTAGTTTACAAATGTTAAAGATTTCGCAGACAATTAGCCAAACAATTTTTTACCGCCTTCACCGCGTGGAGATACTCCCAGCTTATGTTGTGTTCTGATTCAAAATTAATACCGGTGCCGCTTTCACAATTAATACAAATCTAACGACACCTTTGAAACTAAAATTCATCGAGCCCAAAAACGTTGCATAAGATCAATGACAGGTATTAATAATACCGACAGCTGTGAACCTGTGTTCAAGTCTTTAAAATTACTCACCTTTCCATCTTTGTATATACTTGAAGTTGCAATATTTGTTAGAACTAACAGACACCTATTTACCCTAATGGAAGATATGCGAACACGGCCAGAATCTGTTAGATCGCAATATAAAAATCTAATGTTCACAGGTATACACAAAACAGCATTATTGAGAAAAAGTATTTTGTCAATGGGGCCCGTCATATATAATAAAATACCCCATACTATTAAAGATCAGACATTAAGTATATTTAAGAAGAGGCTAACATCATTACTAATAAATAAATGCTATTATTCAGTACATGATTTTTTGACTGATAAGAGTTTATAATGTTATATTAGGTAATCTATCAATTTTGGTTCAAATTTAATTATTTATTTTGTTTCATTTTTTACTATTTTTAGAATTAGATTATTATGTTTTATTTATTGTATTCATGCATGAATGATGATTGTTCCATCCATCCACTGTACCTTTGCTTATTATGTATACTTTTGTTTTTTGTTCAATTGAGTGGATCTAGAAACTTTTACAACTACTTGTTACCTTTGCATACCGTAAGGTAGAGTGCGGAAGAACTATTTATTAAAATGTGAACACCTTATTATATTATGTACCCACAGTCTTTGCAAAATAAATGATTTCTGATTTCTGATTTCCGTTCAGGCTGCAGAGCGTGCCAAACATTAGAATTTGGCGCCAAAGATCCACCATTTTTTTTTTTATATGCCCATTGTCACTCTCACAGTAAATACGAATCTAACGACACCTGTGCCAAACAATTATACATACATAAATACATACTCTCGTAAAACATAACCCTCCTTCTGGCGCAGTCGGGTAAAAAGGGTGGCTAACTTATAGAATATACAGTTTGTGTTGGCACGTAGTAGATATCCAGCTTCATGTAGGGGCGTTGCATAATATGTGTGCATGCGCCTGGTGGTATAATGGGAAGCGAAGTATCAGTAGTAAATGTAATCTGTGATGATGTAAGTAATAAATAGCTATAATACTCGGGCGTTAAAGTGGAACATGGAGTTTATAAAGGAGTCGTTTATACAAGTGTAAGGAACAGAAACAAACTTTCTTCTAGACTCGATGTGCCATGCTAACGACTGTAATGTATGTTGAGTGAGTGTCATGCGCAGCACTGCGTTGCGTTTATTGGACACGTCCAGTTTGCATGCGTCGTATGTGATAGTAAAGTAAAGAATCGTGAGATAATTGTAGAGAACAGATGAAGACTCATGGATTGTACATAATAGTGAAAGTTTTCAGTCTTTGTTGATTTTGTGTTTGTCGATTTGGTATGGTATAAACAAGTACATGAATAATAAAACATCACTAAATACATTATTAAAGCTGGCATCTATGCATAGTACCATGCATGTATTGGAGGCGTGAATAAAAGAAGTGCTTATTGTGTTCATCAAGAAAATATTTCGTTACGCAGCTAAGACTTAGAGACAAGTTGAAACTTGTAAATGTTAACATTTACTGAGCACCCTGTTGTACCTATCACAGCTTGAAAGCCTTTTCCCGTATATAGACTGCAATAGGCTGTGTTCACTGAGCACTCCATTTCTTCACTACTCCGTTACCAAAGACAAAATGTTTCTGGCTGATGCACCATGCGCAACAATCAGCATACTCGATGAGGTTTCAACTCAGCTAGCAACTGACCTGGTAGTAGACCGTATCTGGCGTGTTCCGGTCCGGCACCCAGCTAACGACGCCGGGGTTTCCCTCCTCGCAGACCAGCGTGAGCGAGCGCTGGTAGGCGCCGAAGCTGGGAAACTCGTCGGCCTCGGGCCCCTGCGTGTCCGGCGTCCAGTTGCACAGGCGCCCCACGCCGCTCGGGTTCAGCGCGCCGGAGCGCGTGCGCCGGACACCGGCGTAAATCTCTACACCCTGGAAAATGATTGTAATGATCAACGGCGGATCCAGGGGGGGGGTCATGGGGGTCATGACCCCCCCCTGAGCTGGTTCCAGGACTTAGGAGGAACGCGAACGTTTGCGACCAATCGTAAAAACTATAATATTTTGTGACCATCAAAATATATCGTTACGTGGCCATCGCGACGATGGTAAATTGCTGAACTATAACAGCGTAGTAGCCGATGAAGGGAATTTTAGAGCCCTTTTAAAATTCCGTATTGATTCTGGCGATATTGCATTGCAGCAACATTTAGAATCTTCAAAATCCAACGCCACGTACATCAGCAAGACTGTACAAAATGAGTTGATAGATGTTTGCGCAGAAATCATCCAGGAAAACATTTTACAGAATGTGCGGGAAGCTAAATATTTTTCAATTTTGTTTGATGAAACAACAGATATATCACATATTTCACAGCTGAGCCTATCATTCCGATATTTGCATGATGGTATTATTAAGGAACATTTGTGATACCTACGATGCTCTTAGACGTGAAGACAACAATTCAGGTGACATAGAGCCTCGATTGACAGATGTAGCATTGGCGAGTCTTTGAAAATCTGTGTACCAAATTTAACTTAGATTTATCTTGGTGTGTCGGTATTGGAACTGACAGCTGCTCGGTTATGGCTTCAGATACAAAAGATGCAGTGCAAGAATTGATGAAAATAGCCATTCATGCTAAACGTTGCCCGTGCAACAACCATGTGCTCAATAACTCATTGGCAAGATCATCCAATGTAGTTTCCTGTCGCAATACATCTGGCACAATGAGAAAAGTTGTGGCATTTGCCAATGCATCCGCTAAGAGGCATGTTTTTTAAATAGAACTCGGAGCTGCCATACAAGGTATTTGTGAGACACGTTGGGTAGAGAGGCATGATGGGCATCTTCAATTTCAAGGAGACAACTTGGTCAAAATTTGTAGCGCTCTGGAGCAGATTTCTGCTTGACAAGACAATAAAACTGCCAATGATGCGCATTGCTGGCTGCAAACATTGCGCAGTTCTGACTTTATTATATCCTCCATCTGTTTAATAGCGTTTACGCCGTCCATGCGCTGTTTGACTCCAAAACAGTACTTTTCAAACCCTTTAATACCATCAACCCTTTATCTTACAAAAATGATGATTACTAATAACTTTAGGAAATTTCGTTGTCTCAATAGTTGTAGAAAAAAAATATTTCAATTAATAGAGTAGAGTAAGATGGCAATATGTACGTGTATATGTACAAGTTATTAAGTGTTAAGTTTTTCAAGTGTACAACAAAGAATAAATATTTTTAAGTACAGTACTTACGTACATTAATAAAATCCCTACTTTTTATTTGTATCTATTGTTATCAAAATTAAATTATGAGTTCTTGACTTGACCACGACTATGTGACCCCCTCCAGGCGCCAAAGCTGGATCCGCCCTTGGTAATGATACAGTGCACATGATATAGACGTTGTTACTGTCTTACGCCTTCTGCATACCGCAGGCGATGCGTCCGCTTGCCGCACGTGTGTCATTTGTTTTCGTCGTGGCACACGTGGTGTCGCAAATCAAGTCGCGAGCACTCGCGGTAAGCTCTAAGCAACATTTTTCATTTGTTTTTCCGTCGTGATACTCTTGCCGCTTGAGCGTGTATCTCGTGGCTGAGCGCTTCTGGTGCACGACGTCAGGTAATCCTCAGTTTTGTAGCAGATTCAAAAGGCAACCTTCTTTCTTTATCACTCAACAACATAGTTTCGTGATTGTACAAGTGTACTTTGATAATATAAGATAATTTTATTTGTCCAAAACATGAGTATACACACATAGTATGCAAGATTTTACATCAAATTGTAATTAAGACAGTCATGTTTTGCTTGATCGGCGTACAAATATAAGATGTCGGACGCTACACAGCAACAAGAGATTTAAAAAAAAATCGTCCATTACACACAGCAAATAACAATCCAATTTGCACCATAAGTACTTAAACTAAAAGGTACAATAAAATACAATCAAATAGTGTCATAAGCTCATCATAGTTAATAATACAAATAAATCAAAATGTTAAAGCAATTATCAACAAAATTAGGATGTCATTATACAAATATACATGTCAAATTAATTTGTCAGTTAGAAATTCGTCAGTGCTGTAATAGACTTTCTCCAACAGAAAGCTTTGTAATCTATTTCTTAATTACACTTTTACGCATTAGTGTTGTCCTGGATCTCGGGATACATAGCTTACTATTGTCGCGTCTATTTCAAACTACTTTGACACTAAGGGGAATAGGTGTGGATTCGATTTGACAAACATAATGGTCTCTAAAATGTACATCGACGGAAGTGTTAATATTTTATATGCTTTAAAAAATGGTTTGCAACTCTCTGTAACATGAAGTCCAAACATAGCCCTCAAGCTCCTCTTTTACGTTTTAAAAATCACATCCTTGTTTGTTGAATTTCCCCAAAAAATTAGTCCATATCTTAAGTTAGAGGATAAGCCGTGATAAGCGATTAGCAGCGCATCAACATTTAAGATGGGGGCTAATTTGTACAATACTTATGTATGTGGAATTACAATTTTTTTTGCTTAATGCTTCCGTATGCGCTTTCCAATCCAATTTGCTGTCAATAGTTACTCCAAGAAATTTGGTTATATTCACTTTGTCTATGCTGTTGTTACAACAATGGACGTTTACATTTGGTATGGATGATCTTTGGGCAAAATGCAGAATATTAGTTTTTCTAAGGTTTATCTTAAGATTATTGTTTTCCAACCAATTTACCATTGATTCAATAGAATTATTAATGTCAGTTTCGTATGTGTCCCTATTTTTGCAAGCGATAGTTATGGTACTGTCGGCGGCAGAAAGTGTCATTGGGAGGTCGATACTTTTGGGTAGGTCATTAATATGCAGTATAAAAAATAGCGGGCCTACGACGGTACCTTGTGGTACGCCAAATTTAACAACACGTTCCCTTGATTTATACATATTTTCCTGTTTATTGCTTTTATTTTCTGCCGAAATTTCTGTAAATTGTATTCTGTTGCTTAAATAAGATCTAATCAGGTTTGAGACATTACCTCTAATGTCATATGCTTCTAATTTCTCAATAAGTATGTCGTGCCGGACATTGTGGAAAGCCTGTGTCATGTCACAGAATATCGTATATACAGCTATATTCGAATCTACTTTTTGCTTGACATTATGAAAAAAATCATAGATTGCCAAGTTTATTGTTCTACCATTTCTGAAACCTTTCTGTTCGTTGGAGAATATATTTTCTCTTTCGAGGCAATTATACAACTGTTTATATAAATACTTTTCAAATATTTTAGAAATTATACTAATAAGGGAAACTGGCCTATAGCATTGCATTAGCTCTTTAGTTTCCTTTTTAAATAGTGGCTTAATGGTAGATATTTTCAGTGCATCGGAAAAAACACCTGACTCGATGCACAGATTAATTATATGGCTTAGATGCGGTGATATTTCTCCCGCTAGAGATTTTAAAACTTTTGTTGATAGGCCATCATGTCCTACACTATTTGTATTTTTCAATTGTTTTATAATTTTAAACGCTTCGATTGGCAGACATGGGGCAAAAAAAGGAATCTTTTCTTTTTAGTATCAGCGATGCAGCATTATTCCCAGATCCTGCTATCGGGTTAATTTTGTCAACGAAGTAATTATTAAAAGTATCTGCAATAGCCTTTGGGTCAGTGATTACGTCATTTTTTACACAAATTTTGTCCATACAGTTTTTCGGAATGTTTAATTTTGAGTTATTTATAATTTTCCAAGTAGCTTTTGATTTGATATCTGACGTATTTATTGCATGGTTATTTGGCCTTTTGAGTGAGTTTTACATTTTTTTTAATACTTTTGAATAACAATTGATAATTAATCTAAGCAATTTTTTTAATTTTGTCATATTTTCATTGCAGTAGTTGCGTCTTGTAACCTGCCAATATTTAATCTTACATTTTCTTTGTACTGGAAACGTCATTAGTTGAGCCGTATGGTCCGATAGAGCAAGTTCTAGAACTTCGGCCTTACATATGTACATACCTTGCGAAAATTATGAGCAATATTATCAATACAGGTTTTACTCTTTAGGCGTGTAGGTTGATTCAAGGCTAATTTTAAATTGTAATTCAGTAGGCATTCAAATTCAATGGTTTGAGCGTTCTTTTTTAAAATATCGATATTGAAATCCCCTGCAATGACAATTTATTATGATCACATTAATATGATATGAATATGATATCAATTTATCATGATATGAAGACAAGTTAGAAATGTCCTTCGTGCAGTAACATTACCCGTCGTACTCGCCATAACTGGGACACGCCCGTTTCTTCCACCCAGCTACCCACTTATGTGGACAGTAGTATGAACATGTCCTGCGACATCATGGATCAGTGTGTGCTATCGCCACGAACTCCATCGATGTATGTGCCATCTGCTGCCAGGGATGGAGACACCAGCGCATTGGTTACACACGACAACCTAATCCAGACGCTCACCCAAGAATTCAATAGAACTCTGCAGGGTTGCCGTTCTGACATGGATCGGACTCATGAATCATTCAAAGAAGATATTAAAACCACAATGCAGGATTGGCGAGGTGAGATCGAGACTAGTATGCTTAGTTTTCATGAAACTGTTAAATGTAGCCTATTGGAGATGAAGCAGGAGTTGAGCAATGTCCGTACAGTCCAAGCTGAATTTAAGCAGGATGTGAAGCACATAACCGAAGATATATCTGGCCTCAAAGATTCTTTCCAGTTCCACGCAAGCGAACAGGGTGACCTCAAAAGTAGAATTGAAAATATTGCACGTCAGTCTGCTACCTCAACCAGCTATCTAGAATCGAAGATTGATACGCTCCAGCAGCAGGCGAGAGCCTGTAACCTCGAAATTTGCAACGTTCCTGACAAGCGTGGCGAAAATCTGCTGCAAATCTTGGCTTCAATCGGGGACTCTATCAACTTTACCATTCCTCAAAAAGAGATCATATCCATCCATAGAGTACCGCATGCACATCAGCAAAACAATAAACCGAAAAATATGATTGTCAAATTCTCCACGCGGATACTACGAGACAATGTCCTTAGCGCGTATCGGAAGGCTAAGTCACTTAAATCTGATCAAATCGGTATTTCTGGGTCCACTACAAGTATTTACATAAATGAGCACCTAACGTTAAGGAACAAAGTATTATTTCGTAGATGTAAGGAAGCTGTAAAACTTTATCAGTACAAATACGTTTGTGTTAAGAACTGTACCATCCTTGCTCGTAAAAAAGATGGCGATGCTGTCTTTGCCATCAGATCAGATGATGATATATTCAAACTTAAAAGCAATGATAACAATGCCAAAGACAATATTAGTGATTAGTTTTTCTTATATCCACTTCTTTTTATTCATTTACCGTAACTGTACTGGTTTTTGTTAATTATTTATCGTCCGCATGTTTATTTGTTATTTGTACTAAGTTTAAAACTTAGTTTTTGTAATTTATGCCCCGTCTACATAGCTTTTGAGTCAAAATTATTTTCCCACTTAATGTACTTAATAGATTTAATGATAACTGTCAGACATCGTCCTAGTACTGTAGGTAATACATATTATATTTTTTTCAATTTTATCAAGTGGTGTGGTCCGTACTGCCTGTTCTATCTAATATCCTTATTTATGCATTTTATTTTCATGCTCTTAATCTATACACAGTATGAACACTCTCATATTGTAAACATGTTTAAATATAGTAATAACAATGTCTAATAAACATATAACAATTTACTACCAAAACTGTAGGGGCATTCGCACAAAACTAGATCAACTATACAAGAACATCCTTATGAACACTTATGAAATCTTAGTATTAACTGAAACCTGGCTGACACCTGAAATCTACGACAGCGAATTCATAAACCAGCGCTATACAGTATTTCGATGCGATTGTGATCGTATTGCTACAAATAAACAGGATGGTGGCGGTGTATAGGTTGCAATTTTGAGTTCTCTCAAGCCGTCTGAGCTAGACCTCGCGCTAGCTCAGCGAAGCGACCTTTCACACAACCATATCGAACAACTCATTGTAGAATTGCAAAGCACTTGTAGTAAAAGACGGCATATTGTAAGTGCTGCCTATATACCACCTAAGACTTCTTCGTTAGTGTACAATATGCATTTTGAAACGTTACAAGAAGTGTTGAGTTATCCTACTGTTGACAGCTTTTATATTATGGGTGACTACAATCTTCCAGAAGCCAATTGGTTAGCATCTTCTGTTATAGATTCCCCCGGAGTTACGACCGTCAATTCTATGGCGTCTGTGACTTGCACTAACCTACATAATTTCATTTCACTTCTTGGTGCTTCTCAACTCAATAATGTAGTGAATGACAAAGGCAAAATACTTGACTTAGTTATATCTAACAACACCTGTATAGTTTCCCGTTCCACAACTACGCTACTACCTATTGACATTTACCACCCGGCTTTAACCTGCGAGACCTGCCTAGACATTAAAATTTCCCCTTTGACAAAGATTCCTCTACACAAATATATTTTCATAAAGCAGATTTTGACAACATTAACTGTAACATACAACAAACGAATTGGACAGATCTCCTTGACTCTAAAAACTCCGAAGACGCATTGACTACTTTCTACGATGAGTTAGATAATATCATCAAACAAGATACTCCATTGGCTCGTGCAAGATCAGTTAGTTATCGTATCTGGTTCTCAAGGGCTCTTATAACCATCTCGAAAAAGAAACACAAGGCGTGGATTAAGTGGAGAAAATTTGATAACATTTCGGACTACAATACGTTTTCCAAATACAGAAGTCAATTTAAGGACACGTGCCTAAAATGTTTCAACTCATACATATATTAGGTCTGTGGAGGATAGTCTGTGTAAAAACATTAAGCACTTCTGGACATACATACATTTCGAATCGGAAAGAGAAACCTGGGATACCTGCAAAGCTTCAATATAAAAACTCTGAATCTAATGATCCTACTTCTGTCTGCAATATGTTTTCTGATTTCTTCTTCTCCGTTTTCGAACATGCTTCACCGTCTTTGCCACAATGGAAGCCCCCGCTTGACAATGCGCTACACGATACTTCAATCTGCGATATATCTTTTAGTGAGGATAAAATACTGAAAGAACTACAATCTCTAGATGCATCGAAAGGACCTGGACCAGACGGACTTTCTCCTTATTTCTTGAAAAACGTCGCCGCTTCTATCAGCAAGCCTCCTTTTATTATCTATAATAAATGCATGTTGGAAGGTGTGATGCCCAAACCATGGAAAGATGCTTTTATTGTGCCTGTCCACAAAGGCGGATCAAGAGGCAATGTTGAGCACTATCGTTCTATCTCTATTTTGTTTGCCTTGTCGAAGCTCTTTGAGAGGTTAGTACATAATGAAATATATCCCATTCTGCATAACATTATTGTTCAACAACAACACGGTTTCGTTAAACGGCGGTCCACGATCACTAACCTCCTGCTGTTCACAAGCTTTTTATTTGATAATGTTGACAGCCGTGTACAGGTGGACGCAGTGTATACAGACTTCTGCAAGGCCTTCGACAAGGTAGTTCATGTAATATTACTCAATAAATTAGCTTTTAATGGAATCCGTGGAAACTTACTGAGGTGGTTTGCTTCCTATATCACTAACCGTAGTAAGACAGTTGTGGTTAATGGTCATTCTTCTTGCATCGCGCAGGTCACCTCTGGCGTACCACAAGGTTCTATTCTTGGTCCCCTTGTATTTGTTTTGTATATAAACGATATCAGCCAGTGTTTTCTTAATACCAAATTCCTCCTATACGCCGACGATCTTAAGGTATACAGAACAATACGCGATGTAAATGACTGCCTTCTGTTACAACAAGACTTGGACAGACTATCAGACTACTGTCGTAGAAATAGGTTGCAGCTTAGTTTACCTAAATGTAATTTTTGACGACACGGTTGGCGCAGTGGCTGAGCGATTGACTGCTGTGCTGCGTGTCGCGGGTTCGATCCCCGCACGGAACAAATATTTGTATGGCCTACAGATAGTTGTTCCGGGTCTGGTTGTTTGTGTATGTGAGTTTAATTGTTTGTAAACGCACCCACGATACAGGAGAAATTCCTAGTGTGGGGCAACGTTTTTTTAAAAAAAGAAAAGAAAAGAAAGAAAGAATTTTCTAAACTTCTCAAAAAATTAAAACATCGTTACACATACATACACTTTGTGCGATGTTCCCTTAGCAAAAGTCTTTGTCCGTGATCTCGGCATCATCCTTGACTCCAAGCTTTGCTTAGACTTACATATTACCAAAATAGTTAATAAAGCGTACCAACTTTATGGATTTGTTATGCGTTCAACATTAGATTTTAAGAAATCCTCATCATATGTTTGCCTATATAAGTCTCTCGTACGCTCGCAACTGGAGTATGCCGTGTCCGTCTGGAGTCCATATTATAAAAAATACATTGAGGCGATTGAGTGTGTTCAACAGAAATTCCTACGTGCTATGCATTTTAGATGCTTCGGATATTACTTGACATATCAGGATTTACTAGATAAGTACAAACTCATAACACTTGAAAGTAGACGTAAGTACCTGGAAGCCATGAATCTTTATAACATTGTAAGTAATAGATGTGATTGCATTGAGTTAACCAACATGTTATGCTATGTTGTGCCTAGAACAGTGTACAAGCGTAAAGTGCGCGCTAGCAGACTATTTTCCACGCGTACCTGCCAGTCCAACACTGGTTTGAGCTCACCTGTTCGCAGAATGGTAGATGCCTACAATGGGACTTTTGAGCATATTGACATTTTTGCATGTTGTCCCAGTAAATTAAAAGGTCATATAGTCAAGGAGCTCTATTGATTGCTTTGTTAAAATACGGATAAACATGATAGTTAAGTAAGTTTAGTTAAGTTTAGTTTTTAATATTATTATGTATTATTACCCTAGCGTTTAATTGTCTACTATATTCCACATTTAAACTGTGAACAGCGTTGTGGGCTACAATATTGTTCAATTGTTATGTGTATCTCTTTTTTATACTTTATATTGTAACTGTTTGCTGTTCCTTTTGAATAAAATGAAAAAAATAAAAATAAAATGATGGCATTTCTTACTTAATTCTTGTAGGAGGTGGTGTTTGACATATTACAATACAAATACTGTTTGCATAAATATATTAAAACGTACACATTTATGTGCGCCCTAAATACGATTTTGAAATTGTAAAACTGAAAGTTTCAGGAGTAAACAAACAAGATATTCTTGGAGCACACTTCTTGAGTTTGAACCATATTAAAAGGATTCCCAAGTTTATCAGTTTTATAAATTTGCAAAGCTGGGAGAATTCACTATTATTTTAAATGCATGAATTTTGATCATTGTTACTTGAATACGGAGAATGAAGTTGGGCAAATTTTGATACGGAGACAAAAATCGTATCGGATTTGGACCAACTGAAGTTTATTTTATTATTATTAATCATTTTATTTCGGACAACTAAAAGATCCATAAATTGTTAGTAACAGTTTTGCACTTAAACACTATTGTTAGTAACTTAACTAAAGACGAGTTTGTGAGAGGACCACCCATAGTCCTTAGACCCAGGACAACGGAATACTAGGGTATAAGTCTTCTCACAAATCGCCTTATTATGGTGGAGGAAGTATCAGCCGCCACAGCCTTCAGGATGCTATTGCGACTGCCCCTTATTCTGCTCAGGAGCGAGGCTGTTTTTTTGCGGATGATGGCATCAAACCCATCGGTATGAGTAACCGCGAACATCCCAGAGGCACTGCAAAAACGAGGCAATCGCAACAGCATCCTAAACACATTATTGTATTGGACGCGCAGGACTTCCAGCGACCTTTTCGAGTAGTTGACCCAAAGATTACCGGTGTAAAAACTCTGACAATACGCTTTAAAAAGCGTTACCTTTACTTGGTCAGTACACCGAGCAAATCTTCGTGCCAGCATATTTCCCCTGACCGCCAGAGCCCTACGCTCCCGTTCAATGTCAACATGGTCACTGAGGTCGTCGGTAAGAAAATGCCCAAGATACTTAAACTGTGTCACTCTACGTATTGACGTACCGTTTATGGCTAGTTCGAAAGTACTTTCCCGGCACCTACCAGCGACCTCAAAGACCATGTATACACACTTTTTGGCATTATAAACCAGTCCTTGTGCAGCAGCGAAGGTCTCACATACATGAAGCATCTTCACGATCGCTCCTGGCGACGGGCCCAGCAGCACCATATCGTCCGCATAACTGATGTTGTTACAGCTAACGCCATTTACCCTGCATCCGACACGCATGCTGCTGAGCTCGACAATGAGGTCGTTAACATATAGATTGAAGAGCCGAGGGGACGACAGACCACCCTGCCTTACCCCGCACTCCAACCCATATGACTCCGAGAGCGCATTCGACCATTTAACACGGTTTGTCTGGCTACGATACCAATACTGCAATACACTGAGCAATTCCTCCGGTATACCCCTACCTCTCAACTTGCTCCACAGCACGTCGTAAGAAACGAGATCGAAAGCCTTGGAGAGGTCAAGGAAGCAGGCGTACACCGGCGTCTTACGATCAGTGTAGTATTTGACAGTATGCTTAACACCTAAAATAGCACTTTCGGTTGATAGTCCAGGGCAAAACCCAAACTGTGCGTCGTGCAACTGAACATATTTCGCCAAACAAGAGTCAAGCATACTGTCCAACACCTTGGCCATAATAGTTGTAAGAGAGATTGGGCGGTAATTGTTTATGTCCGAGATGTCTCCTGTCCTATTCTTCACGATGGGTACCACAATGGTCTTTATTAAGTCTGCCGGTAGATACGAATGGCTGAGACACATCGTATAGAACAAGGACAGGACCCTCGGCATATGCATACCTGCATATTTTAAATGCTCAATGCTAAGCCCATCATGCCCAGGGGATTTGCCCCTACTCATACTATTTATCACCGATCTTACTTGCTTCATGGTGAAACGTAGCCGCGGCTCCTGCCCCCGGACATGAGACGCAAAGCCGATGCCCGATACTGAGGGGCCAAGTGGAGACCTTACTTTGAAATGGTCTTTAAATAAGTTTGCGATGTCCTCATGCTCAGCAACCCCACCTACCTCTGCCGCAAGACCAGGCCTAGCCTCCAACTTACCTGTGGACTTCCAAAATGCACTGAAATTATTTGTCGCCCTTTGTTCGGCTAATACGTCCATTTTTAACTGATCTTGCCTATTTTGGCAGTGCTTTAGCCGGCTTTTGAAAATTTTGCGCGTCTCGTACATTTTATCGTAAACAGCGCCAGAGGTTGGTCGATCGGCCAAAACCCAATGTTGGAATCTAAGCCTGGCCTCTCGGTGAGCGTCTCGCACATGTTTATTCCACCCACATAAAGGACTACCACGCTTAGGTCTCTTGTGTGCTTCATTAGATTCCCTCGCTGCCTCACAAAGGACATCAACAATATTATTGTACAGCTTATCAAGGACAAGTTTGTGATCATCCAAGCTGCATGACCCATGACTGCACACCACAAACTCCTGTGGAAAGTCTATCTCCCGCAATTTATCGGAACACATCTCCTGATATTTTTCAATCTCTGTTTTATTTCTGACACCCCAAAGAACAGCATTGCGGGGTGCAGCCCCGGTCACCAACTTAGGTCTAACTACATCTAAGTCACATGTAATGTATATAGGTAAGTGATCAGACACATAAATATCTTCATCAATTCCTACACTAACAATTGTCTGCCAGGCTGATGAAGAGACCACACAATGGTCTAACCACCTCCTACAGCCGTGAGCCTCGCTAATGAACGTGTAGTAGTTTAGATCATATCCTAACTTCTTTGTATCAGCACAGACCCAGGAATGATCGTTACAAAAACTTAGTAACTCAACATAAAGTAATTCTTGCGGATGTGCATTAAAATCGCCCATTATATATATGTTTTCAACATCATACGTCGCAATTATTGCACTAACTTCACTTAATACCTGTGTAAACAAAGGCAGGTTCTCCGGTGAGTTTGTAGGCATATATACGGAAAATACAATAATAGTGCGACTACCGGAGACAGCTTTAATAGCCACCAGCCGAGAGCTATTACAGGGTATTACCGAGATGGACTCAAAAACACCCTTTCTCCAGAGAATGGCCACTCCTCCGTACGGCCGTCCCCTTAGGAGCCCTTCTGAAGTGTCTACAGCAGACCTACCAGTGAAATCAAATTCTGGACTTATCGTTCCTAATATCGATATATCATGTGGTAACAGCCAAGTCTCCTGTAGGCAGATCAAATCGGACCACTCACATATATTTCTTATATTATCAACTGATCTTTTCGCAGATTTACAATTAAAACTAGTTAATTTTACTTGATACTTATTTTGACAATCCATACTAAATTTTATTTTCATTAACTTTACGAGCCTCCGGAGCCTCTCTGTTTATTCGGTACATAAAATGCACAAACCGTCTAAAAGTAATACCATCAGGCCATAACTGGTTATCTAAAAACATCTCCACCTTATGTTTAGATACATATAGCTTATATGCATTATATTTTTTATACGACTTGATGTTGAGTTTTTTTAAAGATACACTTTCGTTAGTTTTACTTTTAATGTAACTAATAATGTCATCTTCAGAGGCCTCCGTATTCACGTTCGATATTAATAACGGGACTTTAATATCAGCCGCACGGAATTTACTGTCCGGTACAATAGAAGCACGACCTTTTTGGCTTGCAAATTTATATGAGTTCGAACGCGAACGTTTATTTTGCACTAATTTCCACTCGTTGTTACTACGATCACTCACCACTATTTTAGATACGGTCTTATCATACATATCTATCGACGGCATACTCTCACATTGCACTGTTGTTAGCTGGAGATCACTCGGTGCCTTCACAGCCGTAGTGGCGGACGGACTGGCAGCGGTCCCCCGCTTGACAGAGGTGAGAGGGACGGGCGTGTGAGCACAGGTAGCCGGGCTCGATGAGTTAACCGGTTTGCAAGCAGCCGCGGTGTTTGTAGTTGCTTCCACGCAGTCTAATTCTCGCGCTGTCTCACTCCCGCACAAGCCGCTCTCATCAAATTTGCTTGTCATGCGTGTGCGATGCCCTGTCTCAGTATTATGTCCTTGTAAGACAGAGACATCATTATTACTGTCGCTGACTTGTGTTGATGACGCACCTTTAGATGAGAGGTCGTTTACTTTGCAATCAGCTGGGTATTTGATAGGTAAATATTGTAATCCTATAGGACCACTATCTAGTGTAAAGCTGTTTTGTAAACATGCTCCTCTTCTCGCATTTATATGACCATTCCTGACAGTAGGCGTATCGTGTATTAGCGATGCCTGTTTAAGACTAGTCACCTCTAATTGAAGCGATAGAAACTGCTCCTTAGACACGGTATTGTCTTCTAAAACGCTGATCTGATTTTTCAGCTTCAAAATATCTTTGAGGAGACACGTCACGTCTACGTGATCAAAAGTGACCGGAGGGAGTTTATTAAGCTCCTTCGCCACAAATATCGGAAACAATTCAGCACGGGTACCTTTCATGAGACAGATCATATCGTCAAGATCCCGTGACATTTTCTTCTTTCCCTCCTTTCGGCGCACTGGCATCTTCTTTCCGCTGGGGATAGACTCAAACAGCAGAGATTTAGCCCGCACAATGTCCTCCGTCGAGAAAGACGAACAACACACTTGGTGCACACTTTCTTCATCCATCACATCCAATACATTTCGTAGAAATGCTAACAGTTCGTTGATGACAACATTGCAATTAACACACTTGACAGTATTAGACGACATTATTATCGATTAGTCACCGCACCGGTTACAGCGGCATCGCAAACTCGTCCGCTACCCGTCGCGTACGATGCGAGACTGATAAACTCGAATTATGATTAAATGCTTACTTTAACATCTCCAGATACGTTACAAATCTGGCAGATAGTTTTATACACCAGTTTAGATCACAATTATTTTTTTAGTTTTAAAACAGATTACGATTACAGACCAATGCAGCAGCATTGTATAATGAACTTTTGTTTTATGTGTCTCTTATATGTGTGTTCTCGAACATCGTTTTCAAGTAACCCATTCTTATCCGTTTTTAACAGGCACTTCTCATCACAACAACTGTTTTGAGTTTGACTTGGAACGCAATTTATGATACTCTGAAAGAGCAACGGCAGGTTTCTGTCTTCACTCTGTATGTATGTTTCTGCTGCATGTATTGTATAATTAGCTATTAAATTGTAAATACGTAATTGGCTGTAAGACTAATATATTATATGTATATTAAGAAAAAAAAATTAAGAGCTGTGGATTTTGTGAATAAAATAAATAAATAATTCTTGACATCACATTTTAACGGTTATTCATAACCGGTTCCAAAATAAAGCAATACCAGCTTCGCCATTCTTCTATCAAGGACATCAAACAATAAAGCAAAACTGTATATTTACCTCCTTCTCCTTATCGGTCTTGTGGAAGTACCCGCCGACGGGGTCGTTGGTGATGTAGAAGGGGTGGTAGCGCGCGGGCACATCGGGGTTGGAGCCGCCCTCCACCACGAACGTGTACTTGCGGCCGCGCACCACGTTGATCTCCGGGATCAGCAGCCCGTTGATGTACCACGAGATGCCCCAGCCCACGTGACCTGCACACAACAGGCAATATGGAAAACTGAACGAGCTGGTGCTACTAACAGACGATCTTTGTAGAGAGATTTCAAAATAAGATTGAGATAATATTATAAATATATTTCTGAATTTCTGAAAAATCACATTATCTCCATCCTGATCGCGTCGTTCTTCTCATTGGAGTGTCAATGGCAATCAAAATTAAGTAGTTCTAGGATTTAGCTATAAGCTATTATTCAACTTGCCGTTCAAATTTCAAACCAGTTTCCACTTGCTTCGTGCAGGCTACGGGATCGTTTTCCTACTGCTCCGCTATTCTTTTCTGATTAAATCGCGTCTCATCGGCTTTGTCGAGGTTTAATGGCTCGGCGCTTTTCTGGTGGTCACCACCGTTGATTCTGGCTCTCAGGAGTTGCAGTGGTTTGGGAATAGTGTGGGGGGCTTGTGCCAAAAAAAATGGTTAGGAATCGGCCCTCCGCGCCCTATCCATCGGTTTGGATAATTTTCAGGGCAACGATTACATCGAGAATCACAAAAACCGAAGTAAAGAAGCGAATAAGAACATGTATCCGAAAGCGAGGGCTGCACATCGAACACAACATGTGAAATGTGTCATTAAAGTTTTCAAATTGATATTGATTAAAAATCATAATAATGTTCACGAAATTGTTTAATTTGATTTTCCGAATAATCACTTTTTATGAGATGCTCGACTTCCTTGTTTTTGGAAGTCTTCGTAATTTAGTCCATGACTTCGTATTACGTTTCATACTTTTTTAGATAGCTGACAAAGATATTTTCCTAGTGATTTGTACATCAGGCGTAGTAATTATTTTTTGCACTAGATATCATTGTATATGAAATGACAGCAAAAATTACAAAAAAATAAATGTTACACTGGCCTGCAAAACCAAGTAAAAAAATTAAAATAAAAAAAAAATAAAAAATTCTAAACTATAGAAGTTAGAGATTTAAAATAAAATAAAATAAAACTTTTTATAGCCATTGTTATCAGCTTTCTTTGAAACTATAGTAAATAATACATTACTAACATAGTCTAAAAAAGATAAAACAATAAAAACAGTAATTTTTAGCTTAGTGTCATAAAACTCAACTAACATTTACAAGTACATATGTTTTACATGTTATTTATTTTTTAATAGCTGGTATTGCCTCCTCGGGCTCTGCTTACAGCTTCGAGACGATTTGGTATACTGAACACGAGGTTTCGGAGCCGATTTTGGGGAATATTCTCTCATTCTTCTATCAGGGCCTGTTTTAGTGCCCTGAGGGTGGTAGGTGGTGGTCTGCGCCTTCTGACTAGCCACCCTAGCTCATCCCAGGCGTGCTCAATCGAGTTGAGATCAGGACTTCTTGATGGCCAAGCCATCACGCTGATACCAACCTCCTGAATATACTATTGCACGACCCGAGCCGTGTGTGGCCGGGCATTATCATGCATCAGCATCGATCCATCACCCATATTTACTAAATACAGCCCTGCATACTCATTGACAATCTCCTGGGCATATATTTCCAGAGTCAGAGTGCCATTTTCTATAGCCACTAACTCTGTGCGACCTTCTGAAGATATGCCAGCCCGTCACTAACGTAGTCCCTTCGGGACTGAAGAAGCTGTTGCTGGACTTCAACTGCTTTTACGTGGCGATTTCTCAACACAGTGAAAACAATATAAAGGTCTTCTCGGGCACTAGTACACCTGGGTCTACCATCACCAGGTCTCCTCAAATGGTTTCCCGTCTCTTCGTACCTTCGCTTCACCTTCTGGACCGTGCGTAACGTCACACCCACGATTCCTCCAGTACGACGCATACTGATGCCTAGTTCCAGAAAAGTCATGATCCTAGCACTTTCTTCAGGTGAAAGAGGCATGATAAATATGTTTATGTGCTGTTGTCTAACTTAGCTTTTGTAACAAGAATCATCGATCAAGAAAAAATTTGATAACAAAAATAGAAACAAAAAATGAATGGTAAAATTGTAATTCGAAAAGGATTATTTTGGATTTTAAAGTTTTTTCAGACATTTCTTAAAAGAAGGTTTATGTTTTTTTTTTTTATTTATTAGAACTATGAAGTTTTTATGTACAAAATTAAACTCTTCTTTGAGTCCTTTTTGTTTCGAAAGTATATCTTGTGTACTTAAAAAGTTATTGCAATTTTAAAAGTGTGATACTTAGTTTTGCAAGCCAGTGTAGATTAGTGATCTTTTCCAAAGTTTTAGGCATTTTGAACTTTTAATTATTAACAAAGGTCTGCTACGGCATCCACTATGACAGTGCGCACCTACTCTTTCGGGACATCGCCAAGCGGTTGGTCGACTCTTCTCGTGACCAGAGGCTGGATTTTTTTTTCACAGTGAAACGAATTGAAATTAACTACAAGAGTAATATCAAAGTGAATAGTGATCAGGGGTGAATTTGAGATAGAGTTAAAAGTGTTTTGTGATCAATAAAAATATATGATGTTTAATTGTTAGTGGTTTAATTTTTCCCATACCAGGTTGTTACAATATTTAGCAAAATAATGTTGAGATTAGTGGTTCAGAACTAAGTGATTTACCGGTGATGGCGGAGTATCCCTGCTTGCCGCCCGTGGGCCCCATCTGCGCGTAGAACACGCCATCCGGCGGCTCGTAGCACTGGATGGCGGGGATGTCCCACGGAGCTGCCTTGGCCACCGGCTTCGGAGTCGGCACGGGGTTCGGCTTTATTACTTGCGCCTGAGGGTGATAACGTAACGTCATTCGTCAACGTCGCCTGTCACCTACGTAGCGTTAGACAGAGGTGCATCCGTACACCCATATTTAAATCAGTTATGTTAAAGTCTTATTTGATGGAAGGCGACCCTATTGTCATCAACTGGGCACAAGCTCAAACTACGGGCTGTCGAAAACCCAAAAGAATCAAGGCTTACTCATACGAAGTGAATCACAGCTTTTATTATTAACTAGCTGACCCGCGCAACTTCGTACATTCGCTACATTTTTGATCTATGCTTCTCTCCTATTGGTCGCAGCGTGATGTTATATAGCCTTCCTCGATAAATGGGCTATCCAACACTAAAAGAATGTTTCAATTCAAACCAGTTCGAACGATTGACCTATTACCTATTACGCTAGCGTAAGGGTTACTTACGAGAACTATATCGGTTGCAATATAAATATACTTGGCTTTCCCCTGTTATTTTTTACCCTTTTGAAACCACTTTCAATATATTTCAATAACTATGAATTCCCTAGTCTGATTTACTATATCTTTCAATCCTTTCCTCGTTCTTATGATGTTACGAGGCATTGGACTTCTTCATGTTAAGGGATTCATTTCTTATGTCAGTGGAGAGACATCCAGTTTGGGACGAACCTCACAGGGGCGCGCGGATGGCGGGGCGCGTCCCTTTCCCCCTCAGGGAAACCGACGTTCATACTAATATTACCATGAATTAGGAAAAACTAAAATTTCACCAGCCTAGGGTAATTTAGGAACAGCAGTCACACCGGCGAGGGTCGTTCTTTCACGGAAAATCTTAACACCGCGATTCAGAAATTGGCGTCAAATGAACAACGCCATTTATCGAGCACGGAGTTAAACTGCTAAAATTTAATGCATGGAAAGCGATCGAACAATCACTCTATATTATGTAGATTTTCAAAGCAGCGGCATATTATAGAGTACCTTTTGTTATAGTAACTTTTTGAAAAACTCGGGCAGTCGATTTAAAAGTAATCTTGTGAGCACATTTATTCATAAGTACCATTTTGATTCAATAGCTGTCGTTGCATGTATCTTAAGTAATGATGATGATTGCTTCTTGAACATTTTAAATTCATATATCTTTTGATTAAGAGCACAGATTGCAATGAAACAAAAATTAATACTTTCTCTAAGTTACGCAAAATACTTGTGCATTGAAACTAACCACATTGGTTTTGTATTTTTCACGTGATTCTTAAACAAACAAACATATCCGAAGACTCCCAGACTGCAGACATACAGACAAAAATTCTAAAAATAGTAGAAATGGCTTCTGTTCGTTATCCTTTAACCCCTACTATTTTTTTTTTCTAAATATATTTAATGTACAGAAACGCCACGTCTACAGATCTATTATATGTATAAATATGGATAGATAGTTAGATATAGATAGATTAGTAGAAGTCCAACCATCTTAGTTAGCATGACGTGGTGCTAACTCACTAAGTGATACTCACAGTGTGTTTCTCCGCGCGCTCGGGCTCCGGTCGCGGCGCGGCGGCCGGCGCGTCGTCCTCCTCCGGCATGGGGCAGTTCCACACGGGCGGGCGCCCGAACTCGATCAACTTGTCGCCCTAGATATACATTATAGTTTATAATGGTAATACATTAATCCATTAAAAGTACGATATTTTCTTGAATGACCAGGTCAAATTCAGGTAACCTTCTCCGTACTCTCTTTGATTTGCGTTGATTTCGACCAGAACTCTGCCACATCGACAGCGTTAAAAAGTGACTTCGGACAAGTAATTGATAGGATGTATCGCACGGTGTGGAGGTAACTAAACAATGCAAAAGAACATTCATGCATGTAGTTTTGTTTTTTAATTTTTAAAGTTTACCTTGGTGAAGTGCGGGTGGTAGGAGACCTCGTTGCGCGAGTTAAGCGGCCCGATGGCCCAGATGATGGCCTGGCTGGTGTTGGTGAGCACGGCGCGGTCCAGCTCGTCCGCCGCCTTCAGCGAGCGCTGGTACGTCACGATGGAGTAGCCGTTCACCAACGCCGCGTTTAGCAACCGGATCGAATTCGTGTTCTCCTGCACAGGAAGGAACCGCGTGTGAGTGTAGTCTATCACTATGTGGGTTTAGGCAGCATTTATAAGATAACATCACGCCTGTAATCCCCGAAAGGTTAGGCAGAGGTGGTACACCCACATATAGGGGCCGAGCCTATTGATATCAACCGGGCACAAATTCAGACTCCGTGGCTGCTACTGAGGAATGCCTGATGGAAAAACCCAATAACCCACTTTGCCCGATCCCAGGGTCTCATGCTTAGCAGTCGCGCTTGCTACCAGTAGACCAACGAGGAAAAATCATCAAATAACGATCACAGCGCTGACACCTGCCCGTTTGATGAGCGTGTTTATATGAGCGATTCATCTTGCTAAACAATCACTTAGTTTACCTGATTTTACCAAAGATCAAGAGATGAAGAAGCTGCAGTTATACTGCAAACAACTTTGACTGATTTAGAGTATTTTTTTTTATTTTTTTACCTCTGATAGCAGCAACCTTATTGCGACGGCAACCAACATCTCTGTGATTGTGTCAGTGATGTCAAGTCATAGGTGAAATGAATGTGAAAAAACTGTAGTGAGGTTTACAAGAGCACTTATTTTGTCTTCACTATACCAGGTTTAACAGAAAGAGACACAGCACGTACCACAAGCCTCTCGTCGGGACAGGATCCTCTGACTCCAGCGCACTGACTCTTAGCGTCCAGGTAGTAGTCCTCGGCATATCCCTTCAATGTCCTCTTGTCTACCCAGGCTACCGCTGGGTCACCGCCCACCATCTGCGTCTTCAAATTGTCGCCAGACACACCAAATGCCATGTACTCGCCGTCCTCTGAACATACAACGTTACATACAGATGAGGATTTATGAAATAACATCACGCAAATTGTTTCCGAGGCAAGGAGACTATACCTTCTCAAATTAGCATTCTTCGAAAACTAAAATAACTGAAACAGCCCCCAAAACGCCCACCTTACACCATTTTCTATTGTTTCAGGTAATGAGAACAAATGGCGGAACAAACTCTTCAGAATTTGCTCAGTTATGTTCTAGTCCTAGGGGCTGTTATTGCCATGAACTGGGCACAGATATACTGGATACACAATAATCAATAAAGTAATAGAAGTCCACTACGGGACAAGTGGCTTTCCCAAGCACTTTGTTTTCCACCTTTTGAATCCAGTTTACTCTTGCCACCTTTTGAAGGTCGACGGTCAATACTTAGCGTCGGAAATCTTATGCCACGCTTGCCAAGACGCTGTCTTCAATCCAGGAGCCGTCTGCTTCAACAGCTGTCGGTCCTTTACTACCACTTTAATCATAACTTCCTTATTGGTTGTGAGCTACGTCGAGTGCTGGTTCTTTGTACAGTCCGAGCAGTAGGGAGGAGGTACTGACCAAGTTTAGCCACGAGCTGCAGCACGATACTGTCGCCGGCGACTGCCCAGCGCACCTCGAAGGCTAGCTCGTCGTGCAGCACCTCGCAGTTCAGTTTCGACTGTTAACAAACAAGCATACGAAATGTTATACAATGTATATTAGCCGGAGGACATTCCATAGAACATGAACGAAGGAAATGAAGTTAGCCGGCCCATGACTAGTTTCTATGTCAGAAATCATGAACACGCTTCTATTAGCTTCACCTGTAACTATAATATATTTTTTATTTATATAAACAAGGCTCAGAATCTGCATTTTTTGTCTCTCGACATTAAATGCGACAGTCCCCGCACCACCCGCAAACAGCCGCTCTTCACAACTTCTACTGTTATACGAGTCGCTGGAGAGTATAGAATTTTATTTTGCAAAAAGAAAAAGTGGCGGAACAAAGTCCCTAGCATGCGATCATGCTCAGATCAGCTGCCGAATGTTTACCTCACTGGAAACATTCTAAGGTTTGTGCATTCGAATTACACAATAAACATTGTATGAACTACTTGAACCAAAAGTTTGATGGTTTAATTGGATATCATTTTTAGGTATCACACTATAGTCACAAAGGATATCACATGCTTCATACCAGTTCAGTCTTCAGTTACATCATCGTCTACCACTGTACGAATGTATGACAAAAATTATAAGTACTGTCAAATAAATATCATAATTCAGAAAATGTCGTTAGTGTTGCCTCTTACGCGTTGCCGCGTTGTTCTGCGGACTCGCTCGTTAAAACTTGTCGCGAGTTCGCGACGGCGACGCACCGCAACTTATAGTAAACGATAACTTGGACCGTTACTATGTAGTTTGTTATTAATATAGTTTGAACAAATCCAAGAAGTTTATAAGATTCTGAACTCAATTAGTACTTAGTACTAGTGAGTTCGTTAAGATGCTAGTAGATGGTAGGTAGGTACGATCTTTCTTTAGCAAACGTGGTTTCATTTCTTCTTCTTCTTCGTTTGCTATAAAACTGTAGTATGATACTTTAGTTTTTCATAAACGTAATATATTTTCTAAACTTTGGGCTCATCCCTCAATAAAACACAAATGAATTCGAGATACAAGTATATAGGTATATTTAAAAAAACCTTTTTGCAAAAAAATAACCAACTTTAAAAAAAAACACGAAAAAAGTGGAAAATAACTTTACTTTCGGAAGTCGGTGCCAAAAAGTCAATGAAACAAACAATAGTCACCGACTTCCGAAAGTAAAGTTATTTTCCACTTTTTTCTGTTTTTTTTTTGGAAGTCGTTTATTTTTTTGCAAAAACTTTTTATATAACCGTTTTTAGTTATCGCATCACATCCAAATCCTTGTCAAGTATCAATTTCGCAATTTCTTTTACTTGGATGACATATTTTTTTCCAGCTAGTTTGATTTAAAACCAAACTGCTCTGAACTGATTTGATGAAATTTCTATGAGACCAATCGGGAAGTAGATCCATTCAGATTAAAGAAGATTTTTTCAAATCGGTTCATAAATGACGAAGATATGAGGTAACAAACACAAAAAATAAATAAAAATACAAACGAATTGAGAACCTCCTCCTTTTTTTAAGTCGGTTAAAAAGAGATACCAAATACTTTTCCAGAATCCAGTTTGTCTCTAGGCAACATCTTTTTGGCAGAATTTAAGATCCTCCACTTTTTAGTCGCGGTAACCACAACCACTATTCTAACACATAACAGTTACGACTACCTGTATCTGTCTACATACTTGTATAATTTTTTTGACAGAATGGAAATGAGTGTTAAAACTACGTTCAACTTGGCAGTAATATCGAACCGACACACAGCAGCGCAGCGACTCCAGAGGCACATTTGGACACGTTCCAATTGCGAGCTCTTTCATTGAACCCCGGGAAAGAAGTTATTTTAATTGAATCGATCGCGATTCCAATGAAATGCCATCGTATGAACTGTGATTGAAGAACTTCATTTTGCTTATTTAAATATAAACAGCTTCTTTGACAGACAAACAAGAAAGTGAAACGATGCATGTTCCGGTTTGGGATCTTGTGTCTTTCGAGATATGTATGTATAGTGTCAAAAAGATAGTAATTTCAATAACAGAGACTCAACAATTCCATGGTGTTACATAATCATTATTAATAATGGTATGAGCAGGTACGTAGTACACCATGTTGCCGCCTAAAACGAAGCTGAACTCTCGTGTAAGTTACTACAGTATTCCGGTCGATAGGAAAAAAATGACGCAAGACCTTTCACAGTCGGTAATTCAGTGTGCTGACCCGGACCCGGACGAAACGTTAAGGGATGTACACATTGGACACGCCCATGGTCTACACAGGAACATATTGTTCAACGTGTAGCAGTGACGTTCCCTAACCTATCATAGACGAGTAAGGCATATATGCCTTACTCGTCTATGATAGGTTAGGGAAACCCCGGGGTTAGGGTGACCTTATCAGGTCATGAGGGTGAACATTAGCTGTCTTATAAAGGATTTATACTGGGCACTGTGCACAGCGGTCCTTACAAATTCAAGTATTGTTTCAGCACGGTGTTGGAACATTTTTTTTGTTGGGTTTAAAAAATATAGTTAAGACCTATCAAGTCTTTTAAATCACGGTTGTAACAATAATTATGGCATTTTCTTTTGTACCAAATGAATATGATATTGGTCCACGACGCTTAGTCGAGTTCTACAAGCTCCAAACTAGTGTACATTCACTAAATATTATCTAGCAAATTACCATTTGGATTTATTTAAACTACTACATACGTTAGCTATTTAGGTGTGCATGTTATTTATCATATGACTAAACCTTGTATCCTCATCCGTACGACGCCTGTTTCAGATCTGGGTCAGACCGTCAGACGGTCAGACGGCGCGCGCCTAATTAACGTGGATAGGAATAACTCCTCTGATCCAGTCTGGATCAGAGGAGCAACGATGAAGCTTTCTGTGCTGATTACTTATTGTGTTATGTGGAACATCTGATAGTGTTTAGTGATCCGTAAAGATTCCGTCAAACCTTCACGTGACTGTCAGCTGCTAGACAACATCTGCGTGGTGGTCCGCGAGTGCGTCGAAGTCGTGTGACGTCACATGCGTCACACAGTGTCCCGGCGCACCGGAGCGGCTCCAACTGGGCGCCGCCGCACAGTGGGCTGGGATTACAAGGTTGGGTCTTAAGAGATCAAATGTATTTTTTTGGTATCTAGGCATAAATTTAAAACGTTTTTGTTCTTTGACTTTTTTTAATTTAACGAGTACTTTCGGAGATATAGCCATATCAAATTTGTATGAAGAGTCATGTTATTTTAGTTAAGCAATTTATTCCAATTAAATTGAAATTGAAAATAATGTATACTAAACGGCCTGAAAACCTCAATACCTACTTAGTTCTTTAAAAAAAAAACAATGTTCGACATTTTCCACCACCATAGGTAGGTATGACGTAATTTGTTTTGAGACTTATTTCCGGGAATCAAGGGATAAGAGTGCGCGAGCGCAACAACAAGTTATGACGTGTCGTAACGTGATTGGTGCAACGATAGGGTACCTACGGAATGTTCGGTTGCATTCAAACGTACTTCAGTGTTCTATTACCCAGCATAATAGACGCACTACCCCCACACATTCATTACTTACTTATTTGTTATTTTGTATTTGTGAAAATGTTTGAAAATTTAGTGACAAACCTTGATCTTTTCGTTATTTTAAAAAACAGTGGCAGTATTAAAAATAATGACAGTTTGTGTAGTGAGATAAGGTCTAAATTTTTAGTCGAATTAAGTGATGATCACGAAAAGACCTTAAAGTTGTTTTGTGCAAAATTTTGTTATAATTTAAATAGAAGATGGGAAAACGCTTATCGTAAAGAAAATATATTCAAAACTAAAAATAGTGAATGGTTACAAGAAAACATAATATGGCCAGACTTTATTAAGTGTTTAATAGGCAGTAATGAAGATCAACCAGCACCGAGTACATCAACTCAGTATGTATCACCATCAAAAGTTTCTGTCGGTGTATCCACCGAACAAAGCCCAAGAAAACCTTTTTGTGAATTAGCGCCTAAACAGAAAAAAAGACGTGCAGAAAACTTTCATTTATCTTCGGACGAAATAAAATATGCATATTTTGAGCAGTTGAAAGCGGATGGGAATGAGGAGGTTGCTAAAATACTAGAACATTTACTAAAGAATCCCCAAGATGTAAAAAAAGTTAAAAAGTGCATATCTGTTAAAGAAACAAAACCTGTGTTTTCTCCGGATGAGGCTTTAGGGTTATTTTTATCACTTAAGCTGACCAAGTGGCAATACATTACTTTAAGAAAAAGTGTTAACGAAAAAGGCAGTAATATATTTCCATCTTATTATCAAGTGCAACATGCGAAACAGAAATGCTATCCACCAAAAGATGCTATTACAGTGACAGAAACCTCAGCTAAAATAAAGTTACAAGCTCTATTGGATATAACGACAACAAGAATAATTACGTCACTCGTCATAGATAGTGGTTGTATAGAATTTACACTAATCAGTAAGTGGGGATTTGACGGTGCTTCTAATCAAGCCAATTACAAACAAAAAATGCAAACAGACGATGAACAAGAAAGTCAACTTGACGATCAAGCATATTTAAGGGTAATTTAGTGCCAATAAAATTAGTGTGCGGCGAACAAGTTATCTGGCAAAACGATTCACCAAATTCATCTTACTGGTGTCGTCCAATCTTTTTCGAATTTTTGAAAGAAAATAAAATAACGATATTGCGGGAAAAAAGTGCTATTGAGGAAGAGATTGTAAATTTAGTGAAAACAGAAGTTGAAGAAATAAAAATTTCACACGCTTTATTAATGACTATGATAGACGGAAAAGCAACATCAATTTTATGTGATACTTCATCTCAGAGATGCGACATTTGTAAAGCCACTCCAACAGAGATGAATAATTTGCCCTTAATTGCATCAAAACCGACTGATCCAGATCTCTGTAAATACGGATTGTCATCATTGCATACCTGGATACGAATGATGGAATGCATTCTGCATATAGCTTACAGATTAACGATACAGACATGGACAGTAAAGGGAGACAACAAGTGCATCATGGAAAGAAGAAAGAAAGACATACAGGACGCTTTTAAAAATAGAATGGGACTTCTGATTGATGTTGTTAAACAAGGGCACGGCTCCACGAATGACGGAAATACTGCTAGAAGATTTTTTGCAAATCCAAACATGACTGCTGAGATAACTGGTGTTACTGAAGAATTAATAAGGCGATTTGCAATCATTTTAGAGGCAATTTCATCAGGTTACCACATTGACACAGCGAAATTTCACGAATATGCTCAAGTGACCATGCAACTGTATTTGGAATTATATAGCTGGTATTATATGCCTTCAAGTGTTCATAAAGTTCTTATGCATGGTGCAGCTATTATTGAAAGTTTTGGTCTAATACCAATTGGACAGCTATCTGAAGAAGCTGCTGAAGCTAGAAATAAAGACTTTCGTAGGTACCGCCAACACCATTCCAGGAAATTCAGTAGAAAAACTACAAATGAAGACATTTTAAATAATTTGTTGACCAGCTCTGATCCACTCATCTCAGCGAAACGTCACAAACTTCGCAGAAAACAAAACTTTGTCAGTAGAAGCACAAAGTTTATAAGTAATTGAACAAGTGGAAACATTTGATGATGACGAATACGAAAATTTTGCATTCGTTAATGTGGATACCCTTGACAGTGATTAAATTAAAACAGTGCAGTGGCCAGTAGTTATTGTGATTTTTACTTATTTATTTATTTATTTTATTAGTCCTTAGTGGATTAGGCCTAAAGGGGAGACTACATTAAAAAACGTGCCTAGTTCTTAACCTCTATGGTGGTGTGGAATAGAGAACAAAATTTGAAATTGCGACCAAATCGCAGAAAATCGCAACCCGAGAATAGGCGCTAAAATAGGACAAATATACGTACTATGCATACGTAGAGTCAATTCTTTGAGAAAATTTGAGAATTTCGAGATTTTCACATTTTTTTCTTTTGCTTCATACAAAAATTACTTTGGATATTTATAACTCCGAAAATACTAAGTTATCTGAACGACCCTCATAGAAATAATTACTTCTAATCGATAGATAAATCCAACACAATATTTAAAATTTCAGAAAAAGAAACTTTTTTTTAAATGCTAAGTAAGTCCTTTACTGGCCCGTTTCAGCCCACTGTGCGCCGGCGACTTTTGGGACGTAATCAAGCAGTCGAGTTTTTTATACATTCAAAATCCTCTCGGATTGTGATAGAAAATGTGTTACGCAATTAAGGCTAGTGTTTAGCTATTATTTCTGCCAATATAACAAAATAGTCTAATAAGAGATATTTTTGCCCTGAAACTTTATGCAATCACCGATTTCCTCAGTTTTTAAGAGATCGTTATTATCAGAACTTGGTTGGTAGGTGAGTATGATATATTCAAACTTGATTAGTTTCAACCTATTACGTGAGCAATGTTTATGATCAGGGTCGGTAAACACGCTCCTCGTACAAGTTATGTAAGTAATTCCCAAGTAATTTATAGAAAATCAAAGGCAATAAATATGTTAATTAGCTAATGTAACCTCTTTATATAGGTACACACAAATATAACACAGGTTATGTACACGATCATCTCATTGGACATGAATGTGATTATGTCAGTATGTTGTTATCTCATGCAAACTCAATAAATCAAACAAAAGAATCAATAAATGATTGCCTACATCTACTAAGTACATGCGCCTCAATTTATAAAGTCTACTAGATTTATAATAGTCGTCTAACATGTTTCCAATTGTTCAAAATGGAAGAAGATGGCATACATAATGGTGTGGAAAAAGGAGAGCTTTTACCCAGCAGTGGGACGGACGGTACATGCTGGTTACTCGTACTTAGTGATGTTATGTAACGCATTTGTTTAGCCGCAACACGAGCAGGCTCCCCCTCCTACTACACGGGACAACTGCCACGAAAACAAACGAGGTGTTACGAGAACTTCCTCTAAACGAGAGATACGCCTATTTGTAGTTAAGTATAATTTAATTTAATTTAATCTTTCTTAAACATTGTGACTGTAGAGAAGGCGCATTCAATAAATAAAGTAGCATCAATAAGCCTTTTAACCGAATGTCTGCGGGATATTAACGGATATTTGTGAAGCAGCCAAACTGTCTGCCGGCTAGCCGAACTGCTGGCCGGTTGGCATCCCACGCTCGCGCCTTTAGCCCCACTTCTACGCAATCATTCTATGTGAATTTACACAATAGTAGCTTTTGACTGCGGCTTCGCCCGCTTGGTTTCGGAAATAATGTCACGAGATCGCATACTGGGATAAATAGGTATCCTATGTCGGTCTACCTGAGTACCAAATTTCATTGAAATCCGCTTAGCCGTTAAGCTGTGCCTTTCAGACAGTTACTTTCACATCTGTATTAGTACGGATTGGGCCTTCACTATTAGTTCATTTGCCAAATAAATATTGCGCGACGACTTTATTTTCGTTATACCTAATATGACACATACGACTGTCTTATTGTCGTAGTGGCCAGTTCTTGATCAGGCTCCAAGATCAGAATAAAATTATTGGCTTTTTCCATTCAAGAACAGCCCGGATGGCCGGAGTTTGGACACAAATGGAGAAATGAATGTGATAGTACTGCGACTCTGCCTACTCCTTCTGAGAAAACCGGCGTGATGTTATGTGAACTTATGGACACTGCATCTGTCTGTGTCTATCTAGTATTTTTATAAGCCCATCTAAGTAAGCCAAACTGGGCTGAAATGTAGTGGGTTAACGTTGGTAACATAACCGGTTGGATTCGAACTGGCGACCGCTCACTTGCCTGAACCGAGAAGCTGGATACTGTTTGATTGTTTGTCATTTTATAATACTAGCTCCAAATTGTAATAATATACTATCCAATGTCCAACGCAAGCGCTCTTCTCCACACAATAACGCGTTCTCAACAAACAGCCTCTTTTCGCCTGTACAAGTTTACTTAACATTAAAACTGCTATTCCCGACATTTACACTTACATCCTAAACAAACTAATTGTGCCTCCGCAAGGGTCCAGCCCCCTAGCCCCTCGCTTGCTGGCGTATGTCCCTCGGACGCAGTACGCAACTACGCAATGCGGCAGCGACACGCACGCGTGCCGCGCGCTCTGCCCACCCCGCGTACTGCGTACTCCACGATACGCGTGGCGACGTACATACATACATTGTACATGTAGTGCACATGAACCAAACATTGTTCTGTTGCAGTGTTTATTGTTGACTTTATTCTAATGTTAATGTATTTTATAAAGCAATTTCAACAAAATCTCATCTGTAGGGCATTTAGAATGTAAATTCTTTTATCATTTTAATCCCATACAGTATTCGATTTGTTTTGTTGCCTGGTACTATCCGCTTTGGACCTCTCGTTCTTTTCAGATGTTAGGTCCCTATTTACCAACTAGCTGATAGCTAGACCAGACGTGCATACGATAAGTCGTTATTATGTCATATGGAACTATTTTATGCATCTAAACAAACATTAAGTGCACGTCTTTCGGAAAATCCATTTCATAAATGTAGCATTTTTGTCCTTTCTATATGTAGTGTTGCTCAACTCGACGAGTCCACAATGTTGTTATATCGGCATGCAAACAGACCCACATCTTCATCAGACGGCTATTCATGACATCACCGTATTGTGATATATTGTATGCAACCGTAGACTGTGTTCATCACGCAGTGTTGATAAATGTGCACTCGACATCGTAAGCTATCGTCACTGTTGTGTAAACTCACTAAATGTCATCAAGCAATCATATTTTTCGAGTGCTTAGCTTACCCGCGATTGCATGGCACTCATAAAATAACCAGCGCAATGAGGTATTAAACTCTTCTGTCTCCCTCTCAACAGAATACAAGCGTGATGCTCATCATCTGCCTGTCATTTCCCAACTATGTTGGAGTCGGATTCCAGTCTTAACGGATGCAACGGAATATTAGTATTTCACAAGGAGCGACGGCCTATCTGACCTGCACAACCCAGTTAGTACTGGGAAATACGATACCCTTTGAAAAGACTGGTTGTCAGACTTTCGGGCCACCGACTACCACTCGTAACACGAGAACGACTGTGGTATGATGCACAGGGTATGCCCGTACTTTAGTTGCTACTGACGTCGTCAATATTTCTTTTAACTATTACCTATTATTCGGTTATTTTTGTTAACTATACAGGGCTATATATGGCGTATTTAGAGCACCTATCTCCGGCTTCCCTTTTAGAAGGTGTCGCGATGTACGTAATTCAGTCGTCAAAGGAAAATAAACACCAAATCAATGATTTAGCAAACGTTTAATATATGTTTGACTTAAATTATATTAAAAATGTACAAAAATACGACAATGTGTCGCCGCTCTGTAATCTACGGTCGATGTCCATAGTCACTCGAGCGTGGACGATTCGCTTCACAATTATATCACAGCTAGGAATATTGTACTGCTACTGAGTATTTATCACAATTGTATACAGAAAGTATTTACATTTATCACAAGAGGTACAAGGCAGTTTTTTGCTTATAAGTAAAAATAGAAAACAATTACAAGTAAGAATATCATCCCAAATTAATACTCAGCTACTTCCAGTTAATAGGCAATTAAGTAGTCTACGTCACTTTAGATCAAAAAATCATGTAGAGAATGTTTTGATAATTTCAACGATAGAAACAAAATTGATTAATCACATAATAATCGAGACTTCTCATCACTGTGATTCTGACATCATAATTATAACGTTAAAAATAATAGCATTTACAAACTTACAAAATATGAAGAAGACATTTTGTTATACGCGCTCATACAATAATGTAACACGTAAACAATGCAATCGTTTACTTCACAAAGTGTTTGCACATTATAGGTACCTACATTGTAGCCAATTAGCGTGCAGCATTCTCGGTTAAAGCGTGAACCTGTCCCTGGCTTCCTTCGGGATTAGATGACAATGTATGAGCGCGTAGAACAAGTGTCGGCGACGTGGGCGCCTGGCGGCACGTCGTGCCACTAAATACGTGTAAACTCTAACTAATGGGAAGTACTGGCTCTGAATGCGCCGCGACTGCTGCAGCCTTCATGCACCGCGGACAATAATGAGGTTAAGCTGAGGGCACCGCTACTTAGACTGTGTGTTACTGGTTCATTTGTATTTTATTTGTACCGGCTAAGTATTTCCAACTAGAATCGCATGGCAAGCATTGTGTTAGAACACAAATTAAAAAGTTTTTGATAGGTGCACGTTATAATTGGTGTACATAGGCTTAAAACATGTTTAATAGTGCAAATAGTATGTCGTGCGATGAAAATCTAAATGGATCTGTATGCTTAATAGAATACAGCCGTGAATCGAATTCACGTCTACATAATATATGATTCCGACTGAAATGATGGTTAAATGAAGCGAGCGTACAATTTGCCATTCACAAACCTTGCATCTTAGATTCCTCTATTTCAATATTACGTTTATATTCGAAAAGCAAGCAATTCAGTAGTAATAATGCGCAAATGGGAATACAATTATCTGTAATAACCAGTGATCGGATAATCAGGCGCTTTTATACCTAAACTTCACTTTTATTCACACGAAAGTATAATATGGACATGCCTTTCAGAATCTCGGAACCCGGAATTTTTTATTGATATTTCATTTGTTTTGAATAAAATAAAGATACTAAATCAAAATAACCACTGCTATAATTTCATTAAGTTTGTTTGTAGTTGTTTTTACAAAGTTGTTAAATCCCGGGAACCCGGGATTATTTATTTATTCAGAAAGGAATGTCCATATTATTCTTTCGTGGGAAGAAGTTTAGTTATAAAAGCGCCCGATTATCCGATCACTGGTAATAACACACGTATCAACGGAATATTTCAATCTAGCTACTGATGTGTCTCACTGACGTCGCGTAGAACACACCGCGTCCTTACTGGTCATTGTTCGTGGGAGCATTGCATTGGGCAACCCGTGGTATTGTGAGAGAATCAATTGTATGCACTTTGAGAACAACTGAACAATACGCCATTATTTATCATTGTATCTAGTTTCAGACGCATACAATGCAGTTTCTAATGCCAAAATATTCTGCCTCTCCCGACAATTTCGTCGGTAGGACAATGTAACATTCGTTGCCATAGGTCTTGTGCGTGAATAAAATTGAAACTTTAATTATAATCTAAGATTTGACTATGATTAACCCCATAGCTCAAAATATTTTGTAGGACACTATCAGTTTCAGATTGTGTGTCAGTATTGTGTGAATGGTGGTTACCATGGCTGACAAGTGAGTGACTTGTTACAATTGTACAACCAAATGTTCCAAAGATGGCAACATTGGATGAAGGGCGAGCGATGCGTCTCTAGCAGTTGCATCGTGTGGTGCGGCCGGTGTGGTGCGGCCCGTGTGGTGCGGCCCGTGTGGTGCGGCCGCCCGGCTGGCGTGCCTCAAGGCTACATCCGAATGTGAGAGGTGTAGAAGGGCGCCCGCTAATTGCCCAATCACGTTGATATCATATACTTCTTACGTGACGAAATGTCGTGTTCTCGCGACCCTGACCTACCTACAGCTAGGATTCAATTCACACGCGTGACAGATGCACATTAAAATGCAGTTCATTTAAGCGTAAAAGATTTTTAGTTAAGCTGTTAATTAATGAAAAAGCTTTCGATGAGTCTGTGTACTGTTTGACCCTACGTATGAAGCTCTGTGACCGATCGCAGTGTGGATGGATGGTGAGGGAGGATGAGAGGATCGGCCGTGACCTCGATCGCGAGCGACAGATGAGGCGCGGCGTATGCGGCGTTTGGAGGCCGCGTGAGAGGAGGATGAGTGCTGAGTGCTGCGGTGAGAGTGTTGCGCAAGAGTGGCGGCGGCTGCAGCGCGTTGCACAACGCGAAGTGGGTCAAGGTCACCGCGGCATCACGCGCGGCCATCCGCGTACGGCAGCAGGCGGTACTGGAAGGGCTCCTCATTGCGCTGCTGCGTCGCGTGCTGCTCGTATGCTTGCCTATGTTGCTGCTGGTACGCTTGCTCACTCTGCGGCTGGGTGTAATAGTTCTGCTGGTCAACCGGCTGCTGCTGGTAGGTGTGTGGCTCGGGCTGACTGTAGTAGATCTGCTCGTTCAAAAGCTTCCGCTGTTGCTCAACGTGCTGTTGGCGTTGCTGAAGTAGTTGTTGTTGCAGCAACAGTTGCTGGTATTCGTGTTGGTGCTGTTGCAGCTGTTGTGAGTGCTGTAGTCCTGGCTGCTGTTGCTGACTGTAGTCTTGGTGCTGTTGTTGTTGCTGGCTGTAGTCTTTCTGCTGCGGCTGTTGTTGCTGCTCTTGATGTGCCGCCTGTTCAAGAGAGCCGTCCTCGTTGATGGTGAACTCCTTGGAGCTCTGTATGGAGACGAGCTGCTGTTCGGGTGGGGAGTAGGAGTCGGCGCGGCGGTGCAGTGGAAGGCGAGCGGCGGGCGCGTCCCCCGCCAGCACGGCGGCGCCGGGCCGCAGGCGCGCCGGCGGGCGGTACGTGGTGGCGTCCAGCCGCGCGATGGGCCGGCGGGGGCGGTGGGCGGCGAGGGGCCTGGCGGGTTCAGCTGCGCTGCTGCCCGCAAGCGCACTGTTGCGGCTCTGCAACAGGAAAGCTGCGCTCAGCTACTGCGCGAGCGGGACGGGGGAGGGGACTGATGTCGCGGGGGACTGTCACTGACCAACCGACGTGACCACGAGATGGAGGTGAATGACCGAGGTTCTTGTCATAACCTGTTAAGTTTTAATAAAATGGAGCAGTATAAAGAAGTCGGTCACAGAATCTCATTTGCTTCTATTCGTCATAATCCCGTGTGATTACATCAATGAAGCTGTGTAAGATCAGTACGAATGAATCCATTTGTAACGCCATGTTAATGAACTATTGAGTCAACACGAGCTGAGACTAATGCTAATATTTGCTAACACATATTACCGCGGCTGAACGGAAATTGTGCGTTTGCAAGTTAAATATTCATGTTATTGATGCAGAGATAATTTGACTGGTAGAGAAGAGAACTAACAATCTTCTAAAATCTGAAGCTGAAAGCTATAATCATTTTTCAACCAAACGCTCCTAATGCAGCCACTCTCTATTAATTGAAATGGCAATAAATTATCTGAAATGACCGGATATTTACATATTTTAATGTCAGCACATTCTGCCATATTCACGTAATAACAAAGTGTATGTATTAATAGGCCACAGTACGTAACATCACATAGTTACGATACATTCAGCGCTATCTACATATTTACATAACGCGCCACACATAAGCAGTCAGAGGTAGCCGTGAGCGGCGTCGACGACCGAGCGCTTCACTTTCCGAAGAGGCGCAGGCGCAGTGTCCTCGTGCATGCGACGAGCGCACACACGCAATAACTCCGGCAGAAAGTTCACTTTGATAAGCTTTTGTAAAGGACATCCAAGTTTTGTTTTATCTGCTTCTGACTGTAACGGGTATGTCATGAATACGGATAAAATTCATGAAATTTTTAATTTCTACTTATATATCTATACTATACACATTATAGTCCCTATGTAATGTCCATTAAATTATATAATAAACTACTCGCAGCAATCAAAAAAGAAGAGAAAATCAATATATTTAAAAAAAAACTTAGACAATTTTTGATAAATAAAAGCTACTACTCGGTAAACGAATATCTAAGTGATAGACTTATAAAGTCATAACTTAAGTAGGTACTCGAGTCTACTACATTTTTTATTACATTTATTAATTAATATTACACCTCTCAATAGATACCTATTTATAACCCCAGAAAATACCAACATTATTATTATAATTATAGTAGTTTGTTAAGTTATGTTATATAATAAACAATTAACATTTGATTGATTTATTGAAATACTTCCTCTCTCCTAACTCACTTATTTTGCTGTGCCCGACAGGGTCCATATGATATAATTATAAGTTTACCACCAATGAATATATATATTATAATCTATACTCATATTATAAAGCTGAAGAATTTGTTTGTTTGGTTGAGCGCGCTAATCTCAGGAACTACTGGTTCGAATTGAAAAATTATTTTAGTGTTGGATAGCCAATAGATCTAGAGATAGAGGCCAAATAGATGGACCAATAGGAGCGGAGCATTAATCAAAAATGTAACAATTTGGGTGCATGTACCTCTTCAGCCAAGTATTCGTACTTGAGCTCTATAAGCGGTAATATTTTAAAACCAAACTATCCATTCTATTAGGAATCTAGATACAACTACCCTCGGCCGTGTGCTACCGTTGTCCTTCTGGTCTGTCTGTTCAGCGGCGTCACTAACATTACACATTATCGGTTACAATGTGAACCTCACGTTATGTAAACAGACCGCCCGCTCATATGTTAAGGCTTCCGATGTTACGTCACTCTGTAGTCTATGAATACTCTTACATTTACACTTTATCTTTGTATGAAAACTAGGGAAAAACTAACATCTTTTCACAAAGCTACAATCGCCTTCTTCACTCTAGTACCAGAAAACAGATTAACAAACAGGAAAAATGCTCCTCTGCAACATTATTGCCTTAAGTAAGACTTTACTAGCAAAAACTAGTGTGTAAACGATCAATATAAGTTACTTATGACGATCTGTGCACACGTTATATTCAGAGCTTGGATCACATCCAGAACTAACAAATGAAGTATACATTAAAGTCTCAGCAGTTTACGGAGCAAACTGTATTACTTACCACTAAGAGAGGGCAAAGAACGAGTTACAAAAGTTAAGAGCAGGAGAGTGACCTCAATTGAAGATAGCGAGACAATATTTATAATATTAACTTGTCGATTTCTAAATACAGCAGTGCAATTCCAGTAAATTATAATGTAAGGTTATTAAAGTTTTATTAGTCAACTAGCGACCCGCCCCGGCTTCGCACGGGTAGGACTAATCTATGTATAGCTGATGACTTCTGGAAGATGGATGGAGGCGGTCATGTGACAAAGTTTTAGCAGATATCTATAGGGTGGGCAGCACATCATGCAGCAGGCTTTACTTTGTTTCATGCATCAGAAGTTTGCTGTGAAGCTCAACACGCTCAGTCCTACTATTATAATAATGTTTAGACTTGGGTATTTTTTTATATTTGAACTCACCTAACTCAGAAACAAATCATTGACTTTATCGACTTGCTCATTTATTTGCGACAAAAAGGTCTGTCATGGACGGACTATGTTACTTCGTCAATGTGTTCTGAATGTCCGGATCCTTTCAGTCAATTCCAGTATATTTGATCCCGAAACAAAGTTATTTACTTTATTATTTCTTGCTTAAACTTCATTTTTTTTAGCTACTATGGTCCCACTTCTTAGCAAAGACTTCCAAATTCCTTCCAGGAAATCTTTTCCTGCGCCATCTTGAACTCTGTCTTGTCTTTTTAAACCGATAATGCTGCGTTCCATTGCTACATTGCCCTTCGGCAATCTCCAAGGCGGAACTTAGCCGCACAGGTCGATCTTCGAAAGTAAGCAACGATTTCTGAGATGAGGTCCGTGGATGGGGTGGCAATATACATATTTCATATCGAGGTCCCTCCGTTTCTTAGAAAGCACGTCACGCTGTTGGTCTCAGCTGGCTTTAGATCTTTAGCAGTAATTACAGGCCCGAAAGTTTCTGACAATCATAATGAAACGTATCAAGGCGTATCGTATTACCCAGTAACTGAGTTGAGGTCAGATAGGCTCGATGTAAAATACTGGCATTCACTGCACCTGACTGGAAGCCAACCCCAATATAGCTGGGAAAATGCAGGCAAATGGATGTTGAGCTTGCTCGAGATTCGCCAGTCCCTACAGTAAATTAAATTATATTGTCTGGATGCATTGACCTTGTTTAGTCAAAGTCAAGAGCTTGGATGTGTCTGGTTGATGGTAATAGGCTCGTCCCCTATGACATGGGACTTAGACATTACTGGCAAAATGAGGGTGTACTATTAATTGTACACCTCTGGTTAACCCTTCTAGGAAATACAGGCGAAATGTTATGTTATGCAGTACCATACTATGTTGTTGATTGGCTGTATTGCTTGGAATTTTTTTTTGCGGGAGTTATTTGCATTCTGTGTTATTTTCTAAGATATTCATCTAAATGAAATGGTGTAAGGTCAATTTTGGTCACAATTAAACGCTAAAGATGACTAACATATTTATTTTGATAAGGATTAATACTATGTTAGTAAAAACACCTTCGCAAATTAAGAATTATTTTTAACCAAATTTTAAAATCATAAAATGGTTATTGTGAGTCAACCTTAAAACTTAGACATATTCGATCGCGGACGTTTTTTTTTACTTTTTTAAGAAGATAATTCCCTTTACATTATTTTTGTGTAAGAAAGCGTTCGCCCGCGACTTCGTCCGCAAAAATTGAGATATCTCGGCTAACAAGCATGATTTAAATATAATTTGTAGCACTCACGACTAATGTAGCATTCTACCAGCGAAAAAATTTTTAAATTCGGATCAGCACTTCCGAAGATTATCCCCTACATACAAACTTACAAACAAACTTTACCTATTTATAATATTAGTTTAGATATTTTATTCCGAAGTGCTCATTGAAATTACAGAAAAACCTTGAACGGATAGGGTGACGTCGTGTGGCGTAGCACTCGTAGCTCGTACCGCTACGGTGACCTTATTCGCAACACCCGCTTGGATCGCGTCCAACCGCTACGACGTAGCGCTACGACGTAGCACCATCTTATGAACTCAGTTGATTCAATACATGTTCGACGGTTTCGTTCTAGTTTTCATATTGTGTAGTTTCATTGATATTTACATATTCTAACAGACTGCAGTTTTGACAATATTCACCGGTTGATTTGCTCGAACAAGGACAACAACTCGTATTCGCATTTGACAACACTAGTCATTTTGTAAGCCGAGGCTATTCTGCACTTCTCTATACGCAATAACACTTGATTGATAACTAAATAAATAAATAAAATAAATATCGCTGGACATTACACACAGCGCCATCTAGTGCCACACTAAGCAACAAGGCTTGTGTCGTGGACACCTGATAGTTGATATACTACATAGATACTTTTTGTTTGTAAATACATACTTATTATACATATAAACATCCATGACTCGGTAACAAATGTCTATGCTCATCACACAAACACTTGCTCCTACCGGGACTCGGACCCGGAACCCTATGAACGTAAGGCAGCCTCACTACCGCTGCGCCATTCGGGTCGTCGTATAACTATTTCAGTCCAAAAACTTTCCTCATGTAAAGACGTTTTTACGTCAAACAGAAATATTCTTCAGATTGCACACGCAGCATTAGCTGTTGTAGTTGCAACACTGTAACGTAACACTTGCGCTGGTTCACTAACGACGGCCAACAACACCTGCTTGTCTGTTTGTTTGTGCGTTTGTTGTGATTAGCATCTCCACAGTGAGGAGGTATTCACCTCTGTAGGCACATACGACATGTCTTTGACAACATCTCTGCAATACTAGGAAGTCGCCTTTCTTGCTATTATACATATGTACCAGAAAACGTACACGAGTTCTAACGCTTGTTAAGCAGCAAACTCGCACTCCTGGTTTATTCCGTAACAGACAAACGAATCTAGTTTTATTTATTTAAGTACTAGCTGACCCGCGCAACTTCGTCTACGTTACATTTTTGATTAATGCTCTTTTTGATTATTGATCGCAGCGTGATGCTATATACATATAGCCTTCCTCGATAAATGTAGGCTACACATTGAACGCAGGTAATGTGGAAACACTGCTGGTCAAGTCTATTAAGTACCTATTTGTTGTTTTGTTTGAATTATTTATTGTTTGAGTATATTTAATGAGTCTGTGAAACTTGAAATAAATGATTATTATATCCTTTCTTTCTTATTTTTTACATTTTTAAATATTCGTATATAAAATAATGATAAAAAAAATATAAAAAATAGTAGCCCACCGGTATCGGGAACAGTGTCCAAGCTACCGGCGGTCAGGGCTCCAGAGGGAGGAACCTCCTAACAATACGAGCCGTGTCCAGGAGTACGCTTTCTGAATCAAGCCCTTGATCCAGCTGCCTAACGAGAGCCTCCTCAGGTATTGGTCGAGGCTCTTGGCAATTAAGCCATTGGCTAAAACGACTATCGGCACAATGATCGCCAAGTCCACTTCCCACATGTCAACAACCTCGCGAGCCAAGTCCAATAGTCCAATAGTCCTGTCAGTGATGATGTCAGTGTGATATTGCCATTTTCAAGAACTGGGTCGGGCACATACCTATAGTACGGCACTTCTGATTCCACAAGGATGTATTTTAGAGCAAGTTGCTGATGGATAATCCTGGCTACAAGGTTGTGTCTATGTAAGTACTCTCCGTTAGCTAGACGAGAACACCCGGAGATAATGTGACGAATTGATTCGCCCGGTCGGTGGCATGCCCGACATATGTCAACCGTGCCGTCCTTCACAATATATCTCCGGATTCTCCGGTAGTTATTCGTCATCATACCTTCATCCATAATTGCACAGACAAAACCTTCGGTTTCTCCGAAGAGGTCGCCGGAACGTAGCCAGGCTACGGACGCTGATAGGTCTACTTCGGGCCCATGCAGGGCCCGGAAAAAGCATCCGTGGAGCTCCTTAGTCTGCCATACCTCTCTGCGGTCGTTACTGTCAAGTACTACAGGTTTGCGTCAGTTCTCTTTAGCCAAGGAGAGCGGGGTGAGGCCCTTGTCCACCGCGACCACATCCCGATGCATCCCCACGTCGGTTTCTAAGAAAAATTCCCTGAGACTGCATATCTCGCGATTGTGGAGAGTCTTAGCGTTTAAAAAGCCTCGACCGCCGCACCTCCGCGGGATATACAGTCTCTTAACCGAAGATCGTGGGTGATGCATTCGATATGCCGTCAACAATGTACGGACCTTCCTATCCAGGGCGTCTAGTTCTGTTTGTGTCTATTTGAGTATGCCGAAAGAGTACATCAAAACCAGCATGACCCAACCGTTGAAGGCACGCACCTTGTTCCCGCCTGATAAAAGACTATTAAATACTTTTCTCAGGCGGCAAAAGAAGCGCTCCTTCAACGATTGCTTCATTTTATTTTATTTTCTGAAAGGTATCTAAGATTTATCGAATCCGAGAGTTGGGTTCCCAAAGATTTCACAATCTCCCCTCGCTTTACATGCATGACCGCACATTTGTCCACACCAAATTCCATCCTGATGGCGCTACTGAAAGTTTCAGTTACCTTCAGTAGCTCCATCAGTTGCAAATCGTTGGGGGCAAAGAGTTTCAGGTCGTCCATGTAGAGGAGGTGAGATATAACCTGACCACCTCTCCTCAACCGATAGCCTAGACCTGAATCCTCCAGAAGCGTGCTAAGAGGATTCAAGGCTAAGCAGAACCAAAGTGCACTCAAACTATCGCCCTGAAATATACCTCGCTCTATCCTTATCGGCTCGCTATTCCTCTGGATTTGCCGACATCCTGGATAGCGAAGGACTGTCCTCCATTGCCCCATACACGACATCAGGAAGGTGCGCAGAGTTGCATCAACTTTATACAACTCTAGCACCCTCATGAGCTATGTATGTGGCACCGAGTCATGGGCCTTCTTATAGTCTATCCAACATGTCGACCGATCTCTCCGGGAACTGCGAACTTGTTGGCTTATGGCCATATCAATGAGGAGCAGCTCCTTAGTACCGCGGGACCAATTCCTACATCAATTTTGAAAAGCGGACATGATAGAATTGTCGTCAATGTGATTGCTAATTTTAGCTCTCAAAATGGATGTAAGAACTTTATAGACTGTTGGTAGACAGGTTATTGTGATATTTTTGGGCTCCGCAGTACTACCCGATTTATGGAGCAGGTGGGTTATACCTGTTGTCAGGAACTCGGGCAGCGACCCTGACTCTAAGGCTGACTGGAACAGGGAAGACAGGCGAGCGTGCGATCTTTGGAACCATTTGATCCAAAAGTTGTGCAGTCCGTCCGGTCCTGGGGATTTCCAGTTTGGTAACGGATGGACTGCACGAGCTACGTCTTGGGGGCTGATAGAGATTGCCCCCATTTCTTTTACTGGATCGCACGCATGCTCGACCTCCCGAGTCCATTCACCCTCGGTATGGCTGACAGGCACCGACCAGATGCTGCGCCAGAACGAAGTCATGACGTCATCATCTGGCAAGTGCGTGTCAGTCACACCTTGGTCCGGTCGCTCCCAAGCCCTATAAACCCACCTTTCATCTCTTTGGAATGTGCGATTCTGAGTGTATCGTTCCACCCGCCGCTTATACCTGCGAATACGGTTTGCCCATGCATACACTTTCTGCTTCAGAAAGTCAATGCGCCCTGTGACACAGGAGATGTAGTCTCGAGGACTAATATCAGTCCCCGAGAACGCCCGCCTCACAAAGCGCATCACTCTAGGGCGCGTCTTGCCCTCCCTGAAGCAGATTAGTTTGCCAATGAGTGCTCTGACCCCACCAATACGTCGCTCAATCCTGTACTGCCATGCTGGTACGGCTGGCTTAGGTCGTGTAGCTCTGTCAACAGAAAATTTGACATGAGCTACACGACATGCCGCTACAGCCGCACAATACAAGATTGAGTGAGCATCAGTGAGGTCTTCGCAGTTATCAAAATAGTTTGACAACTGCGAATCCAGGACAGCCACCAGCGCCCTATTTTTGTTATGCATGGGCAAACGCGGTATGCGTGGCCTAAGGTCAGGCAACATGAACCGATATTCTCGAATCGCACCCTCCAAAGCACTCCTCATTTCCTCACTGCACTGGGTACTTACATTACTAACCATGTCATTACTCAAGTCGTTAGCGCGATTCGGTATTGTGGTAGACTGTAGGGGATTATTATTATTATAAATGGACTATGCAACACAAAAAGAATTCGAACCAGTAGTTTCTGAGATTAGGGAACGCGTTCAATCAAACAAACAAACTCTTCTGCTTTATAATATTAGTATATATGTATATGAAACACTATGAAAAAAAAATGAAACCAAATACTTTTACAAAACGAAACGAAAGACACATAACAACCGACAGTTTACCCGGCGAGGGTCATTCTTTCACGGAAAATGTTAACACCGCGATTCAGAAATTCGTATCAAATGAACAACGCCATCTATCGAGCACGGAGTTAAACTGCTAAAATTTAATACGTGGAAAGCGATCGAACAAACAATAGGCTATGAAGATTTTCCAAGCAGCGCCTTCTAAAGTAAATTTTGCTATCATAACTTTTTGAAAAACCCGATAAGTCGATTTAAAGCTAACTTGTGAGCACTTGATCTTTATTCATTGGTACCCATTTGATTCAATAGATGTCGTTGCATGTATCATAAGTAATGATGATGATTGCTTCTTGAACACTTTAAATTCATATATCTTTTGATTAAAAGCACGGATTGCAATGAAACAAAAACTAATACCTTCTCCAAGTTACGCATAATACTTGTGCATTGAAACTAACCTACCTACCTAACATTTGTAATTTTCACGTGATACTTAAACAAACAAACATAGCCGAAGACTCACAGACTGCAGACAAACAGACATCAATTCTACAAAAAAATGCAAATGGGTTCTGTTTGTTATCCTTTAACAGCCCTACTATTTTTTTTCTAAATATTTTCAATGTACAGAAACGCCACGTCTACAGATTTATTATATGTACAGAAGATAGATAGATAGATTTAAACTTCATGTACTAGTTCACTTAATATTGTTGTGTAGTAAGTAAAAATAAGCTTTTACTATTTAAGTTATAAATGTAATCAGCTGTCCTACCTTCTTTAATGTGACAAATTTATTGGCATGTTTAACATACACTAAGTTGTTCATTTATAAGAATCGAAACCATGACACCATGTCCCACTACACCATCGAGGCAGTTATACTTAACATCATCGAGCACGACCCACACAAGTTGAGCTGCAGCTGTAAATCACTTGCGTGTGTGAGTGTACTGTCTGCGATATTATTTACGAGCGCGACTGTACCGCGTTATTTATCACCGGCACCTCCGACGTTTTAAAATATTTACCACAACTATGAGATAAGCTAACACTTTCAACTAAAATAACGTCACTCTCCACAGTCATCTTATGCAGTATTTCATGAATTTAAAAAAGGTGTTTAAAATTACTTTATCAGAAATTCAAAGGTGAATTTTAAATGTTTGTTAATCATTACTGTATCTGTCGAATCAAATGGTTTACTATTGAACAAAACTAATTAGGACATTCTAAAAAAAACTTCAAATGCTTCGGCCATTCATAGTTGACTTTCTAAAGCTGTAAACGGGTAAAGTATGTTGTTGTCGCTGACTGTAGTACGACTGTTCCTGTCACCGGTTCCGGCGCCCATCACAAATGTATCACAGTCATCCCAGTGGCCCCCTATTGGTTCTTCAGAGTGAGTAAGTTAGTTTCAGCAGTGCATGCCTCAATACCTAATATAATAATATCTTCATTTGCTAAGCACTCCTTGTCAGTCGCACGCCTTGCTTACAACAATGTATTTATGCTGTGTGTGTGTGATTTTTGTAGTTGATATTGATGACGAAGGTGTATGTTACGATTTATATTATTTACAAATCTCGATGACGGTCGCCCCTTACAGTGAATCACATTGAATTTTTATAAAGCTTACACAAACTTGCTAGTGGAATACGTCATTTATTTTCTCATTTATCTACAAACCCACTGCCAGAAGCAAGAATAGAATACAAAACGTTCTTTATAAGTGAAATAAATCAAAAACTTTAAAACAAAGAAACTTTAGTTTTCATAACAAGATATATGTAAACACTAAAACAGCGCAAACCGCTCGGTTTCCGGGCGGGCTCTTGTTCTGTCATGTTCACAACAAACTCGCGCGTACTTGAACATCTGTATCTTAAACCGAACGTTAAAAAGCGGAACATGACATAAAAACAGCTGAATCTCGCTAATAGAATCAGTTTTATTCAAAAATAAAGTTTTGGTATTCAGAATTCCCTTTTTTAGAGAAAAAAACGTTCTAGGGAAAAAATTGGGAAAACTAAATTAGTACGAGATCAGTACAATGTTACTGCCCTAGGGCATTAATGACTTGCTGTACTTTAGGTTTGCATGACATATAATTTGACATTTACGAGCAGTTGGTGTGAAAACTGTTATGCAGTATATCAAGTAGCGCAGTATTATTATCACCAGTGTTACGTCAAGTACAAGAACAACCATTCTATTATTGTTTAGTTAACTTACACAAGACTAATGTTCCTTTTATTGTTCGTTCCTTAACGCCAGCAGTCTGTCATCAGCGACAGACATAACTCGACGACAACATTAAAGTTCAATTATCATCTTATATAAAATGTATGAAATCAATCGATCCACTAAATCCACTAAACAGAGACTCTTCCAAGTTGTACGAACTCGATATAAAATTAATGTTCTCAATATTTCTCGTTGTATTAGCTCCCACGACTCGGGCCGCATCTGCGACACCCGTGGGACCACCCTGTAGCCGATCAAAAATAAAATCATACCCCTTTATTTATTTATTGCCCTCTGCGCAAGATCACGCACATGATTTATGTAAGTTCGAATTTTTCCAACGGAATGAGACGTGACCTGCGACCTGTGCCTGCGACTTCCAGAATATTCACAAATATCTCGGTTTCATCAAATTCACGCAGGACAGTCTATTTTACTAGAGTCTTGGATCCGTCTCGAATGTCACCGTACCGTGCCTGTCAAATCTTTGCGGGCTTTCTATAGCGTCAACGATTGGAAAGCGGTTATTTTTGAACAAACACAACTAGATCACCAAATACCTACAGTAATGTCAGTGACTGCGCTGAGTTAGCGAACTAGACTTATGTATAATAATGTCCGTGATGTCTCCGCACGAAACTAAAACTAAACTAATCGGACGTCGGTTACAAATCCGCGCCATTACGCAACGCTTCTTACTATCGGTTCTTTTTGCAAGCCATCTGCTATGATCTGACGAAATCTTACTAACTTTACTGAATTCACAACTCTAACTGCTGTAACATAAGGTAATAATTGATGTGTGGGAAGATTAGTTAAGATTATGAACGTCGTCGCTTATAAAGTGTAGTATTGCGTAATGGGTGGAATTAGATCTTTCATAAGTTTGGTAAACACTGGTCGGTAGTGTCGTCTGTCGCAAGCCGAATATGATGTTACAAAATGTACGAGTGTGTAATGTTATGTTTCCAGTCGCGGCGGGCGGCGTGGCAGAGCACTCGAATTAAACGTTTCTTTCTAATGACGCCGAGTAGGTACCTCACCACGAGCACTGACGAAAGGGACGGTCTTCAAGTGCTTATGATAATATTTTTGATGGAGAAGTGGGTTTATCTTGTTACTTGTTTATACTGTGTTGCCCTGTAATGTAGGGCAAAATAACAAATGCTATTATTTTGAAAGTCTGACAGAAAAACATTTGAAGTGACAAAATCTGATACATCCATTCTGATACCCAAATTATATTTCCCATTTTGTATCGAGATGATTCGTCAAGTTCTCAGAGCGGAGTTGAAGAATGAAACTAACCACGATCAGCCAATCTAACCAGCAATCAACAGCTGTCAGCGTCAACAGTCCATAGCGATGATGACGTAGACACCTCTCGACGGTGCACATCTGCTGGTCGTGCTTAGTGCTCCAGACTGTTCTGATATTTCAGTGACGATATCTTAATTGCGAACAAGTATAACATTAAGCGTCCACTCGGATATAATGAATTCGGTGTAAAGTAACAATTTTATCTAAACCGTCGTCGTCGGCGGGTGCAATCTGTGTCGCCTCTCGTCCGAATTAATTACGTGACGTCACTGAGCCCTGCCTCCCGTCACCTCCTACTACTACTGCCTAACCCCCTCCCCCCCTCCCTGCGGCGTCCTCCACGACACGACTCAATCACGCTCATCACTTTATCATCCCGCCGCCCGTACATTTACACTGATTACATTTAATATCTTGGCTGCTTTTATTTTTAAAAGAAATCCTACATTTAAAAGAGTAGAGTTGACATAACAGTCTATAAAATATGAAAACAGGGGACGGGAAGACGTTCGGCTAAACTTGAGACAAGTTCTAATGCATTACGTGATTTACAGAAAATGAATGGCGCGCGGCGGTCTGAACTGTAACGCTTTCATTCTGTCATCAAACATTGCTTTACTTGAGTTTGAAAGGACATTGGTGTTTAATGTTCTAATGATGACTGGTGACGCGACTCCGGATACCGGACTCTGACATAGGTACCGAAGTATCTGACAGAGTCCCGTGTCCGCGGCCGGTCCGCAACTTCTCCGCATAGGTTTGAGCAAACTATAACTAGACCAACAAGACGAGTCACCGCCGACATAAACGTCACGCCGCGCCGTATGCGACAGCTGTCACACAGAGAACGTATGTACATGATATTCGACTTTCTCCGAGAGAAATATCGCTTCTGAGAAGTGTCGTACGATTTCTGTTCTATCGGCTCTCACTGCTACATGACTGACCAGCGAGTGCATGCACTGTAACAAGCGGTAGTAACTGACACATGTAGATATGTGATGTGACTGTCATCAGACTCAATCTAGCGCTAGAAATAATGTCAACGTCTGGGACAGTTTACTGACACGCATGTTGAGTCATAAGACAGTTAGATTAGAAATCCAGGTTGGACATGAAGTTTTAATATTTTAAGAAATTCAATACTACAGTTACTACTCACTGTTGTCACTACACTTGGTAGGTGACCTTAAACTATCAGCGGTAACATGAGAGTACAACAATAAATCTGTCAACTTCCATCTAAAACTGTATGTGACAGAATGATCGAACACTAACGAACATTGCCCCAAACTTCTCCTCACGCTGTATAAGAACAAAGACAAGCCATAAGTTATGTCAGTGAGTCGTGTGAAAACCTATATTCGTATGACTGCTCGCATAGTTCAGTTCTCACGGTAGTCGGGCGAGCCCTCACACAAACACTCTCGGGTACATCGAGCTGTACTCGTACTTGCCCACATTAACAATATATGTATTCCCTATCATCACCCTTTGATCTACTTTCTTGCGTGCAGTAACTAAGGTTTTTGTTTCAAGCATGGTCTTATTTTGAAACAGAGAGCAATATTTTCTTTTTATCTTCTATCCACTCTCTCAAGTATTAAGGTTCAATGAGGCCGGTATGGACTCACATGACATTTTGGACGCTGCTCCGGACACCGGACGCCGGACTTACCGATCCTTTAGTGACCGCCTATGGAGATTTCACAATCTATCCGTCCCGTTTCGACCAAAACTTTGACAAACTCAATCCATAGACTAGTTTTTGGCAAGTTTTATTCAAACCATGAATCAAAATGTCAATCTTAGATGACAATAACTGGATCATAATTGATATTTATTTCGGGATTAAACAGAGAGTGAATATCGTTTATTAATATTGTTTTACTTCATCTTGAAGAACGTGTCGAACGTCGAGCGCGTGGTATGTAACAACAGTGTACGTAATGAGTGACGTCACTCTGCGACACCCCAATCACGCCCACGTTGCCAGCTGAGCCGCTCTGGGCCGCCGCGCGCCGGCCGGGTGAGGTGCACTATTGAGTATATTGCGCACAAAACTTGGAGAGGAAACGTGGACAATCAGTATTTAGTTTTAGTACTTGTTTTTCGGATTTTTTCACCCCGTGACATGACTTTAATAGGTTCTTACGAAATACCTAGTCTTTAATATTTGGTAGTGGGCAGGTAGGACCAGGATTCATTGTTAAAAATTCAACTCTCTACGAATATTTCTAAAAATCTACGCCGTAGCACTTGCGTAGCACGAGCTATGCGTTCGTTCGACATGTCTTATCAAATAATGTAACATAACATTTCGCCTGTATGCCAAAGAGTCAGAGTCCAGTGCTAGTTCAGCATTTCAACACACTTTTCTCGAGGTGAGTTTAAGTGTCATGTCAACCAGAGCTACAAGACAGTTAAATATGCAGTGGGTTTCCTGTGAATTAGCCGCGTGGTGGTGTAGCAGCGTGGTGCTAAAGTTAATCTTTATTGAGAGTTGCGTCCCGACACGACACAGCTGTTTATTGCAGCGTCCGCCATCTTGCACACACTTGACTGGCACCGTCCATCACGACGAGGTTTAGAACAATATTTATGTGGGGGGTAGGTAAGAGTATTTCGTCAACAAAACGGCCTCATATTATCCTTCATGTTAAGGTTTATTGCCTGGATTACTCTGATATCTGATAACTATTGTGTGTAAATCCTCAATGAAAGTACTTTTTGTAAAAATATCGTTTTAAAATATTTTACTGTTGTTGTAATTTTTACGAAATAACCCGTGTGAATATAACATAACATTATGCATGTATTTCCCAAAGATATAGGTTTCTACTACATTCTGTTCCTCATCATACTGCGTCAGTAATATAATAGCAATGTCGATCAAACTGCACAGCACTTGCGATCGGAGATATAAACGACGAACATTAATTGTAAAACAAGTGAAGTCGACATTTCAAAATACATACGTATATGTACGGTTTACTAAAATGTATTGTAAAGTCTTTCATAATTCTCTCCTATTAAAGAGAGGTTGTGTCGTGCGGTTATAGGATGAAGATAATTTCTTAAGGTTACAAGTTTTCAGAGAATTGAACAACCTGTAACTCTCGCTCTCTGGAAGTTCAAGTGATGAGTAAACTTCCCGAGCTGACTACCGAAGCAGGCGCCGACTGCACACCGTCTCTGCCAGTATACTGGCAGAGTCGTGGTGGAAAACACAATACCTCCTATTATAACAAACTAAGTAGTAGCTACCCGACTTTTTCAGTATTTTTTAGATGTAGAACTTATTCAGGTGAACTGGTTGTTCAAAACTTATGCGCTACCTAACAAGACCTTTGTTTATCAAATTCTATTGTTCAGCGATAAATATTGTAAGTCAATATGCAAGATTGTTTTAAATGCTGTAAAAAATTTAAATGAACTTTAACTATTCTGAGCACCAAGGAGTAGATAAAAAATGGAGTGCTAGCAAAAATTTCTCTATAGAATTAATTGTTATGAAAAAAATATTACAAAATAACACAAAAAAAAACCTATGAATGTATGGTTTTCTATTCCATAGTACTCCGTAGCTCCATACGGTCAACTTCACGTTAAAATAACAATATGATATTGACTAAGTCTTTGTTTCATAGCCGTTTAAGCGGGCTTTCTTAATTCAAATGTTATTAGTGACGTGACGTTGGCCGTCCGTCCGTTGTAGTTGTGCGAGAATGAGAGACATACCTGCGGCGAGACGCCGAGCATCTTGAGGCTGGGCGGCACATTGGCGAGCGCGGCGCGCGGCAGTGCCACGTGCCCGAAGTTGACCGTGAAGGCCTCGCACCACACCGCAAAGTGCCCGATGTCGAACACCGTCAGCTCCTGCCGGGGTCACAGAACATCACGCATGAGGAGATCATTCGCCCACATTTGCACTTATGTATATTACCTTACACTTTGCATCACTGTCAGAATCGCAGTGCTGTTTACTCTCGCTACAATAGGGTTGCTATTGGGTGGCAACGCTGGGCACAGGCCTCTCACGAGCTGCGTCACAACACTCGGTTCTCCGCCTTCCGACTTCAGTCTGACCCAGTAACTTTATATCCAGCAAGGCAATGTTTTGTGTGTTGTCGCTACATACCCCGGGCAGCGTGAGCACGATGGTCTTCTTGTCGTACTTGCGCAGCGGCGTCTCCTTGCCGTTCTCGTCGGGGATGCGGATGCCTTGCGGGGATGGCTTGTCACCGCGCCCCACCCAGAACTTCGCGTCTGCAACAACACATCATGTTGCTGAATATGTTCTACTCGCGCTTAACCAGACAGTGGATGGAAAATGACGAAGGGTTGTTACCACGGTGACACATGGTTGACATTGAAATTAAATATTTTAATCAAATTAAAATATTTTTATTTGTAGAAAACACAAAGTCAATGTTAATAAAATGAACAGATGTCAATATTAATAAAATGAACGTTATGTCTTGCTGTCAACGGCGCGCGGCGTAAAAATATTATAATTACAACAACAACACACTACAAAAATACTAAAATCAAAAAACTATATTCTCGTGAAATTTCGATTGTATAACTTTGTGATTTGATAGTTTGTGTTCTGGTTAATACAGTAGGAGAAAATCACTTACGGAGAAAACAACTTAACGGCTCTGCAATAAGTTGTGAGTTCATAGACTATCAACAAACACTACGCAAAGGTCTCACTTGCCTCCGATGCATGCAAGACGCACTGACATTCCAATTTCTTGTAATGTATTCTAGCACTCTCACAGAATAGAAGCTACATAAAACACACGTTTCTCATAAATCTTGTATTTTATGGGACCGCACATGAAAGGGACGCTGAATATTATTGTCTCAATATTCATAATGAACGGTACTTGGCGATGCATTATTGCTATTTGTATATCTTACACAAAACAGATTGCTTGGCGGTGGGTGTTAATCATAGCAAATGATAACATCTAATGTATATCGATGATGTCTAACTGTTTCACTATTAATCTAGTAATATGAAAAGACATTTCAAATTCAAATACTTGTCACATTGGTCAGCTGGCTACCGCGTCGCGTCAGTGTGCCGCGCGCCTCATTACCTGACGCCCTCGCGACCCGCGCCAACTCGCGCGTGTGTAGGTCGCTGTTAATGTCGCGACGCGTTGACATAGTGGCGATCATGTTCGTACGTCCATATTAAGGGCGCCGCGGAAGAGGGACGTTACTCACGAGATGATGTCATAATGAGTAATGGAGCAAATTTTTCGGAAATTAGAAATAAAATGTGAAACAAAATTTTCATTGGAAAGTTTTTTGTTTTTTCAGCCCCACCCACCGCTCTGCCCACCCCGCCACAGCCGGCAAACGTGACGGTTATAACCCTCGTAAGACTGTTACTGCTGATTTATGTACATTATAGCAATTAGACATGACGCGATTATCATCAACCAGATCAATCAGTGAAAGTGTTTGGTGCCCATAACTGGTGCGTTCACCCCTCAAGAGTTATGACAGACATTTTGATTTGGATGTTGAACGATCTACGTTGAGAGCGTTCAAAAGTAGGTAAGATGGAAAAAAAAGCGTTTAACTCGCGGGATGCTTCTATGTGCTGATAGTCTGCGCGTGATTTATGCCTTCACTTGAACGATTTATTGCTCCGAACCGCGTGGTCGCGCGACTAGACGCAATGCGTGCGTGTACTCAAACCTTTCGTCAACTCTGACCTCGACGTATGACTTCATAAGTGTGTTGTTATTGATTTTGACGGTATCATTTAATAGCGTGACGATTTTTTTTTATATATATAAAGTGCATTGAAAGTAATATATATTAGGTAAGTGTATAATTTAAGATAGTTATGCCATTTGTAGCAATGACACATAATTAATTATTTACGAAGTTGTATTACGAATTTCATAATAACAAAAGTGAAACCAGGTTATTATTTTATTTAAATCAACGATTGAGATAGGTACCTTTGCTTATTTTCATTTCAATTATTTTGTAATTGAACAATAACAGATTTATTATTCAATTACAAAAAAAAAATATTCTATTATTTTAAACTAAGCATATCTATTTTTTTTTTGTTTCATATGTGTAGGCATCAATTTTCTAAGACTTACCTGTCTATATCTACCTGTTCACCTACTTATTTTGAGGTAGTATTGTTTGAATTGAATGTTGCTCAACAATTAAGTTCCCTAAGTGTATATGCGGGTACTCCATGTAGGTGCTAGTGTTATGTACATACCGGGCGCCTCGCCGTCGTACGAGAAGTTGGGCACGAGCAGCGTCTGCGCGTCCACCACCACCACGGGGTCGGAGGACACGCCGTGCACGCCGCGCAGCGCCGCCACCTTGGCGGGGCGCGGGAACTCCATGTCGCGCGGGATCGCCACGTCGCCGAAGTTCACCTGCGGAGGACAGCACGCGTTAGTGTTATATGCACTGAACGTTACAAACTAGTAGTTAGAAGCGCAATCAACAACCTGCTGGAACACATCAAAGATCAGCATAGAATCAATCAAGTCCAATACACCACAGCAGAATATCGATTAAAACAAACGAGTCAACAGTCAGAGCGTGCGGATTGTACTTGAGTACATTTTGAGCAAGCCAGCCACACAGAGTCGTACAAGGCATTATGTTTGTAAAGTGTATCACCGGGTATGACCGCGACAGCACGTAAATAATCCGGCTTACCCTAAGTCGCACTCAAAAGAAGTACGCTCATGCTTCTATCGCAGCATTAGGCTTAAAGCTCATTACTTAGCGCCATTTACTTCAATTAACATCAATATTTGCAACATAGTGTTCAGGATCGGGATCAATTAAAATTCAATCGCTTTAGCACAAGAGATGCTTACATAACGTGCATGCTAACATCCAGGACGTAGGTGTTACGTGCCTCACATGATACACGCCATATGCAAGTGTGGTGCTCGCAGCGCCTAACTATCCGACCTGTGACAGAAGCGGCGGGTGTGGCAGTTTACGTAGCTCACTAGCTACGGTTGATGGCCTAGCGCTGAATGTTCATAGCTCGTGTAAACTGTTCAGGTAAACTCTTGCTTTAGGTCGGATGCTGGATTCCAGTATATTTTCTCGTAGGGTAACAGAGGGAACTGGTAATTTCCGCTGGACGGTAAATACATATAATCGCCCTACATACCGAGAGATGAGCACTTTGTGTAAGCTTTCGTTTAAGTAGGAGTGCCTCTGTGAGGGCGGGACACATCTCGATTGTGTAGTAATTGATTCATTCACGGTCCCGGCTTTGCATTTGGTAAAAAGTTATGACTATTTTTGCCGACCGCCGCGCTGGTCTAGTGCTCGTAATAGCGACTGCTGACCATGAGGTGTTGGGTCCGATTCCCGGGTCAGGCAATTTTTTTTTTATTTTTTTTCCAGCTCTTCTCAATATAGTAAAATGCTAAATTTTGCTATAACTATAATATAACGAACTATATAATAACACTAGCAGTAGAAATCTGGGAATAATATCCCGCGGCATCTCCAATACCATTCCCTGAGAGCAGAGGCGTGTAGTGTCAGTTTGTCATTACTTGTATTGCTTCGCACGTAAACTGGCGGCTTGCGGGGCTCGGCGCGGGCAGCAGGGAGGGGGAGGTTAAAAGCTAATCTATGCGAGTACCAGCCAGCAGTCGAGGGCGGGGGCGGGGGGGTACAAGCGGACGAGAGTTGTGAGCGACAGGAAGCGTGAACATTCCGAAAGTAGGGTATTACACCCCGGAAACTTGTAGCATAGCACCCGAAATACAGGACTCTACGAGTGCATTATCGTAAGCGATGGAAGCGTTGCTAGTAGGGTATACTAGAAAACTTTAAAGTTATCCGCCTGAGCAAACCTATCTGCAAAAAGAAAACTAATTGTCTCAAGAATTCAACAAGATTTCGTTCAGAATTAATCAATTCTCAAAAAGAGCAACTAAAACAAATAACTCTCATTTAATTCCGTTCATTCGTACCGCTACATCGTGAATATTACCGCGCTAGTGATCAAGGCTGAACAAAGGGTTTGAAATGAGTTCTTCTATGTTATGAACCCCGCCCCGCTACACGAGTCTCTCTCGTCACTTGCGCCACAGCCTGCCGGTTGTTAACCGCTTCTTTGTTCTTTATGAGTTCCCGATATTAATATATTAAACATGGCAACGAACAAAATTGAGTGGAACATTTCACAATTACTTACTTCCCATAAAATCTATGTGTACAATCTACTTGATAAGAGTACATGATGAAATAAATAATGAAACATGTCGTGTCGTGTGTCCGTCGCTATGTTTTTCGTCCAAAACAGATTACATTCCTAGACAGTTGCACGGCCCGGAAGGACCACAGATACGGCCCGTCCACGACTTCTTCAGGGGATGCGACTCTTGCGTGAAGCGACACGCGTGTCTGTCACTTGCTTCCTTCACATGAGTACCGTCGCGTCGCAAGTCGTGTCGACTTGTGACATGGTCTAAGCAACATCTTTTATTTGTTGTCATGGCAGTCCCAACACACGCGTTACATGTTGTGGTGTGGCTCGTGGCTACGTTGTGCCAAATATTGATGAGTGTTAATGAATAAAGAAGGAGAGGAACGTTAAAGCAAAGACGAATGGATTGTGTGAGGAGTGATACGAAGGAAAAATAAGTAAATGATACGGTGTCATTTGACACAGGAGAATAGAGTAAGTAGGAAAGAAAATGTACGTGTGATACTGACCGAGTACTCGTCGCAGTAGACAGCGAACCAGCGGTAGTCCTTGAGCGTCTTCCCGTCAGGGAGGGACAGCGTGACGCTCTCGCCGGAGTAGCGGCGCAGCGGGCCCGCGCCGCCGCGCTCGTCGCGCAGCCGGGTCGCGCCCGCGGTGCCCGCCGACGGGGAGCCCGACGAGCCCACGTAGAAGTAGGCCGCTGTGGAGAGGAACACCAGGTTAGCGTTCATTATCACACATTTACAATATGTAGACGGGACAATGCGAGCACGGTGGTTTTGGTATCAAGTGCCATCGTTTGTTACTCCATCGAGTATTTCGTTTACCAAGACCCAAAACTAAACATTGTCTTTAATAATATGTAATTTCGCTAAAATACAATACTTACATACATTTTTCACTTTCATCACGATAATACAAGTTTTATTAAGGTGTGTGAGCACAATTGTGCCTATAGAGCACATCACTGAAACTCGTGATGGCTCACGAGTTTCCATCATAACAGCTGATAATACATCGACAGAGAACAGATAAGAAAGAGAAAGCAGTTCGTGTAATAACGATCATTACTATATGTGTGGGGTCACAGACATCCATCAACTGCGAAACTCTCCTGCCACCATGAAGTGTTGAGGTAGAGTAGTATTTGGTTCGGTTGTGTGTAGTGTGAGCCCTTGGCTCAGTGTCCAGTCAGTAGTTAGTCAAGCGAGCTCTAATCGTTGTCGGAATCGACTGGTATCGCACGGCAGCGGACGGCATTGCCGGACGTAGGCTCACACTCCGACTAGTTACACTTTACAGCCTCCCTTATATTGTTTGCAGAGATTATGCTCTTTTCTGCTTTCTCGTAACTTGTTTGTTGGAGAGTGGGTCAGTAGGAGCCAATCAACCTTAGATCGTATATCGCGATTAATAGCTATAAATCCAATTGATCATAATTGACTGAATTTGCTTTTGAAATTGATGTTATTAACTCTAGATTTTTATCGAAAGCAATCCGTGTAATTTTAGACTATCATTGACTTTTTGCTGTGAGTAATGCTCCAGACAAAGAGACCACTGACTCTTGAGCAATGTTGATAAATTCGAGCATACTCGCGACAAGACAATTCAACCACTCAAGAACAAACAAACAGCTCGAGAAGCATAATGTCTTCTCTAAATGATTACAATCACTTGCTCTTTACTGGCGTGATTGTAGTGCCTATATACAAGGTGTAAACGGACCTTCCACGAAGCCGTCAACCAAGCATTCTGTACATCAAACTACATAAGTAACCCTACGCAAAAATTATTGCTGGAAACGACTTTTTTTTGGGTATAATCACGTTTTTAAAAAGAGTTCCTAAAAGAGTGATGGATATAAACGTTGATGGATGGAGAGGGAGAGGAAGGCCAAAGAAAAGACGTATGGATTGTGTGAGGAATGATGTGAAAGAGAAAGGAGTCAATGATCGACGTGATGTCGGCCAATATCTCCGTAACTAGAAGGTTCGCAGGTATGGTCCGGAATAAACAATGATCGCAATGACTAGCAGAACAAGTGCCTGTCGGCTTCGTAAAGGGTATATTTACAACCTTTATGTGTATTAATGTTTTCATCTGACACAGTGCATACAAACGCGTCCTTTCAACCTAAAGCCGTGGCGTGTCGGTCAGGCGCAGAGCTGCGGCGCGATGTTTATTCATCAGCCGCTATTAGCATCGCGTTACATCGCTAACTTCACTCACAGTTCAGCGATGGCCGGAACTGGGGCGAGCTTTTGGCAACGCCTGATATTTTCTTTTGTCAAACGTAAGTAAATCTACTTTGAGACACTTTAGTGGTGCCGACTAATTAAATTACAAATGCTGTAAGACCCAGTCTACGACTTCTGACGATGCGACTTGCGACGCAACTGACGACAAGCGACACGCGTGGGCTTCATGTGATTCCATCGCATGAGTATCGTCGCATCCTGTGGCCGCATCGCAACGCGCGTCATTGTGTGATTTCGATGTGTCGATCGACCCACAAGCAACATCACTCCACTGATTTAGTGTCAGGAAAATTTGTAGTTTAGCAGATTGTGGATAGCAATTAACTTTTGATGGACTCCACTCTTATTTATTTAGGTTGCGCTTATGACAGGTAAACATATACCTACATGTGCAGAAAGAAACGAAAGCTTGCAAAAAAAAATTCAAGCTTTGCTTCTCGACTTAGAAGCTTAAAGTTAGTTTTCAGATTAAATTTTAAACCGTTTTAACAACATAGCGAAGACGTTCTATTATAATAAAGCTCGGAATTCTGTCCAACTCCCATGGTATAAAAGACAAAGTCAGTTCCAAGACATATTCCAATACTTGCACATAGCGACGAGCCTCAGATGCCTGGTGACGTCACGGCCAGGGCTCCGGTATGCAGAGCAGGACCTCGCGACAAAGGGTCAAAGCATAGCGCCCGCGCGCACACGTCGGCGTCGTGTGCAGAGGTATGGCCGGCCCGGGGCGCGGGGAGGGGACGCCAAATTGGCATTAATTACGTCACGAGCCACGCTTTGTGCTGCAACTAGGTGACAGATAGACACAGATGCAGAAGGAGAACTCATGCAGCACGAATCAAACGATATCAGAAACTACTAATAGTGCACCATGAAACAATAACAAGCTTTCTTCGGAAAGGCCTTCATAGTGTTCATTGTTTGAGCACTCATTATGTCCACATCATCATTCAGCCAAGACGCGCACAACTGGACATTTGCCTCCGTAAAGCATTGCCATATCGCCCATTCCTGTTTTTGCCGCATTCAACATATTTCCAAGACATTTACCTAACCTCGTTTACCTTCCTTGACATGCAATCAATCAATCACGTTCTTCTGTTTTTCTCGCGAGGGATGTTTATTTGATTGCTACTGATTGAGGTGGACCTTCTGTGTGTGAGTTGTCCTCAGAGTTACAACGCCTACTCTATATATCGCTAGGTGTCGTGCACACGACACCGCGCGCCCCGCCCATGCTCCACGCGCGCCGATTCTATGGCGCGCTCGTGTGCCGCACGCCGAACTTCGCCGCATTTATCACTTATTTTTGCTGGTACAAGGGAAACTTGTTGTTTTAGGAAAAAATAATTGAGCATTATTTTGCCAGACTAAACTAATAAGTAGTAGATTTGTTTTTATAAAAGCGTCTTATTAGTTATTATTTTCGACTGTGTTTGATTTAAGATACTTTATTATTTCTCTCCCTACACCATAAATACAGTAATTACCTACTTTTCCTTTTCGATTTCATTGTCAGCCAAAGGAAGCTTTGGGACCTATCTATCAATCAACTCTCGGTACTTACTTGCACTTGTCATACATACAACAGTACATATACGAATAGGTTATTTGTGCTGTATATTGATGTACGGCGCGACTGCAAGTCGTATGCGACACACTTTCACAATAGGCCCTAACTTTTACTAGCAGAGCGCCAGACAGCAGACAACTTGACAACCAGTTGTTTATAATCCTCATCAACTGTGCAACAACAGAGTTACATAGTATGTCGATGTGTGTCGTTGTGTGACTAACTTTATACACATGCCATTGTGACGAGATGTCTTGTAATGTGCTACATCCACATCCGGACCTATGCTAGATCTTCGGATGCTAGATCACCGCAAGTCATAAAACCAAAAACTGTTCATGTTATTTTAATGTTAGTTATTTACTATTTTATGTTACAATATTTTACAGAATCTGTTGTGTTTTTATATTCATAGTCTGTCAAAGTTTATTTTATTATTAGGTAGTGGTCGCCTATGAGTGAAGGAGTAAACCTACGTAATACTTTATAATGTTCATTGTATACCTTTTGTTGGAGCTCCTAAAACAAATAAACCACTGTTTTTGCTTTAGTTAAGTTACGCTTTAACTATACATATAACATGACATCATACCTGTACCCCGAAGAGTCAGGAAAATATGTTGCTCGAGTCCTATTGCGTAGGGTGCTAGCCTATTACCATGAGCCAAGATCAAAACCAGATTGAAGGAAGCTAATGAGAAAATCCTGTTAATATAACCCTACAGCACTTTGCCTCACTGATACAAATATTTGTTCCGTGCGGGAATCGAACCCGCGCCAAGTAGCGAAGCAGTCAATCGCTCAGCTGCGCCCACCATGGCGTCATGGCGTCAATGACATTGCAGTAAATAGAGCTATGAAAGAAGTGATACTGCGCAATCCCACTCACAGCAAAACTAAACTAAAGGGCTCGATTTGATATTAATATTTAAGTAAGTAAACTCGCAGTAACTTCACACACAAGCAGACCATCTCGTCGGAATGCGTGTGTGTGTGTGTGCGTTATACGTTATAATACGTTATAATACGTTGAGAGTCAAAGAGCAAGCAGGACATTACCGTTAATGTGTTGCGTCGAATGTGGTTCAATTAACGAAAGGTTTGTGTGTCATGGGTACTTCGTCGGTACACGGTTCTGTACGCTTTCATTTGTTTATATTAACGCGTTAATTGTAAGCACGTCTGATGGGCGCAGATACAGTACTTCCATCGTAATCTAGTGTCACGGAACCGAAGGCAGCGGCAGTGATTAGGGATCAGCCGCGTGGAACCTACGGGCTACGGCACACCGCACAGCACCAGACAATGATCGTTGTACATAAGATCTCGTCGAGAAAGTTAGAAATGCACTTAAGTTTTTTACCTAGAATCAGAAGTTTCCTGTTTCTTAGTATTTTAACATTAACGGGGAGGGCAGTGAGCCAGTTCATTTAATCCCATTGAATGACTATTTCATGAAAAAGTCATTGAATGGGATTAAACGTAATATTTTCTATAGTTTTAAGTAAGGAAGAAAAGTTTACGATCCGGGGCACTTGCAGTTCGACTCCGAGATGCGAGCGCAGCACTTAGCTTATTGTTATTAACTCCTCGACCATATAAACGTGATATGTCTGAGTGTTTTATCATGGTCTGACTGCACTTCAAGTTAGTCATGCAGGTCATTTCACCTTAGGGGTCATCCATAAATTACGTCACACGAATTTTAAGATTTTTTACCCAGCCTCCCCCCCCGTCCTTGTCACAGCTGGTCACATTTGTGAGACCCCCTTCCCGTGTGTGACGTCACATATTTTTCAATTTTATATCTAGAAATAATTATTGAATTAAAACAGCAGTTCCGAAATTTATTTGATTTCAATTGAAATATTAAAAAAAAAATTAACATCAAATCAAACATTGCAAGAAATTAACAAAACAAAAATCGATTAGTTATATAAATTAAAGATCAAACTTAATCATCTTGAGTCCATGGACTTTGAACTCACTCCTTTAAATTATTTATAACTGGCATAGCCACTTCGTTCTAACAATACAATTACAATATAATCTCAAAATTCTCATCACGGTGCATTTATCAAAGGGCAAGTACGCGGTCAGCGCGTAACACTAGTAGAGCGAGTGGCCGACAAAACAATTTGAACCTTATACACCTACAGATAGAGTTGTAAATATTTTTGAGTTTTTCGTTAATAGTTCAAAGTTCGTGTTTTGAAATGTGACGTCACGAAATTTAGGACCCCTCCCACCCCCTGTCACACAATGTCACACTTTGTCGACCCCCTCCCTCCCCCTTAACGTGTGACGGTAGTTTATGGATGGCCCCTTAAAGTTGATCGAAAGTGATACCTATGCTACCGTGAGAGTGGGTATCTGGGTGTGGGTGCGTGAGTGAGGGTGTGTGGAGGGTATGTGGAGGGTGTGTGAGGTGTGGTACTGACCTGGTCCCTCGCCGTCGTAGTGGAAGTCCTGCAAGTAGAGCGTGCGCGAGTCCACGACGAACACGCTGCCGCGCACGCCGTGCTGCAACCGCGCTAGCGCGCCCAGCTCCTTGCCGAAATAGCGCACCTGCGCGCTGGTGCCGCCTGCAACAATAATAATACGTCACTTATACTGCACAACATTACGCAGCGCATACTCACCCGCATCCAGCCACATGCAACACAAAACGCCCTGTAAAACCGCTAATTGTGTGTCGTCTTGTCATATGGTTCATACCAAATGTATGAAACCAGTACCAGTTTTTTGCAATACAGCATGCAATGTAAACGGCAGATCCTTAGACAAAAGCCAAAAGACGGCGCAAGGTGTGTATACACGAAATATCTGTATTAAGCGAATACGCATAAGTTTTCATCTTACTGCAGCCAAACATAAACGAGGACGCCGCCCAAACATTGCATAAAGAAAATTCAAAATATAATGTTTCGTTATACATTTATTACGAAACATTATATTTTGTATTTTCTTTAGAACTTGCAAGTGAGCAGGAGCTTAGTAAATCAGCGTGATATGCATGTCGCAAAGTTGGTACGTGTATGGTAACCAAGTCTCTATAATAATTTACTGCTAACCCATTGTTTTAAAGCTTTCAAAGTAAATTGTGGGCTGGATTTATACACATAGTCGCTTTATCTAATATATACACTTTCAGTTTATCAGTAGTAGATAACTAGGTATACATCACGCATCACCATACCAGTATTTATTAACAAAATGGACGATATCCTGCTGTCCATCGAGAGTGAAGTCACAACAACGTGATTGTTTGTACAAAGAGTATGTGTGGAATAGATTAGATCACTTTCTAATAGTGATCATCTCTGCACGACAGCCGGCACGAGACGAGCCCGACGCGCATAGCACGACACACAAGTATGTCGCGCTCATCACTGATACACATTGAAACAAGTGAACCAGTTCCTCTAGGATCGATATTATCTGCTTACTAAAAGATTGTCGATCAAATAGTGATCAGCGATTGTGAATCCTCAACTATATAATGTTTAGCGTAGTTCTCCCCTACGAACAATATTTTTGAGCATTAGCAGCACTATCTTCTTTACTGATTCAATTATACATACATATTTGTAACTAGCTGACCCGCGCAACTTCACAATCCGCTCCTATTGGTCGCAGCGTGATGTTATATAGCCTTCCTTGATAAATGGGCTATCTGACACTAAAAGAATTATTCTATTAGAACCAGTAGTTCCTGAGATTAGCGTGCTCAACCAACCAAACAAACGAACTTTTTAGCTTTAAAATATTAGAACCAAATACTTTTACAACAACAATTAAACTTTTTTAGATCACAGTTTTAGATATATATATATACCATAGATATAGATATCAAATATGAAACCAAATACTTTTAACAACCGACATCGATCGAGCAATTTACCGGCGGGAGTCCTTCTTTCACGGAAAATCTTAACACCGCGATTCAGAAATTGGCGTCAAATGAACAACGCCATCTATCGAGCCCTTGCTCGATAGATGGCGTTGTTCATTGTTCATTGTTTTCCATATATTAAATTTTAGCGGTTTCCTTAGTGAAACCGCTAAAATTTAATGCATGGAAAGCGATCGAACAAACAATATAGGCTATGAAGATTTTCAAAGCAGCGCCATCTAAAGTACCTTTTGCTATCATAACTTTTTGAAAAACCCGATACGTCGATTTAAAGTTATCTTGTGAGCACTTCATCTTTATTCATTAATACCAGTTTGATTCAATAGATGTCGTTGCATGTATCTTACGTAATGAAAATGATTGCTTCTTGAACACTTTGAATTCATATATCTTTTGATTAAGAGCACAGATTGCAATGAAACAAAAACTAATACCTTTACTAAGTTACGCACAATACTTGTGCATTGAAATTAACCACATTGGTGTTGTAATTTTAACGTGATACTTAAACAAACAAACATAGCCGTAGACTCACAGACTGCAGGCAAACAGACAAAAATTCTAAAAATAGTAGAAATGGGTTCTGTTTGTTATCTTTTAACAGCCCTACTATTTTTTTTTCTAAATATTTTCAATGTACAGAAACGCCACGTCTACAGATTTATTATATGTATATATATGTATATATACATATATATATATATAATATGTATATAAATGTACACATATAAAAACAAAAATAACATAACATAATGTACGTATATAATATATGTACAGAAGATAAAATGTCACCAGTCATCATCGTATTCGGCAACAATGGATTCAATATGATTGGTTCACCAGACTGGAGCCAAGATGTAAAAGGCAACGCAATCGCGATGATTACAATCAAAAAACGATACAACTATGTCATCACGAACTAAACGAACATTCAGAATGTGGGAGTTAGATCTAGATTAGAATACAATCTAGATTGGACTGCTTAGGGAGCGCCCTACGTAGGTGCGTGTAAACTCCTGGAAGGGGTTTAGACTAACAAATACATTGATAATACAAGTGCGACTGGCATGCTGTGTATGCGCCGCGTCGCCGCTGAGCTCGTATCCCGCGCTGCCAAATGTCCACAGCTCGCCTTGTGCCAGTTGCGAGTCGCGGCGCTCCTACACCTGCGCCGTGCCACTGACGGCGGGCGTAACTAAAGCTATGTCATGTACAGTCAGAAGCACCAATATGTAAACACTTAGCAACTTTTAAAAGTGATTTTCTCCTACTGTTCAGATTAAAATTTGATATTGTTACGGACTCATATTTTTGTGAAATAGATCCTATTTCCAAGTTACAATCGTTATTTCTCTCTAAAATTGCTTTTTAATTCAGGAAAGTATTTACATATTGCTGCTCGTGACTGTACAGTTGTACAATACTTATTTATTAATATACAGCTCAACTTTATTTCTAGCTTAGTATCGGTCATACATAATCTACCCTGTCAAATACTGGTATTCAGCTACATTCGGTTACACTAGAATCCGACTCCAACATATTTTGGAAAAGGCTAGGCAGATGATGACGTAATCTACCCTGTCGCTTCAGGTTGTCTGCTAGCGCAATACTCAATTTGATAAGACATTAATTCATTCATTCACATTCTTTCTTGTGACTTAGGTAGACTTAAGACTAGATGAAATTAGAACGTTAACCTAAATATGTCTAATCAAGTTTAATAGAAAGCTCAACTTTATAGAGCGGTGTCTCTGCGGCTCATAGTTAGAGTATTTCTGAAGCTCGGTGAGTGATCTCATCTGGGTGCTGTGACATCATGTCTCACAAACCTTGGAACGGGCGACACCGCAAGCAACAGCTGGTTGACCTGAGAGTGATACAACACACGACTCAACCTTGCCAACCGGACCCTTATCGCCTGCATCTAACGCACGCGGGACTCCCCGCGCAAGCGGCTCGCTCAGTGACACAACACGCGTATGCGTGTGCGTGTCTCTGTGTGTGTGTGTGTCATGTGTGATCCACATTGGAGAGGAGAAAGTGCTCCCAAGAAAGTGCTCGCGCCGCGTAAGGCCACACAAAAAACTAAACGATTTGTTCGTGCCAACTTACTCATGCACTCTCACACGACTCTAACACGAACTCATAAGGGTGATACTTATTTGCTGCAGAGGTGGGCTCCGCGGTAACATAGGACAGATCTATTCTGCGGTGAACGTACGCGTCTGTGCAAATGTAGCGACGAAATAAGGACGACCTCGAAATCCAGTTCGGTGTTAACTAGCTATAGAACATGCTAATGCAATCGTAAATCGACCAATTCATTACGTCTTACCTTCCCCGATAGATAAACGTAAAGCAAACGCTGTGCCGCCAATCAAATAGCGATACATAATGAGTGAATCCGAAGGCCCGCGGCTGCGCCGCGCCGCGCCGTGACGCTCCGTTACTTTCTCAAGTGGTTTATAAATACTCAAAGTAAACAGAGCACGCGTGTTTCACTGAATCACTGCGCACAGTAAGCAGCGACTACACTCGGTAGGCGCACACACATACTAGTCCTCTGTACCCGCAGGTGCCGCCATGCGCCATTGTTAATCACTTATAAGAGTGGCAGGTACTATGACCATACAATACAGTGGTCAGCACATATCTCTATGCTTAGGAAATAAGAGAGAGTCATCTTCATACACCACGTTTGAAACCTTAGAATGCCGGTGTCTACTACACCCTTTCGCCAGTTATATTTGAGTCTAGATTTTCTGAAGTTTGAAGTATTTTAATACATAATGACTGTTCCCGACCTGGGGATCAATCCCAGATCGACAACCGATGAACCGAGGCAGTCGGTGAGAAGAGAACATTTAGATGTTCCGCGCGGTTGACATAACCGAGCGAGGCCGTGACCGATCCGTTGAAAGCGACAAGTTCGCTGACCGCTCCGGTTTCTCTCCGGCTCCGGTAAGCACACCGGCGCGGCGCGCGCAACGTCTACTGATCACCTCACGCCTTACTATGACGAGGTGATCTTAGCGCTGCGCTCAAACATGCAGGTGGTTTAGTTATCTATGCAAAATACAGGTCTACCACTGACTTGATTAATATAAATTAGGTGTAATAAATATTACTTGTTATGACCACCAAGTGAAGCGTCGGCAAACACAGAATATTTAGTCGAACTGTATCAACTTGTAAGGAAGCCGCGTGAGGCACGGTCAGGCATTGTAGTAACTGATTATAAAATGATCACTCTGTAAATTCGTGTTATAACCATTTCAAGAAGAGAACGTAATTTAAAGCCCTGGATTACGCCGGGGCTGCTCCGCTGTATACGGCACCATGACCGCATGCATGTCAAATTAAAAAGTCGGTAAATAATTAAATGAAAAAAAAAAACACAAATACTCGCTATCGCAATTTCTGTAGTTCACTGCTGAGAAAACTTAAACGCTCGTATGAAAAAGATCAGTTTCGTAATGCAAATAATTATGTTAAAGCTACTTGGAATGTGATTAAGAAAGTCTCTGATCTGCAAACTCAGTGTTCTCCTTCTTTTGACCTATTACATTTGTTAGATAATCCTAAATCCTCGCTTAATCACCTCAACAACTTTTATGCTAATGTAGGCAGTAGCTTGGCGTCTAAAATTAAATCACCCTCAACGGTGCTCAATTCTGTGGCGAATTCGCAGTCGCGTAGCTCTATGGCCGTCCTTGAAGTAACCGAAGATGATGTGGACTCCATTATTTTGGGTCTCAGAACTAACTGTGCTACTGGCTTAGACTGTTTACCGTCTAAATTAATAAAGGCCTCGAGATGCGTATTAGTCTCAATTATTACACATGTCTGTAATTTGTGTATAAGTGCAGGTGTCCTCCCAACGGCATTTAAAAAAGCAGTAGTTCATCCCATTCATAAGTCTGGGTGCAGAGACGATGTCAATAACTACCGTCCAATTTCGATTTTAATAGCAATGTCAAAGATCTTACAACGAGTACTGAATAAGAATGTGACCAGTTTTCTCGAAACAAACAGCATCCTCGCCAATAACCAATACGGGTTCAGAAATGGAGTAAGTACCGAAGACGCAGTTATGGATTTATCTAATCACGTAGCTAGGACGCTAGATAGAAAACTCAAATGCCTGGGTATTTTCCTTGATTTGTCAAAGGCATTTGACACCGTTTCTGCCCCAGCCTTATTGAGTAAAATGGAAAGCATTGGAATACGTGGACACCAATTGAAAATTTTCGCAGACTATCTCAGCGATCGTACCCAAAAAGTATAAATCGGTCAACATGAAAGTGATGAGCTTCCAATCACATATGGCGTTCCGCAAGGCAGCATCCTGGGGCCTAGTCTCTTTCTTATTTATATAAATGAACTCTGCAAGCGCGCGCTCGAAAATTGCAAGATTTTTACGTATGCGGACGACACTGCCCTTGTTATAGATGGTTATGACTGGCCCCAGATATACCTAAACTCCGAGGCTGCGCTTTCCTCTGTGATGAAATGTTTGTCCGTCATCTTGCTCACTTTAAACGTTGATAAAATGGTATACGTTCCCTTTGCTCTTAGGTCAAATCTGTGTCCCCCAAATTTCCTTAATCTAAGAGCACATGTTTGTGATTCCTTAACGCCGTGTAGCTGTCTCTTCCTCACTAAATCATCTTGTGTAAGGTACCTAGGAGTACTTATTTATCAGCATCTCAACTGGCACCCCCAAATAGTCAAGATTACGCCCCGCATACGTAAGCTAATATGTGTTTTCAAGAAGCTACGAAATTCTGCTGATCATGAAACACTTAAACTAGTATATTTTGCGCTATGCCGGTCTGTCCTAACACACTGCTTACCCGTTTGGGGTGATGCCACAAAAAATGTTTTCATCCGCCTTGAGAGAGCCCAGAGAGCTATCCTTAAAGTAATGCTCTCTCTTCCACGTAGGTATCCCACTGTGCAGCTCTATTCCGATTGCAAGGTACTCACAGTCAGGCAACTTTACGTGCTCCTGTCTACCCTACGCAAACACTCTGGACGTCCCCCAAAGGAACCGACTGGCAGACTTAAGCATAATGGTTTCTCTCACGAACGCCTTAGAACTGGCAAAAGAAGAACTTCCTTTGCCATTTGGCAATTCTATGTTATTAGCACTAAAATGTACAACTTCTGAAACAAAAAGTTAAATATTTTTTCGTGCCCCAAATATAAATGCAAAAATGTACTTAAAGATTATTTTCAAACACTTTAACTATGATAACACTGAGGATCTTCTGCTGGGTAATTTATAGTGATGATGATATAAAAATTCTAAAAATCATAAGTATAAAGCTCTATACTTTCTCACTACATACACACACTCACACACATACACACTCATATCCTTCACTTACACTTACTCACTACACATACACTCACAACCTACATAATTATGTACAACTCACCATAAAGTTGTTTTTTTTTTCATTTTGCTCTTTATTTACATTTAGTTTCTTTTTTCTTTGCCACCATTTTTTACTATTGATACGCCCCGATTTACTTTAACTATGGCTTTGTTTGTTTACGAAGAATCACTGACTCCTAAGTCACAGGCCTACACTTAGTTTAGGAGTCAGAGTATCTAAATTATTGTGACCTAGTAATAAGCCTTAAATGTTCTTGGTTTTATTGATATTTTAATGTGATGGCTTGTGGCGAAATAAAGAATTTATTTATTAAAGAATTATTATTAAATCATTGAATGCCCATTATGGATTGGGATATGCGAACAATATAAGTGCTCAGTAAACTGTTTACCTGACTGTACACAGCGGTGTATCGTCAGCGGCAGCCTGCGTGGTGCCTGTGACGTCATACACGTCATACAACACGGTACACGTAAGTGCAGCTGAACTAAGTAACCACAGCCATCGAAGCGCACTGAGTGTCTCCAACTGATCCGTTGAACAACTGACTTCGCAAACACTGCCTTAATCTTTTGTGAAAAAGAGAGCAAAGATGTGAGATAGTGAAAGTGTGAAATCAATCGATCAGTCGTTGAGGGCGTGTCTGTCAGTTTATCTGTGTGTCAATATTTTTCTCAGAGCAACTACTTTCATTACGACACGGATAATCGATGTATTGACGTGGGAGCGCCACATTCAGCCCGATCGGCATCGCAACCCACACATTACGTAACACTAGTCTAGCGAGATGAGCTTTACACCAAACGCCTGCGGGGTGCCTGGGTTGGCACATTTATTATTAAAAGTAAATAAACATAATATTTCAATAGATGTGTCGTGAAACTCCGCAACACCCCCGTAGTGCAGCTATCATCTGATCTACATACTGTTAGCGACGTCGCCTGTATCGCTAGCGCAGAGTGGTCCCAATGGTGGCGTGCATACAACTTACTGACCACCTACTGAACTCTTTCTTAATCTTTTTTTCTGCTGCTCGTTACCTTCACGGTTGAAAAAGAATGAACACAATTAGTCAGATCATAAAGATATTCTGTCGTGATGTTGGTCAGAACTCAGGTATACCGACAGTCACGCACGTTATTAATATTATGTTAGTGGTGGTTAGTACACGTAACAGTGGGCTTTCAACTTGCTTTCTTTGGCAACGTTACGATCTTCGAGTGCCAAATAGATAACATAAAGTACCTACATAATGACAATTTCTTTAATATTTCTCGTTTCTCGTGGATAAATGCGAGGGATATCGTATGTAGAGACCTATAACGAGGCCGGCGTCGGTTTCTTTCAAATGATGTAGTTTAACTAAACGGCGTTTAAGTGAAACTCCCTCGGTTAGAGAACGAGTTCCGAACACATTCATACATGAACGTTATTACTGTAGAAAGTCGCCTAGTGCACATACATATGTACCAACGTTGTGACTCAGTACATTCACGTGGTACGTGTGAACTTATCATTCAGTTTGACTGTTGCCGATCAGTGAGTACTGATCACGCTGAGTAGTGTGACCGTGTCTTGGCGAGCGAATCGCGAGCTACAGTGTGACATGAAGAGTGCCGCGATCAAATGCCTATGTATGTCGACTGCACATCTCACGTTCAAGTAATTACATTGAAGTTTAACGACTTTACGCTCGTGAGCTTTTTGTAATTTTCTTTAAATGTGTGTCAAGGGTTGTAGCGCAGCCACCGGCCACCGTTACGTACCTAACACCTATCCCAGGCCGACGCGCAGCCGCCTGCCGCCGGAGAACTCTTCTTCCACGCTTCCGCCTCGTATCAGTTGTATCATCTTACTTGTAGACAATGTTTACCCTCGTTGAGCTAAACAGGCTCAATCAGTTACAACTGAACCATTTGTGTCAATTTGCGATAATCTTGTAAAACATAAAATGCTATATATGCTCGGTTGGTCGGCGATCGAACGCGGATAGATGAGCATCGTCGGGAGCTTTCATATTGTGTTGCACAGGACGCAATCTGCGACAGCTGAAAACTTCCAAGCTTACGATCTATACTCATTAAACGCATGACATTGTGTCCAACTACTAATCTTCTAGTTAATCATGAAACGTCGGCCTATCATACTGCCGAAAAACTCCTCGTATTAATCGTGATCAGTATAAGTAGTCTACAGGCCGATAGAATATCGTAGCGTAACGAGCTCGATACAAACACGATTAGTATCACATCGGACTGAATAGCCATCACGGTGTGCCGCAAAGCGTGGTACAAGACGGCGGCACCTGGGAGACTTACACTGGTATTCCAAGAGGCACACTGAAACTACCTCGGACTTGACACGCCTACTTCCGCCCCATTAGTACATATTGACATCTACAGTTTGTTTATAAATTGACATTTAAACGCCCACTTTTCTCTCTCTCCTATGGAATCATCTCTCAAATTTGAAGTACCGGAAAACTATTACTTTGACAGATGATTTCTTACCTTATTAAGGCTATGTTCATATGGCAATACTTTGACGCGCGTTTTCAAATTGAGCGTTTAGACATCCTAATATTAAAGTAAATAATAGGATGTTATGGGATCATATGCGCGCGCGTCAGCGAGCATCAACGCAGCTTTCAGAGAAAAAGTCTCTAGAGACGCAGGCGATCGCGCGTTGACGCGCGCTTTGATATTAATGTAACATCCGTTTGCTATTCAGTTGAGCGCGCGCTTTAATTGTGATCAGATGTACTTATTTTACAATTTTGTTAATTATTTTTATACCGACCTCGACTGACGAGTAGTGACGAGTACTCTCGCAACGTGCGTTAGCGCTTGATATTTGAATTCTCTTTAAATTTTATCGTGCGATGACGCGCGTTACGTGTGCCTTAACTTAGCCTAAGGGCGTTTGTCTACGAACACAACAAATACCAATAAAGAGCCCCAATGTTATAAACAAAAGGAGTAAGTTTAAAAAGAAGAACTTAGAAAAGAGAGAAGATCGAATAAATGTGCGAATATTAACATTTTCAACTCATTGCGTTGAAAATATGGGAATTAATCTTTCCAATATTTTCAACACGATGAGTTTATTTATTCATGAAACAAATTGCTCAGTCCTATTTGTAAAATAAGTTTATTTTCTGTAGGGAGTGTGGATGCTGGAGAACGAAAAGTTATTGGTATATTGGTTCTTTACGGTTCTTTTTTACTCAAAGGATGTCAACGCGTGTTAACAACACAATTAATTTTTAATTTTCTTAATTAATCCGTTTATAATTTCAACTACATGCAATTTAAATATTAACTATACTACACATTACTATTTATCGTGACCGATGCAGAAAACCCTTCAGAAAGGAGAGGGGCTCGGCTCCATACCATCCTGGGCCCTTTTAACTAAATCAAAGTAAGCTTATTTAAGAGCCCCCTCTTAGTTACACAAAAAAATTGGTGGATTTTGGCAATCTAGGAAAAGAGTTATATATTTGGGTCGGGTGGCTTTCGGGACCGGGATTGCGGTCCCGAAAGCCACCTATAGATTCAATAATTATTTTTGAGTGGTATTTCGGGACCACAAGAAAAAAGAAGTTAAATTACAGTTAACTGAAAAGCTAATATAACAATTATAATTAATATTAATTTATATTTTTTTTTTTTTTTTGATAACAATTGCATGAGTATCGGTGCAAAATAAAGTAAATATTTGAATGTCTTCAGATTTTCCAACTCTGAAACGCGATGAGAAAAGAAAGAAGTACTAGGCTGCCATACATGGAATTCTGTTCGCGAAATGTTTTATGCAAGTTGTGGTCAGTAACTATACGAAAAATATTAGGCTAGCATAAACTCAAGTTGATATGTATTTTAGTCATTCTGGGTAACTAAGTGGTAGTTTAAGAATACTAGAAACTATGATTGAAATACCACCTTATGTGCATGCAGGCCTAGTACTTTTTGTCGCCAAAGACGATTTTAGATATAATATAACCCGCTTTCTAGATTGTAAAATGCTGCTTTATTGTGTGATTTCTTTTAGAACGACTATTTTGGTAAACATTTCAACTAAGTTAAGCCGGGCCCAGGAATTCCCCTCTCTCTGTTCCTACAGTGAACGCTATCAATGATGTAATGTAATATAATTTGTTGTATAATTGTGTGTAGAGTTTTCTAACCATTAGTCTAGTGGTAGTAAGCACGACTGCTGAGCGTGAGGTCCTGGATTCGATTGCCAGGTTGGTTCAAAGTTTTATTTGGTTTTTCTTTTTATGTAAGTGACTCTCTGTATGAGCTCGGATTCCAGATTTCAGCCCGGTTAATTACAATAGGTTCATCCTACATGCTACATTAAGACTTAAATTTGAAGAACCTCTACCCAATCCTTCAATACCAATGTTTAATAATGCTAAAATACAACCATTTGACAATATATGATAAATTCTTTATTTCATCGATTGACCCCACTAGCCACTCTTCCGGACTTTTTCTTTTGAGCCCTGAGTTTTTCTTCCGAGTCCATTGCCTTTAGGAGCCACAAAAAAAATGTAAATCAATTCAGTAAACTAAGTACAAAATTAACCAAGTTACTGCAAATATCACTGGGTCAGTGAAACAATTATTTTCGATTTTCGTTAGAATACAAATAGATTGACTAAAAGTTTCTACATATTTTCTGGCGGATGCTGATAAGCCGATTAGAGATTAAGTATTATTAGAAATTTCTTCGGGACCTATGAAACAGCAGATGGGATTTTGCTAACGTGGGATTCTGTTGATTGGTGAGAGCAGGGATACCTGCCACCTGCACTAATATCACTACCACTTCTGCGGTAAAATTTCTAGAATTTATGATCACCACACATAGGTGAATATGTGTAGAAACTGCCTGTAAATAGGTACTTACATTTCACTAGTCCAGTCAGGCGAACCTATGCCATAATTGCGGCGAGCCTATTGGCTCGATGATTGCGGATGGGCCGCTCGATATTGTTGAACTTAGGTGCAAGCTGTATCCTCTAGAGAATACGTTCCTGCAAGCACGTTCATAGTTTTCACTTTTTCACAATATAAACAAATATTCGTTCAGGATATCGCAATGGCAGTTCTTGACTAAGAGTGGTGGTCTTCCTTTTGATAGACCACCAAAACTATCTCAGTAGATTATCAATAATTACATTCGTCGATATTATAATCAGCAAACAGTCTGTTAATTGTTGTAAAATCTTTGACAAATGTTGACAATCAAGAAAGCATTCATTAGAATGACATTATAGACATCTATAGTATTGATTATTTCGACATATGACATCTTTAGCATTGATTTAAGTGGAATGCAACTATGGGTAGGAGGCAACGAACATATACCGAGGAAGTACCTTATTCGAAGATCCGTCAATTGCGGCCAAGAAATTCTAGGAATACGATTTGGTGGGCGGTTTCAAATGTTGTCATGGCAATTAAAACCATTCGGTCAGTTTTCGTTGTCAAAAATGAACTTGAGTTGGTTTTTGGAATATATGTGTTAGTATAAGACTTTTTGTGAGGAGCTAAATAGCTAAGCTAACCCTGTGATATACAAGCAGCCCTAGCCCCCGCCCGCACAAGGTGCCGGATGACAATCAAGCAGCTGTTACTGTTATCACGGGTCGCGCGTCGGTCGGAAGCTGCTCGCCCCGGCGCGCGGCGTGCGCTGCGCCCTGTGACCTGTTGCCGCCGGAGCCGTTGTGACGTCAAACGGCTCATGTGGTATGTCTCCCCAGTGAAAGAGATAAAAAAACTTAGTCAATATCGTGTTATAATGTTGTCAAACACATAACCGTGGCCCGCGAAACTCGTCGAGTGATCGAAGGTTGAGAGAAACAAGGAAATACAATGGTTTGGCGTAAACAAGCTGTGAGCCACTAAAATATCTTGTTTAGTGAGCAGAGGCCTGTCATTATTTGCGTTCTTCCTGCAGTTAGCATCACAAAGCGTTAGATAACACTTCAAGTATAATGCGCCGCAGTGTTGTGGTGAGCTGAAACAGGCACATCGCTGTCACTCAGCCGGTACTACAGCGATGTTAGCGTGATCATATTGAGTGCGTCGTTTGTGGAGCAAGTGACAATCGTGCCTACACAAACCGACAGTATAATTCATCAAATCAGAACTCACGGATCCCCGTCTCCCAATAAATATTTATTAGGTCTTCTGGAGTCTATTTGTGCCCGATAAATGATCCCCCCCCCCAGTTAGTACAGGGTCCTCGAGGTCGAAAACTTAGGATAGGCTTCATAGTGTACCTACAAATCACTTGTCAAAGTTACATTTAGTTCGGAATACTTTCCAGTTATCTCACTTTATTCCGACATGTCGACTGGATTATAATGGTTCAAAATATCTATAGTTAGGATGTCAAAGTGTAAAATGCCCGCGATGATATGATATCAATATTTTGTAAATAATAAGGCGTAGGCGTAGTCGGGGCTCCTATTTCTCTTTGAAGGATTTAAAGATTTCTGTTTGAAGGGGATGAGATCCCATTCAAATCTGACCTGTCTGAGTCCGGGTGCCAAAGTCCCGAGCTCGCTTCGCTCGCTCTCGAAAAAATAGATTAAATGGTTTGTCAAATGATACGTTATCAAATAAAAGTTTATCGAGACAATTTTTTTTTCGAGTGAATTATTGCCAAACTTGTTGTTGTAAAATGATAAAATGACCAATCATGTTTTAGCCAATCGTTATTTTTGTCAAATGAAATTTGTAAATTTACTTTCGGTGAAATGACAGGACACCATGGTACATACAATATACGTATATGTATGTGGGTACTTGTTCATACATGCTGTATGATGCGGTGTACTGCGGTACAACCACTTTCCCCGCGGGGGAAGGGGCTGCGTCCTCTCACTTTCCACGCATTTTTGCCGGGAGTTGTTGAACCGCAGAGATTTACGAGATGCGAGCACTGCACACGCGTAAACACAAACAACATACGTAAATTTATGTATTATGTGTGCGACTGTGTGTGCGTGAGTTAGGATGTATGCTGCACATATGCCAGCGTGTGGGCGGTCTTCCAACGTTCAGTATTGTTTATTAACAATATATGTTTGTATGTATAAAATGTAGAGTAGTGATTTTTGAACTTTTATTGTAAGAATGAAAAAAAATTGACAATCTTTTATTAATAATAAGAATAAATAAGATAGATAGTGATAGTTGTTGTTGTTTTTTTTGCCGATAGTTGTTTCAGCCAATGGCTTAATTGCCAAGAGCCTCGACCAATACCTGAGGAGGCTCTCGTTAGGCAGCTGGATCAAGGGCTTGATTCAGAAAGCGGTACTCCTGGACACGGCTCGTATTGTTAGGAGGTTCCTCTCTCTGGAGCCCTGACCGCCGGTAGCTTGGACCCTGTTCCCGATACCGGTGGGCTACTATTTTTATATTTTTAAATGTTTTTTTTTTTTTGTAAGAAATATTTAAAAATGTAACAATAAGAAGAAATAATGAATAAAGAGAATAAATAATAAATAAATTTATTTCATAAAAAGGAGATTGTAGTACATGAGACATACACAAAGTTATACATATAAGTTTGTACCATGTCAATCACAATCTGGTGGGTGAAGTTCTGCTTTCCTAGCTAGGTTATAGAATAACCTGTATTAAAGAATAACAGTCCCTGTCCCTTACAAAAAGTTACAATAAACTAGTACAATATTTTTCTTTCATACTACATACAATAATGTTTATACGTGAATACGTGCAAGTGTGTGTATGTGTGTGTGATTGTATGAGTGTATGAGTGTATGTAAGTGGTATGCGCGTGTGTAAGAGTGTGTATGTGATGGAGTGAAAGAGAGAGTGTGTATTTGTTTTGATTGAAGTCAATTTTTTATTGGCATCTGACAGTCGCGTTTACAGAGTCATTGTGATTAGTCAATATTAGAATTTTTATGGTGAAATAACCATTTTCTATTTAACATGAATTAGATATTATTAAAAACATTCGTCTGTGATAGTTTTCCCGGCAAATGCCGTGGTGATGAAGTTATAGTCTGACTTTAGATTGTGTTAATAGAGTTTAGTGTGGTTTTCTACATATTTTGAAATATTTCGTTTCGTGTCGTTTCGTGTTTCGTATTTTTAAGTATTAGCTATAAGTTGATTCTCATCTGGCTGCATTCTGGTGTTTGCAAACCACTATTGTATTAGGGTCTTCCTGTAATGATAGTGTGTAAGTTTAATAATAATAAATAAATAAATAAATTTATTTGAATGCCATACAATAATGGTCTTATCTGTTTCCTGTGAGGAATATTTGGTACGTATAGACGTATTGTATTGTATGTGTTGTTGTTGTTGTATTGTTGTATTGTTGTTGTTGCATTGATGTATTGTTGAGTTGTTGTATTGTTGAATTTTCTTATGCTACAGCAAAATTAATGCTGCTCTTGTAATTTTTTCCCCTAATAACAAAAGAGTGATCTTTGTCTCTCTCTGGTCTGAAACCGTTTTCCTATTTGTCTTAGGTGGAAGATTAAGTCGGACAGAGCCAACCCTTTTTTGGCTTCAACTATTACTTTTACACTGATTGCTATCAGTACTACATAATATAAAGAACATCCACGTCATACATCTAAAGAGCGTTCCAGACTCCTGTCTGGAACGACTTTGAAGGCGGAGAGCATAACAGAGCACATGGAGTGAGTCCAGGACAGGGAGGATTTGCCAGTTTTGTATTTTTTTGTATTATGGAAGCTTAGTTAGATATTTAGTTTCTTTTACAACTTACCTAAATTTTACAATACGAATTATTCCGTTTAAATGAGTATTTTATACAACTAATTCAGCTTCGGATCATTAAATAAAATAATAATCGCGACTAAAAAGATTTTTTTAACAATATTTGAACTTTTGTATTTTTATATTATAATCTAAATTAAATCGTAAAGCAGTGAAGGTTCTTTATTTATTTTTTTCGCTGCAGTAGGTATTTCTCATTTACCCATACTTGTGACCAGATTGTTTAGACATTAGACACGCAATTCCTTTAGTAGCGGTAATTCGGTTGTTAGTCCGGTTGACCGTACGGTTTGGAAGGGACCCCGACGCGAAAACGGGAACCACATACTCAGTACATCATTCTGAACCCTCCCACATAGACCCTTTTCATCGGTTATTAAAAAAAGTCTATGTAGGGGGTTCATAATGATGTACTGAGTATGTGGTCCGTTTTCGCGTCAGTGTCCCTTCCACCCCGTATGTTACATCGATTATCTCTCATCGATACCTTTGTTGATTAATATACAGATGCAGATTAAAGATATAACACCTGCTGTATAAAAACTGATCGCTCTCAGATTGTTAGCTTGAGAAAACATTGACTTCAAGTTTTTCCGTTGTTTTCCATGTGAATTTTATTCATGATCTACTCAGAGACCTCTAACGTGCACTCAATTGTTATTGTGATAAAATTCCAATAACCCAGTAAACCGAAGAACTATGTAAAAAGGAACTGTTTTTCTCTATGATTTGTGAATTACATACATTCTAGGTACATTTATTTATTTATTATGGTTAATACAGCTCATACAAAAGACATCAACGCGCGCACACAAGAATCGATGTTTTCAAATGCGGTTGAACATAACAGGATGTGTGGCTGAATTTATCACGAAACTGCTTTATCTATTACCAGAGAGGTATTAGGATGCCAGTATTATTAGATGGAACCAGACAAGCCTTCTTTCGAACACCATGGAAGCTCACAGCTGTCATTAGCGAATGATTTCAAGAGAGGTCAACCGCACAATGCCACAGTCACGCCGCGGCTCACGACCGCTCGTAACGATGGCTGCTGCAATCATGAAACAAACGACGATATTATTCATGATCACGGCGAAACGCTCTGTGCGAATCTGTTATTTGACTGCAACAAATTGTAGAGCAACCTTGATGTTTTATGCTTGTAAAAGTACAAACAACTGAACGACATCGTTCAACAGTTACGAAACTAGTAGTGCTAGGTAACTATATATTACAATTGAGCAGGCAGCTGCCGATATAAGGAGATCGTATCCATGTGAAACGAGACCTGATGATGAGCGCTCGCGCTGGTGTAGCGTAACACACAGCACATGGCGTGGCAAGGGACGAATACGTAACGGTTGACGCGCTTTGTCCAGGTCACACAAGCGCAGTGCGTTATGGAGCCCTGCAGCACACAATGCAGTTCGCATTAATGGGTAGTGTGTGTTGTGCTACTGTACAGAGTACATCTCAATTATAGTTCAGGTTAACAAAGCTACAGTATAAGCGTCCACGCTATTCAACCATGACAACCTGTCACCCTGCGCCCGGGTTAGTCGAGTCGCCACATTCGCCACACCTCTCGCTCGTCGTCTACCTAGCCTTTCCTCAACTATGTTCGGGTCGGGTTCCAGTCTAACCGAATGCAGCTGAGTACCAGTATTTTACATGGCCCAAGTGCCTCTCTGACCTCCATAACCAAACAGACATTTGGGCTTCTGACGCCCATCTCTCGCTCGTTGACCATAATTACACACTTTCCTTTATTAACGTTAAGTCGTAACGAACATCTGCTGCGTTACATTAATTAAACTAATGTATACTTTCACTTCCGTGGCAGCAGTCGGGCTATCAATCATTGACATAGGTTCAATGGAGGAACTAGGTAACGTAGATACATATTAACTGTAGTAAAGTTAATCATCTCCGATTCAGGACACCTAGTCGCGGATCACTGGTTCCGTCGCTCGGACACACAATGGTCGCCGCGCTTGTTTTGTCGTAGATTTTCGTACGTGGGCTATGTAAAAAAAAAAAAAAAAAAATTTTGGGCTAAATCCCTTCAATATTGGGTTTTGTTTTGTAACAAAACCTGTTTGTTCTAAACATATCCTGAACATACACCTACTGCATTTTGGGTGTCAAAAATGATGTCTATAGTCTGGTATGTCCGGCAACGCGCTCTGTGCTCGATGCGACGCGACGCCGCATAATTATGTCACTCGCGCGTTGTTTGATAACAATCGCACAAACAAACGACGCGCAACTGTGGCGACAGAGTGGCTCACTGTCGTAATGTATGTATAGCGGCGACACAAAACAACAGAAATCCCCTATGCCGTCACCAGTGAACAGTGCGAAGTAAGCGGCGCGCCTGCAGCCCGGCGCGCGGCGACGCGGGAAGCAACGAGCAAAGGTCTATAATGTTGTGAATGTACTAAGTATTCAAACCTTTTAAGTATGCTACAACTCAATAAGTTATTTCGAGCTCAATACAATAGTGTTTTTGTTTGTATATCAAAATCGTTTGATAACTGTACTAGGCACGAGCTCCTCCTGCGCCGCCCCGTCGCGCGTCGCTGCACCTGGGGGTGTTCTTATAGAGCTGCAGAAACTCGGTAGGTGCCGAGAACGATCGCCGTGAATGTTTCATCGGTATCTACTTAGTCTTAATTTTGAAGTACCTTTATTTGATCTACCTAGAATCTAGGTAGTCCACCTAAAAAAATACTTCTAGGTCCTAGAAGTATTTCTTTGTAGATATAAGTCATAAGAAGGTATGTTTGAATCCGACTAGAAAAAGAGGCGTCCCGCTTCAGTTAGTTTAAATATACTTAATGATAGTGTCATCGGCGAAATGAGCTAAACACACCTGGTACCCCCCGGGACGCGCTGCGTGATATATGCTCTGCGATGACATCAGCTCACACGTTATGTAGTCATTAATTAATATTTAATTAGTTAGTGTAAGGCGACACCGTCACAGGTGCTCTCCTATTTGTGAACATGAGTCACATTCGACAGCACTCCGAATAGTCAAGTAACGAAGTCCATCAACTAATATCAATTGGCAAAATCACAACGACCCTGTTGTGTACATCTGTGTATGAATGTATATTTATATAGGTATACACCGATGTAACTGTTAGATGTTACAGGTCAGCTGGCCGCGAGATGCGCGACGCGCGAGCTCGCCGACACTTTCACCGGGTGGAGGCGGCGGCGAGCAACCCACCGAATACTACTGGTTAGATGTAGACGATGTGTGACACCAACCGGCCTTGGGCTTTGTATGTTATTAACTTTACTCTGATTTGGAACCACCATCAAACAAAATAGATGAGAAGACTTAGCATAAATAATTGTTCTACGGATAATTGTTGTGTTCAGATGTCAGTAGCATAGTGGAGCCATCACTCGATGGTCGCAAATCCATCTGAAACTATGTAAGAAGGACGAAACTCAGGTGACTTGTTGAGTGGCACGCAGAGTGCATGTACGGCGCATTCACACCGACGACGACGGCTCGTGGAAACTGTTCCGTGTGAACCACGCCTTATGTCACAACGACCTTTATATGACTCGGAAGAAACTGTGACGTGTTGTGACTTAACGCGACGCGAGCACAAGATAGTGCACAACGCCAGTGTTCGTGAGAGCACACGTAACCACGCTCGAGCACTAGCAGCCTGGCTTGAGGAACTGTCACACTGTACACGACACACATCAACCCATACAACCGATCAGTACATACAAAATAGATTTAAAAAAAAATGTTTAATTCTCACCATTAAAAAATTACAATTTAGAAGGTACATGAAAATTATTACAATTGTTTTTTCCTGTGGTGGTTATAATGAGGTGCACAGAGTATTGATCCTACCACTGTTCCTGTACTGTACCAGTGTTCAGCTTTAAAGATGGTGTAGTTGTTATAGACAGTCACAGTTTTAAACAACTGAAACCTGTTCTTCTTGAGGATGTGGGAAAGACCTGTCAACAGTATCTCACAGTCCTGTAAGCCATGAGTTCAGATAGTTTAAGTAGCAGTTCGTCAGTCCATCCGGACGGCTTGTGACTGATGACGTTGCGATTTACAATCAACACTATTTACCTTTATTATGAAAGTTCATACAGCGAACAGTCCTAATTCTGATTTGGATACATTCTTACAAACATCTTAAGGAACTGGCGAGATGTTGTTGTGCTATTAGATACACCTCGTTATGTATCTTAAGCACCTGATGGACGCTACTGAAGTGTCAAACTCGTCGCCAAATTTTGGGCTGACTCAATTTGAATTGTCATCGACACGCTAAGAAGAAGATGTATCTTGAGGTGCTTGACTTTAATCACTGCGCTGGCTATGTCAAGTAGAAATATTACTAGAAATCGCTGTCATGTTGTGATAGATTACTGCCACAGCACAGCTTATACATGTTTCGGGAATCCAGAAGTTCAAACTCTTGGATGCATTGCCTTGCATGCCATACAAACAACTATAAAATGGAGAAGATCCCCAAATGTTTCAGTTATTCTCAAGCATTAGCTTGAGAGGTGCATGTTCACATGAGAGCAGTACAATACACCTGCGGGGGACGATCTAGATGATCTAGAGCGTTCCCCGCGGGTGTGCGCCACTTGCGTACCGTAGCGTGCTGCGCAGGGGGAGGGGGGCGGGGCACCGGTGCGGGTACCGTTGGCACCTGACCCACTGCCCGCGAGGAATGCGCTCCGACTACACACGCACAGATACACAACAGTAACGGTGCGCCCAGTGCCTGCGCCACTCAGCACACAGCTCGCACAGAAGGCTCAGCTACTGCGGAGTTACGATCATCCACATCGGCGCTCATCTCATGGACAAACAACTTGACGTAGACTATCTTTCCATTTTCGGAATGTTACCCCTCAGTGTGTCTAACAGAGAATTGTAAATTGTTGAAAGTGTGGAGAGTCCGTAGATAACTATAATTATTGTATGATTAGATGAGACTGTCCCGGCCAGCAGGTCGTGTGCGCGTGAGTCGGTTCCTCGCAAGGAGTGCGCCTTCTGACCGCGCCGCGTGCGCACTGTGGCGCCCCTGGACGCACCGGGTTAAGGTCGAGTGCACTGTAACGAGCGCGCGACAACTGTAACCGACGCCACCGCAGCACTGGCCGCGCTCACACGCACCCGGCACCCGCGGGAACATGCGAATACGCCGAGTCTAACTGCTAGTATGAAAGGAACTTGCATACGAATAGGCATCATAAGACCGGCGCGGCGCGGCGATAAGTCCTGCGACTGCTTGTTTTCATCAAAGATTTTTTTTGAATTTTTGTGTAACATCAATTTACTATCACAGCCCCACCTTTTTTTTTTCGGATGGGAAATCATCAAATGACTTCTCCCGCCCTGGGCTGAGCGGGAGGGAGTGTCAGACTTTTACTGACTAAAACCCATCCATGTTCCTTCATCGCCCTTTGTGTTCCGGGGCCGCGGTATCTCTTTCGAACAACCCGCAGCACCCGGCAGGCATCGGCCCTTGCGGGCCCCTTCCCTATGCTATCACAGCCCCACCTGAATTCTGTTTGGTCAAAAACCAAAACTGATAAAAGGATAATTTTATTGCATGAATATTTTGCAATAAATTAAGATTCTAACCGAATCATCACAATACGAGACAAAGTTTTTATTTTAGCCTTTTTTGCTGTGGTATCTATAATACGGATCACCGCGCAAGCTTCCTTTACCAGGTGAAAAAAGAATCACTCAAATCGGACCAATAATTACCGAGAAATCGGTGTACATACACGAAAAAATAAAAATGCTGGTCGAATACATAACCACCCATTTTTTTTGAAGTCGGTTAATGAATGATGGACTATAATGGTTCTAGTCTCTAGTGGCTGCAAGCGCGACTGCTGAGCATGAGGTCCTGGCTTCGATTTCCAGGTCGGGCATAGTGTTATTGGATTTTTTCCATCAGGAATTTCTCAGCAGCAGCTACGGAGTCTGAATTTGTGCCCAGTTGATGGCAATAGGCCCGCCCTCTAATGCATGGGACTCGGACATAACTGGCGAAATTTGTGTGTACTATCAGGTACACCTCTGCCTAACCCTTCGGGGATTACAGCCGTGATGTTATGTATTACGTGTTTAAAGTAATGAAAGAAACCTTTAAGTAGTTGTTTTTTTTTTTTTAGTAGGAACCATCTAATGTTAAACCAAGGGACGGCGCGGGCGCTCGGCCTGAAGGACCAGCAAACATTTAAAGCTCGTCTTATTGGTAAAGTGATTGCAGGCTCGTGGGTCGCGCTCGTGACACGGCACGGGTCGTGACATACCTCGCGCTCTGTGTTCCTGTTTTCTAATCATAAAGCGCGGCGTTTCGGATACCTACAACTGATACCTGTTTGTAAATAACCTGTGTAGTTATTACTGGCGGCGCCGGACTGCGGGCGCCGGCGCCAATTATTTGGTGGTATATGTGTACGGCGCGCATTCCTAAATAATATGCAAACGAATGTCAAGGTTCAAGTGCTCATAAATAACACTAGCTCGCGCTCTGAGCCTCCACACACAACCTCATCAGCACTGTACACCTCATCCGTCTGCACTGCAGCTAATCAGATGCAGCTTGAAGCGTGGTGCTTAGGTGGAGACGATGCCGACTAACGTCCTGATCGATCATTACTACTAGCTTGATTGAATTAAAGACACTCAGGATTTGCCATCGATCCCATGTATTGTGTGTGCGATCCCATGTGTTAGATCCTAATTATTCTTACTGTCATTGCTGCTAGGTACAAGTATCATGTTTCTTATTTCCTAGACAACTTGCAACAGCTTTAAAATCGTTTTACATTTCTACAACGGCTTCGAACAGGATTGGCATAAGCTTGTTTTGTTATAGCTGAAGTTCACCCCATGCATTTTTTACTTTTCCACTGTCGCTGATCTTTGTCTGAATCTTCCGGTCACCAGCTCTATTCCCTGAGCACTACTGCACTCAACCCGCAGTGTTCGACTCTACGAAGCTACACCGATTCATTTAATGACGGTTTTGATAGTAGGTAGCAGGCAACGTACTTTAAAATGTCAGTAGATTGGTAATGCGAGGTCGCGATCAAGCAGCCTCGTGTGTGTACTGAGGTAGTGCTGGACGGTTGCCGACTTACGGAGGCTTCGAGAGAGCTGCTTCCTCTCGCGCGGTCGCAACACTTGCAACCTGCGGCGGACGCTGTATTATACAACAGCCGCCACGCAGGCGAAAACGCACAGGGCACCCGACTAGAATATTAATTCGTCTGGGGTGCCCTGTGCGTTTTTCGCCGTAGTGGCTGTTGTATACAAGTTAATACTTGGGAGGTTAAACTTTTATTGAAGTCAACAAAGTGCTGCTGAGTTGTTCCACCTCGAAGATCGAGCAGCAATATTTGTATTTGATGGCCGACTATCAATAGTTCGAAGCAAATGTGTATGTCTCATGGGTGTACATACCACATATTTAGCGCTAGCAGTCATACATACTAGCGTCCTAATTAAGTACGATCATGAAGAGAGTTGCGCTTCAAAGCATGGCGAAGAAACAATCATGTTAACATGTACAAAACCACAAGGTGACGGATTGGTGCGCCGGCGCCAAGGAAATGCATAATAATAGCGCGTTATGACTCTATGAGTGGCGGGTCGGGTGGCACCCGCGACCAGCGACCCTCCACGCCGCGCTAATGTCACTCGATGCTAATGAGCGCGGCGCGAGTCACGCGCGCCAGCGGGCAGCACCGCCACGCTGCCATCTCACTGTGACACCACGCTAACGTCCCGCCACTGTCAATTTGCCAGAAGAGCCGTAAAGGGCAATTACATAAGAATTGAACTGGCTAGGCCCATCATACCATAACGCTCTAAACAATGTTGTCGTAGCCGGAACGTTTTGCACGACCACTGCTGGATTTTGGTCAGCCACATAATGTTTGTACAAGTTGATATACATATATCCTAAATTGCTTTTTGTGTTCGCTCCATACTTGATTCATGTGTATATATTAATAAGAAATGATTTCACAAATGATTGGCTGGCAATAGCGACCGTAATTATGCTCCATCTGACGGCTTTTTAATGAATCAGCAAGAAAACTTTATTTGCAAGAATAGTAAAGTATCGTAGATCACGTATGCATCGAGTAGTCGAGGATCGTAGCGCCGCGCGCCGTGAGGACGCGCACACAAGCGCGCGGGGAGCTCCGGTTCGGTCAGGAAGTCATTACGGAAGCTGCGTTAGCCCACCATTACACACTCGTACTGAGAAGAAAGTTATTTTGAGCCACGATTACACACTCGTACTGAGAAAAACAACTTTTACCTCACGTCATGTGAAAGGTTAACCTTAAGCACTCCGTTACCCCTTGTTCAAACTGGTTACCATTTAGGACTCAGATTTAACCTTTCTTGACCAGGGTACAACCAGGTCTTGGAAAGCTTGAATTTCTTCAAATCCTGAACAATGATGTCTTGAGCAGACTATTCTATTAAGCCCCAGATAGGGATCTGTATAAGTGTTGTGTAGACTAAAGCAATGTATGTGCGCGTGTCAGCTGATGAGTTGTCGCGTGCTTACAGGCAGTCCTGCGGAGACGCGAGGCGCGCGTCACGGTCGCATCTGTGCGGGCGGCTCTCACTTTCACACGGCCGCCGCGGCCACAGGTCGCCGCCTCTCAGTGCTACGGAACAAATGACAGCTGTTCCACTTGCACAGTACACCTACTACCTAGCACATCTTCCTCACAGATCTTGCGATGGGAAAGCGTATGTCTTGTAATACCTTAACATTCGACAGCAAAGTTCAAAGCGTTGTTAACGTGGGGACAACGTGTAATTCCTGGGAGGATAACGTTAGCTTACAGTGCTTGACTGGCTTGCCCTGCCTTTACTTGAGCTCAAAGCATTGGCTGGGGTCCCGACACGGTCAACGGTGTGACTGTTTTTCGGGTCAGTCTGAGTTTTTTTTTTTCGTTCACATTTTGCTTGATGTGAATCTTGAGTCACAGTCTGCTGTTTGTAGACAAAATCAGATTAGCTGATATTAGTTATTATTATTTTGGAAAACATGTTTTGTTTCTTAGCTCTTTGGCTAGTTTTAGCTACGTTAACGGGCCTTAACCAAGTCAACGTAGCGTGTGTGTGTGTGCGTTTTGATATATTTCATTTTCGTCGATCTGCATGAACTTCCTTACTATTCTGCAAGTGTTTAAAATCGCGGCTTTTTGGAGTGTAATGTAAATTGAGTCTTTGAGGTCTATTAATTTGAGGCTATGGTGGAGATGGTTGGGTATAACACCCGTGGTGGAGACTACTATGGGTACTACGTACACTTTCTCTTGCCTCCAGATTCTGGTCACCTCTTCTTTTAATTCTGCATATTTACTAATTTTCTCACCTATTGTTTTTTTTAAATTATGTGTGTTAGGGACTGCTATATCTATGAGGTATGTGACTTTATTTACTTTATCTTGAAGAATTATATCTGGTCTATTGTAGTGAATGGTCCTATCGGTTAATATGCCGCGATCATAAAAAAGTTTGTGAGTGGTATTTTCTATAAATGGTTGTGGTACATACTTGTAATAAGGAGTGTTAGAGTCTTGAACGAGCTTATGTTTGAGTGCTAGGTTTTGATGGATGATATTTGCTACCTGATTGTGCCTGTGGGTATAATCTGTTTGTGTGAGTGTGGTGCAAGCTCCTGTGATGTGTTGGATGGTCTCTGGTTGGCTGTGACATTTGCGACATTTATCGTTAGTCATCGTGGAGTCTTTTATGATGAATTTCCTGTAATTTTTTGTATTTATGATCTGATCTTGTATCGCAATAATAAAACCTTCGGTTTCCGGAAATAAGGAACCAATTTTAAGCCATTTGTTTGATGCTAGTGTGTCTATATGAGGTTGTTCAAGATCATGGGGATGCCGTCCGTGTAACACTTTCTTCTTCCAGTCTTCTAACTTTTGTTTCTGCGGGTCTTCATTGTTGGCATTTTGTGTATCTGTCTGTTCGTTTAGGTTTAGTGGGGTGTAGCTGCTATCGTTCATTACTATAGCTTTATGTATGTTACTGGTGTGAGATTTATTGTGAAAGAATGTTTTTAACCTAGTTATTTGTTTTTGCCAAAGATGGTGGATATCAATTAGGCCTCTCCCTCCGTTTTGTCGTTTGATAGTTAGCCTTTCTATTGCAGATTTAGGGTGTAGGTTATTGTGTTTAGTAAGTATGGTGCGTGTTGTTCTCTCGATTTGTTGGATGTCAGTTTTGGACCATTTGATCACTCCAAACGAGTATGTTAGTATTGGGATCGCGTAGGTGTTCAATGCCTTTATTAAATGTTTTCCGGAGAGTTGAGTTTTACAAACTGCGACCACTCTTCTCTTGTATTCTGTGTTCAATGTTTGTTTAATTGTTGTGTGATCTAATCCTTTGAGCTGCCTGTATCCTAAATATTTATATAAATCGGTGGGTTCCATAGCTGTAATTGTATCGGTAGTGTTAACCACATAGTCACCAGGTTTAATTTTGCCTCTTATTATATGTACTGTTTTACATTTATCTAGCCCAAATTGCATATTGATGTCTTTGCTAAATTCTGTCGTGATATCTATTAGTTTTTTCATCTCTTTTTCTGTTTTTGCGTATAATTTAATGTCGTCCATATAAATAAGATGAGAGATAGTGGTTTCTTCTGTTGTTTGTTTGAGGCAATATCCAGCCTGACAACGTTGTAGTAGGTGAGATAGAGGGTTCAGAGCGAGGCAGAACCATAAAGGGCTCAGGGAGTCTCCCTGATAAATACCTTTTTTAATAGCGATCTGGCGAGTTGTGACAACGTTATCGCGATAATTTAATTGCAGCGTAGTTTTCCATCGGGACATAATATTCTGCAAGAATTCTATTATTTTTGGGTTTATTTTATATATATGTAATATTTGGATAAGCCAGGAGTGTGGAATGCTATCAAAAGCTTTTTTGTAATCTATATAAGTGCAGTGTAAATTTCTATTTTTTGTGGCAGCATGTTTGTGAATGATCGAATCTATGACTAGTTGCTCTTTACATCCCATGTGTCCTCGCCTGCATCCCTTTTGTTCCTCTGCTATTATGTTGTGATGTTCTACGTGTTTATTGATTTTTGTAGTGATTGCTGACGTTAAGATCTTGTATAGTGTGGGTAGGCATGTAATGGGTCTGTATTGGGAAGGATGTGGTGAATATTGGGTTTTTGGCAACATGTAAGTTATTCCTGTAGCAATAAATTCCGGGATGTTTTGTTTTCCTAAAATGATTTCTGTTAAATTTTTAGCTAATATTTTGTGTAACGATTCTAATTTTTTATACCAATAATTGTGTATTTTATCGATACCGGGAGATTTCCAATTGTGTAGTCTTGCTGTAACACTAGTAATGTCAGACTCAGATAACTCGATGAATTCCATTTCTTCCAGTGAGCTCCATTTAGTTTCTTCATCTTGAATCCATTTAGATGTTTCCTTGTGATGTACTTGTTCCTCCCATATGCCAGCCCAAAAGGTTTCTAATTGTTCCGTTGTTGGTAGTTCTATGTTGTTTTCGGTTGTCGTTGTGTTGGTATCAGTTTGTGGTTTTTGTAATTTTCTGTAAAAGTTCTTTTCGTTTGTAGCAAACAAAGAGTTATCATTTTTACGTTCTTGTGCTTTTTTATATCTTCTCAACCTGTGGACTTTTAGGGCTAGTTTCTGTTTTATTGTATCTAAGAATTCTTCTGGTTTTCTGTTATGGTTTTCGTGTCTAGTATGGACAGCCATATTTTTTAAAATTACTTCTACTCTTTTGACTACTTTGTTCGATCTATTGTTGTTAATATATTGCGTTAGTCTGCCACAGTCTGCTCTAAGTTTTTCTATATCTTTTTCAAGCCTTTGCTGCCATACGGGTTTGTTACCATTTGATCGTCTAGTATTGTTTGAGTGTTCTGTGATTTTAAAATTGAGTTCTTCGGATATTACTAATGCTGTGCAATATATCAGAGTATGTACGTCTATGAGTTGAATTTCTTCGCTAATATACTGAGTGAGAATATTTTGATTAAATATATGAATGAGCTGAGTAAGTTTTGGTGTGTACCTGAGTTTGGGTAGTTTTGGTCGAGCTGCCGGGTCCATACCGGAGTATTGAGTGAGAGCTGTTTTAAATTTATCGTGTATTTCTTGGATACGCATATCTGTAGGCGGGTTTTGATTTAAATTAGCTAGAACCTCAATGTCATTTTCTAACATTATGGTCACATTTTCGGTTTGTGTGGATGTATGTGTGATTTGTGAATATGCCTGTGATGATAGATGGTAGTATGGTTGAGATTGTGTGTAAGGTTCTGATTGAGAGTGCGACTGGGGTTGTTCTTGATGAATGTTTTCAATTGTGTTTTGTGTTGCTGCGATATTGTTAGTTTCTTCATCATTTACTGATTCTAGGTGTAATTGTGTGCGCACTTCTACTTTTAACCTATCTACTTCCTCTAGTGACAACAGTTTATTCCTAACGATAGTTCTTCTTTGATCTGAAATCCTTTGTTCAGAAACGGTAATCTCTGGGTATTGACGTGTAAAAAGTTCATGCAGTTGTTGTCTGTAGGTGGTCATATCTGTCTCTAATTTAGTGATGTATAAGTAAGTTCGCATGATAAATATGTTTACTTCTTTGCTCCATTTCATGCGAACCCTTGTTTTTCCAGCCTTGGTGGACGCGGGCAAAAAGGTAGATACCCCCCGCGCAGCATTCAAAGTTGGAGTGGGTGAAACAGTATTTAAACTAATAATGGGGGGTGATGAAAGTGTAGGTGACGATGGTATGGATGGTGATGATCGCCTAGAAGGTGTGTATGAGACTGTGCTTGGGCTGTACGGTTCAACAGGGGTGTCTGTCCTGTCCGTCAGTCTGTCACCATCGTCAATGATTTCGGCTGTAGTATCTTTGTCGGTGGGAGCCCGCCTGTTCAACTCCTCACCGCTGACGGTTCGCATGCTGAGACACCCAGCGTCAGCTCCAGGTGCGCCCCGGCGATCGCCCCCGGGCAGCGGCCCTATATGTTTACTTTTACTACGTGTCTCCATTTTTAGTGGGTTTCCAGAGCCACGTTAGCCACGCCAGTAATTTCTCATTCGTGTGTCCGCCCCCCACGTGATTAGATGGTCAATCAGGACGTGTGGTTGTTTAGGGGGCTTATTATTATTTTTGGAAAACATGTTTTGTTTCTTAGCTCTTTGGCTAGTTTTAGCTACGTTAACGGGCCTTAACCAAGTCAACGTAGCGTGTGTGTGTGTGCGTTTTGATATATTTCATTTTCGTCGATCTGCATGAACTTCCTTACTATTCTGCAAGTGTTTAAAATCGCGGCTTTTTGGAGTGTAATGTAAATTGAGTCTTTGAGGTCTATTAATTTGAGGCTATGGTGGAGGTGGTTGGGTATAACACCCGTGGTGGAGACTACTATGGGTACTACGTACACTTTCTCTTGCCTCCAGATTCTGGTCACCTCTTCTTTTAATTCTGCATATTTACTAATTTTCTCACCTATTGTTTTTTGTAAATTATGTGTGTTAGGGACTGCTATATCTATGAGGTATGTGACTTTATTTACTTTATCTTGAAGAATTATATCTGGTCTGTTGTAGTGAATGGTCCTATCGGTTAATATGCCGCGATCATAAAAAAGTTTGTGAGTGGTATTTTCTACAAATGGTTGTGGTACATACTTGTAATAAGGAGTGTTAGAGTCTTGAATGAGCTTATGTTTGAGTGCTAGGTTTTGATGGATGATATTTGCTACCTGATTGTGCCTGTGGGTATAATCTGTTTGTGTGAGCGTGGTGCAAGCTCCTGTGATGTGTTGGATGGTCTCTGGTTGGCTGTGACATTTGCGGCATTTATCGTTAGTCATCGTGGAGTCTTTTATGATGAATTTCCTGTAATTTTTTGTGTTTATGATCTGATCTTGTATCGCAATAATAAAGCCCTCGGTTTCCGGAAATAAGGAACCAATTTTAAGCCATTTGTTTGATGCTAGTGTGTCTATATGAGGTTGTTCAAGATCATGCGGATGCCGTCCGTGCAACACTTTCTTCTTCCAATCTTCTAACTTTTGTTTCTGCGGGTCTGCATTGTTGGTATTTTGTGTATCTGTCTGTTCGTTTAGGTTTAGTGGGGTGTAGCTGCTATCGTTCATTACTATAGCTTTATGTATGTTACTTGTGTGAGATTTATTGTGGAAGAATGTTTTTAACCTAGTTATTTGTTTCTGCCAAAGATGGTGGATATCAATTAGGCCTCTCCCTCCGTTTTGTCGTTTGATAGTTAGCCTTTCTGTTGCAGATTTAGGGTGTAGGTTATTGTGTTTAGTAAGTATGGTGCGTGTTGTTCTCTCGATTTGCTGGATGTCAGTTTTGGACCATTTGATCACTCCAAACGAGTATGTTAGTATTGGAATCGCGTAGGTATTCAATGCCTTTATCAAATGTTTTCCGGAGAGTTGAGTTTTACAAACTGCGACCACTCTTCTCTTGTATTCTGTGTTCAATGTTTGTTTAATTGTTGTGTGATCTAATCCTTTGAGCTGCCTGTATCCTAAATATTTATATAAATCGGTGGGTTCCATAGCTGTAATTGTATCGGTAGTGTTAATTACATAGTCGCCAGGTTTAATTTTGCCTCTTATTATATGTACTGTTTTACATTTATCTAGCCCAAACTGCATATTGATGTCTTTGCTAAATTCTGTCGTGATATCTATTAGTTTTTTCATCGCTTTTTCTGTTTTTGCGTATAATTTAATGTCGTCCATATAAATAAGATGAGAGATAGTGGTTTCTTCTGTTGTTTGTTTGAGGCAATATCCAGCCTGACAACGCTGTAGTAGGTGAGATAGAGGGTTCAGAGCGAGGCAGAACCATAAAGGGCTCAGGGAGTCTCCCTGATAAATTCCTTTTTTAATAGCAATTTGGCGAGTTGTGACAACGTTATCGCGATAATTTAATTGCAGCGTAGTTTTCCATCGGGACATAATGTTCTGCAAGAATTCTATTATTTTTGGGTTTATTTTATATATATGTAATATTTGGATGAGCCAGGAGTGTGGAATGCTATCAAAAGCTTTTTTGTAGTCTATATAGGTGCAGTGTAAATTTCTATTTTTTGTGGCAGCATGTTTGTGTATGATCGAATCTATGACTAGTTGCTCTTTACATCCCATGTGTCCTCGCCTGCATCCCTTTTGTTCCTCTGCTATTATGTTGTGATGTTCTACGTGTTTATTGACTTTTGTAGTGATTGCTGACGTTAAGATCTTGTATAGTGTGGGTAAGCATGTAATCGGTCTGTATTGGGAAGGCTGTGGTGAATATTGGGTTTTTGGCAACATGTAAGTTATTCCTGTAGCAATAAATTCTGGGATGTTTTGTTTTCCTAAAATGATTTCTGTAAAATTTTTAGCTAATATTTTGTGCAACGATTCTAATTTTTTATACCAGTAATTGTGTATTTTATCGATACCGGGAGATTTCCAATTGTGTAGTCTTGCTGTAACACTAGTTATGTCAGACTCAGATAACTCGATGAATTCCATTTCTTCCAGTGAGCTCCATTTGGTTTCTTCATCTTGAATCCATTCAGATGTTGCCTTGTGATGTACTTGTTCCTCCCATATGCCAGCCCAAAATCTTTCTAATTGTTCCGTTGTTGGTAGTTCTATGTTGTTTTCGGTTGTCGTTGTGTTGGTGTCGGTTTGTGGTTTCTGTAACTTTCTGTAAAAGTTCTTTTCGTTTGTAGCAAACAAAGAGTTATCATTTTTACGTTCTTGTGCTTTTTTATATCTTCTCAACCTGTGGACTTTTAGGGCTAGTTTTTGTTTTATTGTATCTAAGAATTCTTCTGGTTTTCTGTTATGGTTTTCGTGTCTAGTATGGACAGCCATGTTTTTAAAAATTACTTCTACTCTTTTGACTACTTTGTTCGATCTATTGTTGTTAATATATTGCGTTAGCCTGCCACAGTCTGCTCTAAGTTTTTCTATATCTTTTTCAAGCCTTTGCTGCCATGCGGGTTTGTTACCATTTGATTGTCTAGTATTGCTTGTGTGTTCTGTGATTTTAAAATTGAGTTCTTCAGATATAACTAATGCTGTGCAATATATCAGAGTATGTACGTCTATGAGTTGAATTTCTTCGCTAATATACTGAGTGAGAATATTTTGATTGAATATATGAATGAGCTGAGTAAGTTTTGGTGTGTACCTGAGTTTGGGTAGTTTTGGTCGAGCTGCCGGGTCCATACCGGAGTATTGAGTGAGAGCTGTTTTAAATTTATCGTGTATTTCTTGGATACGCGTATCTGTAGGCGGGTTTTGATTTAAATTTGCTAGAACCTCAATGTCATTTTCTAACATTATTGTCACATTTTCGGTTTGTGTGGATGTATGTGTGATTTGTGAATATGCCTGTGATGATAGATGGTAGTATGGTTGAGATTGTGTGTAAGGTTCTGATTGAGAGTGCGACTGGGGTTGTTCTTGATGAATGTTTTCAATTGTGTTTTGTGTTGCTGCGATATTGTTAGTCTCTTCATCATTTACTGATTCTAGGTGTAATTGTGTGCGCACTTCTACTTTTAACCTATCTATTTCCTCAAGTGACAACAGTTTATTCCTAACGATTGCTCTTCTTTGATCTGAAATCCTTTGTTCAGAAACGGTAATCTCTGGATATTGACGTGTAAAAAGTTCATGCAGTTGTTGTCTGTAGGTGGTCATATCTGTCTCTAGTTTGGTGATGTATAAGTAAGTTCGCATGATAAATATGTTTACTTCTTTGCTCCATTTCATGCGAACCCTTGTTTTTCCAGCCTTGGTGGACGCGGGCAAAAAGGTAGATACCCCCCGCGCAGCATTCAAAGTTGGAGTGGGTGAAACAGTATTTAAACTAATAATGGGGGGTGATGAAAGTGTAGGTGACGATGGTATGGATGGTGATGATCGCCTAGAAGGTGTGTATGAGACTGTGCTTGGGCTGTACGGTTCAACAGGGGTGTCTGTCCTGTCCGTCAGTCTGTCACCATCGTCAATGATTTCGGCTGTAGTATCTTTGTCGGTGGGAGCCCGCCTGTTCAACTCCTCACCGCTGACGGTTCGCATGCTGAGACACCCAGCGTCAGCTCCAGGTGCGCCCCGGCGATCGCCCCCGGGCAGCGGCCCTATACGTTTACTTTTACTACGTGTCTCCATTTTTAGTGGGTTTCCAGAGCCACGTTAGCCACGCCAGTAATTTCTCATTCGTGTGTCCGCCCCCCACGTGATTAGATGGTCAATCAGGACGTGTGGTTGTTTAGGGGGCTTATTATTATTATTTTCGGAAAGTGTTTTTCTTCTCAGCCCTTAGGCTGGATTTTAACTACATTTACGGGCCGAAACCAGAGCAAATGTAGCGTGTGGTGTGTAAGTGTTATGAATGTCTATGTGTTGTGATGAGGTCCTATTTCGTTTTCTTCTATTTGCATGAACTTTCTGACAATTCGACATGTGTTTAAAATAGCAGCTTTTTGTAGGGTGATATAGAGCGTTTCTTTTAGATTTAATAATTTGAGGCTATGGAGTAGGTGATTCGGGATAACACCTGTTGTAGAGAGGACTATGGGGACCACGTAAACTTTTTCCTGGCACCATATTCTCGTGACTTCCTGTTTGAGTTCTGCGTATTTACTAATTTTTTCGGTGATTGTTTTTTGTATATTGTGTGTGTTGGGAACTGCGATATCTATTAGGTAAGTGATTTTATTTATTTTATCTTGTAGTATTATGTCCGGTCTATTGTAGTGAATTGTCCTGTCGGTGAGAATGGCGCGGTCGTAGTAAAGTTTATGAGTATCATTTTCGAGGGTAACTTGTGGTGTGTAATTGTAGTATGGAGTGTTTGTGTTTTGTATGAGTGTGTATTGGACTGCCAATCTTTGGTGTATAACATTTGCCACCTGATTGTGCCTGTGTGTGTAGTCGGTCTGCGTGAGAGTTGTGCATGCTCCTGTTATGTGCTGGATGGTTTCTGGTTGCGTGTGACACTTGCGGCACTTATCATTCGTTACTGAAGGATCTTTGATAATAAATTTTCTGTAGTTTTTGGTGTTAATAATCTGGTCTTGTATGGCAATGATAAATCCTTCAGTTTCTGGGAATAAATTACCTATTTTGAGCCATTTATTTGAGGCAACTTTGTCGACGTGTGATTGTTCTAGGTCATGTGGATGTCGGCCATGAAGAACTTTTTTCTTCCAGTCGTCAATTTTTTGTGTCTGCGGGTCTTCGTTAACGATGTGAGAGGTATCTGATTGTTCGTTTAAGTTAAGTGGGGTGTAATTGTGATCGTTTTGGGCTATGGCTTTATGGATGTTACTAGTGTAAGATTTTGTATGAAAGAATGTTTTTAATCTGTAAACTTGCTTCCGCCATAGGTGCTGGATGTCTATTAGGCCTCTCCCTCCGTTTTGTCTTTTAATGGTAAGTCTCTCTATGGCAGATTTAGGATGTAAGTTATTATGTTTTGTAAGTGTGGTGCGTGTAGTTCGTTCTAATTGTTCTGTGTCTGTTTTGGTCCATTTAATAACTCCGAATGAATATGTTAGTATGGGGATGGCAAATGTATTTAAGGCCTTGATGAGATTTTTGCCAGATAGTTGGGTTTTACATACAGCGTTAAGTCTCCTCTTGAACTCTGCAGTAAGTGTTTCTTTAATTCTAACGTGATCTAGTCCCTTTAATTGTGTGTACCCTAAATATTTGTATAAGTCGGACGGTTCCATCGCTGTTATAGTGTCTGTGTTGTTTACTACGTAGTCGCCGGGTCGTATCTTGCCTCGTATGATATGAAGTGTTTTACATTTTTCCAGACCAAATTGCATATTTATATCTTGGCTGAACTCTGCTGTAGCTTCTACTAGTTTCTTCATATCTTTTTCGGTTTGTGCATATAGTTTGATATCGTCCATGTAAATGAGATGTGAAATTGTTGATTGTTCTTGTGGTTGTTCTTGTGTTGTAGTGTGTTTGAGACCATATCCGGCCCGGCACCGCTGCAGCAGATGAGACAGAGGGTTTAGTGCGAGACAAAACCACAGGGGACTCAGAGAGTCACCTTGATAGATGCCTTTCCTGATAAATATTTGTCGCGTAGTAACATTATTGTGATTACAATTTATTTGAAGTGTGGTTTTCCATTGTGACATTATGTTGCAAAGGAAATCTATTATTTTTGAATTTACTCTATAAATTTTAAGTATCTGTATCAACCAAGAATGAGGGACACTGTCAAAGGCTTTTTTATAGTCGATATAGGTGCAATGAAGATTTCTATTCTTTGTGGTGGCATGTTTATGTATAGTGGAGTCTATTATTAACTGTTCTTTGCATCCCATGTGGCCCCGTCTGCATCCCTTCTGCTCCTCCGCCATTATGTTGTGGTGTTCAATGTGTGTGTTGATTTTCATTGTTATTGCTGATGTTAATATTTTATAGATTGAAGGTAAGCATGTGATTGGTCTGTATTGGGAAGGGTGTGGTGAGTTTTTAGTTTTAGGCAGCATGTATGTTATGCCTGTTGCAATAAATTCTGGTATATTTTGTTGTCCTAATATGATTTGTGTTAAGTTTCTTGCTATTGATTTGTACAATGAAGTTAATTTTTTGAACCAAAAATTATGTACTTTGTCTATACCAGGGGATTTCCAATTATGTAGTCTGCCTGTTATATGTGTGATATCGGCCTCTGTAATCTCTACGAACTCCATTTCTTGTATTGCTCTCCATTTTGTTTCTTCCTCTGTTATCCATGTTGCTTTGTCATTGTGTCGTGCTTGTTCTTCCCAAATACTAGACCAATATGTTTCTAATTGTTCTTTTGTAGGTTGGTTGGGTGTGTCTGTGTTAGTGTCGTGATTTTTGTCAATGTTTGCTTTGTTTAGGTTTCTGTAGAATATTTTTTCATTGGTGGCAAATATGGCGTTATCATTTTTACGCTGTTGTGCTTTTTTGTATCTTCTGAGCCTATGAACTTTAAGCGCTAACTTTTGTTTTATAGTGTCTAAGAACTCCTCTGGTCTTTTGTTGTTATTCTCGTGCCTCGTGTGAATCAAATGGCTTCTAAATATAGCTTCAACTCTCTTAACTACTTTGCTAGATCTGTTGTTGTTAATGTATTGTGTAAGTCTACCAATATCTGCTCTTAATTTTTCTATGTCTTTTTCTAGCCTCTGTTGCCATGCTGGTTTGATATTCTGTTTTGGTCTTGTGTTTCCCGTGTTTTGTGTGATTTTAAAATTAAGTTCTTCTGATATGACTACTGCTGTGCAATATATGAGTGTGTGTATATCAATAAGTTGTGTTTCGTCGGAAATAAATTGGTGTAGTATGTTCTCATTAAATACGTTAACTAAACGAAAAAGATTAGGGCTGTATCGGAGTTTAGGCAGCCTTGGTCGAATTGCTGGGTCCATCCCAGAGTATTGTGCTAGGGTTCTTCTGAATTTATCATGTATTTCTTGGATGTATGTATCTGAGGTTAGATTTTGATTTTCGACGACCAAGGTCTCAATATCATTTTCTAGCGTAAGTGTTATGAATTCCGTTTGTGTAGATGTGTGTGATGTTTGCGTGGAACCTTGCGATTGATTGTATAGCTGAGATTGAATACTAGGTTGTAATTGGGTATATGGTTGTGTTTGTGGTTGTTGGGCAATATCGGTTAAGTTTTGTAATAGTGGGGTAGCATTGTCATTTGCTTGTAGTTGAATTCGTGTCTCTTCTTTTAATTGGTCTATTATTTCTTGAGATAAAAGTTTATTTCTAACTATAGCCCTTCTCTGATCTGAAATTCTTTGTTCTGATACGGTTATCTCAGGGTACTGTCGTGTAAAAAGTTCATGTAATTGTTGTCTGTAGGTGGTCATGTCGGTCTCTAATTTAGTGATATGGAAGTATGTTCGCATGATAAATAGATTTACTTCTTTACTCCATTTCATGCGAACTCTTGCTTTACCAGCCTTGGTGGACGCGGGCAAAAAGGTAGATACCCCCCGCGCAGCATTCAAGGTCGGAGTAGGTGGAACTGTATTTAAACTAATAATGGGGGGTGATGAAAGTGTAGGTGACGATGTTATGGATGGTGATGATCGTCTAGAAGGTGTGTATGACACTGTGCTTGGACTGTACGGTTCAACAGGGGTGTCTGTCCTGTCCGTCAGTCTGTCACCATCGTCAATGATTTCGGCTGTAGTATCTTTGTCGGTGGGAGCCCGCCTGTTCAACTCCTCACCGCTGACGGTTCGCATGCTGAGACACCCAGCGTCAGCTCCAGGTGCGCCCCGGCGATCGCCCCCGGGCAGCGGCCCTATACGTTTACTTTTACTACGTGTCTCCATTTTTAGTGGGTTTCCAGAGCCACGTTAGCCACGCCAGTAATTTCTCATTCGTGTGTCCGCCCCCCACGTGATTAGATGGTCAATCAGGACGTGTGGTTGTTTAGGGGGCTTATTATTATTATTATTATTATTATTATTGATAAGATTGCTGTTAAGTGTGCTATTGATAATAAACCAGTATGTAACGGTGTGATCTGGGGCAGAAGAGAGGTTAAGCAGGTTGAGCTGTATCATAGCCTATGCCACGAGGAGCTCAAAGGGCTGGATTTTCCAATGGAATTCAGTTCATGCGCTGATACATGCTGTTCTGACCCAGCTCATACGGCTTTGTTGGATAATATGTACACTAGGATTACAAATATTTTAACGCAGGCGTCTGTAAAATCCTATAGTCGTGTATGTTTTAAAAAGGGTGGGTACATCACCGGGTGGAACAGACATGTCGCGGGCGCTCACAGAAAGGCTAGGGTGGGGTTTCAGCTATGGGTGTTAGCTGGTAGACCATCGAATGGGACTATTTATGAACAAATGTGTGATAGTCGGAGGGTGTTTAAGTCCAAGCTGAAATGGTGTCAGAGCAGGCAAGAACAAATTAAGATGGATATTCTTGCCTCAAATCTGTCAGCGGGAAATTTTTCTGCCTTCTGGAAGAATACTAACAAGACGAACCCCAAGCCAAGTATTCCTGTGAGCGTCGGCGGCGTCGCTGATCCTAAAGGTATTGCCAATAATTTTAGAGATCACTTTGTGGTAAGATCTCCTGTGGGGCCAGCGATGACCGATATAAGCGGCGCTGTGGCTGGCGTGCCCGGGAGAAAAACACGCTTTTCAGCAAAGGAAGTTGTCGCGGCAATTCAAAGGATGAAAAGGGGTAAGTCTCCAGGGTACGACGGTCTCAGTATCGAGCATTTCAGGCATGCAGGTGTACATCTGCCGCGGGTACTGGCTATGTTTTTTACGCTGTGTATCGGTCACTCATACTTGCCGCAATCGCTGATGAAGACCTTGGTTGTACCCATTCTTAAGAACAGAACAGGGGATGTATCAGATAAGTCAAATTATCGACCCATCTCACTTGCTACAACAACAGCTAAGATACTTGACAGTCTGCTTAATCAGAGTCTCAGTGGGTACTTACATTTACATGACGCACAATTCGGTTTCAGGGCGGGGCTATCCACTGAGAGTGCTATATTATGCCTTAAGCATACTGTCAGGTATTACACGGACAGAAAGACACCGATATATGCCTGTTTCCTCGATTTGTCAAAAGCTTTTGACACCGTTGCCTATGACATACTGTGGCGAAAGCTAGAGGAAACGGGTATGCCCACGGAATATACCAGTATTCTTAAATTCTGGTATAAAAACCAGACTAACCAGGTGAGATGGGGGGATACTCTATCTGATGAATACAGATTGGAATGCGGTGTAAGGCAGGGCGGCCTCACGTCAACCGGCCTCTTCAGCCTATATGTGAACCAGTTGATCGAGGAGCTCAGCAGGACACATGTCGGATGCTACATTGACGGAACGTGTGTCAACAACATAAGCTATGCTGATGATATGGTTCTGCTGGCCCCCTCGGTCAACGCCCTGAGGACATTGGTTAAAATATGTGAGCGCTACGCGTCCGAGCATGGTCTCAGGTACAACACGCAGAAAAGCGAGGTACTGATTTTTAGTGCAGGCAAGCAGAGACCTAGTACAGTGCCTCCGATCATGGTCGATGGAGTGGCCCTGAAAATTGTGAAGACCTTTAAATACCTGGGCCATCTGGTCACGGAGGACTTAAAGGATGACCCAGATATAGAAAGGGAACGTAGGGCGTTGGCGGTAAGGAGCAATATGCTGGCCCGTAGGTTCGCTCGATGTACTAAGGAAGTTAAAATAACACTCTTTAGGGCATATTGCCAATCCTTTTACTCGAGCGGCCTGTGGGTTCGGTATACGCAACGAGCCTACAACGTCCTACGAATTCAGTATAATAATGCCTTCAGGATGCTGTTGGGGTTGCCGCGCCACTGTAGTGCGTCACAAATGTTCGCAAACGCGCGTGTTGACGGTTTCCACGCTATAGTGCGTAAGAAAGCGGCGTCATTATTTCAAAGACTGCGCGGTAGTACCAACAGCATTTTGCAAATGATTGCATCCCGCCACGACTGTCCCATACAGGCTCACTGGGTGGGAATAGTAACGGGAAGATTGTGACTTTTTAGAATTTTTTAGATTTTGTACTACTAACTTAGATTATAAGCAAATTGTTACTAACACTTATATGGATTCTGTCCGAAATAAATGGTTTATTATTATATTATTAGCCTGAGTGACAAAAATGTAACATCTGTAACTTGTACCAGAGGATTGATTCCGGTGCCGGCGGCGCCAACATTCCTCGCGCGACGGTTTGTGTTGATGAGCTCGACTACCGGCACGCGAAGTGACCCACTAGCCTGTCAGCACCCTGCGCGACTTGCGACTGAGGGGCTGAGACTCTTCGTCCTCTGAGACGGTGCCGTTAACACTATGGATATTCTCACAAAAGAATGAGAACACACTAGATAAGTCTCACATACTTGACTATGCCTTTGCAACAAGTTAGTTCTTAGGAACATCTTTAAAGATATTTTGGAAGTTAATTAACACATAGAATATTAAGATACTTAATGAGCCATATAAAGAATTTAAATGACAAGCATTATCCGTCGACAAGCTGAGCCATAGTTGACACACTTATGAAAGTATCACGAGAGCAATTCAAATAAGATCGATCCAAACGAACGCTTCTTACATTGTATATTATGATAATAATGTCATCTCATTTCATGTAATTCCCATGCTCTAAGAAATACCATGAATTAACACGCTTCAACGAAAAGAAAACCGTCGCGTTCTCAAGAATGCCCTATCTATATCAAAAGACATACACGTCTTGGAGAAGCAGCGGAGATAGGCTCGAAAATCGCTGCTCGAGGTAAGTACGAGGGATATATTATATTCTATTTGTTTTCTTCCCGAAGGAAAGTTTAGCATGCTCCAGTAGATACCTACTATCAGTCTTGTAGGATTTAGCGATCTTCCTAATGAAATCCCAACATGATTGTCGGGATGCGCTAATGCGTTGGCTACAGTAAGATGAAAGTGCTGCATAGTTTACTGCGGGCTTTCTACTCATCCAGCGGTTTGATGTGATGTGAAGTGACTTTGGTACTCACCGACTAGCAGCAGCAACACGATGGCCGCCGCGGGAGTCATCGCGGGCGTTGGAACACGAGAACTATGAATAAGAGTCGCGCGAGTTGCGCGGTGCGGGTCACGTGAATGCAGCGCGGCTGCTTCGCGGGTACTGGTCGCGCGCGCGCCGTACCAACAGTTTTGTTGCGCGCGCGTTGAGCAACCCTCCCCTGCGCACCCGCGCTCTCCGCTCTCCGGTCATCGCAGGTCCTCTCGTCCGCCTCACAAAATATAAGTTAAGTCATACATTACCCTCTCTCTATTGCTCACCACAACTGCATCGAAACTGCTTTTTTTTAAAGCCATATTGAATCACCTTTTTATAAAATAGTCATTGAATGGGATTAAATGAACTTAGAGGGTTGTATTGATGATTTGAATAATTATATGTAATTCTTTATCTACATACGTGTTACGATCGCAAATCATATCCTGACACTGTCCTGAAAATTGCAAGAAAAAATGATTTTCGCGGGCTACCCTGGGAAGCGGTGTGGTGGTCTTAAGAGGGTTTATCAATTTGACGTACGATTTTGTGGGATCATGACCCTGGTGACTCCCTTTGACCGCACCTCGTACTAATATACTTTCGTGATGTTAGAAAAATGTGGGTAAGTACGAAGGATTCAACATTATAAGGAACAAAGAAAGACTCTATCTATTCATGTTTTATTTGCCAATAACATGTAAGTCAAACGGCACAAATTAACACAAGTAGGTAGACTGCTGTCCCACTGAAGCGAACCAGCACGGTTATGCTGCCCTTGGGGCTGTAGATAAGTTATTATCAATTAGCAAAATTAATAAAGTTTCCTGGTACTTAGAGGCAACCGGAACCACTTGGTGTAGCGTTTGAGATGTCATCATAAAACCATAAAGAAAATGCGAACATTGTCGCAGAAAGAGGCGCTGACCAACAACAGAAAATTTTGATAATATGGTAAGTGCATTAAAACGAATTGTTCCCCAATCAGTACAAAATACACTTTTCAATGTAAGCAAAGCAATTTCGTTAATTTCTGAACGTAACGTGGACGAACTTTCCGACGAGAACAAAAAAGTGAAAGTTACTCAAGTTAGTTAGCTGTGATTGGTCGTGGAGAGCTTGGAGCGGCGCTCGACCAATAGAAGTGCGGCCTTGGCTCACTTGTGGCTAAGTGGCAACAAAACCAGTTCATTGATTTGTCAAGTTACCGGAAGCTGGTGGTATAAGGAATACTTCAAATGTTGTGACCTTTATTATTAGTTAGAAAGTTTTAAAAAATAGTTAAAAAGTGAATAAAGTGTGTAAGATGTTAAAAATATGTTTTCTGCTGCTTATAGCAGTCACAAAAGGTAAGAATTATTAGTTTGAAGTTAATTCTTTGCGCGTGAGTGAAAACTTTCTACTGTATTGTTGATGCGCCGTGTCTCGTTATCGTTGTAGATTGTCGGTCGCAGGACGAGGACGAGGGGCCCTACCGCGGCAGGTTCGTCGGGAAACTCAACTCCTACCACCATCAGGTACGTCAACATGCTACTCACCAGATATCTGAACTCATTGCCTGTTTACAACGTTCATTTACGCATATAGACTACGGATACTTTAGTATTTTTTTTTATGAATTTATAATGTGACAGTGGAAATGGCTATTTAACCAGGTTCGTTAAAAAAAAATGCACCTACATGTAAAGTAAAACCAAAGTTGACATTTGAACAACTAAAGTTGACATGAACAAACACATAATATCGTCACGCCTAACCCGAAGGGTAGGCAGAGGTGTAAAGTACACCCACATTCTTTTAGTTACTAATTATTGCAAATAATAATAATCGTGTACTGATGTTATCTGACAAAAAACCAAAACAGCTTAGGGCTTTATGTAATCATGAGTAACATATTGTGTCAGGTACTTACATACCCCCACAGAGGCCACATAATATATTATATAGAACTATCCAATAATGCACCAACTGGGAATCAAACGTACGGCCCCATGTTCAGCATTTGTAAAGCCGGACAAGTGTGGCAGTTTAGTAAACACCAATTTTATTTCTTGTCTATTTGAATTTTAGAATATTAATTTTGTAGGTATCAGGGGATGTATATGCAGTAGATGACTTTACAATACTGTTGGTAAACTTCAACTACGACGGTACCGGGGATGACACATTCTTCTGGGCCGGAGACGCTGGCCGGCCTGGTCCGCAGGGCTTCATAGTGCCCAATGAGTATGGCAGGTGAGTTCCTATGAAACTAATTTTAACTAGGATTCACACAACACAACTCACTACTACTAGCTAGGTAGTTGTATAGTATGACATGGAATTCTAGGTAGGTGTATAGTACCTATGACATGGAATATTATTACCAGAACTCACCAAATTAAATAGAATTAAAAATTTATGTTACCATATCAATTTAAATTAGTGTAAATTAAGATAATTTCAGAATAACTAGAATTATTGAAGAAGAGAAAACATTGTTTGAAGTTGTAACGAAAATTGAACTTTGTAACTGGGTATTAAAGTAGTTTTCCCAATAACACATTTCTTTATATGCTTGGAAACCAAATCGCGAACGCAGTACTGGTCAGGGTTGGGCAGTCTATGAATTACTTGTAATTAAAATACAAAAGCAGTGACGGTTGACAGGGGAGAATGGAAAAAGAAAACGTGTTGCGCCGACCCCGAGTAGAATGGGACAAGGGCAGGAAAATGATGAAAATACGTAATTCAAATACAAAAACGTATTTGGTATTTGTATTTAAATTACTTTCTTAAAATGTAATTCGTCTTTCAAATACCTGACGCCGAGGTATTTTGTAGTTAGTATTTCAAATACTTATGGCTGCAAAATAAATTTTAACATGACACCAAAAACACACACATACATACAACCAAACATGAAACAAACATTATAACAAATTACATTACATTGTTACATTTAACCAAAAAATGAAATAATAATCAAATATCCAAATATAAAAAATGTGTTCATACAATTTAACACAAGTTTGTGCTCATCAGGACCGGTAGAAAGATTGTTTTCTTTAGCAGGTTTTATTCATTCTCCAACAAGAGTCTGTTTGTCTGACTGTACATTTAAAAATCTAGTGTTCATGAAAGGAAAATTTGGTTTTACTGATTAATCTTCTTTTACTCTGCTTTTTAGCCCATGCTGGGCTGGATTACTTTTATTCTTAATAGTATTTTGCATTTCAAATAAAAATAGCTAAAATACTGTATTTTGTATTTAAAATACATTTAGCTAAAGATATTTTTTATTTCGTATTTTAAATACCTACTTGCGGAGATAGTATTTTGTAATTTGTATTTCAATGAAAGCAAAGCATGTATTTTGCCCAGCCCTGGTACTGGTATAGTAATGAAATTGTTATCTTTAATTATAGTTACCTACAGGCATAGGTACAATGTGTGGCTGGGGGATTAATGCGCCCCTGCTTCCCATGCTAAAAGTCTAGGAAATGGTAAAGGGAAATACCTGGTAAGGAACTTGTGTAATTTTGAGGTGAAAAGTGCTGATTCTCAACCGAACATGAAAAGAATAACTTTTGACTTTGATTATAATATTATACTTTTGTAATATGAGTTTTCTCAGGGTTTGTATTTGGGTTATTGTATGAGTTCACGCAAAGTTAGATGGTAAAAAGTATATACCTATGTAAAAAAATGGTAGAAACACAGTAGGTATATGAGCACAAACCAGTAAACAATGGAATAATTATAATATAAACTACGAGCGTGGCGTTCAGACTCTCGATCTATTGTTCGACTGGAGAGTGCGCGTGGGCGCGGGCGGGGGTGTTTCCCTCCCGTTGCCGCGCTATGGGGTACGGTCGAACACGACTTGTTAAGGTGGTGTTACATTTTTGTTTATGATGTGTTCCAGGACAAACATCCTGGAGCGCTACTACAACGCGGAGGTGCGGCTGGCCGTGCCGGAGGGCAAGCGCATCTCGCGCATCAAGTGGCTGGCTGTGTACGACATCGGCAGCCAGAACGCGTTCGGCGACGTGTACGTGCCCGACGAGTTCGAGGCGCCGGCCGAGCGCGCCGTGGGCCCGCTGGCCGGCACGCCCGCCGTCTCCAGCAAGCCCGTGCGCTTCCTGGACGCCACCACGGTGCTCATCCCGGAGCTGCGCTACGACGGCAGCGGCGAGGAGGTCTACTTCTGGACGGGCGTGGGCCCGCAGCCCTCCTCCCGGGGCATGAAGATACCCGACGAGTACGGCTAGTGAGTACACACACTATTGTTACTCAACTCTCTAGCGGCAACATGTCTTACAAACATTACAAATTAAAGTTCTCTTAGTGTGAAGTGTACCATATTTCTGTATGATTGTAAAAACTACCATGGAAACCCATAGAATTTAGTAACAGTTACAATAATCAAAACAATACCAGAATCCTTCCTTCCGCTTGAAATATGTATTATACTTAATGCCAGCGATACGGAATAATATATGATAAGATAACTCAGGTACATTCATTATCTTTCATGCATAGTCAGTAATCAGGTATCCGTTTCAAAGTTTTTAGATTACCGAATCATAATTATACACATAGATATGTACATTCAAACTTGTCTGGTCGCCACTTGTACCTACTATCCGTTGGTAGCAGGGCTGATAGGTTGATAACACATTTTTTAATGCATTTTATTGGACCATAAAAACAGTGTGGTACACTTGTTTAATTTTCTAATACATCACTCATTTTACAATTTATTATTTTATGTAGCGTGTTTTAGGTGAATCTGAATACAAACTCGAAACGCATCGGCCTCGATAATAATCAAAGAGTAGAATACATAAACCTATAGGAATTAGGGGAATAATAATGCCGGTAGGGACGTCAAAAGCTAACACCCGTATCAATAAACAAGTCAAAGTGTTTACTTGAGTAAATGTAATTTTTTAAGATACGAATTATATTATGTAGCTTAGTAATTGCTTGAAGTTAGAACTGTAAAAAGTTAGAATTCTTAGCTTTGCTTTCTTTGATGGTTCTTACTTCGTTGAAATTCTTGTGTATTGCATAAAAAAAAATTGCAATTACTTTAACTTGACTATAGACACGGGTGTATGTGTCAAGCAAACACCGCGAAATTCTAATTTTCTTGCGTTTTTTGTAATTTGCCGGTCAGTGTCAGATTATATGTTGATTAAAATATGATTCGGGGCCATAACAAACATGGCTTAACGCTTAACAGAGTTATAATAATATTAAAATCATCAAGCCTTTAAGTTCAATTATTACAAAGTAAAGCCATAATTATTACGGCCGTGAATCATATTTAAATCAACTAGGTACTGAACTTTACCTGCTAATTGCAAATCGCTAAGGAAAATTTGAATTTCGCGGGTTACCCTGGCGCTTCCACAACAATTTTATTATAATATTGCAATTGCAATTGCTTGAATAAAGCACATACAATTAGTAACATTATTATATTATGGGGGAAGTGCAAGGGTAGCAGTAGTTGAACATATCTTTTAATACGTTTAATACATTTCTGGAGTTGATAGTACCTACATACCTACTGTAAGTATTTCATTGATTTAAGTGAAAAAAAACTAAAAAACCCGATTGCTCCCGCCTGCTTCCAACTTTTTAAATGTTAAAATGTGCTTGTTCTTAGCTTTTTAGTGTTTTTTTTTTAACTTGAGTTTTTTTAGCGCAGTCGGGTTTTTTAGTTTTTTTATTCCCAGCTTTTTTTTTACAAATGTGGAAGATTTCGCAGACGATTAGCCAAACAAACTTTTACCGCCTTCACCGTGTGGAGGTACTCCCGGCTTATGTTGTGTTCTAATTCAAAATTTATACCCGGTGTCACTTTCAAAATTAATATGAATCTAACGACACCTTTGAAGCTAAAATCCATCGAGCCGTTCAGGCCGCAGAGCGTGCCAAACAATTATACATATCGTACATACATACACACATACATACTTACATACATAACATAGTCTCGAAAAACATAACCCTCCTTCTGGCGCAGTCGGGTAAAAATTAGATGCAATCTCCCTATTGACTTACTCTATCACAGGCTCACCAGCACAACCAAGTCCCAGTCTAAGGTATTCTAATATTAAATGGAGGTGGTGTCATTGACACTTGACATTAGCAACAACACAGCTACCTGATACATGTGTGTGTGTGAGACAGTCTTACAATTCCGTTTGGTACGACTATAAGTATTCTGCTCTTTGGTTTACATGTCTTTGATATAGATACACTACAGTATTAGTATTTTGAGTAAATATTCGCAATAAGCCACTACTGGGTCGCTCTCGCAGCCTGGAGCCGATTCGCGCGTACTCGGGCGAGGACGTGCGCCTGCAGCTGCCGGGCGGCACCACGGTGTTCGACGTGAAGTGGGTGGCGCTGTGGGACCGCGCGCGCGCCACGTCGCTGGCCAGCGTGCTGGTGCCCGAGGCGCTCAACGTGCCGCCCGCGCCGCTCGAGCCGCACGCCTACGTGTCGCCGCTGCCGCACTGCAAGCAGCTGCACCGCGACTTCCAGGTCTCCTGGGAGGTCTTCGGCAATCAGATCACCATCGAGATGGCGGCGCAGGTACGCACGAGCGAATGTATCCTATCTCGCTGGTGGTGGCGCGTGTGTTCGAACATTCAGTTCCCTTCAAAATGGCTGAGCTGAATGGTGCTGATCCACGTGTCAGGTTCGCGAACGGGCGCCGCCAGTTGAGGCACCAGCCTCAGTGACATATCTGCTTACCTAATCTTTATAAGGATACAGGGTGGGAGGCCACCAACGCACAAACGATTACCACGTATTCAGTACATTATCCTGAAGCACCCCCCCCCCCCCATATTATTTATCGATAATTTAAAGAAATAATGTGCCCCTACAAAACTGCAATAAGTACATACACGGTGAAAATGTTTGGAACAGATATTTTTTTTTAAAGTAGGTAGGTACCGATGAATAATTTCGATGCGGGGAATGATGTTCTGAATACGTGATAACTGCTTGTGTCGTGTCGTGACGTGTGCTGCGTGTGCTGCGTGTGCAGATGGAGTCGGACGAGTACATGGCGTTCGGCGTGTCGGGCAGCGACAGCGGCTCGCGCATGCTGGGCGCGGACCTGGCGGTGGCGCAGTACGACGCGGCGCTGCAGCGCGGCCTGGCCACGGACTACAACGTCACGGCCGCCGCGCCGTGCGTGCAGGTGCTGGGCGCGTGGCGCGGCGTGTGCCGCGACGACCGCGTGGGCGGCCAGGACTCCAACCAGGTGTTCAGCGCGCGCCGAGAGAACGGGCTCACCGTGGTGTCGTACCGCCGCACGCTGGCCGCGGCCGAGCCCATGGACCGCGAGTGGGTCACGGAGCGCGCCATGTGGGCCGTGTGGGCGCTGGGCCGGCTGGACCACGCGCGCGAGCCCGCCTTCCACCGCCTGTACCCGCGCGCCGACGTGCGCCTGCACCTCGCCGCCGACCCGCCCGCTGACGACTGTGTCCGCTTCACCGTGTGAGTACACCGCGACTCTGTGTCACACGCTTAGCTGGCTGTATCTGGACTTTTTCTTCTAGTATTCCATTTCGATTCCGTACGACTAGCTAGACTAAAAGACAAACACATAATGATATCCATCAACACCCTTGAAAACCTTGAAAAAATACCCACTCATAGCCACCATCTTGGACTTTCATTTCGTCCCCATTGTCGGCATCCCATCACACGAAACGTCAATGTTGTCTGTCGTATCATTTGTATGCTTACAACTTATATAGCACTGAGAATGAGTGAAAGTTTTACTAGTACGCGTGTAGGAAGTCGTCGTGAAAATCCACCCATGCCTTTGTCAGAAGCAGAACAACGGGTACTCCACAAACCTATTAGGAAATTGGTACGATGCGACCTCCGATGCTCCAACACACGCTCTATAGAAAAGCTATTGAGCAAAACCGGGGGATCGAAACTGTTCGGCCAATCACTTGGGAGAAGCCACAAATCGACCAAATCGATGCTGTACCTAAGGAAACAGCAAGGTGTACCTACGTACGGTCAAAGAGGCGGCGAGTGTGGGCGAGGCAGTAATGTGTGTGTGTGTCCCTACAGCGGCGCGCGGTCGGCGCCGGCCGTGTGGGAGGTGGCGGAGCTGTTCGACCCGGCGCTGCGCGTGTTCACGTTCCGCCTGGGGCCCGCCGGCGGCGCGCGCGGCCTGGCCGGCCGCCCGCTGCGCCACGCGCCGCCGCTGGCCTGGTACGTCAACGGGCAGCTCGCGCCCGACCTGCAGCTGCGCCGCGGCCTGCACTACTCCTTCAAGGTGTACGGCGGCAACGACCCGCACTCGGCCACGGAGTACCACCCGCTCATCGTGACGGCGGAGCCCGTGGGCGGCCTGGAGCGGCTCAGCGAGGCGGCGCAGCGCGAGGCCAAGGTGCTGGCCGGCGTGCACTACACGCGCCGCGGCCGACTGGCGCCCACTGCCGCCGGCCCGCTGTGCGTGGCGCGGCACGCGCCGGCCGCGGACCGGCGGCGCGACGACGACTACGCCACGTTCCGCGCGTACAACCGCTCGCTGGAGTGGCGCTGCGGCAGCGAGGCGCCCGCGGAGCTGGAGGTGGCGCCCAACAGCACGTGGCCCGACCGCGTGTACTACCACTCCTTCTCGCACGCCGGCATGGGCGGCCGCATCTACGTCGTGGACAAGCACCGCCGCAACATCGGCCGCGCGGCCAACGCGGGCGCCCGCTGCGGCCCGGCCGGCCTGCTGCCAGCAGCGCTCGTGCTGCTGCCGCTGCTGGCCGCGGCTGCCTGACCGGCGCGACAGAGGCCTGCTTCTACGACTATGACTAAGACGGACTATATGGGATCTGTTTACAGACTGAACACGTTAAATACTCTATTGATGATCTCAAGTCACAGCAGCTAACTCTTATTATGGTTATTACCAGCGCTCCACAGCTTGTCTTATTCACACTCTTCTGCTGGCAACTGATCCAACATTGTTTAGGAGCATTTTCTAAGAACATAATTTACAGGGTTTTTTTTGAGATAGGACAGTAACACCCGTATCTATAAACAAGTCAGTGTTTACTTGAGTAAATGTAATTTTTAAGGTGTGATTTTTACTATTTTGTTTAGTAATTGCTTGAAATTAGAACTGTAAAGAAAATATAATTCTTAGCTTTGCTTTCATTGACGGTATTCTTGTCTACTTATTGCATAAAAAAATGTTGCACAAGTAATTACAGCTCAAGTAATTACTGTAACTTGACTATAGATACGGGTGTAAGATCACGTACCTTAATCGTTGCATCTACAGGTAAACGGTTTCAGGAGACTCCGTAACGTATTGGGAAATTGTGATCCGCTTTCACAGATTAAATCAAATCAAAAGTCATTTATTCAAATTAGGCTGATAATCAGCACTTAATGTTTAAAAGATTGTACAATCAGCATGAAAATGAGCAATTCCCTGAAAAAACTTTTAACCTTTTTTTATGCCAATCCATCCTGTTCCTTTTATGGATAAACAACTCTAAGGTTTGAGTATCAGAAAAGTCGGAAATCACAAAAAAACTTCCCATACATTTCGTGGGAAATTAATTATTAACTTACTCTTTATAATAGTGGATCCACACAGCATGTGCTACATTCGCAACAAAGCCGGCGGCATTATGCTGGCGAGGCGGGAGAACAGTTCGATCACGGCTTTCCATGAGAGTGGTGTCGTTTCGTATTCTTTGATGGGGAATGCGTCATCATCACCGATGAAATAAAAAGGCACTGGCGTACTTCTTCCTTCTAATTTTTGTAGTTGTGGTAAATACGCAGCTGATGAGTGTGCGTCTTATATAATTTGAAACAAACTAGTGTTAAGTAGACCTCCACCATCAGATATGCGCCCTTGGCAACCGTTATCTACGTATAAAGTCACAATTCGCATCAACCACGGCAAGCCAAACAATACTGAAATATGACTTGTACAATTCAAAGCCGCGCTCGCCGTCAGTGCCGCTGGGCTGTGTGGATCCACCATAATGGATGTCTATTCATCCACGAACTGGCCGCTGAAAAAGGAGTACTGAACAAAAACATTCGAATGAATTGCGTTCCTGCTCACTATACGTTTCCTAAAAGCTGTGATAGCAGATCGAAGCTCAAAAACTTACGAACAGCCTCCTAAGACCGTTCCTCTTGGTTTAACCCCTCGTATTATGCCGGGCGACAATGCGCACCGAAGGCGCTGTTTGCCGCGGAAAATAGTACGCGCGCGGCAGTTCGTGTTAATATTTCAAAAATATATTTTAAACTAACAACGTAACTTACATAGTTTTACGCGTAGATATACGCTCCGGCAGACTAACACTGACTTATTTTGAGCGTTGATCTACGTTCCGGCACACGAGAGGATTTACCCTGTAGCTACAACGATAAGGTCAGCACGCAGCCCCATCACAAACTTCCACCCTGTTACTACTAAACGAATAGCTCACGTTCAAGATATCGCCAGCATTCAAATAATTATCACAATATTCCTTCCCATCAGGGCTGATATAATAAATTGTGAGAGCCAAATTGTGTCAGTTTGGTTAGTTTCGACGATTGAGAAATGATTGACTCGGTGGTCTAATAATCGCAAGCGTGCATGCTTTAGCACGGGGTCCAGAGTCCGATTCCAAAGTCAGGATGTTTTATTGGGTTTTTCTATAACGAACTTCTGAGTAGGTAACAGCCATGAAGGCGTGCCCGGTTGATGGTAATAGGCTCGCCCCCTATTACGTCGAACTTAAACATAACTGGCGAAACGTAGGTTATTGTTAGGAGCATGAGGTCCTTCGGGGATCACAGGCATGATATTGATGCCGTATAAATCAGTATTTATGCGAATGTTGTACCTCTTTGATGAAATAAAATAAATACTTTTGTAATTAATTTTGTAAATAGTGGACTGTGCCCGAGAGGTAAATAAAATGCTTGAGTACTTGATACGTGTTTTTTTTTCATTCTAATTTAATTACAATACATATTAATTTGTAATAAGAGTATAATCCTATGTTAACGCGAATAAGTCTACATAATAATAATATCAGGTCCCGAGACCGACGAGGAGTACAATGGTTCAGGCGCGGTGCAGGTCCACGAAGTCGCGCAGCGTCCGCGGCAGCGCGCAGTCGGGCACCGGGCGGCGCGCGCGCAGCAGCGCCCGCGCGGCCAGGCACGCCAGCGTCACGTGCCGCAGCACCTGCACGCGCGACCCGCGGTTCAGCGCCACCAGCTCCGCCGGCGAGTCGCCGAACTTGTTGGGCTGGTCCAGGTGCGCGCCGCCCGCCAGCAGCACGCGCACCAGCTCCGTGCTGAAGTTGTACGGGATGGCGGCCACGTGCAGCGGCGTGGAGCGCGCCTCGTTGCGCCGCGATACGTCCGCGCCGCACGCCAGCAGCAGCGCCACCACGCCGGCGTGCGGGAACACGGGCGCCGCGTCCAGCTCGTCCGCGAAGTACGTGGAGCGGATCACGTTGAGGCGCGACACGCACAGGTGCAGCACCGTGTCGCGCGTGTGCGCCGAGCACACGTCGGCCGCCAACAGCACGCGCACCGCGACCCGCACCGCGCGCCGCTCGCCCGGGCTCGCGGCGCGCTCGTGCAGCAGGTACACCAGGTGCGTCACGCAGCGCAGCGCGCGGTCGAACGTGTCGGCCTGCGCCTTGAACACGGGCCGCGCGTCCAGCAGGCGCCGGCAGCCCGGCAGCTCGTCGACCAGCAGCCGGAACACACGCAGCACGTCGAGCAGCGCCGGCAGCCCGCGCGCGCGATCCAGCCGCCCGCCGTGCGCGTCCAGCATGAGCCGCGTGAGCGCGCACGCCGTGTGGCACGTGTCGGCCGACAGCAGCGAGTCCTTCTGGATGCGCAGCTGCAGCGCCCAGATCCACAGCGCGATGCAGCGCTGGTAGCGGAAGGCGTCGGCGTAGGACGCGCCGCGGTACATGAGGCGGAACACCGTGTCCTTGTGGTCCGGGCCCAGCACGCGCGCCACCACCAGCAGCGACTGCGTGCGCAGCACGTCCATGTCCGTGGCGGCGGCCTCCAGCTCCAGCATCGCGCGCCACTCGCTCGCGCGGCCCAGCGCCGGCGCCGGCGCGCGCACGGGCCGCTTGGGGATGTACACGCCCGCCGCGTGCCGGATGGCCGTGGCGCGGCGCCAGGCGCCCAGCGCCGCCGTGACGTCGTTGAACTCGTCCAGCTGCGTGCTGCCCAGCAGCTCGTAGGCGTCCGCCAAGCGCGCGGCCGGGTAGCGCACGCGGCCAGCCAGCAGGCTCACGATCTGCGCGGCGCCCTTGAGGCACGCAGTCCGCAGCGCGTCGTCGCCCGCGCGCGACGCCAGCAGCGGGTCGGCGCCGTGCTCCAGCAGCAAGCGCGCCGTCTCCACGCGGTGCTCCTGGATGGCGTAGTGCAGCACGGTCTTGAGCTGCGTGTCGCGCGCGTTCACGGCAGCGCCGTGCTCCAGCAGGTAGGCGCACAGGCGCACGGACTGCACGCTGTTGATGAGACACGTGCCGCCGTTGTGGTTGGGCCGGTGGATGTCGGCGCCGCGCGACACCAGGAAGCGCACCACGTCCAGGTGTGTCATGAAGCAGGCGGAGCGCACGGGCGTGGAGCCGGAGTCGGAGCCCGCGTTGACGTCGGCGCCGGCGTCCGCCAGCACGCGCAGCACCTCGAGCCGGCCCGCCACGGCCGCGCACCACAGCGGCGTCACGGAGTGCACGGAGCGGTCGTCGGGCACCTCGTACACGCCGCGCTGCTCCAGCTCGGCCGCGCACACGTGCACGAGGTACTCCACGATCTCCACGTTGCCGCGCCTGCACGCCACGAACAGCGGCGCGCAGCCGTCCAGCTTGCGCGAGCACAGAGCGCGCCGCGCCGCCGGGCTCAACCTGCACATACATACAACCACATGTCATGCCAGGACAACACATACATACAACCACATGTCGTGCCAGGACAACACATACCTCCTACCATCTGTAACTTTGATTGTTTAAGGCGAGGGATTTGTGTCGCACATTGCATATTGTAAGCCTTAGCATGTAACATTTCAGTACAATATATGCCTTATACTGGACAACAATATGTTACCTTTCTTATATTATTAGGAATAATTATGATTTAGATCCATTCACAGTTTGTGTGAATTCGACTCAAAGGTGTTTAATTGCATATTGTAAGCCTTAGCATGTAACATTTCAGTACAATATAATATGCCTTATACTGGACAACAATATGTTACCTTTCTTATATTATTAGGAATAATTATGAATTAGATCCATTCACAGTTTGTGTGAATTCGACTCAAAGGTGTTTAATTGCATATTGTAAGCCTTAGCATGTAACATTTCAGTACAATATATTATGCCTTATACTGGACAACAATATGTTACCTTTCTTATATTATTAGGAATAATTATGATTTAGATCCATTCACAGTTTGTGTGAATTCGCCTCAAAGGTGTTTAAGCCTCAAATTTTTCACATAGTGATAGCTTATATTATTTATTTTTGTTATCTTCTCTACTATTTCGGTTTAGTAATTGTAAACCAAGTATTTGTTTTTTGTGTTTTTTTATTTGCTTCTTACTTTAAGTGTTTTGTTTTTGTGCTCACACCGTATGGTATTTATAATTATAAGTCTATACGTGAGGACTTGTAATTGGCTTTCTGGTGACTATAGTTTCCTTTTTTGTTTGTTTTTATTAGCCATAAGTCCTCCATGCGCTAAAATAAGTAAATAAATTACCTTTGTGACTATTAATTTTATCTTTTGACATTATTGTTCTTTGTTAAACACCTAATAATTTTATTATTGTAAAAAAATTGTTGTTACTTTTAATTTTATTATTGTAAAAAATTATTCTTTGTTGTAATCATAATTAATCGAATTTTATGTTATTTTTTAATGTATGTCTCTCTACACAATGCATTTTACTAAGAAATAAATGAGTTATGACTTATCTATATTGCCCACATTACATTGCCCATGGATCATAAGCTCATACTGCCACTGCCTTGTATTTTTGGACTTTGCTTCTGTTTGAGATCATGACAACAAATATGAATGCTTTATCGTGTGGCGCAGTTTGATGATGCGAGTGTCACGCGGCGGCGCACGGCACCCCGCTGCGCAATAACTCACCCCAGACAAAACTATCTTGATCATATTGATTACACACCCTCGACACAGTAACCACAAGTGCCTAGTTGGACATAACAGCTTGTTTCTAATATAGGTACTTTAACCCTACCTACATTTTAATAATACATGTAAAACAGGTACAGGAGACAATTCTATAAACAAACAACAAATCTTATAAAAAGACAATGCTAATCTACACAAAATTTTATAAAGATTAAGAGTTTGTTTTTTGTTTGACAGCACTAATCTCCGGAACTATCAGATCGATTTGAAAAAATCTTTTTGCATTTGGTAGCCCAATTTTGAGGAAGGCCATTAAACATGACACTGTGACAATCATGAGCCGAACAATAAGAAAAAAGTTAAAACTAAGTATCTATAAGTTAAATTATTTTAGCTGTAAAAAATCCATATGTATTTTTCTAAAAACCTCTTATGCGCAGACAGAAGATTTACTTGCTGTCTGTAAATAATCCGCGAACACATTGTTTTTATTTTTATGTAAGTTTTAATTTTAGTACTTTACTTTTCACTTAATGTTAATTTTATTTATTTTAACACATTAAACGCCATCATAGAAATTCTTGCAATTTATGTATTTTATCAAGAAATGTATGTATACTGTTTTTCATAAGAATCTGCCGTAGGGTTCCGTAAATATAACAAAAAAAAACCCTTGAGGTCACCGCTGCCCCCCATGGCGCAATAAAGTAAACCAGATGAGGTCACCGGTGACCCCCATGGCGTTCAACGTGTTAAGTAGATGTCTACTTGCACTTTGTAGCCTGAGACACAGGTTCAACCTAGTTCAGGCAAATAAGCAACTGTGCTCTATTTTAATTGTTGTGATATTTTATTGTAACTGTGCACCTTTTTATAAAATAAACGATTGATTGATTCTTATTGTTACTGCACACAACACTAAAAGACATCATTCAAAATCTGTTATAACAACGTCGAAGGGACTACTCATATTTGGTTGTAAAAACCAGTAGTCATAACAACCGGTGATCATTGTACACTTACAGTACTGCAGATAGATGCGCAACTAAGGGAGAATGTAAGCTGAGTGCTCAGCTCCTACTGTGTTAACTGAACAATGCCTCTCCAAGCATTATCATAACAGATACAAGCCAAACCAGGATGTGGCTTATGATTGTACTGCTAACAACTGCAGCACACAAACAGAATCATTAACAATGTCCCAAGGTACCCACTACAGCATGTCTCAGTGTCAACACACAGGCAAGCTGCAAGTAAAACTTACTATTTTACAAAAACACACTCACATTAATTTCATGAAGAAATGTTAGTCTATAATTTTGTCTCCGATTTCTATTGTGTCAGAGACCATGAATACAAGGCGTGAAAGAAACACTGATGGTTTCATACAAGTGTCTCAATAATGTGCGTGTACCAGTGGCTACCAAGCAGGGCGATCATTATCGTAACATTTAACTGTTACACAATGCAAGTTAGGAGTCTTTTGACAAAAATACTACCTTCTCTTGTAAACAATCCGCCCTAAGACGCAAGCCCAGATACAGCTCTCTGCATATAAACGGTAATAAATGACTGTTACTGAGGAGTGACTGCGAGGGTGAGGGTGAGGGTGAGGCTGGCAGCTGGTAGTAACGGCGGTACCTCTCGAGCGCGGTGCGCAGCTTGGCTGAGAGACGGGCGCCTGGCGCGCTGTGGCGGCACTCTTGCATGAGCTCGTTGAATGTGGCCTCCTGCTGCTTGGCATCGTCGGACTGCTTGCTGCTGGACGCGCCGCTACTGCTGCTGCTGCCGCCGCCACCATTCTCCTCCCACATCGCCCGCGTCTTTGACCGCGTTCCCGCCAGTTTGATACGCTTGCTTTCGGCTCTTTCGAGCCGAACAAAGGCACCAAACAAAGAAACTCAAACTTACTCACTTCACCAATAATTTTCTGAACTGACGTTTGTTTTGGTTTTCTATTTTTTCGTCTTCGGCAGAGACAAAAAAAACAGGCAGATGTCTATGGTTCGAGGCTTACTTGTCACGACGGACAATCGACTAAATAATGTTTATTGCAGGGACCATATCGGTTACCCATTGAAAGGGTTTTCGTTAGGGTTTTTCGAAGCGGTTAATCAAAAACCCATACGATATGGGTAACCCTTTTGAACGGCTTAATAGACCATTTTGGTTACCTATTGAAAGGGTTTTTGATAGGGTTTTTCTAGCAGTCAATCAAAAACCCATACGATATGGGTACCCCTTTTGAACGGCTTAATAGACCATTTTGGTTACCCATTGAAAGGGTTTTTGATAGGGTTTTTCTAGCAGTCAATCAAAAACCCATACGATGTGGCTAACCCTTTTGAACAGCTTAATTGACCATTTTGGCTACCCATTGAAAGGGTTTTCGATAGGGTTTTTCTAGCAGTCAATCAAAAACCCTTACGATGTGGTGTGGGTCACCCTTTTGAACGGCTTAATTGATCGTTTTGGTTACCAGCTTAATTGACCGTTTTGGTATGGGTCACAAACCCATAATATTTGGATAACTCTTTTGAACGGCCTAAGCTAAGGGACCATTTTGGTTAACCAAATCGAATATGAATGACATCGCACCGTGCGTTCAAGGACAAGTATACAAAACAACAACAAAAAAATTCTCGAGTTGGCGGAACAGTTTCATTTGTGTGAGTGAGCTTTCACGCTGCAGTTTATGTGACATATAACATATTCAGTAAAACACCATCTTTTGCAAAGAGCTCTAAAGAAAATGATTAACAGATGGCTACTTCTATGGGATCGAATTGATCTAGAGCTTCATTTATCTTTTTTTGTAGAAATTACGTGATTTATGAGTAGACAAGGAAGTTTAGATTTTTACTAATCTCTTACTTCAGTCAAAATCTGCCATTTAACGTATTTTAGTGATTGTTTGTTTCATAATCGTTACCTATGCTGCAATCTATGATTTTCTTTACATGACTAATTATAATTTGTACGAGTTTAGACCCCATGGTAATATGATCTCTCGCTGAAGGGCATAGGTTTCAAAACGGAATAGCATGCGTTGACGCGGCGGCGCCTTTGTGGCTACTTACCTAGCTGGTTGTAAACAGGGATCTATGAGCTTTATTGAATGTGAAATAGAGTTCATTTTAGCTTTGCTGGCCGGATACCGAAATTACTTAATATTATTATGTTTTTTTCATTTCTGTTCTTGTTTATTACTTTATTGCAAGTACCAAACAAATGCTGTCATTTTTGCTGTTTGATTTTTGAACCTGGACGTCTTTTGCGGAGTTTTACTATATTATTATTTAGTCGGTGTGAAAACTTAGGGGTCTGCGAAATGATCAATCGTGATTGTAAATTATTACGTGTTTGTTGCACATAGCTCGTTTACGTACCAAGCGATTGATAATATTACTATACTACAATATAAATTGATGGCGATTGATCATTTCGGGGTCGCATTACAATAGGTAGGTATGTAGATATAAAGTTACGTAATTTATCAATCTAAATTTTCAAAATAGCAATTGTATAGTTTATTGCAATGGGCAAGTAGGTAAATATGTAGGATTGTCCTACATACTTACCTACTTGCCAATTCACGCAACAATTTGCGCAACGATGTTATGTCCTAAAGGTCCGACGTACCACTTCATTGTTGATTGATTTGTGTCATGGATAGATTATTGGTCACTAAATGTACAAAATGGAGTACCTACTAGACTGCCCTGTTAGGCCGAAAAGCGCTACGTAGGTACCTATCTCAAAGTTTTGAAGAAAATCGCCGAAATCTCTTAGCAATTTCAAAGAGAGATGTTTGACAAGAACCAAACTTATTAGTTGTTTTATTTTTGTTTAAGTTAGATATCGCTATTTGGCTTATATCATTACATGCGAAATTGTAAAAGCTATTAAATGTTATTAAAAAACAAAAGCAGGCCTCCTTCACTCGTTCGAAGCCATGCACTAACGTACATACCTACGGGGCTACGGCTCGCGTTCACCCAAACGAATTACATTTAACCTTATTTGTGTCATAGTCCTATACTTACAGTCGTCCAACGCAGACGTCTTTTAAAGGCGTTCTTATGCCTACGGAATAGAAGTCAAAATCGGTTGAACGGACTGTAAAAAGTTTTTATTAAATGTCTTATCTTATTTCAAACGACATTTATAATAAAATAAAGACAAAATTTCTACTTGCTCATTGCTCATTCAATTGATTACGATAACACGGGTATGTATTAGCGAGCGAGAATTTTTTTGCTTTCCGCCTCGGATCGGTTGATTTCTTTATAGTTGTCCGAGATTTAGGGGTCGATTTAGATGTCAAAACCCCTCCCGGGTTTGAACTTCAAAACCAGACCTACGACCCGGCCCCTGAGATGAGTAAGAGTTTCAAGATGAAGAGAACGCAAGAGCGAGCGAAGCGAGCCGGACCTAAAGAGCCTAAGGGAGCTTTAAAATTCAAGCTATTGCATAAGCTATAACAGAAATAAATCAGGCGTAGAAACATCTGGATCGAATGTAGGTGACAGACATTCCTGCTGATGTTTTTGACAATTCGTCATGGACCTGATTGACGTGTTGAGATTCGTCATCAGAACTTTCTTCACTCTCTGATATACTTAGTAATATTTTCTACTACCAAATATAAAATGATAAGTATAATAAAATGATACAAGGCATCCGGCCCCAACATTCGTTTTTATAATTTTGAAACCTAATACCTAAATAACAAACGACCAACAGATAGTCTCTATGAAGTACTTACCTACCATCTTCTGCGCAACTTCGTGCGAGTTAGCAAAGAAATCTTAGCACTTGGATGGATTTTGAGCATAAACTACATATCTGCAAACATCACAAATAACGTCACGCCTGTATTCCCCAAAGAGGTGTACCTAATAGACTAATAGTACACCCACATTCGTCAGTTATGTTTTTAAATCTCATGTAATAGGGGGCGAGTGAGCCTATTTGTAGGCAATACTATTGCCTACATGCTATCTACAAAGAAAAACTCAAACTATCTACAAAGTACTTTAATATTCAAGAAAAAACTAACCTTATAAATGAATTAGCTTGAAACACGCAAACGCATCCCAATTGATAAAAAAAGTCTACACGCTACTTTCGGCTCGGATAGATCAAAAGAATAATATAATATAAACTCAAAAACTCAAAATACGCAACTATAGTTATTGGAGCTCTCGCTCGTACCTACTCTCGCTATTTGTATAATACCGTCTAGTGAATTATAGGCAATGAGCGCCCGGCCGCCATTCCCGTACCAACGACCTAGCACAAGTTTATTGAATAACCCGAACAAAACCCTTATAATATATGGGTTTTTATAATGCCCTTCATTATAATAACCCATATATTATAAGGGTTTTGACCCTTTCACTGGGTTTCTAGTATAGAACCCATTCAATGGGTTATCATGCAACCCTTTCAAAGGGTTTCTAGTATAAAACCCATTCAATGGGTTATCATGTAACCCTTTCAAAGGGTTTCTAGTATAAAACCCATTCAAAAGGGTTACATAATGATAGAGGTAACCTCATAAACGGCTTACCCGTTCGAAAGGCTTAACTCTTAACCGGGGTTGTACGGTCCCTGGTTTATTGTCAGAATTTTGCCATAGAGTAATAAACTAAGGAAGCAGCAAGGAGCAAACTAACTTTTAAAGTCATAGTCAAAGCATTATTAGTGTGATTTCTGGTAGGTCTAAGGTTACAGTAACTCAAAAAACTACACATTAGGGCTGCGATTTTTTGTTCATTTTTTTTTTGTTCAGCGATTCGCTCTATGCCATCTTCAGGGCTATTTATTCGGTAGCATTAACAAGTTACAATGTATGTGTAGTTAACTATTAAGGAATCAGTAATCACTAGGGTGGTTCTTCAGAGACAAAATTTTCGATTTCTATAGGTATTTTCTGTAACCAAGTAACAAAACGGCATGTATTTTTTTTTATATCTTAGCTTTACCCTTATCTAGGACAAATGATATTTTTTAAATAATGATGTCTAGGTACAAAATAAAAATATTTGAAGTTTGTTCCTCTGATTCATAATTATAACGCGTCCGTTTACCATTTTCCGGAACAAAATGGTCGATGTCGTATTTTCCCTTTGCTACATCAATGTAAATTATAATTATATCGAAAGGAAATGAATATTGTCCTCTTACAAAAAAATGTGTATTAGTTATAACTACGTTAGTGTGTTTATAAATAAGTAAATTAGTAGTGTCTGGCGAATAATACTGATTAATGTGGCGTAAGCTGCGCTTGACCGTACTTGGTCGGGTACTAATAATGGGAATCCAGACTCTCATTATGAGAGTCTGGATTCCCTCGTGGGGGGAAGCCAGTCGTGCAACGGATGAGCTAGAAGGTGGACGTGTGGCTGGTTGGCTTAGATCCTAGTGTTACGAAGGTAAATATCTGATATCTGTGATTGGTTCAGGTGTCATACTGATTACAATGCCTACTTTATAAAAAAATATTTTAATGTTTTAAAACTTCAATCTGAGTTTCCTGTGATGCTTTTGGGTTATAGATTCGTGTATAAAAATGACAATACTGAAGTCTGTATGTATGATGAGTTATGCCTGATTATAGGCAAAATCCACACATAACACATTACAAAATATATATACATATATATTTTAGTTAAGTATGATTGTAACATGTTATTTTGTTTAGATAGTCTATTTCCACTTAATATTTAGTTTGTAGGCTTAGTTATGGTTACAATGGCAAATCACGACACCATTGAGATTTTTCCAAACGTTTATTAGCGAACTTAGAGCACAGATGTACAGTTATAAACAACACGAAGGTATGGTGTCGAGTCATGGGTGACATTTAACAGCGTAAATTGAAATTCCAACTGAGCGAACCAAAGTTCCGGGTCATCCGGATAAAATGGTGGTACTCGCACTCCAACTCGCCAAATATCGCCCGAATCTCCTTCAGTAGCCTTCTTGCCTACTCCAGAACTAGTATCCATCTTGTTTTCCGTTTCTTGAGTTCCTTTGTCGGGGTCACCACTTGTAGGCTTGGTTATGGATACAATGGCAAATCACGACACCGCCGTTGAGATTTTTACAAATGTTTATTAGCGGTCTTAGAGCACAGATGTACAGGTTAGAGTGCAACCTTCATGCGACTAATAAGTGTGGCGTGTGCGTCTTTGCTGTTAGTGTCGCCACAAGTTCACTAATTTAGTTTTTAGCTTAAGTTAGTTTGTATATGTTGGTTCACCTGTTATTGGCAACTGTCTGTGTCTGTGTTGTCTGACCTATCTCACTGGCTACAGTGATCGCCAAGGTGCTGGATGGTTTGCTTGATTGTCAGTTAAGAGAGAGTATAGATCTCCACGAAGCTCAGTTTGGTTTCCGGGCAGGGCAATCGACTGAAACTGCGGTGCTGCGACTCAAGCATACTGTCCAGTACTATGTGACGAGGAAGACGCCTGTATACGGTTGTTTTTTGGACCTGTCGAAGGCATTTGACCTGGTATCTTATGATGTACTTTGGGACAAGCTCCAGGGGGAAACCAGCACACCCAGAGATGTAGTAAATATATTAAGATATTGGTACGGCAACCAGACCAATAATGTTAGGTGGGCGGGTTCATGTTCGTCAGAGTATAGGTTGGAGTGTGGAGTGAGGCAGGGTGGCCTGACTTCACCACGACTCTTCAACCTGTACGTTAATGGACTGATAGGTGAGCTCAGCGGGGCCGGTGTTGGCTGTTCAGTGGATGGTGTTTGTATGAACAACATTAGCTATGCCGACGACATGGTGCTGCTGACCCCATCTGTCACGGCCCTTAACTACCTCATAGGGATCTGTGAGAGGTACTCGGGGTCACATGGCCTCAGGTATAACTGTAAGAAGAGTGAACTACTTATTTTCAAGGCGGGTAATAAGAGTCCGAAAACCGTTCCACCGGTCAGGCTTGGAGGAATGCCGTTAAGTAGGGTCACCAAATTCAAGTACCTGGGGCACTGGGTCACCGAGGACCTCTCAGATGATTTAGATATTGAGCGGGAACGTAGGGCGTTGGCAGTGAGATGCAATATGCTGGCGCGCAGGTTTGCAAGGTGCACAAAAGAGGTTAAAATTGCTCTTTTTAAATCATACTGCCAGACATTTTATACCTGTAGCCTGTGGGTCCGCTATACGCGTAGATCTATCAATGCCCTACGGGTCCTGTACAATAATGGTTTTAGGATGCTGTTGGGGTTGCCTCGCTTTTGCAGTGCCTCAGGTATGTTTGCTAAGGCCAGCACTGACTGCTTTGGGGCTATAGTACGGAAAAGAGTGGCCTCCCTGATGCGCCGCGTGCGGGGCAGCACCAGCAACCTTCTGAATACCATATTGGGAAGGGTTGATTGTCCGGTTGTGAGGCACTGGAATACTGTTCACGGATCTGGAGGGGTCCTTTTCAATGTACAGTAAATTAAATGTTATAAGTAAAGGATTAAATGTTGACATTGAATAATAATATACTAACATAGTTATAAGTACATATGATTTACTAACAATGTATGGAATATTTTTTGATTCTGACAATAAATGAATTATTATTATTATTATAAGCCTATTACTCATTACCACTTTATTTTATAATTTATATACAGAAGCGGTTGGTGTACCTTTTTATTAATAAATAAATAAAAATCCTGATTCATCTATGTCTGATTCATATAGTCAACTCATACCCCATATGAAACATAAAATAAATTTGTTTTTCCCCTCTCCAGCACGACAAGAGCGCTTTTGTTGCGTAATTCTCCCTGCCCATGTACAAGTTTTTGACCGTGTTCAAGTCAGTAGTTCTAGTCTTATTTGTTATTTACTTAGTTAAAACCTTTTTAAGAATTCAAAAATCACAGGAGTATAAACTTGTTCTACATAAGACACTTTTGATATGTCTTAGCCTTAGTTAAGAATTAATAATTATTATTTAGAATTAACAATCATAACTAACAGTGTATTTTTATTTTCTAACAATAAAGTAATAAAATTGAGACCAGTGTTATTTAAATTGCACCTTTGACAATACTCTTCCGTATTAACAATCATAAAAACCTATTTATTCACAAGTCAAAGTGTCTATCTAATTTTTGATATTTTAATATTGCAGTTCACAACAATGCCACAAAACTAAAGATCAAAAGAAGGAGAAAAGGAGACTCGCAGAACGTAGAAGGATGGAAAACATAAGAAAAGATCCAGACAAGTATACTCTGTGGAAATTAACTCAAACTGAAAGCATTTATTTCAATTGGACCATTACAGGCACTTTTGAATGTCAAAACACAAAAAAAAACTAAGCTACAGTCCAGTACTGTAGTTGCCCATTCTAAAGCGTAGATCTCTATGGAGAAGAATGGGCAAGAAACTCCATGGACACTCTTTTAAATCATTATGTTGTTACAAAGTCTCGGTTACATCATTCATGTCGAGATTAAACATACATGTGAGAACGATGTAGAAAGACGTGCGAGTAAGAGCGTCCAGAGTAAAAAGATAAAATTAACAATTCAAAAATACAATAATCCATGGCAGCTGACAGCGCCCGTTCTCGAACATGACGCATGGATCAGCCATCATTCAACTCAACCATTTTGGAGGCAACTAAACGACCCGACACACGCGCCACCATCAGAGAGACATTTGAGTGAGCGTGACATTCTCTCAACCGCCAAGGCAAATTATTCGAGTCAGTAAAAGATGTAAATGGTAGCTTTATCGTACATAGAACTCACACATGTGCTATACAATTATATAATACTGTTACGTCGTACGTACGAGATCTTTCGAGAAAGGACGTGATTCAGTGTGTTTGCGCTAAAAACTTCGAGAAGCGTGCCATTATTATTAGTTCCAAGTTAAGTAGGTAACTACTTATAAAAAATATTAGGAATTGTCATTGTAATTTCGACCGTACGCCGAGGGCATAAAGTACCTACTTCTTTATTCGGTACAAGTAGGTTATTATTTCTTTTTGCCTACTACTTGGTAATGTTTTTTGTTGATGTTTTTATCGAACCGTTCTACACATCGCCGGAATGTTCGTGAATAATGGGGTAGTATAAAAAGCACAAGCGCCGACACACAGGGAGTAGTCTGATTCAGGCGATACAACGGAGCGAATCGAAGTGAACTAGAAGTGCGATATCTAAGCGAATAGTGATCAGTAGTGTACTTGTGATTAAGATCTAAGTGTTTTGTGTTTAATAAAGTTATTAAATTGTCTGCTTGGTAGTAATTAATTTATCCCATACCCAGCTCGTAACAATTTGGTGTCAGAAGTGAGGGATAAATTATGCCAATTCTACCGAAGGACGACACGGACGGTATCCGTACCAGGAGTCAGCGACAGCAGGACATGGACCAAAGGCGGTTTGGAGATTCCCCAACACAGACACCGGGTGGTGTCCAGCCTACGTCAGTGCCAGTCGCTGGCCCATCCGCAGTTCCTACAGCATCAATGGCGCCAGACTTGTCAGCTTTAATGGCGCTGCTACAGGAGCAGGCTCGCCGGTTGGAAGAGCAGTTGCAGCGAGACAAAGAGGAGCAGGTCCGCCGCCAAGACGAGCAGATGCTCCTCATAAAGGATCTTCATGCAACTTTTGGCAAAGACCTAAAGGTGATGAAGGATCAGGTACAGCAGCACGAGAATCGCCTCTCAGAAGCCGAAGTTCAGATCGCTGGGGTGAAGAAGGCTTTGGGGGAACTGAAGACTGGAGACTTGACTGTAGCTTCAGTAGTTGCTGCACCTTCAGCGCGGGGCTTTAAGGTGCCTCCATTCGATGGCACATCTTCGTGGCCGGCTTATAAAATTCAATTTGAGGCCGTTATGAAGGCGAATGGATGGACAAAACCGCAAGCCATGACCGCGCTCACCTTGGCCCTCCGAGACCAGGCCCTTAATATTCTTGAGGCGCTCGGCAAGAATGTAACCTACGAGCAGCTGCTGGAGGCGTTAGAGTCCAGATACGGTGACGCGCACCTGGAGCACGTATTTCGTGCTAAGTTGAAAGATCGTGTTCAACGTAGTGACGAGAATCTACAGCAGTGGGCCCTCGAAGTTGAAAAGCTGGTTCGGAAAGCATACCAGTCTGCCCCTGCACTTATCGATGGGAATCTGGTACAAGCGTTCGTTGATGGAATACGCGACCTAGAAGTTAGAGCCGCTGTGAGACTTGGGCATCATGAGGCGCTGAAAGACGCCTTGGCCCATGCCTTAGAAGTAGAGGCAGTGAGGCAGGACCACCGAACGCACCGCGTCAGAGAGGTTGTAGCATCTCCTGTACGCGACCGGCCGCAAGGGTACAGTCTTAGGTGCTACACTGGTAGAGAAAGGGATCATCTTTGGTCTAGCAGTCCAAAGCAAGTTGTGGCATCACCTGTACGCCAGCTTCCGCAACGGTACAGCCCTAGGTGCTACACTTGTGGAGAAAGGGGTCATCTTCGGTCAAACTGTAAAAACCGAAGCACAATGAGAGAAGGTCAACCCCATGAGGGAAAAGCGGCTGAAATGCCATGCATGACTGCCCAGCAACAGTGGAGAACTCACGTTAAGACAGACGCCTTGTCAAGAAGACCTTGTCCTGAAGACTGTAAGCACTGTCCCAGGCAAGAGACTAAGGAAGTAGTGTCCGTGAGGATGCTTAGAACAGATCTCAGCGATGAATGGAAGGAAACCCTACAGCAGGCTCAGCAAAATGACTCGGACATCAAACCGATCTTCGAGTGGATCAAAGCTGGTGCTCCTAAACCTAAGTGGAGTGATGTGGCTGCGATGAGTTCCATCACGAAGAGTTATTGGGCGCAATGGAACAGCTTGGTGATCCAGGATGGAGTCTTGTGCCGTAAATGGGAAAACGCTCGAGGGGACAGCTGTCATCTACAAATGGTTGTCCCTAAAGCTAAGGTACCAGATGTTCTACGGCTCTACCATGATGGATGTTCAGGAGGACATATGGGGGTAAAAAGGACTCTACTAAAAATTCGAGAACGCTTTTACTGGATCCACTGTCGAGATGATGTGGAGGACTGGTGTCGCAAATGTACCAGTTGTGCGGCCGTGAAAGGACCCCACACACGCAGCCGAGGTGCATTAAAAGTGTACAACGTTGGAGCCCCTTGGGAACGGATAGCACTAGACGTTGCGGGACCATTTCCAGAAAGTGAGAGCGGAAACAAGTACTTCCTGGTGGTCATGGATTACTTCACAAAGTGGCCAGAAGTCTTCGCCATTCCTAATCAAGAGGCTACAACTGTCGCAGATAAATTAGTTCAGGAAGTTTTCTGTCGTTTTGGAGTACCCTTAGAAATACATAGCGATCAAGGAAGGAATTTTGAATCGCAAGTATTTCAGGAAACTTGTCGATTGATGGGTACCTACAAAACCAGAACCACCTCTTACCACCCACAATCTGATGGAATGGTGGAACGATTCAACCAAACGTTGGAAAGATATCTGGCAAAAGTCGTGGAAAGCAGGCAAAGGGATTGGGACAAGCACATACAGCCGTTTCTACTGTCCTTCCGCAGCGCAGTCCACGAAAGTACGACTGTGACGCCAGCATTCGCGAACTTTGGAAGGGAATTACGGTTGCCTGCAGATTTAATCACTGGAACTTCCCCTGATGCTCCACGTAGTGTAACAGATTACGCACATGATTTGCGTAACAAGTTGAATGATGTTTATGAGCATATCCGACAATCCGGCCAACAGATGTCTGAGAAGATGAAGACCCGTTATGACCGCAAGGCAAACAGTAGGGCTTTCGACGAGGGTTCACTGGTGTGGTTACATAACCCAGTGCGGAGCAAGGGGAAGTCTCCGAAATTGCAAGCAAAATGGGATGGACCATACCGAGTCGTGACTAGGATCAACGATGTCACCTACCGAATACAGAAGGGTCTACGAGGTGCGCCTAAGATTGTCCATGTAGACCGATTGGCCCGATACTACGGGACCAATGATGCTCGGGACGAGCATGTCTAAGGAGGGGGCAGTGTTACGTCGTACGTACGAGATCTTTCGAGAAAGGACGTGATTCAGTGTGTTTGCGCTAAAAACTTCGAGAAGCGTGCCATTATTATTAGTTCCAAGTTAAGTAGGTAACTACTTATAAAAAATATTAGGAATTGTCATTGTAATTTCGACCGTACGCCGAGGGCATAAAGTACCTACTTCTTTATTCGGTACAAGTAGGTTATTATTTCTTTTTGCCTACTACTTGGTAATGTTTTTTGTTGATGTTTTTATCGAACCGTTCTACACATCGCCGGAATGTTCGTGAATAATGGGGTAGTATAAAAAGCACAAGCGCCGACACACAGGGAGTAGTCTGATTCAGGCGATACAACGGAGCGAATCGAAGTGAACTAGAAGTGCGATATCTAAGCGAATAGTGATCAGTAGTGTACTTGTGATTAAGATCTAAGTGTTTTGTGTTTAATAAAGTTATTAAATTGTCTGCTTGGTAGTAATTAATTTATCCCATACCCAGCTCGTAACAATACTAAGAGACTGAATCTATACAATGTAAAGATATGTTTACAATTTTCTGCAGCTTCCACAATAACTTCACAAAGTAATCAATTAGTTTGCCCCTATGGTTGTGGAGCAGGACCAGCATTGAGCCAAGCATTTTTATCATCAATGTAATCTCCCAACATATAGTATGCTTGCCTACATAGTGTGCGTTTTATACAAGATTTAAACTTCGTCTCATTCAGTTGAAGAATGCGGGGAGGTATTTTATTGTAACATTTTAAACAGTACCTCATGAAAGATGAGTCTACTTTAGCTAGCCTGAAACCTGGCTGAACTAGTTGGTCCCTGGTTCTAGTATTATAGTGGTATCTTTCGCCTCTTTTACTAAATAAATGGAGATTTTTACTAACGTACATTATGTTTTCATAGATGTATTGGCAACGTACTGTCATAATGTTAATTTCCTTAAACAGTTCTCTTAGCGAATCGCGCCTACGTAGATTATATATGGCTCTGATGGCTCTTTTCTGCAGAATAAATAAGACTCGATGTCTGCAGCCCGTCCCCATAGTAAAATACCGTATGACATAATACTACGAAAATAACTAAAATAGACTAGCCTCGCGGTATCTACATCAGTAAATTGACGGATTTTTCTAACAGCATATGCTGCTGAACTCAGCCGTCCTGCAAGAGATGTTAAATGAGGACCCCATTGTAGCCTTGAGTTTAAAAATGAAAAACATATATACAAGTATTCAATACGTAATTAATAATTCCAATTAATAACTAACTGCTTAACTAAGGTGATTGCTAAGTCAATAAGTATAATAAATAGGAGTAATGAGTTGTACACGAAAAAAGTAACAGATAGAATAATATACAGTCAAAGTTGTGCTAGTTCGTAATAACTCACTATGTTCTTTCTATCCGCAATGTCAGTTGTTATTAGTGTCAGCGGTGTAACTGTGTACTGTACGCGAGCAATGTTCACGTACTTTTGTTGAAACTATATAATGTAACATTATAATAACTTTCTAGTACCGAACAGAATTTATTGGATTACAAAAATATTAGCAATAGTTAATATTTCTGTTATACACTGTGTTAACGTCATATTCAACTGATGAAATCTAAACCAGGAAAGAATTTTGTTGTAAATGTTTACCTCATACCTCGATAGATGGCGTTGATCATTTACGTCACTCCGCTGAATCGCGGTGTTAAGATCCGCCGCGATAACATGACTACTCCGGGTTTATTTAAATAAATTGTCTTTGTTCTGAGTACATGGTGCTGTTTTATTCCTATAAAATACTCCCGACTCGTCAACAAATAGGGCGAACGAGATCTTCGACTAACATAAGGTCCTACGAGCTGGATCGATTTTTGAGTAAGCGAAAAAGGCGCCCTCTGGTGTCGGAGGTGATAGTGAAGCAGCAGCTAGTGAGCGGAGCGGAGCTGAGCTGAACTGAGCTGAGCTGAGCGGAGCGGAGATGAGCGGAGCTGAGCTGAGCGGAGCGAGGTCGACGGAGCTAAGTGGAGCGTTAAAGGAAAGTGATTTTAAAGTGATCAAAGTGCAACTTAAAAACTGTGAGTACATTTGTTTATTTAACAGTTCCAAGTGTCCGAGACTTGTAAAAATTTAAAGTTAATGCATGGACTTAGAAAAATTTGAAGAAACTTGGGACTTAGAATAATTCGTCAAAAATTGAAGAGACCCCGAATCTATGCCCGATTTCACCTAGAACGAAAGTAAAGTTCCAACACTTAGAAAAATTACGACATTCCAACACTTAGAAAAATTCCAAACTGACACTTGGCAAATTTTACAAATCGAATTATTTGCTTATAACGAAGTATCCGTATTTGGAATCATGGAGGCTAAGTTAAGGCTGTTGGAAGATATTAAAGGTCGCATTCAGAAAGGGCTTATTAACTTCAAAAAATCTCCAAAGGACAGAATAAATCAGGCATATGTGGATTCACGTTTGGAAATATTAGATAAGCAGTTTGAAGATTTTACTAGAAAACATGAAGAGCTTTTGGTCAGCTACACAGAAAGTGAATTGAGTGCAACCAATTACATCAAAAATGATGTGTTTGAAGCGGTTACAGACACTTTCATAAATTATAAAGTAGAATTAAAAAATGCTTTACCAACATCTCAGTCTTCTAGACCGAGTGATGTCTCACCCGACCATAGCCAACCGAAAATGATGTCAACACCAATTGCTAAATTGCCCAAAATAACAATTCCTGTTTTTAGTGGTAAATATCAGGAATGGTCAACGTTTAGGGATTTGTTTTTGTCACTTATTGATAGTAATCAGTCTCTTGATGATGTACAACGTTTACACTATTTAAGATCTCAGTTGTCGGGTAAAGCATCACAACTCATAAAGCACATACCGATCACCCATGCAAACTATAAGAAATGTTGGACTCTGTTAAATAGTCGTTACAATAATAAGAGATTTTTAGCCAATTGTATTCTCAAGCGCTTACTAAACCAAAAACAAATGACGGCTGACTCATCTATTGCTCTCAAGGAGATTTTAGATGACACAACCGATTGCTTACATGAATTGTCAAATTTGGGGGTGCAGGTGGACGCTTGGGATATTATTATTATTTATTTGATTAGCTCCAAGTTGGACGTTGAGACTCGGAAGCAGTGGGAATTGCAGGTAAGTCAATCTTGCGAGGAATTTCCCACATTCAATGATTTTCGGGACTTTTTGGATAAACGTTTTCGGGCTTTTGAATTTGTAGAACCTCAGGGTAGTAAGTCTAAAGGTAGTACTAAAGCATTTCACGTAGCTTCAAAAATTAATATCCTGCCCACATTGTTCCGAGGATCATCTCTTGTGTTATTGTAAGAAGTTTTCTCAGGAGACCGTCGATCAACGTCGTCAGATAGCTAAATCTCTTGGTTTGTGTTTTAATTGCCTTCGCTCAAGTCATCTTAGTATTAATTGTCGAGTAAATACCAAATGTAAAATGTGCAATAGAAAGCATCATACTCTCTTGCATCTAAAAACGGATTCAGGAGCAGAACCGAGCTCAGCTGCGTCTCCATTGCAAAAGGAAACGCCACAGGACGAGACCACGGCTGAATCTCATATTTCAACCCATTTCGCACAAAGTGTTCATAGTCAAGTCATACTGGCTACAGCCCTTATTAAGGCTAGATCGAAAAATGGGCATTCACAAGTTTTGAGAGCTCTGTTAGACCAGGGTTCACAAGCTTCCTTTATTACGGAATCTGCGGTTCAGTTATTGAAGTTAAAAAAGATAGCGGTTAAGACGTCTATCTCAGGTGTAGGGGGAGGTCAGAGCAATCTAACGTCTAAATTTATGGTTAGACTTAACATTCAGTCATTATGGGATCCTGACTTCACCCTTCAAATAAAAGCTTACGTGCTGAGTAAGGTGACTTCAATTTTACCTGAAAGGAAATTTACATTGGTGGATTGGCCAGAGCTTAGCAATATTAATCATTTGGCCGATCCAAATTTCAATAAGCCTAACAAAATTGACATTTTGTTAGGATCGGGAGCCTATACTAAAGTCTTAAAAGAAGGCTTAATCAAGGACCCTAAGAGTAAAACAATGGCTCAAGATACTTACCTTGGCTGGATCATATCGGGAGAAGTCAGCGATGAAGATGGAGTGATGTCTTGTCACAATGTAATAAAAAGCATGCACGCTAAGGTCGAAGAAAATGAAATCCTAAAAAGGTTTTGGGAACTAGAGGCAGAGCCAACATGCTCTGAAAAGTCAATTCTTAGCCCTGAAGAGCAAGCATGTGAAGATTACTTTGCTGCTACCACATGCCGGGATGCAGATGGTCGCTACATTGTAAAACTGCCTTTTCGATCCAGTAAAACACCCTGCAACACAAAGGAAATGGCATTAAAAAGATTATACAGTCTTGAACGGAAGCTAGCAAAGAATAGCGAGCTTAAAGAACAATATACATCGGTAATGAAGGAATATTTATCACTGGGTCATATGGAAGAGATTTCTAATGAAAAAGACAAAAATGAAGTTGGCGCTGTTTACTTACCGCATCATGCTGTAATCCGCGAAGACAAGTCGACCACAAAAGTAAGAGTGGTTTTTGATGCGTCATCCAAGGGATCCGATGGTGTTTCCTTAAATGACACTTTAATGGTAGGACCACTTTTACAGGCTGATTTACGTCATACAGTTATGCGGTGGCGACAACATCCAGTATGTTTGGTAGCCGATATAATAAAAATGTATCGCCAAGTTAAGGTAGCTGATGATCACTTGGACTTTCAAAGAATTTTATGGCGAGATGACGTTCATTCTGATTTAAAAGAATACAGGCTTTTGAGAGTTACATTTGGTACATCTAGTGCACCTTACCTGGCAGTCAAGGCATTGCAGCAAACCGCTAGCGATGAAGGTCAATCGTATCCATGCGCTGCTAGTAGGGTTAAGACAGACTTTTATATGGATGACCTAATGACAGGTTGCCAGACAGATGAAGAAGCTGTAAAAATCTATCATGAATTTAATGAACTATTGAACAAAACAGGTTTCACTTTGCAAAAATGGACAAGTAACCGAGAAGAGTTGCTAAAACAGATAAGGCTGGATACTGGAAGAGATCTGGAAATAAAAGAAGGTGAAACCACTAGAATATTAGGACTTACCTGGAATCGCAATTCCGATGAATTCCATTACACTGTAAACTTACCCTTTTCAACACCGTCGCCGTTGCCGCTGTCTGCATCTGAAACTAAAAGAACAGTTATATCAGAGATATCACGTTTATATGATCCGCTAGGTTGGATTGCACCATGTATAATTACCGCTAAAATCTTCATCCAAAAACTATGGATTGCTGGTTTGGATTGGGATGAGAAACTGTCGGAAGATCTTCTAACAGAGTGGCAGTCTTATCGTACTGGTTTGCACACACTCAATAACTTCAGAATCCCTAGGTGGCTGAAAAGAAAAAGCGATGATCAAACAGTTGAACTGCATGGTTTCTCTGATGCGTCAAACGCAGCATACGCCGCGGTCGTTTACATCAGAGTCATTGATGCTGTAGGTCAAGTCCACTGTAATCTGGTAACTGCAAAAACGAAGGTGGCTCCAATTAGACAAATCTCTATACCACGACTGGAACTATGTGGCGCAGTTTTAGTTACCAAATTACTTTTAGAAGTGGCTCGTGTGTTGAATATTCAAAAATCCAACTTACATGCTTGGACAGATTCAACGGTCGTCCTGGCTTGGTTGAGCGATCACCCGAGTCGATGGAAAACCTTCGTTGCAAACCGGACGTCCGAAATCCTTAATGCCCTTGATTCTATTCAATGTCATTATGTTGATACGAAAAACAATCCAGCTGACATTGCTTCGAGGGGTACAACATGTACATCTTTGTTAGACAACTCGCTTTGGAAACATGGACCGTCTTGGTTGCTTGCGGATACTATAGAATACTGTCGACCTAAGGCTATAATGACTAAACTGGAACTAAAATCTGTCAAGGTTCATGCAGCACAGATAGACGATCACCCGATTGAACAGATGTGGTCCAGATTTTCATCGTTCCAAAGGTTGATCAGAACTCTCAGCTATTGCAGACGATTCCTGAAAATAATATACGCCAGAGAATCACGAACAAAGTTGCCACCTTACCTTTCAGCTTCTGAGATTGCGGACACCATGCATTGTTGTCTCAAGCAAACTCAGAAACTCTGGTTTGAGATAGAAATAAAGGCAATACAAGCCGGAAGAGACGTCAGCAAAAGCAGCGGTTTGACTTCTTTGAACCCTTACTTGGATGATAGGGGCTTGATGAGAGTAGGGGGTAGGATCCAAAATTCGCTACTAAGTGATGATATGAAGCATCCCATTATAGTTCCTCATCGATCCCATTTGACAAGATTACTCATATCGGATGCTCATGAGCGTGTACTGCATGGCGGACCCCAATTAACACTTAATTTTCTTCGGTCAAAATATTGGATTGTTCGTGGAAAGAATTTAATCAAAGCTCACATCCGCGAATGCGTACCGTGTATTCGTCATGCAGCCGTAACAAAAAATCAATTGATGGGTCAGTTACCATCATGTAGAGTGACTCCAAGTAAGCCTTTTCTCTATTCAGGTGTCGACTACGCGGGACCGATTCAAATAAGAACAGCAAAGGGTCGTGGGCATAAGTCCTACAAAGGCTACGTATGTCTATTCGTATGCATGGCGACCCGCGCTGTGCATATAGATGTTGTCTCTGATCTGACCTCTCAGGGTTTTCTCGCTACATTTAAACGTTTTGTGGCTAGACGGGGTCATTGTAGTCACCTTTACAGTGACAATGGCACCAACTTTGTTGGGGCGTCAAAGGAACTGAAAGCAATGTTTCGCGATGAATGCGCATCTCTTCCCCAGGAAATTGCTTCTATATTGGCTAATAATGGAACCGAATGGCATTTCATCCCGCCTCATTCTCCCAACTTTGGAGGTCTATGGGAGGCTGGGATCAAAAGCACCAAGCATCACCTCAAACGGGTGATTGGTGAATCGACACTGACTTTTGAGGAGCTGAGTACCGTGTTATCCCAAATTGAGGCGTGCCTGAATTCCAGACCTTTATCACAGTCTAGTGTAAACTCGTCAGACCCAAGGCCATTGACACCTGGACATTTCTTAGTCGGTCAGCCACTGGTGACAGTACCAGATTATGATTATGAGCACGTGACAGTCAGTAGCTTGAGACGTTGGCAATTGACACAGAGAATGATTCAATCTTTCTGGAAACGTTGGTCTCAGGAGTATTTAACTATGTTTTTCCAACGACACAAGTGGGCTAAACGTACGCGCGACCCGAAGGTTGGCGATGTTGTCCTCGTAAGAGAAGACAATTTACCACCTGCCAAGTGGTTATACGGGAAGGTAGTCGAACTACACCCTGGCAAGGACAATTTAGTGCGCGTGGTTACCCTCCGGTGTAAGGACTCCCGAGTCAAACGTCCAACTTCTAAGCTATGCATTTTGCCTGTCAACGATGAATGAATTAGAATATGTATTGTGTAATTTTATTGTTTTTTATCTTTATGTTTCATGTTAAATATACAGTCCACTTAGATACTAATTTTCGAAACATAAAATGATGTTACATTGTTGAAAAAACTAAACTAAATTTTACGGTATTTATGTTAAGATAACATGTATGTATGAACATTGTAGTCTCCGAACCCCAAGGCTGAAGTTGTCCATATATTTCGTCTCAATTATGTCATGGTGGGCGGTTTAAAAGAACTAGGTCTTTGGTGGGCGGAATGTTAACGTCATATTCAACTGATGAAATCTAAACCAGGAAAGAATTTTGTTGTAAATGTTTACCTCATACCTCGATAGATGGCGTTGATCATTTACGTCACTCCGCTGAATCGCGGTGTTAAGATCCGCCGCGATAACATGACTACTCCGGGTTTATTTAAATAAATTGTCTTTGTTCTGAGTACATGGTGCTGTTTTATTCCTATAAAATACTCCCGACTCGTCAACAAATAGGGCGAACGAGATCTTCGACTAACACACTGTGTCAGGGACATCGTAACGCAAACTTCGTGAAAAGGTTACACCTAATGCCATAAACTAAATTGTGAAAGTCATTAGTCTCGGTTTCTTTGTTTTGTGTAGTTGTCTTTTTCTAAAACTGATTATTGTTGTTGTTAAAATATGATTATTTTATTAATACAGAGCCCATCTATATAAAGTTTTTCATTTTTATTTCTGATTCTGATTCATCTGTAACAAATTCTGATTCATCTGGGCACAAAATATTTGAACGTCGATATCTTGAAAACTACTTTATAAAAAGTAGTCCCTCATTCAAATATATGTTATTTGGTATACTTATGTTCATATGAACATGTGTGACAGAGGTGAAAGTGAAATTACATTTTGGCCAAATGCACTACTACTTCCCTTAGGGATGTGATGGCACTACTTAGTAGTGCGGTGCGGTCACATCCCTACAGGTATCAGGCCCTGTCAAATGCAGTGTTGCCAACTTAGTGGAATTTCCACTAGATCTGGTGGTTTAGACTTACCTTTTAGCGGGCAAATTTTGGTTTTAGTGGCTAGTGGTTTTTTTTAGTGGCTTTGGTTGCTTCAGTTAGTGGTAAGATACGAAATTCAACCACTAGCACGATTAACATATTTTCGGGAAATAACTCGAAAGTTTACGTTATAAGTGTATTTTTTTATGTGTAGGCAACACTGAGAACTAAGGTAATTTCTTTCGGGGATTCTCCGAAAATAGTTTGTTAATTTCTTGAATAATTTTGATTATAGACCTTATTTGTATGACGACTGGGTCAAGTTTGATTTGAATCAAAAAAGTTTGTTTCCTATGCATGCACAAAAATATAAATAAATACAACGGACAGTGCAGTACAGTTCGGAGTTCGCGTTGGATGTTTTACTTGTTTTGATTTATTTTGTAAAACGAATATGCCTAAACCGCAGTACACTCAAAAGTTCCGTGAAAGTTGGTTACGTGACTCAGATTTAAAGGACTGGTTACAAGTGGTGGAAAGTACTACTGGTCCAGTTGCTAAGTGCAAATTATGTGGTTCAATTTTAAGGAATCATTATGGAGATTTAAAGAGTCATGGATTATCCAAAAAGCACTTGCAAAATTCAAAGGTACGTACGTAATAAAATGTATTACCATTTAAAGGAAACATGCTTATTCAGTGAACATAAACTTTCAAAGAGTTAGTAGGTAGGTTTCCTTTTACATTATGATCATTTTAAAAAGATTTCCTTTCTTTTATAGATTGTAGCTACGCAACCAAAGTTGCCTTTCAAACCAGACAGCGTGGGTAAAAAGAAAGAAGAAGCTAGGCTAGCATTATTTACAGCGGCACATACCAGCTTACGTGTAGTGGATCATATGGGAGAAGTGATTAATCACATGCACAAGGAGGATGAAAAAATTCACTTACATAGGACAAAATGTTCCCAAATTATAAAAAATGTTCTATCACCCCATTTCTCAGAAAACCTAAAAAATGATTTGAAAGATCAACCCTATAGTTTATTGATAGACGAATCAACCGATATTTCCGTTCATAAATATTTGGGAATAATTATTATTTATTACAGCTGCAATTACAAAAAAAATATATCTACATTTTTAGATCTTCCAATGTTGAATGAGTGTGATGCAGACGGGATTATTGGCACCATAAAAGCCACACTTGCTAAATTCATTATACCTCTACAAAATTTAATGGGCATCGGAACAGATAATGCTTCGGTAATGACCGGAGTCAATAACGGTGTACATGCTAAATTGAAAAGAGAATTGCCGAATTTGGTTTTGGTGCGCTGCATATGCCATTCTCTGCAATTGGCAGTATCAGCAGTAACAAAGCAGTTTTTACCCAGAAATCTCGAATTCATTATTAAAGAAACATATGACTGGTTCAGCCGTTCTTCGTCGAGGCAAGCTACCTACAAAGAACTATACAAACTTATAAATGACGGTCACGATCCTTTGAAAATTGTACAATCTTGTCAAACTAGGTGGCTATCTATAGAGTCTGCAGTTGCACGCATTTACACACAATGGTTAGAGCTGAAAACACACTTTAATTTGGCCAAATTAAAAGACAGATGTTATACAGCAGAATTGCTGCATGGAATGTATTCAGATGACGTGAATTATGCGTACATTGCATTTATATATCCACTTCTTACTGACGTTAGCAGAGTTAATAAATTATTTGAATCAAAAGACGCAGATCATTCAAAACTTTATGACGAACTGACAAATTTGATTGATATACTTGTTGCGAAAATAATATTGCCTAACCAGAAATTAGATATTTTAACGCAAAATATTCAAGATTTTGTTGATAAAAAATGTTATTTGGGGTACAGATTCGAATCTCATGTGTTATGTTTGTATGTTTGTATGTTTCATCATTGGATGAAAGAAAAAGGACTTACACCGAATGAAGAAGAAATAATACGTAATAGGTGTATCCAGTTCATTGTACATTTGATTCATGAACTGAAAAACAGATTGCCCGAAAACTTGAAACTCATGAAAAATATTAAAAGAATCAGTGTAGAACACGCACTATCTCACAATAAAGAGCCGATCGCTGACCTGATGTTGCATTTTAATAAAAAGCAAGAAGATGTTGCGAAAGTTGACGAGCAGTGGCGTCAAATCCATTTACTCAGTTGGAAAAATACAAAAAATACAAAAGAATTTTGGTACGAGGTACTGAATTTCAAAGACATGGCTGGAGAAAACAGATTTTAAGATTTAGCCACATTTGCTTTATCTTTATTAGTTTTACCTCATTCTAACGCTGACGTAGAGCGATTATTTAGTATGATGAACGTTGTGAAAACAAAACACAGAAACCGAATGAAGTTAGATTTGCTATCTTCAATTCTCACAGTCCGTGCTGGTTTAAAACGCGAAGAAAAATGTTGCAATAATTACATAATACCCAATAGCGTAGTACAAAAAGTTGGGACCAAAGAAATTTATTTTCCAAAAACAGAAATTATAGAAGAAGCCGATTCTTCCGATGATGATTGCCTATAATTTTTTTTTGTACTTATCAAAAATAAACTATAATTTTATAATAAAAAATACAATGTTGTTGTTTTTTTTTTCAAATAATATTTAGGTATTATCTGTCTAGCATGTTATGTTAGTGGTTTTCTGGTGGTTTGAGGGGATCGCCAAAGGAGGTGTTTTTTTTTCGTCCCAGACATGTACCGAGGTACAAATTACTATTAAAACTCCTTCCAATAATTTGTATTTTTAGCAGTATTTAAAATCCTTCAATACTAGATATAAAAAGAAATAAAAGTATATGAAAAAACACTACCTCGTAACGTAACTGCGTTCAAAGAAACGTTTATGACAGCATTGACGGCTGTCAATCTGTTTCATCTGTCAAAATCACGTCAAAATATTTATTACATCGGTGTTCAATAAAAACCTTAAAAACATGATAAAAACGGGTTATATGAATAAAAATATCCACCCATAGACTGATAAAAGCTGAGAAAGCTATACCCACCCTTTTGAAGTCTGACAAGAGGATCTCTAATAAAACGACCGCGTTGTGATTCGACAGAGAACAAAGTTTTATAATATTTTCTAATAGACATGCCACAGATAATGTATCAATAAACTTACAAACTATGACAACAGAGGTCGCTACTTTGTTTGAGAATGATTGTTTTAGATACATTTTAACACCCCCACTATCTCAAATAATCATATAATCATTTTACACATTCACAACACCTAACATTTCCATAAACATATAATGTTTCTTTGCACATAGACTTTTTGTTAGCAAATCAGCAGGCATGTCTGTTGTCGGCAAATATTGCAAATTTACTATATTATTTGAAACACATTCTCTAGTAAAATGATATTTCACATCAATGTGTTTAGATTTCTTGTGAAATACTGGATTTGTCGACAGCTTCTGTGCGCTCTGATTGTCATTATATAATGTTAAAGTGTACAATTTTTTAGTTATTTCAAATTGCAAAGCCCTTAAGTATATTGCTTCTTTACAAGCTTCAGAAATGCCCATATACTCAGCTTCACAACTTGATAAGGCTACAGTCTTTTGTTTCCTACATTCCCAAGATATGACACCATTAGACAACAAGAAACAAAATCCTGTATAAGACCGTCTATCTATTGTATTATTTGCCCAATCGGCATCCACAAAACCTTCTATACTGGAAATTCCATTATTACAATACTTAATACCATAAGATTTAGTCTTTTTCAAATATTTCAACACTCTCTTTGCATAACCCCAATGCTCATCTGTATGACAATTATTATATTGACTTAGATAACTGACTGAATAAGTTATGTCTGGTCTGGTTAAGACAGATAAGTACATCAAACTACCTATAAGCTGTTGAAAAGGTACTTCATTATTTACATTTTGACCTATGTTTACATTCAATTTATGCTCCATTGGAGTATCAAAAGTTTTACAATCTGTCAAGTTAAATTTATGCAACAAACTATCAATATAATGTTCTTGACTTAAGGTTACAGATCCTTCCAACTTATTAAATTTTACATTCATCCCTAGACATTGTTTCACTTGTCCTAAGTCTTTTATTTTAAACTGACTTGACAACATTTCCTTGAGATTAGTACATTCCCTTTTATCATTAGAAAATATGAAGAAATCGTCGACATAAACCGTTACAATAGTTTTATAATTTTCATTCATTTTTGTATACATACATGGTTCAAGCTTTGATTTTTTATAGCCATATTCAAGCAAACAACTATCTAATTTCTTATTCCAGGCTCTTGAGGCCTGCTTTAGACCATAAATGGCTTTCTTAAGTTTTAACACTTTATTTTTGCTACCTGGGGAATCAAAACAATCTGGTTTCTGCATGAATATGGTTTCTTCTAGGTCACCATTAAGGAAAGCAGTTTTTACATCCAAATGTGTTACATCAAGTCCTAATTGCACTGACAGTGAAAATAATAAACGTAGGGTTGTGTGTCTAACAACAGGCGAGAAGGTCTCTGTATAATCTATACCTCGTTTTTGTGAAAAGCCTTTAGCGACTAGCCTGGCACGAAACCTTACTCTATTTTCACTATCATACTTTTTTCGCAATACCCATCTACATTGAACTATAGTATTGTTATCAGGTACTTCTGAAAGTTCCCACGCATTATTGTCCTCAAAACATTGTAACTCATCTCGCACTGCCTCTAACCACTGTTCTCTTTCAGGTCCATTTAACACATCTTGTAATGAGAGTTCACTGACATCTATTGTACTATCACTTTCGAAACAAACATTAGAAAAACCATATCTATCGGGTCGCTGTCTGCGCCTCATACACTCCCTTTTTTTAACCACACTCACTACACTTTCACCACTAGAGGAGATCTCTTCTTCATCAGGAACATAAGTTTCATCACCATCATAGTACTCCTCACTTTCAGTGTCATCTGATATGTCCCCCACTGAATCTAACTGCACCTCAGAGGATTCAGTCTGTGATTGTAGTTCTTCGATCTGAACTAGATTCTTCACCGTTGTAGGTTTTTCAATGATGATCACATCACGGCTGGTTGTGATTACTTTTGTTTTAGGAATATAAATACGATAACCTTTTACATCCTCTGGGTAGCCTACTAGTATGCCCTTCTCAGCCTTTTTATCCCATTTCAGCCTATTTTCTTTTGGGATATGCATCATTACTACGCTCCCGAAGACTCTCAAATGGCTTATATCTGGCTTTTTCAATGTCCACATCTCATATGGAGTTTTACCATTTAAAGCTGATGCTACGGTCCTATTCTGAAGATATACAGCAGTATTTGCCGCTTCAGCCCAAAAACTATTATTCAGACCAGCGTCAAATAACAGGCATCTTGACTTTTCCACCACCGAACGGTTACAGCGTTCTGCCAGTCCGTTCTGTTCTGGCGTGTAAGGATTGCTCTTCTGATGAATAATTCCTGAATTGCTAAGATACTTCTCAAATTCTTTACTGCAATATTCTTTTCCGTTATCTGTCCGCAACTTCTTAATTTTCTTATTTAGTTGATTCTCTACAACTGTCTTATAAATTTTAAAACAACCAATAGCTGCACTTTTGTTCTTAAGAAAGTAGATGTATATCATGCGGCTATAGTCATCCACAAACAAAATATAATATCTTGAGCCACCAATAGAAACATTGTTAAATGGCCCACATATATCACTGTGAACTAACTGTAGGAGATCATCACTTCTGCTGCCATCCTGTGGAAAAGGCAATCTACTCTGTTTGCCTTCGCAACACACTATGCACGACGACTTCGAAATATCAGCCCTTCTGTCGAGTGTGAGCCCTTCCACGGCATTCTGCATTTTATTCAGGTAGTTACTGTTGAGATGACCTAACCTGCGATGCCACATGTCACTTGAGGTCATCACTGCAGCCAAGAACCTTTCAGGCATTTTTAACTTGTAGACACCATTTATCAAACAAGCTGTGGCAACCAACTTGTCATTTTTATTGTATATTTGACAGCCATCACTAATGAAATGCACTCTATTACCTCTTGCTATTAACTGACTTACTGATAAGAGATTCGTGGTCAAGCTCGGAACGCACAAAACTTCTTCAACAACCACGTCATATTCACAGTCATCTGTCAATGTAGCAATCTGCACGTCGCCTGAGCACTTAACAGCCACCTTTTCTTTGTTAGCGACAACAATTTCTTTAATAGGATGCTCGGTCGAGGCATTTTTTATCCAATTTTCATTCGCGGTTAAGTGAGCACTCGCTCCCGAATCAACATACCAATCTTTTTTTGAAAAATTGCCATTTAGGAACACAGCACTAAAGGCATTCGTTTGTTTGCGTTCAACTGTCTTGGTATTAGATGTATCCTTATCAAAATTCGTGCACTGATTACGATAGTGACCGGTTTGTTTACATCTGTAACACTTTATTATTTTTGGTTTTGACTTTGACATAATATGTCCATTGTCTTTGGTTCCACCAGTGCTGCCAACCTTATTTTTGCGAAAACTCGCAAAGACTCCGCTAACGTCGCCACTGTCTTCCTCTAAGTCCATTAGCTTTGTTTTAATGGCGTCGGCCGTTATTTTGATTCCAGAATGTTCTATCGCCATAATCATTGGCGAATATTTTTCGGATAATCCGGCCAAAAGCAAGGATCCAACCCACTCGTCATTGATGTTAAAGCCTGTTCCACTTAATTTTTGACTCGTTTCTATAATCTGCGTTACATACGATGTCATATTTGTACAATTCTCCAGACGGATCGAGATTAAGTTTCTCAACAAGCTGATTCGCCTAGTAAATCCCGAGTCATCGAACAATTGTTTGAGCTTGTCCCATAACTCCTTCGTACTCTTGACTTCCTTGATGTGTACATAAAGCGACGAATCTATCGTTAGGATCAATTTTGCTTTAGTTTTCGCATCTGCTGCGGCTTCTTCTGGCTTGGTTTCTAGGATGCAATTAGAAGTCCCTTCCAGCACAAGAAAATTCTCCGCCGCGAAAGCCCACTCTGCATAGTTCTCACGGCCCTTTAACTTAGGCACACTCACAACGTAGTTCGAACTCATTTTCACTAGCACAGTTTATTCTCAGTCTGCGTAAACTTATACAGCACTAATTTGCAAGTTTTATCTGCGAGAAAAAACGATAATCTGGGTCCATAACCTCTAATAAAACCAGGGACCATATCGGTTACCCATTGAAAGGGTTTTCGTTAGGGTTTTTCGAAGCGGTTAATCAAAAACCCATACGATATGGGTAACCCTTTTGAACGGCTTAATAGACCATTTTGGTTACCTATTGAAAGGGTTTTTGATAGGGTTTTTCTAGCAGTCAATCAAAAACCCATACGATATGGGTACCCCTTTTGAACGGCTTAATAGACCATTTTGGTTACCCATTGAAAGGGTTTTTGATAGGGTTTTTCTAGCAGTCAATCAAAAACCCATACGATGTGGCTAACCCTTTTGAACAGCTTAATTGACCATTTTGGCTACCCATTGAAAGGGTTTTCGATAGGGTTTTTCTAGCAGTCAATCAAAAACCCTTACGATGTGGTGTGGGTCACCCTTTTGAACGGCTTAATTGATCGTTTTGGTTACCAGCTTAATTGACCGTTTTGGTATGGGTCACAAACCCATAATATTTGGATAACTCTTTTGAACGGCCTAAGCTAAGGGACCATTTTGGTTAACCAAATCGAATATGAATGACATCGCACCGTGCGTTCAAGGACAAGTATACAAAACAACAACAAAAAAATTCTCGAGTTGGCGGAACAGTTTCATTTGTGTGAGTGAGCTTTCACGCTGCAGTTTATGTGACATATAACATATTCAGTAAAACACCATCTTTTGCAAAGAGCTCTAAAGAAAATGATTAACAGATGGCTACTTCTATGGGATCGAATTGATCTAGAGCTTCATTTATCTTTTTTTGTAGAAATTACGTGATTTATGAGTAGACAAGGAAGTTTAGATTTTTACTAATCTCTTACTTCAGTCAAAATCTGCCATTTAACGTATTTTAGTGATTGTTTGTTTCATAATCGTTACCTATGCTGCAATCTATGATTTTCTTTACATGACTAATTATAATTTGTACGAGTTTAGACCCCATGGTAATATGATCTCTCGCTGAAGGGCATAGGTTTCAAAACGGAATAGCATGCGTTGACGCGGCGGCGCCTTTGTGGCTACTTACCTAGCTGGTTGTAAACAGGGATCTATGAGCTTTATTGAATGTGAAATAGAGTTCATTTTAGCTTTGCTGGCCGGATACCGAAATTACTTAATATTATTATGTTTTTTTCATTTCTGTTCTTGTTTATTACTTTATTGCAAGTACCAAACAAATGCTGTCATTTTTGCTGTTTGATTTTTGAACCTGGACGTCTTTTGCGGAGTTTTACTATATTATTATTTAGTCGGTGTGAAAACTTAGGGGTCTGCGAAATGATCAATCGTGATTGTAAATTATTACGTGTTTGTTGCACATAGCTCGTTTACGTACCAAGCGATTGATAATATTACTATACTACAATATAAATTGATGGCGATTGATCATTTCGGGGTCGCATTACAATAGGTAGGTATGTAGATATAAAGTTACGTAATTTATCAATCTAAATTTTCAAAATAGCAATTGTATAGTTTATTGCAATGGGCAAGTAGGTAAATATGTAGGATTGTCCTACATACTTACCTACTTGCCAATTCACGCAACAATTTGCGCAACGATGTTATGTCCTAAAGGTCCGACGTACCACTTCATTGTTGATTGATTTGTGTCATGGATAGATTATTGGTCACTAAATGTACAAAATGGAGTACCTACTAGACTGCCCTGTTAGGCCGAAAAGCGCTACGTAGGTACCTATCTCAAAGTTTTGAAGAAAATCGCCGAAATCTCTTAGCAATTTCAAAGAGAGATGTTTGACAAGAACCAAACTTATTAGTTGTTTTATTTTTGTTTAAGTTAGATATCGCTATTTGGCTTATATCATTACATGCGAAATTGTAAAAGCTATTAAATGTTATTAAAAAACAAAAGCAGGCCTCCTTCACTCGTTCGAAGCCATGCACTAACGTACATACCTACGGGGCTACGGCTCGCGTTCACCCAAACGAATTACATTTAACCTTATTTGTGTCATAGTCCTATACTTACAGTCGTCCAACGCAGACGTCTTTTAAAGGCGTTCTTATGCCTACGGAATAGAAGTCAAAATCGGTTGAACGGACTGTAAAAAGTTTTTATTAAATGTCTTATCTTATTTCAAACGACATTTATAATAAAATAAAGACAAAATTTCTACTTGCTCATTGCTCATTCAATTGATTACGATAACACGGGTATGTATTAGCGAGCGAGAATTTTTTTGCTTTCCGCCTCGGATCGGTTGATTTCTTTATAGTTGTCCGAGATTTAGGGGTCGATTTAGATGTCAAAACCCCTCCCGGGTTTGAACTTCAAAACCAGACCTACGACCCGGCCCCTGAGATGAGTAAGAGTTTCAAGATGAAGAGAACGCAAGAGCGAGCGAAGCGAGCCGGACCTAAAGAGCCTAAGGGAGCTTTAAAATTCAAGCTATTGCATAAGCTATAACAGAAATAAATCAGGCGTAGAAACATCTGGATCGAATGTAGGTGACAGACATTCCTGCTGATGTTTTTGACAATTCGTCATGGACCTGATTGACGTGTTGAGATTCGTCATCAGAACTTTCTTCACTCTCTGATATACTTAGTAATATTTTCTACTACCAAATATAAAATGATAAGTATAATAAAATGATACAAGGCATCCGGCCCCAACATTCGTTTTTATAATTTTGAAACCTAATACCTAAATAACAAACGACCAACAGAGAGTCTCTATGAAGTACTTACCTACCATCTTCTGCGCAACTTCGTGCGAGTTAGCAAAGAAATCTTAGCACTTGGATGGATTTTGAGCATAAACTACATATCTGCAAACATCACAAATAACGTCACGCCTGTATTCCCCAAAGAGGTGTACCTAATAGACTAATAGTACACCCACATTCGTCAGTTATGTTTTTAAATCTCATGTAATAGGGGGCGAGTGAGCCTATTTGTAGGCAATACTATTGCCTACATGCTATCTACAAAGAAAAACTCAAACTATCTACAAAGTACTTTAATATTCAAGAAAAAACTAACCTTATAAATGAATTAGCTTGAAACACGCAAACGCATCCCAATTGATAAAAAAAGTCTACACGCTACTTTCGGCTCGGATAGATCAAAAGAATAATATAATATAAACTCAAAAACTCAAAATACGCAACTATAGTTATTGGAGCTCTCGCTCGTACCTACTGTCGCTATTTGTATAATACCGTCTAGTGAATTATAGGCAATGAGCGCCCGGCCGCCATTCCCGTACCAACGACCTAGCACAAGTTTATTGAATAACCCGAACAAAACCCTTATAATATATGGGTTTTTATAATGCCCTTCATTATAATAACCCATATATTATAAGGGTTTTGACCCTTTCACTGGGTTTCTAGTATAGAACCCATTCAATGGGTTATCATGCAACCCTTTCAAAGGGTTTCTAGTATAAAACCCATTCAATGGGTTATCATGTAACCCTTTCAAAGGGTTTCTAGTATAAAACCCATTCAAAAGGGTTACATAATGATAGAGGTAACCTCATAAACGGCTTACCCGTTCGAAAGGCTTAACTCTTAACCGGGGTTGTACGGTCCCTGTAAAACGACCGCGTTGTGATTCGACAGAGAACAAAGTTTTATAATATTTTCTAATAGACATGCCACAGATAATGTATCAATAAACTTACAAACTATGACAACAGAGGTCGCTACTTTGTTTGAGAATGATTGTTTTAGATACATTTTAACAGGATCTAAATTATGTACACTATGGTCATTCTACGCCAACAACATCGTATGATAAATACAGGATTATATCCGTACCTGGCGTGAATAAGTTGATATGTCATTTATGCATACTTTTCAGGGCAGCCAATTTAAAGTTTACGATCTTCTGGTAAATCGAAAATAATGATGATTACTTTTTTAATAGTTGAATTTAGGTTCTTTAAGGAGCTGTTTTAAGTCTACGTTACAAAATAAATGTAATATTTGTTAATGCATTTAAAAACAGACTTATCCAATTGTTCACCGACGACTTATCAACTTATTCCCTGAAGGAAGATAAAAATTCTAACTGTCATAATTGAATTTAAATAAAAACCAAATGAAGTAATAACAAAGTTTAAACGCAGAAACAAATTAAGATCCTTTATTCTTTTTTAAATTTATGAAATTTAACCAAATGACAAGAAAAAACCGATTATTACCACTGTCCACCCCCTGCTTGTCCACCCGGGTGGACAAGCAGGGGGTGGACAGTGGTAATAATCGGAAAAAACACTTTAAATTACTTATTCGTCTGTTTTTTCTTCTTTATCAGGATTCTTCTTCGTCAAGATCGGGGTCGATATTTTCTGTATCATTATCCGTTTTTATATTTCTATAAAATTCATGAAATACTGGATCTATTAGAGGTAATAGATCCAGCAAATCTTTTTTCTTCTCTCGACTTACTGGCAATTTGCTCTCTGGACACTGGTTCTAACTGTATGTTATCTATAATGTATTGCCTCTTTTCTTGAATGACTCGTGTGATTTTATAATAATAAAACTAGACAATTCGAAATGTTCTAAAATATCACAACTTTAGATAGCGTGCATAACTAGATAACTCGATATATATGTGTGTCTTTCGTACTCAAAGACGTTCATAACTTGATAACTGATTTTGTCATATTACACTTGCAAATCCACAAACGTATATGTTGATATATTAACTAATGCATGTTCTGACTTATGTTGATAAATCGAAATGCAATAATATAAACGCTGTCAGTTAAGTATTATTAATTTGACATGTCGTTTTATCAAATATTTATTGCCATAATTGTAGATACTCACTTATGTACGAAAGCAATAATTTGATTTTGTTTGAGTATTTCGAGTTGAGTTTTTAATACCGGTAGGGTATGAATTCACAGAAGCGTTTAAGCTAAAAAAAAAAAAAAACGACATCTCGAGTTGTCAACGTATTCACGCGTGGTACGGATATTTTCAACTCTTCATGAATGGCATTTGTGTAATACAAGATTATATATTATGTCTTTAAGATTTGATTATCGTCATATAATAAAAGATAATCGTGAAGCTAGGTAGTCGGAATAACAGTATTGGTTCTTCTATTTTCATTATGAATTCTGGTAGGTAGTAAAGACGGAATGACAATTTGACAATGCATATCAACAACAATAGAAAAAAAAACTATCGGCCGAGGTCTGGAGCCCTGGCTTTTGGCCGGCATATAACCAAACGCAAAAAAATAATACGAAATGTGAAATAAATGTATTTTTAAAATTATTGTGCCCATGATTATTCGCAAAAAAATGTGTACTAGAAATAAAAACTTATCTGTAATTTGATATATGGGTATTGAATAACCGTCCAACTTCTGGAATAATTTATGAACAAATGAATGAGACACGTAAAATATTTAAGGGGCGCCTTAAATGGTGCCAAAAAAATCAGGACCAGATCAAAATGGACATAATAGCTAAACAGAGAGCGACAAATAACTTTAGTAAATTTTGGAAATCTACAAATAGTTTAAATACTCGGCCTGGCCTACCGGTAAGCGTTGGAGGGAAAGCAGAACCAGAGGGTATTGTCAACATGTTTAGGGAATTGTTTGAGGTGCGGTCTCCTCTCGGTCCCTCAGTTGCAATGTCCGGTGCTGGGTCCGCCAGCCCGGGAGTGCAACCACTAATTTATTTTTCAGCTGAACAAGTCAGAACCGCAATTAGAAATATGAATAGAGGTAAATCTCCCGGGAATGACGGACTCAGTATTGAGCATTTCAAATATGCGGGTGTCCATTTACCAAGGGTCCTGTCTCTATTGTACACAGTGTGTGTTAGTCATGCCTACCTGCCAGCTGATCTCATGAGGACAATAGTAGTGCCTATTGTTAAAAACCGAACAGGAGACATCTCTGATAAAGGCAACTATCGCCCTATCTCTCTCGCAACTACAATTGCTAAAATATTGGACAGTATTCTTGATTCATGCTTAAAGGAATATCTGCATATGCACGATGCACAATTTGGTTTTCAGTCCAAATTGTCCACAGAGAGTGCAATATTGAGTCTCAAGAATACTGTCCAATACTATACTGACCGCAGAACCACGGTGTATGCCTGTTTCCTGGATCTCTCCAGAGCCTTCGACCTCGTGTCGTATGATGTGCTCTGGGGAAAGCTGGAGGACAGGAGTGTACCGGCGGGAGTTCTCAGAATTCTGCGGTACTGGTATGCAAACCAAACAAATGTTGTGAAATGGTCAACAACACTATCTGATCCATATAGGTTGGAGTGCGGTGCGAGGCAGGGGGGTCTGACGTCTCCTAGACTCTTCAACTTATATGTGAATGATCTTTTGGCCGAGCTCGGTAGCATGCGTGTCGGATGCCGCGTGGGTGGTGTTACCATTAATAATATCAGCTACGCGGACGACATGGTGCTGCTGGGCCCGACTGCGGGATCGAATAAAGAGATGGTGAAAGTATGCGAGAACTATGCAGCTACACACGGACTCGTGTATAATGTGAAAAAGTGCGAATACATGGTTTTTAAGGCCGCTGGTAAGGTCCCCGACTATACCGGTAGCTTTACTCTGAATGGCCTGAGTATTAGGCGAGTAAATAATTTTAAGTATCTGGGGCACATACTTACCGACGACCTTAAAGACAATGTAGATATAGAAAGGGAGCGCAGGGCACAAGCGGTCAGAGGGAATATGTTGGCGCGCAGGTTTTACCGGTGTACTAATCAGGTTAAAATAACCCTTTTCAAAGCCTATTGTCAGGGTATGTACACGGGAAGTCTGTGGGTCAGCTTTACCAAAAGATCGCTGGAGGCCCTGCGCATCCAATATAATAATGTTTTCAGAATGCTGTTGGGGCTGCCCCGTTGTTGTAGCGCATCTGAGATGTTTGCGCTGAATCGTACTGACGACTTTTATGCGGTCATGCGAAAGAAAATCTCGTCTTTAATAACAAGACTGAGGGACAGTGACAACAGTATTCTGAGGACAGTGGCGGAGAACATCTACTCTCCTATTCTGAGACGTTTTGTGGGGGTGATGAACGAGTGAAGTAGGTACTTACTTTCTTTTCACTTGTTCGTCATCCACATGAAGCGTACTCAATAATAATGGTTAGATAATAGGCAAATAGTGTAGTTACTAACATTAATTATAAGAAATTTACAAACACAGTGGATCTTATGTTGTCCGAAATAAAGAATTTATTTATTTATTTATTATAATACATAAATAAATTCTGTAAAGTACATTTTTGTGTTTTCACACATGAAGTAACGAAACGCATCATCGGAGACGTAAATCATGACATTGCCAGATTGAAATTCTTGGGTTGCAAGTTTTAACATCTTTGATCGACAATTTCTACTGGTACAAATGCGCGAATAAATTCAACATATTTTTTTTCAAAATCTACGAATTTTTTCCTATAATTTCGTATTTTTGTCCTCGAGGTACACGGTTGGGCCATTAATGTAGGGAAAAAAAAACACTGTAGTCGGGGTGGGTCAGGTTCAATTAAAGAGCTTCGTTACACGGTAAAAACTTTAATAAATTCTAGTAACATGTCGCGCCATTGCCTTTCAAAATTACAATCCTCTTACAACTCACTTATAACTACCCTCTTGGTTCCCATTGGTCGGAGCGACCATAGACGATATCTATGTCTCGCCAATCACGCGGTGCCCTTGCGCTGACCTTGGGCTACTATTGGTCGGAGCGACCATAGACTAAATCTGTCTATGGGCGCGTTCGGATACACGCTGTTTAATTATCTGGCGAGTATCGTACAGCCGGAATACCTCGGCCTTTGCGCGTAGGGAGTTTCGGTACATCCGCTATAACACCTCCTTTAGTGGTTTTCTGGTGGGTTACGATGCCACAATTTGTGGTTTCGTTAAAATAAAGTTGGCAACACTGGTCAAATGTCACTGTCACGGTGTCACCTGTTTGTGTTGGCCGTTGCGTTGGTTTTTAAGCTAACTAGTCTGCTGTTGGGTTTATTTAAGTTTATGCCTGTTGTCAATGTCATTATCCCCTGCTGCCACTTCCATCCACTTGAAAGTTTTGTTTGCAAGTTTGAAAGTGTTTGTTTAGATTTTTTTTTGGTAAGACCTAGCCCACAGCATCTAGGCACAGACTCGCAACTACTCTGGTCGCGACTTTATTTGTTTCGTTATAAGAACAGTGAAGATGCACACGAGTGAAGAGGAAGACTGCGATGACTTGCCGTCAATAACTGTCAACTCTTCTGCTAATAACTCGGTAGGACACCATCTTCTACTTGGCCGATTTATTTCAATATAAGCCTAGGAAGGAGTGGGAAAGAATTAGCCAACAAAAATTTAACTGCACTGGAATCTAGTAGGTAATACAGGATCGAAATTGTACCATCAGTACCTCATAGTGTAATAATGAAAAAAAATTATGTAGTCACATTTGATCCACTTTTGATAGGAGTGTGGCCACAATCAGAAATGCAATATCAAGGCTGCCATGCCATAATGTTGATAGCTACTGTTTCATTGAAAAATATCCAAGTCAGTGTTTCAGTTATAGCAATGATCATCTGATGAAGCTTTCTGTTTTTATGGACATGGTTAAATGTTATCACTAGTCTTATCTGAAACTAGCTGTTGCTCGCAACCTTCGGCTGTGTGAAATTTTGTTAACAAATAAATAAAATTGAAGTGTCTGTTTTTATTTTAAACTCAGCTTTTTCACAACAGAGAGACAAAAATTTATTTTATTTATAGGTTTTTAGTTATATGTACCATATATATTTTTATATGCATTCAGTAAAAAGCTGTTATTTTAAAATTACAAACAGACACATCAATTTTATTTATTTGTATAGATATGAAAAGAGCCTGTGGGTATTTCATAATGTTTTTAATACAAATATTTAGTTAAGATGGACATAGACAAGTAGTCTATGTCTCATGATCTATTTTTGTTATAATAATAATAAATTGTTTTATTTGGGATAACATAGGAACCATTTTTGTTAGTACACACCTTACAACTTATACACTAGGATTAGTAACAAGTTATGCTTAACCAAGGTTTAGAATTAAAATTGTCTTAGTTATGACCAACTAGCTCCCTCCGGCAGGTTCACCTGCTTTTTTTATCACACAGTATCTTTATCAGTTATAACCTGTGTTATTGGAGTGTGTTAATACGAGAGACATACTGATCGCAAGCCTTGTGTGAACAGAGCACGTTCGTGATGCCGAGCGCCGAAGAGCTAGCGGAGCAGCGCGCGCGCGAGCTGGAGCGCGACCGGCAGCTGGAAGAGCTGCACCTGCGCGCGCAGCGGGATGAGCGCGTGTCAGAGCTGCGCCACAGTGACTCCAGCGGCTCCGAGGGCGAGCTAGCGCTGGCCGCCGCCGCCGCCGCGCTGCGCGTGCACGACACGCCCCGCGCCGCGCGCGCCGCTCCTCTCGCCTCCACACTGTGGGCCGCGCTCGCGCCGCACCTGCCGCCGCCCGCCGCCGACCTGCCTGCCGCGCAACTGCCGCGTGCTGTGGACGCGCTGGCGGCGGCGCTGGCGGCCTCGCGCGGCGCGTGGCCGGACGACGAGCTGCAGTGCGGCGCGGCGCTGCTGTGCGTGGCGGCGGCGGCGCGGGACTCTCGCGCCCGCCGCCCCGCCGCGCGCACTCTGCATGCGCTACTCGACGAGTGCGCTACGCCCGCTCAGGTGGCACGAGAGATTTTTTTTTTTAATGGGTAGTGGTCGTCTGCTTAACCGGACTATCCTGGGGTGCCTTGAGTTTAAGGCCTCCAGCCAGGGCAAAAAACTAACAAACTTAGCGACTACCTACATGCTAAGGACACCTCCTGAGTGGTACGAGCTTCGGCTTAGGGCGTCGCTGGGAGAGAACAGCAAAGGGTCAGATTTGATCTGAATTATATTATTATTTAGGGACTGATTTAAACAACTGGCTCAGCATCGCGGGCTGGCTCGAGCAGGGGTCGGGGAGAGCAAGTACCGGGACATCGCACGGTGGGCTCAAAATCGGCTTTCATAGACTTAGGGATTTCAATTTGCAAGTGCTGGATTTTTTGCGGGATATCGCTTTTATTTGTCATTACTATATACAAAAATGACACCCTGATTAATTCTGCTCAAAAACGACGGAATTATAATTTTTTTACGAAAAATTTGTATGAAGCTAGTATGAAAAATCTAATTAACGGAAAGTTAAACAGGAATAACCTTACAGGTAACAACCTTGCAGGTGATTATAGTGCTAATTATTTATGATTTTTGTCGCCGATTTGCCGGAAAAAAAACCGTTTTTTGAAAAAAAAAAATCGTCAAAATATTTTTCTTTATTTATTTTTACATATGAAACGATTCCTTTTAGTGTTCATGTTGAATAACACAGACTTTTAACAACACGTATCATAAAATAGCATCACCCCTATATTTCCGAAGGAGTAGACAGAGGTTTATAGTACACCCACACATATTAATCTTTATTTACTCAAACTACGACCACTAACTGTTTGAGCTAGATATTTATCAACACAAAATGAGTTTTAAAACTTTACATAGGTACAACTAAAATACCCATGTTGGATATGCAATAGTATTACTAACAAATATTATTATTTTTATCAAAAAACTCATGCAGATTATAAAATACATTATCAATTAATATTTTCTTTAATTTAGTATTAAACATATTTCCATTTAATTGCTTAATTGCTAGCGGCAAGTGTTTGTACACACGAATAGCAGTAACATAGGTACTTTTATAAAAGATAATATTGTTAATAACTGGTAAATTAATGTCATATTTATATTGTTTCCGAATGTTTCTTTTAGAATTGATTTAAAATTAAAGTATTGCATATTGTTTTTAACAAATAAACATAATTCGAGTATATAAATACCAGTTAGTGTCAGGAGACCCTCCGTTCTGAAGACATCTCTTAATGATTTGGTACTATACATGTTATATATTTTCTAAGATATTTCTTCTAGAGAATGAACATAGATTGTATGTTTGTCGAGTTACCCCAATATATGACACCATAAGTTAACAATGGGTAAACATTTCCAAAATAAGCATTTCTAGTAATATTTGGATTTGTAGTTTCTGCTAGAATTGACAATGCGTGGCAAGCACTGGATATTTTTTATTAATCTTTTCAATATGTGCCTTCCAGTTTAAATGTTGATCTATTATAACTCCTAAGAAATTTGTGTCTTTTACTTCTTCAATCGCTGTACCGGACATAGTTACACTCAATGTAGCAGGTCTACTTTTATAATTTCTAAATTGAGTCAATTTGGTTTTTAAGACATTGACTTTTAGATTTATTGACTGCAACCAATTAGTTACTGTTATTAAAGTTCTATTTATTTCACTTTCGTAATATAGCTCATTGGAATATTCATTTGAAATAAATATAGTTGCATCATCAGCATACATTACGCAAAGGTGGTTAATTATATTTGGAAGCTCTTTGATATATAGTAAAAACAATGGTGGTCCCAATATACTGCCTTGCGGTACGCCTAGTATTACAGATTCAAATTTAGATTTCACTACCTCTACCATTTTTGTATGTTCATTTTATACCTCAATAACAGTGCCCTGCATTCTATTGTTTAAATAATTCTCAATTAATTTTAATGCTATACCTCTTATTCATATACCTTCTAATTTATCAAGCAGAATGTCATACTTTACACAGTCAAATGCTTTTGACATATCAATGAAAAGAGCAGCACATTGTTTCTTATCATTAATCTTATCCCAAATGGTCATGGTTGAACAATTTGTATATTGCCAATGATGTAGTTTTGTTCTTTTGGAATCCAAATTGGTTAACGTTTAAAATATTATTTACATTTAGAAACTTTGTAATTCTAGCATAAATAACCTTTTCAAATATTTTCGAGAAACATGGTAACAGTGCAATTGGTCTATAGTTATTTATATCATGCCGTGATCCTTTTTTATATGATGGCTTTATGAGAGCTATCTTTAGGGTATCGGGAAATTTACGTGTTTCTAACATAAGATTTAGAATATGTACCAGTGGATCAACAGTAAATGTGATACTTTCTTTGATGACTCTAATGGGTATATTAACGAAAAAATAAACCTCTGCCTACTCCTTCGAAAATATAGGGGTGATGCTATTTTATGTTACGTCACAGATAATATAATACTACGTACAGATGCCAAATCCCATACAAAGAAATGACACCACCCTAAGTCTGGCTATTAAGCTGGCTATTTTCCTTCCTCCATTTTTTCAACAGATGGCAGTACCAGCGGCTCACTAATTGCCAGAGACAACGCCATTTAGGAGTCTGCTTAGATGCTAGGTGACATCGATGCTAGGTGGCATCGATACTACTAGATGGCGTTGTTTTTCTATAGATTCTCTACATTGCACCGTGTGACCGTGCGTTCAAGGACAAGTAATAACAATACAACAAAAAATGTCTCGAGTTGGCGATAGCGGAACCATTTCATTTGTGTGAGTGAGCTCGCAATTTTCACGCTGCGGCGAATGCCTCTTCATATATTTTTGAGTATTTCAATGCTAAATGCGCCGCCGGGTAGCCCGCGAAATTCAATTTTTTTATTACGTTTTTGCAATTTGTAGGTCAGTGTCAGCCTGTGTGTTTAACAACATATGATTCACAACCGTAACACATGAATTTATTAACAGAATTATAATAATTAATCCCATTTAATAACTATTTCATGAAAAAGTCATTCAATAGGATTAAATGAACTGAGACTCAAAGTATTATTGTGTCCTTTGTTCGTTATTTCATCTTATTATTTACTTGTTTAAATATTTCTTGATAAAAAAACATTTGAAAATATTAAAAATAGTGGTCCGCCGGGTCGGGAGCAGGGTCCAAGCTCCCGGTGGTTAGGGCTCCAGAGACAAGACATCTCCATCTCCTCACAATGCGGGCCCGCATTGTGAGGAGGAGGAAGTCCCCACTTTTCGTTTCTGTTCCTTGAACTTTAGGTACATTAGCTCTACCTATTCCGATCACTGATTATTACTCAAATCTATAAAATTACTTGTAATTTAGCGGTAATTTAAACTTTAATGTTGTTACTGCGGCAAAGAAATGAATGAAATAGGTAGCACCCCCAGTACTAGGAGTAGGAGGATACAAGTAGGTACTAGGTACTTAAATAAATAAATAAAACGAACGGAATATTTTTATAAAAATATTTTAATACAGAACGGTCAAGTACCTACTACTACAGTAATCAGTACAAAAACAGCTGATCCAAACGCCATAAAACGCACCGCGAGCGTTGAGGTCAATGCCCGTAATCGGTCAGCGAGTGTCGAGCGGCCGTGCGCCCGCGTTAGTATCAACTGCTTTTGTACAATTTTTAAATTTTTCGTGGATTAATTTAATTTTTTTAAACCATAGCACAACAATCGTTTGGTTGCCTTAATTTACGCGACAGAATCCGAAAAAAAAGTTTGTTTTTTGTTTCATTTTCGATATTGATACGTAACACGAGGGTAAAGTTTTGCTAGCTAAATTAATTTGACGCTGTATATAGAGTATGTGTTTTGAGATAGCCTTCTGCATGGAATAGAGAAAAGTCGTCGAAGGGGTTCAACCCTTGATTTAAACGTGGCCCACTGGGCACACACACAACTGTTTATTAAGGAAGTAACATCGATACGACATGAAGAAGCCTTTGATTTTGTCAAAAACTAAAACTAAATTAAACAACATTACAATTTTGAAAAATCCTTTTTCGGGAATCGCACTGGTTGATTAGCTAAAAAAATGGTCTAGGAGCTTTCAAGTTTGTCATGCCATTAAATTATTTATTTTGTAGAATTTTTATTTTTGATTTTGGATCAATCAATTTCTTTTTCGATTTAAAGTAATCATATATTTTCACTTCAAATAATTTTCTAATAAAAAAATAAATGTGATTAAAATCATGGTAATCATTGGGAAGATTTATTTTAAATTTTTCCATTAAATCAGACAGCAAATTGATTTTGTGAATTACGCCATTGCTATCATTAAAGAAATCAAGTATTTTTTTTTACTAAATTATATAAAAAATCACTTGGAGATTTAAAGACTTGGTGTGGTCAAATTATTTAATAAGTTTTGTTAATCAAAAATAATTGTTTCTTATCAGTTAGATCAACTTCATTATTAATCAAAACTAAATTACGTAAAACGCCATCTATTGCAAAGAGCTCTAAACAAAATTATTAACAGATGGCTACTTTTAACAACTCTATGAGTTCGATTTGGAATGAAAGGATAAATTAATCTTTTTTGTTGAAATTACGTGATTTATGAGTGTAAATAGATAAATCATTATTAAATAAGGAAGTTTTACTTCAGCCAAAATCTACCGTTTAACGCATTTAAGTGATTGTTTATTTATATGATTTACTAACAATCTATGGAATATTTTTTTTGATTCTGATAATAAATGAATATCAGATCAGGTGCGGGTCATCCAGCGCAATCACATGTTGGACGACGCCGCACTTGATAGGCTGCGCTCAGAGGTACTGAGTAACCATATTGTCTTGACTCTGTCACAAACCGTGGTGCAAACTTCAAATATTGACGCAATCCCACCGCGGTCCAATTACGTTATTGAAGAGGAAGATAATATGGTTGCCACGGTAAGTAGCCAGTGCAACATCCGATTGAGGAGCGCATTGGAGGATGCGCTTCGTGAGTATCGATACACTCTCACCGAACTTAGGCCCCGATTACCACGGTTACCCATGCATAAGAAAAATAAGGCGCTGGTGTGTGCCTTGGACTCGCAACTTAAGAATCTATTCGAGAGTAGCGAGGACCTCGTTGATACACACTCGATCCTGTATTGTGGGGCTGTTGCGGCATGTCGTTTAGCTAATGTCAAATTCCCAAATTGTGACGTAGCTACACGACCAAAACCAGCCGTACCGGCCTGGCAGTGCAGGATCGAGCGCCGTATCGACGGGGCCAGGGCACTCATCGGCAAACTATACTGCTTCAGGGAGGGCAATACACGACCACGTGTAATGCGCTTTGTGAAACGGGCATTCTCGGGGACTGGAATCAGTCCTCAAGAATACATGTCCCGTGTCACAGAGCGCATCGACTTCCTGAAGCAGAAAGTTTATGCATGGGCGAACCGTATTCGGCGGTATAAGCGGCGGGTTAATCGGTACTCGCAGAATCGCATGTTCCAAAGCGATGAGAGGTGGGTATACAAAGCTTGGGAGCGACTCGAGCAAAATGTGGCAGACGTGTGCCGCCCAGATGATGTCACCACGAGTTCTTTCTGGAGCAGCATTTGGTCGGTACCCGTCTGTCATTCTGAGGCTGACTGGATACGAGATGTCGAGCGAGTGTGCGAATCTATCTCAGAAATGAAAGCAGTTCTCATTACACCATTAGACGTAGCCAGAGCAGTCCGTTCGTTGCCGAATTGGAAATCACCGGGACCGGACGGGCTGCACAACTTCTGGCTCAAGTGGCTTAGTAGTTCGCACACTCGCCTCGCATCTCAATTCCAGTCATCTTTAGAGTCTGGGTCGCTACCACAGTTTTTAACAACAGGCGTTACCCACCTGCTCCATAAGTCAGGTAGTCCTACGGAACCCAAGAATTATAGACCGATCACGTGTTTGTCGACGGTGTATAAACTTCTTACATCCATTTTGAGAGCGAAAATTAACAAACACATCGACGGTAATTCCATTATGTCGGCCTCTCAAAATGGATGTAGGAACGGGTCCCGTGGTACTAAGGAGCTACTCCTCATTGACATGGCCATTAGCCAACAGGTTCGTCGATCCCGCAAGGATTTGTCGACATGTTGGATAGATTATAAGAAGGCCTACGACTCGGTGCCACATACATGGCTCATGAGGGTGCTGGAGTTGTACAAAATTGATGCAACTCTACGCGCCTTCCTTGAGTCCTGTATGGGGCAATGGAGGACGGTCCTTCGATATCCAGGATGTCAACAAATCCAGGGGAATGATGAGCCTGTATGGATTAAACGGGGAATATTCCAGGGCGACAGTCTGAGCCCACTTTGGTTCTGTCTAGCCCTGAATCCTCTAAGCACATTGCTGGAGGATTCAGGTCTAGGCTACCGGTTGAGGAGAGGTGGTCAGGTCATATCTCACCTTCTTTACATGGATGATCTGAAACTTTTTGCCCCCAACAAATTGCAACTGATGGAGCTACTGAAAATAACTGAAACTTTTAGTAGCGCCATCAGGATGGAATTTGGTGTGGACAAATGTGCAGTCATGTATGTAAAGCGAGGGGAGATTATGGAATCCGAGGGAATTCAGCTCTCGGATTCCATACACCTAAGATCCCTTTCCTCGTCCGAATGCTATAAGTATTTGGGTATGTCGGAAGCGTTGGGCATTAACGTAACTGACATGAAGCAATCGTTGAGGGAGCGTTTCTTCGGTCGCCTGAAGAAAATATTAAATAGCCTTCTTTCAGGCGGGAACAAGGTGCGCGCCTTCAACGGTTGGGTCATGCCGGTTTTAATGTACTCTTTCGGCATACTCAAATGGACTCAGACCGAACTCGACGCTTTGGATAGGAGAGTCCGTACACTGCTGACCGCAAACCGGATGCATCACCCACGATCATCGGTGATGAGACTGTACATCCCGCGGAAGTGCGGGGGTCGAGGCTTTTTAAACGCGAAGACCCTCCACAATCGCGAGGTGTGCAGTCTCAGGGAATATTTTTTAAAAGCCAAGGTGGGTATGCACCGAGATGTGGTTGCAGTGGACAAGGGACTTACCCCACTGTCCATGGCTAAAGAGAACTGGCGCAAACCTGTAGTACTTACTACCGATGACCGCAAGGAAGTATGGCAAGGCAAGGAGCTTCACGGGCGCTTCTACCGGGCTCTTCATGGGCCCGATGTAGATTTTCTAGCGTCCGTATCCTGGCTACGTTTCGGTGACCTTTTTGGGGAAACTGAAGGTTTTGTTTGTGCGATTATGGACGAAGTTATGTTGACGAACAACTACCGGAAATATATTATGAAGGACGGGACGGTTGACGTGTGTCGGGCATGTCACCGTCCGGGTGAATCCATCAGACATATAATTTCCGGATGTTCTCGTCTGGCTAACGGCGAGTACTTACACAGACACAACCAAGTGGCCAAGATTATTCACCAGCAACTCGCCTTGAAATATAAACTTGTGGAATGTGAGGTACCGTACTACAAGTATGTGCCCGACCCAGTTCTCGAGAAAGACCATGTCACGTTGTACTGGGATCAGTCTATCATTACCGACAGGACTATTGTCGCCAATAAACCTGACATTGTGGTGATAGACCGATTAGCGCGCCGCGTAATGATAGTCGATGTTACCATTCCGCATGACGAGAACCTCGTGAAAGCTGAGAAAGAGAAACAATTAAAATATCTTGACTTGGCACACGAGGTTGTCGATATGTGGAATGTGAACTCGGCTATCATTGTGCCGATTGTCGTGACGGCCAATGGCCTTATGGCCAAGAGCCTCGACGAACATCTTTCGAGGCTCTCTTTAGGCGGTTGGATCAAGGGCCTGATTCAGAAGGCAGTACTCCTCGATACGGCTCGCATTGTGAGGAGGTTCCTATCTCTGGAGCCCTAACCACCGGTAGCTTGGACCCTGCTCCCGATACCGGCGGACAACTATTTTTTTGTATTTTTAAATGTTTTTTTTTTATGTCTTTTTTATTAAGAAATATTTAAAAATGTTAAAAAATGAGAATGATAAATGAATAAAGGAAATAATTTCCTAACTGTTACCTATGCTGCCATCTATGATTTTTTTACAGGACTAATTATAATTTGTTCGAGTTGAGACCCCATGGTTACGTGTTGTTAAAAGTCTGTGTTCTTCAACATAAATACTAAAAGGAATCGTTTCATATGTAAAAATAAATAAATAAAAATGGTATAATTTTTTTCGGCAAATCGGCGACAAAAAAAAATCATAAATAATTAGCACTATAATCACCTGCCAGGGTATTCCTGTTTAACTTTCCGTTTAAGAGATAATTAGATAGCGATGGGCGATTCCTAGATGTTTTAACAATCGAAAGAATCGGAGTCGTTAAAACAAACCATCGAGTCAACATCGACTCGCCGTTCTACAAAAAAATCGAGATGTTTTTCGATTGTTTCGAGTCAGCGGAATCGACCGTTAGTATTGTATTGTATTGTATAGCGGGCCGGTGTCCGCAACTCCACGACCAACGCGCGCACCGTCGACCGTTAGTATTCGATTGGTCGAATCTGTCACTCTCACACACCGAGTCTCGCTCGATCACCGGGGTCAGTCCACAGATTACTAATGTGTAGCAAGTAGCAGAATGAACGTGCCATGCGCCAGTCGCAATCAAACAGACCGAGTCGGACTCGAGTCCCAATCGAAAAGCATCGAGATGTTCGAACAATTGAAACAATCGAATAAAACCTCTCGCCATCGCGCATCGCTATAATTAGATTTTTCATACTAGCTTCATACAAATTTTTCGTATAAAAAATATAATTCATTAGCTGTATTTCAAAAATTAAATAATAATTAAATAATAATTAAATAATTATTTTGAATTAATGCTTTTTTTATACTCTGTATGTTTTTTGGATAAATAAAGATTATATTATATTATTATTATTAATTTCTTAGTTTTTGAGCAGAATTAACTCGAGTGTCATTTTTGTATATAATAATGACTAATAGAAGCGGACAGAATGACGGCGGTTTGAGTCTGGTTATCTTGAGCGTGCTAGTTTCTCTACGGCTCTCCTGGAGGAGGGTGATAGCGTCATCGGGTGTGACGAGGGTATGCCTTGGTCGGCAAATCTTACTGATACGCGAGGGCTTGTATCGGGCTGCCGATGCGATCAGGGGATTACGGTGCTTTATGGCAGTGTCGAAAAGCGCTTTTAAAGGCGTTTCATGAACTGAAGAACCGTGGGCATTCTGAGGTCTACGTGTAGACGTTCGTTACGGACATAGAAGGGGACTCCCGTGACTGTACGTAAGAACCCGTTTTGGAGCATCTGCATCCTGTGGAAAAGCGGGGCTTGATATGTGCGAACACGACACAAGTGTATGTCATGATCGCGATGGCGCCTCTATACCTCGGTGATCCGGGACGGATCACCGCTGCAGAGGCGCAATTTGCACTTGAGTGACAACTTGCCCTTTGCCGTTAACATGAAATGAAGCTTAACCATAGCGAAGGCAGTTTGGTTACAAGCTGCTTTGTTATGCGCCCCGAAGGACAGGTAGTGCTCGAGTATGACTCCTAAGTATTTAGCTTGCTTCTCCAAAGGGATAGGCTTACCGTACATAGTGATCGGGCTGGGGGTGGGGGGATTAATAGGCGGTTTTGAGAATAGAACCGCAAACTCTTATCGGGATTTATCTCGATTCTCCTCTTCCGTAACCAAGTGCCTAAGACGCTGGCTGAGGTTTGGAGGGTTTTGGCGGTAGCGTTCTGGCAGCGGCCAGTGTAGTAAATGGCCGTGTCGTCCGCGAACAGTTAAAAAGGCTCAGTTAGCACTGAGCCTTTTTGTTCTTGGGAAAATCGCTAGTGAACAGCGTGAAGATGAGAGGGGAGACCACCGAGCCCTGAGGGACGCCGGCTCGAATAGGGTGAGGGGAGAAGACAGCTTTCCTGATGCGATAGCAGAAGATACGATCCGACAAAAAGTCTCGTAAGATAAGCATGAAACGGTCTGGCACTCCTAGTTGGTACAGCTTATATAAGAGTATTAAGCCGTTGCACTATGTTTCGACTAGAACATGCTAGCTAGACAAAATACATTATCGAAAATGCCGAAAACTCTTTCTTACTATTATAGACAACACCCACGAACCTCTAATTCCAAGAATTTTAATGCCCCTAGAGTTGCGCTCATTAAGGGTCGCAGGTAAGTATATGAAGAAAGGGGGTAAGTAAACTGTTAATTATCAGCAATTTAGCATTTGATGCGAATATTTACGAAAGTAATTTTGGTTAAAATTTGTGATGGATATTGAAGTTAAAGGTATGTACTATCTTATTTTGGCGTATTAACTGTGTCAGTGGCAGACGTGTTTTTTGTTCTTATTTTATTTGGCTTAATTTTTTAAAGCATTAATTTGTGCAATTTTGACCCATAATGTGTCTTGAACATAAGTACAACAAGGACTAAAGTGCTGTGAATTGTTTTGGTGAAAGTAATACGCGAGCGCGACATCGCGCCGTCCGAGAACGCCGAGGTAGGCTCCTCTTCACCTTGAGTGAAAAATAAATAATTCGTCTCTGTCGCGCCGCTGAACCGCGAAGTGCTTGGCGGTTTGATCATCAAGATTTGAATTTTGTTCGCGATACCAATAACAATACCTAATAATTGCGGCACTTGTGCTTTCCTCATAATTGATGATTACATGGAATGTGCCAATGATAAATGCATGAAAAGGTATGATATAGCGTCTCAAAATAAATAAAGATGATATGCGTTTAAGACGTACACCCAGCCGTATATAAAGAAATGGTTATGTCCGGAATGTATCTGTGCTAAGCCAAAAGGACGCAACAATGAAACCCCGGTCCGCATTAGCATACCTGACTTTAAGGCCACCACTCCGGTAAACAATGTAAGCAGTCAGCGCGGAAGTCAGACTCAGTATACACCCATAACTATGGATTCTGATTCCCTACTACTCGAAGAATTGAGAGAATTTAAAGCTGATATAATAGCTCGCATGGACAGCCAGGCAAATGCGATATCGATTCTACTAAATGAATTTTCTCAAACTAAAACTGAGTTGGGCAACATAATTAAAATGATGGGGGTACTGGAAGAAAAAGTAGAAGCTAAGTTAACTCAGAACAACCAAACCCACGAAATAGCAGCTGATATTCCGCGAGATCCTCCTTCTACATCTTCTTTTGCCAAGGTCGTAAGTCGCCAGAATAATTCCAATGGTTCCAAGAAAACTGGTCATACCTACATCAAAACACAAACGGTAAACAAATGTGGGACCACGAAGTCTACCGAAATTTTACCGGAAAAAAACTTTGCGTACTAATACTAGCTCACAGGAGACTAGTGAACCACCTAACGATGAAGCGGAGAAGATCGAATCAGGATGGACGACTGTTCGAAATAAAAAAAATAACAGGCAACTTAAAGAGATCAGAGTGGGAACAAATACGGAGTTGAAGGCAATTCAAGTTACTGTTCACAAAAAATATCTACATGTCTGGCGGCTGCATACAGATACCACTCTGAAGCCATAGCCGATCACGTGAAAAAGGTATGTGGCTCAGATGTTCAAATCAAGATTGACAAAATCAAACACAAAATCGAGAGAGATTATTCGTCGTTTGTTATTGGACTACCGGAAAAGTGTTTTGATCAGTTGAACCAGGCCGAAATCTGGCCAATGAATGCAGAGTTCAGTGAGTGGATTTGGTTTCGGAACTCAAACAGAACAAAACCACACATATTATAGCCATAACATCGATATATTCTATCAAAATGTACGTGGTCTGCGAACTAAATTAGATGAGTTCCGAACCAACATTGAGGCATTCAATTTTGATCTATTGGCGGTAACGGAATCTGGTTGCAATAACTCCATAGAAGATCCTGAAATAATTCCTCCGGGATATCAAATACTACGTTGCGATCGATCGGATGGTCGGAAGCAGGGAGGAGCGTTTTTAGTGGCCACACACCAATATGAACTGCGACAAGTACAAATCGCGAACGCGTCGATAGACACCTGCGTCTTTGAAATGGTTAGTGCAACGGTTTATTTTAAAAATTGATTTTTGTTTTTATGTTGTGTTGTTTACATACCACCAGGGAGTTCTGAGAATGACTACTTAACTTTATTTAGATTAATAGATTTTTTTTTGTGACAAATATGGAGAAATAATTGTTATTGGTGAATTTAATTTGTATTCGTGTCCTGTAAATGTTAAAAATTATTATGAATGTTTTGTGTCCTATTGCGAATTCACTCAAAATAACACAGTACCAAACTATCTAGGTCGTCAGTTGGATTTGGTTTTTAGCACAGGCTTTAGTGGGGAGGTGTCGGTAGTGGCGGCCGGCGATGCGCTCGTGCCCGTCGACGCGCATCACCCACCGCTCGGGGTCAGCGTGCACTGTACGCGCCCGCAGCCCGCCGCGTGCGCCCTTCCAGTGCCCTCTGCCGGCGGCAGTGGAAGTTCTATCGAGCCGACTACGGGTTGTTATACTCTATGCTGACTTCCACTGATTGGAGTATGATTTACGACAAGCTTGATTTAGAGGATATGTTGGATATTTTTTATGATAAACTGAGTGATATTTTAGATAGATGTGTACTCCGGAAAAAGCTTTACCGTGAAAACTTTCGATACGTTTATCCCGAATGGTACACAGCAGACATTATAAGAGATATAAAGAATAAAGCTAGATTCCATAAAACATTCAAAAAAAACAAAGCTGGATAGCGTTTACTCTGAATTTTCTAAGTACAGAGCTCGTATTAAAAATCCATAGAAATGGCACGCAAAGAACACAAGTTTAAAATACAAAATCAATTTACAAAAGATCCAAAATCATTCTGGCAGTATATTAGGTCCAAACGAAGTAGGTTAAACAGGCAAATTATCATAAGGAATGGTCAACATCTTTCGGATGAGGAGTTTGATCGACAATTTGCGTCATTTTTTGAGTCGGTGTATAATAAAGAGCGGCCGCGGCTGGAGGCGGGGGCGGAGGCGGAAGCGAACAGTGCGCGAGGGAAGCGCTCATAAAGCTCAAGCCCAAGCCCTCATCTGGCCCCGATGGTATTCCGGCTTTTCTGTTCCGAGACTGTGGCAGGGTGCTGGCTGAGCCCCTGCATCATATCTTTAATACTTGTTTAAAACAAGCAACGTTTCCGCCGAGGTGGAAAATCACGCGAGTGATTCCGGTTCCCAAGGGAAAGTCAGGTCCGGACGTCAGTGGCTACAGACCGATGGCAGTGTTGTCGACACCTGCAAAAGTGTTCGAGTCTGCCATCCAAAGTTGCGTGCAGGCTCAAGTGAGCGCACAGCTATCGGACGCGCAGCACGGATTCCGGCCGGCGCGCAGCACTGCCACTAATCTGCTTAACTTCATGGCGAGGGTGGTGCCGGCCGTCGATGCTGGTGTGCAGGTAGACGTGGCATATTTTGATTTTAAGAAGGCGTTTGATACCGTCGATAATGATGTACTGCTAATGAAGCTGGCAAAAATTAGCTACACTCCGCACCTCTTACAGTTCTTCGCCAGTTACTTGAAAGATCGACAGCAGTACGTTTGACTACAACGGGTTCGAATCCGAGCCATACTACACCAGGTCAGGCGTGAGCCAGGGCAGCAATTTGGGTCCTCTCGAATTTATTTTAATGATAAATGACTTACCAGACGCAGTCAAACATAGTCTATGTTAATTATTTGCAGATGACCTCAAATTGCTGCTCGAGGTCAGGGGGGAGTCGGACTATGAGAAATTGCAGGAAGACATAGATAGAGTGGTAGAATGGAGCCATAAAAATAAACTTTATTTCAATACAGCGAAATGCTCAGTGATGACATTTACGCGCGCGAAGACTGCCTTAGCCTACGAATACAAAGTAGAGGAAGCGCCGATGCAGCGAGTGTCTCAGGTACGAGATCTAGGAGTACTGCTTACCCCGGATCTAACTTTCCGGGATCATATAGTTAAGACTTGCACGAAGGCGTACAGAAACCTGGGTTTCGTGCTGAGACAGTCGCAGGGATTCACGAACGTTACCACGCTCACGGTGCTGTATGACGCTTTGGTGAGGAGTCACTTGGAACACAGTGCGGTGATTTGGGCTCCTCATGAAGCGAAATACAATGTCATGCTGGAGCGAGTACAGAATAAATTTACAAGACACTTGTATTTCAAACTTTATGGGATTTACCCATTTTACCCTCTGATGTATCCTACACTGTTTGTACTGGGTATGGTGGGGTACAATGAACTCAAGAGTGCGTAAGGAGTTTACACTCGCGGCGTATGCGCTAAAGCTCCTGGAGTGGCACATAACCCGGGTGTGCTGCGTCACCTGAAGCTGTGCGTGCCAGACCAGTACGTGTGGAGGCGGCGGCGACCGCCACTGCTGGCCGTGCCTGCTGCCAAAACCAACCTGCTGGCAAAAACACCCCTCACCCGGACAATATGTGTACTAAACGAAGTGCATGAGAGGATAGACATATTTTCGTGCAATCTGAGTGAATTCGCAAGAGTTTTTTTGAATTTTGTAAGTTTTATTTAAATAGGTATTAATATTTTGTAATTTAGGTTAAAAAAGTTTAGTTTGTTAATTATTATTACATAGGTACCTATAATTCGGTAGTCTGACTTTAGATTGTGTTAATAAAGTTTAGTGTGGCTTTCTACATATTTTGAAAGTTTAGTTTTTTAAGTTTTAGCTATAAGTTGATTCTCATCTGGTTGTTTGCAAACCACTATTTTATTGGGGTCTTCCTGTAATGATAGTGTGTAAGATTAATAATAATAAATAATTTTACAAAACAAGTTGGCAAATTGCAACTACATTTTTTATTATTTAGCATCAAATTATAATTTTACCTTTTTTCCCCATTTTCTTATCTATTTTGGACCCGGAAAGCATTGCCAGCGCGTATCCCAGACCTAAAACTTACATACATATATGGTAGCTAGAACCCTTTTCTTTCAAATAATAATAAATCTAGCCTGTGGAACATTTTTTTTTGTTTTCTATATCACCTCTTCTCAATCTCAAGATTAGAATTTTTGAGGAGTGGCTTAAACAGAGCAAATAAAATCGGAATAGCGAACTGTTTGCTCTACTATCTTCAAAATATGACCTATCCGGTATTACCGAAGATTCTTCGAGGGCTCTGAAGAAGTCAAACAGCACATTTAGCGCGACTTGAGAAAAAAAAATTGCTACACTCACTAAAAGAACCGCGATGTTTTTTTGGCAAACAATGAAGAATGGTCGTTTAGTTAAGGTGTCCGTTTGCCAAGCAGAGCCATCTCCTTCTTCATTTTCAACTGCTGGACGTCACAGCAAAGAGTTTGAACAGTCCAGTGATAAAACGAAAAGGAGAAGAGTTGACGATCTGCTAAGAACACGCGACACTAATCAGTTAGTGGCTGCAGCAGAATTCTCAGCGCGATTGTCGGGGCACCGGACCTTGGCTGCTGTCATAAGGGATGCAAACAAAAGTCCCGAAACACTTTTCGGGACTTTTGTTTGCATTCCATCCCAAAACGATGAAAAGTAGAGTTAGTGACAGTGAAAGCAGCAGTCAAAGGTTTTTAACGAAGGAAGAGGCTTTGGCATATTATGTGGACTCAAGATCAACAAGCCAATCCTACAAGCAGACACGTAAATGGAGTATGAAAGCTGGGCATAGGTATTTCCGTCAATTTATAGTCTTAGGAAAGCTAAGATAATGTTTCCCTCCCGAGGAAGATTTATTTGTAGATTAGATATAATTAGTAAATATAAGTATAATTAATTTATATTTACTGATTATATGTATCTAATTAACTAAGTGTTGCACACTTAGTGTTATCGCGAATTTCTACATGCTAGACCTTTTTTGTGACTACTTGCTATGTGCCTGACTAAAAGCTTTGATTTGTAAACATGCAAATTGCTCATAGTTGTTTGTTTACGAGTTTTATTTTCATAAAATATAGTTTCTTTTAAGTATTGTGAATTTAGGCGCGGTCGCCCTTTGACGGCTATTACGGAAGAAAACGTGCTAGCAGTGAAAAATTTAATCCAAGATAATAGGCGAATTACATATCAGGAGATTCAGCACATATTAAAGATTGGATCGGGAAGCGTTCACGAGATTCTACACGGGCATCTTCGCGTGAGGAGGATATTATCGCGCTGGGTGCCGCACTACCTCACCGACGCTCAGAAGCAGGCCCGGGTGGAATGGTGCCGTGATATGCTGAACAAATTTGAAGCAGGCTCGTCTCGGCGTGTTTACGACATCGTAACAGGTGATGAGTCCTGGATTTATCAATACGATCCAGAAACCAAGCGCCAGTCGACAGTTTGGGTGTTTCAAAATTAACCAACGCCTACCAAAGTGAAGCGATCTCGAAGCGGGGGGAAGATTTTGATCGCCAGCTTTTTTAATTTGACTGGCCACTTGGCCTCAATTCCCTTACGAGATCAAAGAAGCATCAACGTCGAATGGTATACTACCAATTGTTTACCAGAAGTTTTTTCTGTTGTGATCAACAAGCGACCAAACACAGGGCTCCGCGGACTACTGCTCCACCACGACAATGCGCCTGCACACACCGCGCTCAAAACGAGGGACTTCCTGGACAGTACACCAGTCAAACTCCTGGGTCACCCTCCTTACAGCCCTGATCTAGCACCGTGTGACTTCTTTTTTTTTCCAAAAATAAAAAATCAGCTCACGGGGATACAATTTTCGTCGCCGGAAGATGCGCTGGCTGCGGTCGAGCAGGCTGTAAATGAGGTGTCTGCGGCGGACTGGAAAAAGTGTTTTGAAAACTGGTTCAGACGCATGAATCTTGTATATAGGGGCTGGTGGAGAGTACTTTGAAAAGATTTAATAAAAATATATGTACCTGTGGAACAATATTTTAGTGTCGCAAAACTTTCTGAGTGTCCCACGTATAGTCAAGTTAAAGTAATTACTTTAGCCTAAGCTAATTTTTTTATGCAATAGACAAGAATTTAAAAGAAGTATGAAGCGTCAAAGAAAGTAAAGTTAAGAATTCTAACTTTTTTTTACAGTTCTAACTTCAACCAATTACTAAACTACATAATAAAAACCGTATCTTAAAAATGTCATTTACTCAAGTAAACACTTTCGACTTGTTTATAGATACGGGGGTAAGATAGCGGTGCTCATAACTTTGTCTTAACCCCAACGCCGCATCGGCGCATTGGTACAAAAAAAAACCATTCTTCCCTTGCATTTCGAATGCCCCTGTGTCTGATGGTCGGTGTGTATCAGGTGTCTGTACTGACGGCTGTGCTGCTGGCGGCGCTGCCGGAGGCGCGCGTGCGCCTGCAGCTCAGCGACGCGCTGCGCAGCGGCGCCGGCGGGGGCGCGGACGGCGCGGCGCGGGCGCTGTGCG